>JAWWEE010000074.1:112914225-113173208 GCA_035221455.1 Xenops minutus
TCTCTTTCTCTCTTTCTCTCTTTCTCTCTTTCTCTCTTTCTCTCTTTCTCTCTTTCTCTCTTTCTCTCTCTCTTTCTTTCTCTCTTTCTCTCTTTCTCTCTTTCTCTCTTTCTCTCTTTCTTTCACATAAGCCAGCTTGAAAACATCAAATTTAAAGAAGAAGTAGAAAAAAAAAATTCCCTCCGGAGCATAAAAATGACTTTACAAAAACATACACAAAGTTCATGGCTCAGGGAAAGTATTCTTATTACTGACTGTTACTGCTCACTCTGGGGCATCTGTCCTTTAGCTTATACCTGCATCTGTCTCAGGGATATGATCCTAACAAATACTGTTCACTCCTACCTGCTCTGGATGAAATCCTATTCTCTCTGAAATCCATGATGAAACATCCTTCAGTGTAGCCAATTTTTTTTTTTCTGCAATTATAATTACAGTTTATTCCCTGTCTCAAGTGTAAGTTTTTCTCTGCATAACACTGGCATACTCCTTCCATCTGGCTCCTAACATATTAAATATCCTACTTGTTTTTACAAATGTATAGACAATGGTTTCCAGAACTTCTTTCCTAGATCACCAACTTGCACACAATTTGTCAAAACTTAGTTAAAATATTCAATGTCCCCGCTGGCCTAAGAATGATAAATGGGATGTCTGTTCCTCATTTTTCTTTCCTTAGGAAGCTCTAGAAACTCCATTTATGTGAACAGAAATCCACTATCAGAGACTAACCAAGAGAAACTTGTCTGGTAAGTAATACTTCTGTGCATTTGCTGATGTAGTCAATTAAAGTAATAACCTAATATCTGTGTGTTGGCAATGTTTCAAAAAAACTTCACTAGCCTTTTCCCATGTATGACTGACTAAGGAATCTGGTTGTAACACTGACATGAACATTACAGATGTTTTTTCTACATATCTGTCAGAGACACATCTAATAATTGCTGGTAAAACTGTAAGCCAACTTATTATTATCTCTAACTGTACCCCAAACATAACAGGATATGGTTTTGATATTCCCCTGCTACATGTCATGCAGACACTGGGCAGCCTTAGATTTTGCTCAGTGGGAACAGTTATAAATGCAGGCAGCACAAAGACTCTTGGGCTGCTGCCCTGTGCCTGTTTACGAGCAGTATAGCATGCTGCTGAAAGAATGACATTTGAATGATACTATAGCACTAAATAACATTTGCTTTATCTCCATTACAACCCTGCCATAAAGATATTTTAAAGACAAAAAATAATTCTTACGATGCAATTCGTTGGATTCAGCCTGGAATTTGTGCCACCAGCTCTCTAGCTTCATTCCTTCATGCTTCATCTGCCCAATTATCAAATCCCCTGTCGTACAAAGACACAATTCAGCTGTTCTGAGGGCTTAACTGTGCCCTCAGATACCGGGATGTGCAGTGCTTTGCATCTTGTAACATCAAAATGCACAGCAGCCAGTTTTCACAGGGTACACAGGGATGTATCCACATCTGAGCCCTGAAGTAAACAAGTAAACATGATCCGAAAGATCATTTAAGGAGACAAACATGCATTTAGATGCAATGAACTGCTAACCTTGTCAAACCAGGAACATACACACAAACAATACTGAAATGTGAATTGCTGGGAGAATAGATGCTTTGATTTACTCACTGTCCTCCCCGAGTAGATACTCTGGATGTGCAACTGCACTGTGAAGTAGACCTTTATCCAACTTGCCAAATATCTAACATTCTTTTTTCATTTTGTTTAACCTGCTATTCCCTTTCCTCTGAAAGATTTATGTCATGGTCTGACTTCCACATCAGCTATCTCCCTGTCAGTTCATCTCTTTGATTATCAGTCAGTTCTGAGAAAATCTCTAGTATCTAAGATGTTTTATATGTGCTTTCAGCTTTATCCCATGTTAGAAATGAGGATTCTTTTCTGACCAATAGGCTGACACTGAGAAAAGATTTAAAGATAAATACTACAGAAAAAGAGGCTGCAGGCAGATCTACATTGCAGAATGATGCACCAAAATCTGGTTTTGACCTGAGCCATGAGTTTGTTCACTCTTTCCAGAGGTTTATGGCATACTGCACATTTTTCTATGCAAAATATTGGACGTATCATTATAATTTAAGTCACTGACAGTAATGGGACTGAGGCCAGTCAAGGATATTTTCTGGCCATCAGAAAAGAAGGAACAGTATAAGTCCTATTTTCTGCCATCATAGAGCCCCAAATAGCATAACCAGCGCTAGCTGGCACCCAAGGCAATGACATGGATCACTTGACAACCAAGGTTTGAATGACAGCTGAAAAAGGGTGATCATCTGTCCACACTGAGAGAGTGTGGGTCTCACCAAGACACCCATGCCAATATGGAAGAGAAGACCTTATTGCCCTGGCATTGCCTCTGTAGGCAGGCATGTGGTTTCCAAAGAATGGCCCATTTCATGGTGCCAAGAAAGGTTTCCACCTTGTCTCCTTTGATGTGTTCTCTCCCCTGGCTTATCAGTGAAAGGAGACAGGAACTTCCAAGGAGCCATTCATAGCACTTAGGTTTCAATTCTGCAATAGTCTGTAATAGGCAATATCTATCCCTTCACCATGAGCACATATTTCCTTTAAAGGAATCAAACATGGATGAAAAGATCATGAATGGTAAAGGTGGAAATACATGGCTATCACCAAGTAAGGAGGGGTCTTCATTCCTTGTTCAGTTTTTTTAACTACTTTACTCTAAAAAACATAGTAAAATTAGGAAATGGAGACCAAGAGACTGTGAGCCTTCCTCTCCCTGATGAAACTATTAGACTTGGGGAGTACACAAGCTGGCCAATTTTTAAAAGCAGCTTTCATTTTTACTGACAGGCTGAGCTGTCAGAATTCATTTCACACACAGATAAAATCAAAATGCAGATCTCTGCACGAATAAATACCTATGCAGCCAAGGCACTACTTTGCTATGATTACTACTCAAAAATATGCCAGATATGAGTTCAAGGAAAAGCTCACATTAAAACAATAAATGAAAATTAAAGGACGTGTGTCACTGAAGCCTTCTTAAAAGGTTGTATGAAAGACTTTACAATTTCAGAAGCACTGAGTTTTCCCTTGAAGCAGAGTGAGAGGTTGCTAGGCTCCTGAGAGAATAAATAAAATGGAGATGTTCATTTTTCATTCTCAGTAAAATACTGATAAAGCACCTTTGTCAAAATCTATTTGGCAAACTGCTTGGTGTCTTGAATTACTGCATTTTATGTTTCTGGACACAAAGAACATCATCTTTCAAGATCACCCAAAATAATAGTTGTGCTGAAACAAGAATATTGAATTTTGGTTTATTGCAGTCCACTAGGTGATAAAACTGTCGGTGTTTCATTTGGACAATTTTACTGAGTGGAATAAACAGTCATAAAAGTCAGTGTTTTTCACACTGTTTTAAAGATGCTCAGTGACCATTTTCTGATTTTACCACAGCTTTTGGCTTCCTTGTCATAAAAATCATTGCCTGGAGAGAGCTGCAGACTTCTAAATATTAACATGCATTTTCTGTTTGGATTAATAGGACTGACTGGTAGGTCAGTGTTCCACGCAAAGACTAATTAATCTTCTTTTTTTTTAAAAGAGACTTGGTTGTCTTCAGAGTGGCATAGTATATTAATGATTGAACTGTATCTGTACTTGATGAAAACAAGGTGAGTAAGTAGGACAGAGAGGTGAGTCCCAGTGATGAAGTGGAGAAAGCAGAACCAGAAAAAAAAATCATCTAAGATTCCTGAGATGCGCAGATACAAAGGAACTCCATCTGTATCCTCATGCAGCACTGCCACCACATATGTACATATAAATATGCATATATATGTATGCCATTTGAAAAGACCCTTGTCTTCATTGTATTTCACTGGTAAAAAGAAGACAAAGAGCTTCCTACCTTCAGACCAGCCTTTACAAGCCCCTGGGGCTGCAGCCCAGCTTAGAGCTTAGGAAACTCTACAGCTGTCCAAAAGGTTTAGTGAGCTGTTCCTGACAGTCTCAGTCATTTCTGCATTTGTTCTCTCTTTCACTGAAGGCTCAGAAAGAGGGAGTCATGGGGACTTGTGCACCAAAGCCCTTTGTGCAGGTCTCACCTCAGAACTGCTCACAAGTCGTTGTTAGCAGCAGACTGTCGACCAGTGGAGTCAGACAGTTTGCTTTGGGTCCCTGGCTGGGAGGCAAAAGCACTGTGAATAGAAGAATAGCAGTGTGCTCCTTCGCAATTAGGTATTTGTATAAAGAATAACCTCATTTGTGAGAACGATCATGAATAGAGAATAAAAGGAGGTATGAACATGATCACATTGAACAGCTGCTCAGAACTGGAACAAATGTTGGCGAATACTCATTTGCAGTATTCTTCTAGCTCTGGATTTTCTTTTTCCCCTCAAATATGGTCTCTACTTGAGTGGCTTAGCAAAATAAAGACAGATGGCAATGGATTATCTCTAACACTTCATTAATTGCAGTTGCAGCCATTACAGTATTTCTAAAGCACTCACCAGAGCTTTGCCTGATGATTTCCTTTCAACTGAGTCACATGCCACTTAGTGAGAAGGGACCTAATAAGAAATTGTGACTTATTAATTAAGAATGCCTATGTTAGTCATAACAGCATATAAATACATTAGCTAATTTCATGGCTGAATATATTGTGTATTCAGGAGAACGTTTTTAGTGTAAAATAAGAAGCAACGAATTCTTGTAGAGGCATGGCTGCCTTGTATTGTCTTGTACTCATGGCACAGACAGTGAACAGAATCAAGCCAGATTTTAGAGCCTAATTCACTCTGATGTCATTCAGCTTTCAAAATTAGGAGCCTAATTTCCTTTTTCAAAATTGGCTTAGGCACACACAGACAAACTGAGAGATGACTCAAAGCCTAAAGATTCAGATAACACACAGTGAACTTGCTAATGCTACCACGTACTTAGTTCTAATGACCACAGAGACTATCTAGAAATCTCTTGGATATATTTCCTTCTGTTTATAAAAATGTGATTCATCCAGTCCTGGAATAGAGGTAATAGCAGGTTACTTAAGTATTCCACTATCCTCACACCTAAGGACAAGTGACAACACATGTCTCATTTCTTTATTCTCTTTTAGATAAGCCTAATCTGAAATATAGGTGAAGAAAACATCTGTTGAACAATTTTGATGACTCTTATTTAAAAATACAGCTGAGATAATGTAAAGAAGGCAAAAAGACCATAGAGGATCTCTCAATTCGGATAGAAAGTGGTTTTAGGAAGTAACACAGAGGCACTTACTTAAAATATTGTCACATTACCTTTTTTCTTAAAAATAATGAGGAGTTCATGTACTTGTCACTGGAGGTCAGGCAGGAATCTTGCAGCACCAGCATTTTAAATTCAATAGAGTTATGAAAGTTCACAGACATTCATCCACTGAGAAGCTTGCTGCCCCCAGCCACTGCACAACCAGCACAGCTCTCATGTCCAACAAGAGGGTATCTGCAGCAGTCAGGATGAAAAACGTGTTGCATGGATGTAGTTAGACAGGAAGGAGCTAGGGAAATGAGAGATGGAGAAAAAGCGTAAGCAAGTGAGAGTTGACCTAAGTTTGCTATTAGGAAGCGTTTCTGAGGAGGATGCTCCCTTGCTCCCTGGTTGCACTCTGATCCATGAGAGTATGCTGGTGGCCCAAACCAGCTAGAGACACTGTGAAGGTTCAGCACCCCATGTGATGCATCCTCATTGCTCAGCCAAAACTTGCTGTGCCGTACTGGTCTCTTTCCCCAGGCTTTCACAGACAGCAGATCCCGTGGCACAATAATTGCCCAGACACACTGGTGATAAATCGCTTTGTCCCATGCACATAGGACACTATCCCCAACCTTCTTGCAGAGGGAGCAGCAGCATTTTCTTCTCTAATGGCCTGAGAAAACTTCCATCCCTTCTTCTCCTTTCCACAGTGGCACCACTCCACCAAACTCAGCATAGACTAACTCAAAACTGTTCACACTACCAAGTGGGATCTTTGGGTCAATAGGCAGCTACAGCAGAGAGTCATTACCTCTGCGTAGAAGACAATAAAGTCCAGCAGTGCAACAACTAGATTCCTGTGTCACAAAGAATAACCCAGAGTCACAGCAAATAAAAGCAGGGTCAGAAAGAGCAACTGACATTTGTGCCCTGGAAAATCTGACTTAGACACTGAAATCTGGTGTGTTCAGCCTGATTTTTGCTAAACAATAATAGCCTTAGTTTGGCTAAGCAATAATTCAGTTACAGTCTAAAAGTGCCAATAAAAGAAGAAGATTACTGGTTGTCTCTTTAATTTTGCAAAGAGAGAACCAAACAAGCAAAAAAAAACCCCAAAAAATCCAAACAAACCAAAAAAACCAAAACGCAAAACGAACCCCAGATAAAAAACCCAGGAGCAGAAGCTAAACAAAATCAAACCAGAAATAGCACATTCCCAGCAGCAAGGGTGGATAATTAGCCACTGGAAAACAGTGTGACACTGTATGTGGTAAAGACATTAAGTCTTCACAGCAGGTTGGATCTTTTCTCCTCTATCCAAACACAAGTTTTGATCTTTATGCAGAAATCACTGAGGTTTTTCTGACATGTGTTGCCCTGAACACTGAACCACATGACTTTTATATTTCCTTCTGTTCTATCAGACTATTTATGGACTACATGATCTTCATATATCAGGTTGGTAAAAACATGCAAGTGATGCTATGTTGACTCTTTGTTCTACTTCTGCTGTTATTTATTAAAAGGGTTCTCAAAAGTCCAAGTAAGTGCCAGACTCCCCTCAGGCTCTTCCCAGCTGACTTAGAGGATGGAATGCAGTTGTGCCTCCCAGGGGGTTGTTGCAATGCCCAGTCTTCTGCCTCCTCAAGTGGAATCCGATGCCCTGGGTTACTCTGCAACTCACCCTGCAGTGCATGAGAAATGCCCACTGCCTCAGGTGGAATTCAGAACAGGCAACACACCGAGAGGACAGATAACTAAAATATCTCCTAGAAAATGCTGAGAGACAGATGCTTATTTCTCTCTCTGTTTGTCCTAATTTTGAGATGCAGTGGAGTAACCAGTGCTACCTCTGGACTCACACATCAAATACTGCTCTTAAATTAGACAGCTTGAGTCACCCTGACTCTTTAAACTAAGGAAACTGTCAGTTCTGCTTACCTTCAGCAATTTCCTGTCAGAGGGCACTTGGCCAAACACAAGTATTCTTCAGACCCTGGAACATGGGTTCAAACCCAGCCTGGTTTAGACAAGTCACAACACTGTGAATGTGAGCATTTTTCAAAACTTGCACTGAATATAAGGTGTCACTGGACTGTGAAAAGGGAAGTCTGTTGGAAATATATGAAATTTAGCTTTTGATTAGAGTGGGAGTAGAATTAAAAAGATAATTTATCTTTTAAAGTACACATATAGAGCAAACACATCAGCTTTTCCCTTTTTAATGGGCTATCATTATTTTTATCATGCTTTTTCTTGAATCTACCACTTTTCCCATATCAGGTTCTCTCTACCATAGTGTTCAAATCACATCTTAAAAGTCCTATTTCAAATGATCTTTGTCACTTATTAACTACAGAGTATTTTTAGTTCTTTAGTTTTAATTGTTCATATGAAATATTTGCAAAACCTTCTGAAGGCAAAGATTTCAAAACGCATGGCCTAACCATGTGTTTTGAAAACAATGAGTAACAATGATAAGTAGCAATAATTATTTCTGCTAGTACTGGGAAAAGGGTGAAGGTTAACGACTTACTCAGGGCAGAGACACAGAAGTGTTTAATTTTGTAGCAGCACAAGTCTGCTTTTCTGGGGTTAGTATTCAGAGGTTGGCCTTATTCTGTCTTTTGATGGAAAGATTCTTTTTTTTTGTATGGCTGAACTAGCACAAAGAAAGGTTGTGCACAGAAACTTTCCATAGAAATTCAAGGGAGCTCTGAAAAATAACTTTTAGGTGTTTTAGGGGATAAAGCTATGAGCAGCTATATTAGTGACTCTTTCCCGTTCTTTCCTCTTTAATTTTCAACTAATGTTATGAGTGCAGGAATTGTTACACTAGAAATGCAGTCCAGTACTCTCACCTACTAGCCAGCAAATGTTTTGATGTAGGATTCAAGAACTTCTCAGTAAGACCAGTTTGTCCCTTATCATTATGTCTTCTCCTGATCCAGTAAAGATTAGCCTATGCATGAGATTTTCTAGCTGTTTCCTGAACTATTGTTATTCTTTATAATCACTTTAAAATGCTTTTAAATTCCTGATTTGTCTTTGTCTTGTTGTGAGCTCCACTTTGCAGATCAGTTTTTTCACCACTCTTTCCTGAACCTGCTCTTTTCCTCTCTCCAGTGCTGATCATTGTGTTTTAGATGGGGCTGCACACTTGATTACAGCATTATACCTTCTACAGAGTTTATCATCCGGTTCTTATCTCTGCAGCATATCCTGTCTTTTATTGACTGCGTTCAGCAGAGCCCTAATGGCACTATGGTGAGAACCCAGCCTCTCTGCTGGGCTGATAAGGTTAATTGAGAATTCTCTAATGTCTGGGTAGTTCATACTTTTCTCTTCAACAGCCATGAAATTCACTTACCATCATTCATCTGGATAACTGAGATCTGAATTCTTCCTCAGCCCTCTGGTTCCTCTAAGTCAAGGTGATCATCTTTTCCATGGTGATCACTCCTTCCAAGGAGTGTATGAGTATACATAATAAACCTTATGTACCTAAACAAGCTGATGTATTATATCGTAATTTTAATCATTCTCATTATCACTGTTTCTCCACCTGTTTTTGAAAACAGGTCACAGGAGGCTACAGAAGACAACAGCCAGTTTTGCTGGGGATCACATCGAGTCAGCAGCACTTCAGTGGCACCTCAAAGCAAGCCAGCCTTAAAGGTGCCAACAATGAGCAACAAAGACTAAAAGCAAGTTAAGATGCTTCCTTTTAGCAAAATGAGCTACTTCATACCATCATTATGTCTCCAGTTTACTCCATAGGTGTTGACAAATTAGCCAAAAAAACCCCCATGCACTCCTTCAGATGTCTTCAGATGCTCTGGAGAGTCTGAATGTCGGATTGACGTTGATAATATTATATGTTGCCTACATCCATCTGATTTGATAAAATGCCAGGAAGCAGTGTAATAGAAAGTTTATTTAAATTTCTCTTATGACTGTATTTCAATCTTTATCAGGCATTTCATAACAATAAAAAATGCATCATCATTTTTCTCACAGCACTGAAACTTTACTGGTATTTTGTAAGGTTTGTGGTTTCTGTTCAAGTATAAAACAGCTCATTTTTTCCTCTTTCCTAATGGTGACCTTAAATTGCATCCTGCACTATTGAACAGTAGGAGTGTTTCCTAAAAGATTTGGGAAACCTACCTTTAACCTTTCACATGGAATAAAGCTCCTGAGAATCATAGCAGATAGTTCTATATGGAAATCTAATTGCCTGAGGAAGAGCCCTCAACTTCCAGGACAAACAGGCATTCAGAAATATAACAGCTATGAATTTGATGGAGTTTGTCCCAGCTGAAGATATATCTTTATAGAATAGCCATTAATAGAGCTATTGCTGAGCTACTGTTATGAAGGATGCGGAAAAAAGTTTAAGCAAAAACTGCTCTGAGAGATTTTACCCCCTAAACATTTTCAGAGTACATCAAAGTTCAGTTAATTCCCTGCTACTTTTAAGCTTTTTACATACAAGAGGACTTTCTGCTTTCATCTTTCCCTTTTCCCAGATGCATGAATACTGAAGGATTGCTATGCACAAGAGCTGCAGATTCATTGGAGAAAGCATAGTTAGTTCTCCTAGGAGTTTCAATCCAATTTTTCACATTAGAGTAGTGATAAAGTACAGTTGCACTTAAAAATACTGGCACTGTATTAATTACAGTGACTGGACTGTTGGGTTTGCAATGGATGGTCTGTGCTAGAGATGCAGAAGCTGTTGGTAGTCTGGGTAGTGTTTTGTACTGAGCTTTAGATCAGAATAAGTGATACACTCACTGAACTGACTCCTGCTTTCTTTGGCAGAGCAGCCTTAATTTTCATCTGAACGACAGCGGTTCAGTTTAGGCACCTTAAAGCAGTGAGTTGAAGAGGCTGGCATGACTCTTGCTGTAAGGAAGTGAATTTGGGGCAGTCAACACTGGTTCTCACTCCTGCCTTCTCCTGCCCTTGCAGTCTGACACCTGGGTCCTTTCAGCATGCCTGGATAGCTGTGCAGTGACTCAGCTGTGAAATACCCAATTGGTGTGATACTGTCTGGCCATACTAGCAAAGGGTATGAACCTATCAGGGACATCTGAATGCAGAATATTTTCTAACTACAAAATTTTATTAAGATACAAGAATGAAAATGGTCTTTGTGTCCTGTGAAAGAGCTGAGTTTAAAAAAACCCCCACAATTTTCTCACCCAAATATCAGTCAATAAGGAAAGTTTTCTCAACTTGGTCACTGTTAATAATAAGAAAGAATGGAAATTATTGAAAGCTTTCACCACAAAAGTGTTTCATTTTTGTTTAAACATTGTACAATTATTTTTTCTTTCCTACAAGTTAAATCAATTTGCCTAAATAACAGCCATCACAGAATGAACAGTCTGAATTTTTTGGTTTGAAAATAGAATTAATTTTGTTGAATTCACAGCATTTTTGCAAAACCAAATCCCAAATAAGAAATTCACTAAAACCAGTCCTTTTTCACAAATACACTTTAGTCTTCAGTGTAAAAGCTTTTGATGAAAAATAAATGAAATTTCTGTCTGCTCTTTGAGTAACAGTGAAACTCACTGATTCTCACATCTTTCACAAGTATCAGAGAGCTCCAACTTTTATAACAACATAATTAAATCTGTTATTTTTCATCTGCATAAATATTTTAGCCCTGTCATAAACTGCAGGGTTAATCTTTTTTTCAGTATAGGAACAACTTGTCCTTGGGAATCTCTTTTCCTCATTTTTATAAGCTTGCACAGATATGCTTAAACCAAGCACATTAGGAAATGTGTCATCAGTGCGTTTCACAACCATAGCAGTTTTACTACTATTGCATTTGATTAGGCTGCTTTATTCATTCCAGTTATTTTCTTCAAGGTCAAAAAAAAATCAGTCCTGCAACAGCTGTTTTCAGTGTGCTTTTCCTGTGTACTAACCTATACCCTCCCAATAACACTACGTTGAACAAAGTAATTAATTGTTCATAAACAAAATGGTGATATATTATAACCACAGAAAGGAAAAAAAAGGGTTGCTATTTCCTGTAAATGTAAAGAGATGTGATTTGTAATAAATTGAAGGGGAAAATGGCACCATTCCAGGTTTTTCAAGGCTGTATGTATAAGGACCCATTTATCACCTCAGTGACAAGTTCTGGAACTCCTGTCATTAATGCTGAAGCAAAACACATTTGAATGTCATGTCAATAAATCATTTGCCAACTAGAGGGTTGAAGGGTTTTACAGTTGTTAATCTGGCTCGTCTGGGAATAGAATTTGCACACCATTTTCTTTCATTACTAGGAACAAAATAAATCCAGATTATTGCAATCATGGAATAAAAGAGGGAGCCTCAGTTTCAAAGATTATTAAAAATGCAGAATATATACAAAATAACACCATGAGGTGATGTGTTTGTTTTTCTTACTCTGATACTGTGTTAAAAAAGTGTGCAAAATCCAACAGTTTGCCAATTACTTTACTGAAAACTGAACACTTTGTTTTGTTTTGTTTTTTTTTGTTTTATTTCCCAGATTGATTATACTGTGTTTTGTCAAGAACCAGGCAAAACAAATGGGCACTGAAGCACAACCTGAAAATGAGTTAATCAAAGCTATTCTGGGCACATGGCAGGGAAGCACTGCAGACTTCCAAGCCTGTAAGGTCAACATCTGTCAGGAGTTCACTCTGTCTTATGAAATGGAGGTCAAACATCAGCATCTCGCCTGACTATAACCATGTCAGTGAATCAAGAAGGGCATATGTGATGAGAGCTCTCAGGCAACCACATCCTGGCTGTTTAGTCATTGCTATAATAGGTTATGCTCCATTTGTGTCTTTCAGTGGATATAATACAACTTCACACAGTGGAAGGGATCAACAGAGTAATAAAGCAGAAGCCAAAATAGCTTCTTCAACAAACATTTTTATGACACTTGCGTTCTAATAAAAAGCAACAATCACACAAATCTTCAAGATGTGAGAGTTGCAAAATTCTTTTCCCCAACACCTTAACCAAGTTATCTCTTGTATTTTTGGAGTCAAGAAAAGTTTGATCACAACAAGAGTTGTTAACATAGCATTTTTCAGTTTTGAAATATAACACATTTTTCATTTGACAAATAAACTAATAGGCCGGAGTGGAGGCATGGTGAATAGAGAAAGAAAAATGTGTGAATTCCTGTAGAGCAATGCAAGGCTGTGTGGTGCTGGTGGTAAGCTCAGTTCTGAAAGTGTTACCCCTCATTTACAAACCTCTTGAGCAATCCCATATTTTTTTAATCTCAGACCGAGGAAATGTGCATATACCATCCAGTGGAGAAAGAAAGAGAAGATCAGTATACCATAGGGACCCCAGAGATTCTGATATTTGCAACCCAGATATTAGGGCAGATCAGTGCTATTGTGTCAGTCCTCTTCTAAGGCAAAACACCATGGTAGGATGTTGATCTTGAATTTACATATGATACACTAAATGTACAAAACATTATGGAACTGTAGGGTAACATAAATGAGTTTGATATATCCCAGCTTTATATAGAAAAGGTTTAGGGTAAAAGTGTGGGTTCCCCAAAGTTAGCATATTAAACTTGATGATATAGCTCAATTGTTTTGCAGACAACTAAAAATTTGGAGCACATAAATGGTTTCTTAATATTTATGGGTGGCCTCAATGTTGTACAGAGGAATAGATCAGGACCAGAAAAATGTCAGAGTACCAACCAAGCTCTTATGAGCCACACAACTTTTACCCATCACAGAAGGAAAATGTCCACTCCATCCAAAGTGACATGATGTTCACAGGCTGAATAGGATTCAAAAATAAGAAAGGACTTCTTATCCCCAGTGAAGAGATGGGCAACTGGAAGACAGAAAATATCTCCTAGAGCATCCAGGGCTAGCGAAGAGCATAGAGAGTTACCACCCTTCTGTGCTCTTTGCTCCTCATGCATGTGTGTACAGCTTTGTTGGCCACGGTAGGGAACAGCTTTGACATCCCACTTGACAGTGAAAGGACAGATTTCCCCCCTTGAAACAACAGATTCTTGGGCTTAGTTTCTCCTACCTATTTAAGTACAGACTATGGTCTTATCACAGTTTAGTTCATGAGATGTGGGGAAATTATCAATACAGAATCATAAATATATTGAGTTGTAAGGGACCAGTCAGGATCATCAAGTCCAACTCCTGGTCCTGCACAGGACACACCAAGCATCACACCATGTGCATGGAAGTGTTGCCCAAATGAAGTACTCTAAAAACAAGGTCTCCTTAATTACTAGTTCATGAGACCTTCAGAGAGGGGAGTATGTCAGAACAGCTTACTATAGAGAGGACATCTAATAGATAAACATTATGGTACATATATTTATTACTTTATTGTCATATTATTTTTATTAAGTGACTATATGAGAGAACAATGACTCTTGAGGGAACAATTAAATGGGACATTAGTTGTTACCATATTTAACAGACTATGACTACCATACCTTTGATAACAAAACATGCTTCAGAAATGTAGTGAGTAGTAGTTCTGCTGGTATCTAAGTACTTATTTTGTCATGGAGATCATTGAAAAACTCCTCTTGTGTTGCAGGGAGATTAGACTGTACATAATAGACCTAATTGAAATTTCAGTTACACACTTGCAAGATGAAAGGCTACAGTAGAGTTTCACAAATATAGCAGGAAACAGGTCTGTACTTAAATAGTAAATAAAGTAAAGCAGTAAATAAAATTTGACTTGGAGTACCTGGAAGATTTTAAGAAGGCTAATTCTGGAGAATGAAACATCTTTTTCCTTGCTTGTACCCAATGAGTACATTCTTGAATAGATTGGCATAAGGTAGATTTCACTAATTCACCTGAAATCATAGGCAGTTTCACTTTGAGTTACATCTTATAGTAGTGAAAATTCTGAGAAAAATTCACTTTAAATATTTACTGCAATTGGTATTCAAGGGGATGTTAATGATTTGAAAAGTGCAAGTGCTGATTTTGAGAGACCAGTTAAGTTTTTTGTTGCATATTAATGCATGCTTGACTTATGAGAGAAATTTCACTTCCAGTTCTCCCAGAGAAAATGCTGGTGTAAGACCCCCTGGCAGAATTATCACATTCAAACCAAGGTCCAGACGCATGAGTTAGACAGTAGGCAAAACAGCCCCCTCCAAGATAAATTCCTTTTCATTTGGGGAAACAAAGCAGCATCACCAATGGAACTTTAAAATGATGTAGGACATATTTCATCATTACAAGGCACAGTCTTTGGTTTCCCTGTTTCAATAGCACAAACCAGTCTCATCATCTCTTTTAGCTTCTTGCTGCATTCATCCTCCTTTAGCTCTGCCCAGGAGTGCCAAGTGCTCAGGCAGTCATTTCGTGATGCTGGTAGCAACTAGGTGTTGGGAAGGAAGACTTGCTGAGGAGACCCTGAAGAAGTATACAAGGTCTGGGTGTATATCCACAGAAGTCCAAGAGCCAGCTAGTCATGCACAGGAAAGCTGGGGAAGGGAAGTTAGCTCCTGCTGTTTGCCTCTGACTTGCTTGAAGGTCCTCCTGCAAGTGGCAAGCAGATTGAAGGTGGGACGGATGCAATGGGAGGCAACCCTGGAAAGGCACCAAGCATTTCAGAAGGACCTAGATTTAGCTAAAACCTTTTTGAAAGACACTTAATGTGATGCGTCTCACCCAGCTGTAATGGTCTTTGGCAGGTGGATGTTCACTGCTGAGGTTTTCATTTTAGGCTCTCTGTCAAAAGGAGAGAGAAATAGGCAGTCTTAAGCAGCACTTCATCTGACCTATTTTAATGTGTGGCTGAGGAAGGATTGAATTGCCCAGAAATACAT
Source organism: Xenops minutus (assembly GCA_035221455.1). Lineage (NCBI taxonomy): Eukaryota > Metazoa > Chordata > Aves > Passeriformes > Furnariidae > Xenops > Xenops minutus. Next base: position 112,929,332 of record JAWWEE010000074.1, read on the forward strand.
ATTTCTGGTGAGATGAATTTGTCAAATGGTCAAATGAAATGCACCTTTACTCTCAGCTTTGGGAAGATTTCTCAGAAGGATCTCAGTGTGGAAGGAGTGTGGATAGCTGTGGTTTGATTACATTTGTTTTAGTTGCTCTGGCCATTATTTAAGCCTGTGAGAGTATTGCACGAATATTGTGCTTAATGATAACAGAAAGTGTCAGATTCCCCATGTGTGCTGCACAGATGGTCCACAGTGACCCTGATTGTGTATTTAACGTGCACAGAGACCACTTGTACCACACATGTGCAGGAGATTTGAAACCTTCCAGAAACCTCAGCCTTGTCGCACACATGGTGAAAAGTTGATCCTCCCATAGCAGGAAACCTGTGATGAAGAAACTATTCCAGCTTGGTCCTTTGTTATCCATAAATCCCACTCAAATGCACACATTCCTTACATGCCACCATGCAGCTCTTTCAGAGAGCCAAGGGGATGTATGTGGAGGAATCCAGATACTAGATAGCCCTACCATTACTGTCACTAGGAGAACAATCCCTCAGAGGGATCAGTGAGCTAAACCAGCATGACAGCAGACACTTGGTGTAGCAGAGCTGTATCACTGCAGAAAAAGTATTTTAAGGATTCATTTAATCCAGGCTTCTAAAAAAAAATAAACTGCAAAGTCATATAGGAATCCTACACATTGAAATTTCACCTCATATTTGTCCAAAAAGCAATCCTGTCTTTAGCAAGACCTGTCACTATAAATGAATTTAAATATATTTTCTGTTATAGTCCATTTTTAACATCTAAATCTTGATGCTTTTCCTCAGATCAGCTAATATTTTGAATCACTTTCAAGAAAATAAATCAAAGGAGGATATTTTATTTATAGTGCTACTATTTTAAATCATAGTTCCAAAGCAGGACTATATTTTTTGAAAAATGATGGTTTCAACCAATGTTTCAACAAGCTGCCACTGATACTATGCCACCAGAAGATTTTCTGTTTTCTACAGTTTTGTGCAATTTAGGTAATGTATACAGTGGTAAATCATCATGAAACCCATAGAAATTCTAGACTTGTTTCTGTTTCAGTTACACCCAAATCAGGTATTTTGGGCCATCAGGTGTTGTATGACATGTAATTGTATGACTGTACGATATTAATTGGATCTCCTCTGAAATTCTACATGTTGTTTTGGTAAAACTCTAGAATAATTGGGCTTTAAAGCTAGTTTATTGAATTACAGCAATGCAGGCTTGTTCAACCTAAAGCCAATTGTACACTTCAGTGAATTTTGACTATGTGTATGCCTAGATTTAGAAATGAGAAAAAAAGAAATCTTACCTGACCATCTAATGGGTTGGGACACTTTCTGGGCCTGAAAAGTCTGAATGTGATGTTTTCTTATGGTATAAGAGCACTTCAGGAAACTGCTTTAACTATCCCACTAGAGAATATCACATGATGCAGGAAGAAAACTGTTAAACCTAAGTTAGGTTTTGTGCAAAGTCCTTAAAAGACTTATTGAAACAAGGCAAAAAACTCTTGTTTAGTCAGGGAAATGGGCTTTGCCTTGCCTGTAGAAGGGAGAACAGAAATTAAATTTCTCACTTTACTCTGTGAATAGTTCTCAGAGCTACATCTGCACTTTCTATTACTTGCATTTGTTAAAGTTGCCCTCATTGAAAATGAAATATTTTAAATTTGGTATGACATGTTCTTCAATGTGAAAATGGAGAACGGAATACTCTCATTTTGGTTCAAACTGTTCATTTTACTCACTTGCTTTGAGAGTGCCAAAACTTTAACCAAGTAGTCAAGGAAAATAGACAAACGAATTATCCACTCAATCCTCTAACTGAAAAAAAAATGAAAGAAAAAAATCCTAGGAGTTGTGATGGAGCTCGACAGACTTATATACAGGATTGTATGATGTGTTTGTGACAGCACTAGCCTTGCATGGAACAGTCAAAATGAGTCTTTACATTCCTATGTTTCTTCAAGTTTTCTCTCTAGGGTTTCTTGCTGCTGGTGCGAATAACAGGAGAAAGCTGAAATTTAACTCACAATGTCCAGAGATAAGGGCAGGATTTTTTCTTTACTATTTTTTTGAATGACAGTGGCTGAAAAGTCTGTATTGAGGAGAGATTGAGGAGTTGGTAGCCATGGGAACCAGGCTGATGCTGGTGTCTTTGTCTAAAAGAATCAAACCACTCAAAACTCCCAGAAACATCTTTATAAAAGCAACAGCAGTAGAACTGACAACAGGAAGAACAGCTATTGGTGCCCTGCCAGTAGAAACTGTGAATGTCAAGATTATGGATGGCTGTGACCATGACATAGAAAGAAATACATAGTATAGAAAAAACAATTCCAGCAAAAAGAAACCTCAAGCCCTAAAAGCTACAGAAGACATTGTGCAGCAGCTGTTGGGAACAGGGGTTTGGATGTAGGAGGGAATGACTCAGTCCTCAATAAAAGGAGTTGTGCGGGCATGAGTGTCACTTCCACAGATATAGATGGAACTGAGGCCCCAGCTCAGAGAACAGTCAGCAGCTTTTAACCCTTGACTGAAAAGCTAACTGCATACCTCTAACCTCTTCTTCCCCCTATATCATGGAAACAGAGATCATCTTTGGAATCACATAAAGCTCCTCTTCAGAAGTGCCAACTACCCAAAGTCTGAATTCAGTGGCATCACAGGGATGTCTCCTCTGACAAAAACTGAGAAATTCCAAGCAGCTCATTGTCCCGCCACCACAGCAAGAGAGAAAATTGTTTCATAACTGATTTGTGAAAAGAACATCTCTAGGCAGATGGTATTGGGCAGGGAGCCTGCTCACAGTAGGCTGATATCAGAGCACCATCCTCAATGCTTTCCTCTGAACGGGGAAGAAGACACATACAAGCACCTCTTCCTGAGTGTGTGAGAGTTCAACACCTTTCCTTAACACTCATCCTGGCAGCAAGCACAGATTAGGATATTTAAAAATGAGAATGTAAATCCAAAGTTCCCTGCTAAACGGTGTAGTGTCCTGATGGGCAAAGAGGCTGAAGCTCTGATCTCACACATGGAAGGGGCTTTCTAGGTTGCACGGAGCTGTGCCGACTCCCATCCAGCACACTCAGGGCATGCAGAACTCAGCTTTTTGTACTCTTCTTCAACAGTGCACCACGTGAGAAAATCTCCTGGTTTGCTCCCAGTCCATACCTTATGTAATATTTAAATGTAGGGATGGGATACCTGGGGGAAAAAGATCTATATTTAAATATGTGCAATTCCATAAACCAGACCAAACCCTCAGGAGCTGCTAGCAGTAGCCTAACAGGCATTCAGCCAGCCAGACATCTAATAGTTTTTAATGCTGATCAATAGAAAACATTCTGGGAAGTGACCTTGAGAGCTTTTGTCTCAGCATCATATATATTTCAAAACACTAGGAGATTCTGATGCTTTAATGCAGTAATTTCTGGAAAAGGATATCTGGAAGGAGTAGTGAAGATGTGAAGAGGTGGAATTTGTTGTAGAAAGGTATCCAAGAAAGGGGAAATTCTGGGAGGAAAAAAATGAGTGAAAAAAACTGATTAAAATCTGAGAGACTGAGCCAAGCTTTTTAAGCTGCATTCATGGCTTCTCTGTGAGTTTGTTGAACATTTGCTGTATGATCAACATTTCCCAGAGGAAGTGATAAGTATTTATCATCACAGCAAAATTTTGAAGGTTTATTCACTATTATGGAAAATATTGACCTGCAAATGTTTAAAAGAGTGAAAAAGAGTTGCTTGTAACCATAAAGAAAAGCTTCTCTCCTTTGTAAGTTTAAAATTTATTATGTGTTATATAAATTCCACTCAATATTCCAGGTACTCCTATGCTGCCTCATAATTTAAGGATATATCCACTTTTCAGTAGCAGATATATATTATGTTTTTTTCCTCTTCTGTACGGAGTTGGATTTTTTGGTTTGGCTCCAGACACAATGCAATTAGACTTTGCAGTGTTTGCACCACTGTTAGTGATGTAATAACTTGAAGTAGTAGCTCTGAAAGAACACTGAGCCATTTTTTCATCAATAAATGCTTTATGACATATGTTTTTACATTTCCATATTCATTTACCCATATCTTTGTCTCTGAGGAAGTCAGTATTCATTAAAAGGAATACACTTTTAAAATGTATTATTATGATAAAGTGTTTTTCATGTGAGTTAGAGAAGATATTGCAATCATTTTCATCCTCAGGTGTTAGTATAAGGAGATTTCACAATTTTTTTACATAGTCTTTATTTTATCTGAGAGCTTCTATAAGTCAGAAGACTAATGTCTTAGTCTGAAGAATAAAGGTAATGTCTCAGCTAAAAATATTTTAAAACCTGAAAAAATCTGCTTAAATTCAGCATCTTGCAAAATATATGTTACTTTAAATGATTTCTTTTATGTCCTGAATGCAAAATGAATGCAAAAATACACTAAGTTAGCTCAAAGCACAAACTGAGTAGAATAATTATTTGTGTGCTTAATTGTAAGTATATGAGGTGTGCAATTCTGGTATCTGCAGTGAGGTCACTCACAAGTCTGAGCACAATCATTTAAACACTTGGTTTGATCAAGACTTTAAGAAAATTACTGTTGCAATAGAGAAATTAAAGTCTCACTGGTGGGGCTCAACTGTAGGGAATTTAGCACAGGTAATACCACTTAGAGAAATCCTTTGTGGTACCTTGCACAAAACTAGACAAACGGCAATGCATTTTATCTCTTGTTTTGAAATGCAACAAATATCTTTCTTGCCGTTCTTTTGATCTGCAAGTATCAGAAGTCAAAGGCATACATCTGATCAGTTTTTGGGCTGTTTGCTTTTATTTGTTTGTTTCTTTGTTTTGTGTGTTTGGATTCCAATATGAAGTAATTTTTATAACTTCAGAAGAGCGAGGTGAAAAGAGGAAGCCCACAAATAAGGAAGGAAAAATAAACTTACTTGGAGAGGGAAGATTACTATGAAAAAGAGAGATGAAGGGAAATCTTAAGCATTATCTAGAGAGAGATGAGGACAGTAGAGGGAATGAGGTATTGTCAGATGAGATATTGTCAGAAAAAAGCTGCACAGAGTCTTAAAAATGAGGGTAAGGAAGCCTGAATTCTATGAGGAAGATGTACGTTGACTCTAGTGAGTGAATCTAAGGTTGGGTAAAGTTTATTTTGAAATGGCAGAGATTGTCTATGTTAAAAAAAGAAGGATAATAAGAAGTGGTTAATGCCAGTTATGAGACAATTACTGTTGCGTCTTTGTTTGTTTGTTTGTTTGTTTTTAATCACATATCCACCAAAAAAAAGGTTGTTATTTTGAATGTGCCATACGAAATAAAAGAATTAGTGAAAGTCTTAATGTTAGGAGGAGAATAAAGTGAGAAAGATCAAACCTAACTCTGAGCTTCAACATTGCAGAGAAAGCCGGTGACAGAGCAATGGCATTTTAGGAAGAAGTAAGAGAAGTTCCATTTTAGAGCTGCTTGATCTTGAGAAACAACAAGTGACCCAAGAGACAGTAGTGGAGAAACACATGCAGACACAATGTGCTGAGAGGGGAAAAAAGATTTTGCATTTGGGGGTCAGAAGCACTGAGTGGAGAAAGAGAATGAGAATAAGCCAGGCCACAGGCAAAGAGTGGCGAGCAATACAAGGTGGAAATACGGAGATGCACAGGGAGCCAATGAAGTCCCAAGAGAAGCTTCATCTTGGGAAATGGAGTTATCAAGTGATCACAAATGAAAGTAGAGGAAGCATATTTTTTTTATGAAGTTGAGAGAGCAGGGATGCTGTCAAAGTCTCAGTTTTTCCTCTCCAGAATGAGACACAGATTGGAGAAAAAGGAAAAGAAAAAGGATTTGGGAAAAGAGGAAGACAACAGAGATAAAGGCAACAAATCACATCTAGATCAGATGTTAATGAAATGAAAATGAGAGAACTCAAATGCGAGGCCACTGTCATAAAATCTTAAAAGACCAGAAACACTTTCAGGGATGGACTGTTTTAAACTTTTCTCCAAAGAATTATACCCTTGCAGGGTAAGGGTGTGTTCATTTAAAATGATGGCTTTTTTCCCAGGTCTGGAATGGTATTCAGCAGGTATTAAGTGGGATGCGTTGCAGTTCAGCTGCAGGTATAAAGCAAATGATGCATTTCTTTGCTTGAGGCCCTCATTATGCTCTGTAAACAATCAGAATGAAAATTTATTCTCCAGTCACTGATTTCCTGCTCTTGGGGAAAAGCACAAGGGGCACATTAGAAAGAAAGCACTAAGACACTGATTATCTGTTTCTCCAAGCAAAATTGGTTTAGGTTTCTCTAGGCCTCCTAGCAACAGCTTTATTATTATGGAGTAATTTCTCCCCAAATGCTTCTAAAACAAGTATCAGATTAATGTTTCAGATAAGAAGAAAGTATATTCATTAAGTCCCAGAGCCAGTCTATTGAAACAGAAACCTCGAATGAAACATGCAAGTATGGTTTTGTTTTGATATGCTGATTGTTCCTTGGGTTTTTTACGTTATTTAACAGTAAATGATTAATGATGATCCATATACACTACATTCATCCCATAAATGAGAAAAAAAAATTCCTATTAGAAAATATTTTCCCTCAATATTAGCATATTTCATGTATTATCTTTTAATCTAGCTGTAGGTATGAATCATTGCACACACATGCATCACTTTTGTTTACTTACAAACCAGTTATACTGCATATTATGTTGGAAGCAAACATTTATATGAAGAATTTATTTAGGTCTACAATAATTGCAGTTTCTGTTGTTCATAACATTATGAAATTCAGATTTCTTATGATATCCAAGGAGAATTACAGTACATTAAGAGAAGTGAACTAATCTCATAAATATGTGTTCTTTGTTTCATGGTAAAATTTTCAGAAGTTGTTATGTTACTCAGATGAATATCTCCTAATAATAATTTTTTAAAAATCCCCGGGTAGAAAGTCTATTATGTAGTCTCATTTTCAAAAGTAGCTTAGGCACTAACAAGTCAGTGAGACTTGAGTTCACATGGCAGTTTCTGAAAAAAATATTTCTTCAAGCTTTGAAGGAAAATAAATACTCTGTGGAGAAAATATATACAAAGGAGCACTTCTCTCATTTTCTGATTTTTCTGCCATGATACAACTGTGATTTTTGAGAAGGAAGAAGGTATTGTTTTGCTGTCTCTCTTGCCTTAGCTACAGGTATAACCCTCTCAATCACTCTCCAAAGGAATGGAGGCTGAAAACTCTTTTTTTACCTCTTTCCTTATTTTGCTTTGCTGTGGGCTGCCATAGTGATAAAGTCTCCTGTGGGGCCAGCAGCTGGCTTTGTAGTGTCACTTTGTTCAGCCTCACCATGAGTTGCAAAGGACTGGTGCAAGTGGATGCTTGAGGACACAGGTTTGCCAGCACAAATGCACTCTGATGGTGGGGGAATATGGAAAGCTCCTTATGGGTTTTCTTACCAGGGGACTCTGTTAAGTGAGAGGAAACAAGTAAGAGAAAATCACAGTATCTACAGCGTTTCTAGAAGACCTGACTAAAGAGGTAGAAAGTGTTACATCCACACTGCAACATCCAGGTGCTTCTTGGGTAGAATGCAGAATGGCAACAGTTTCATCTGCAAAGTCTTTTTAGCACTAGGTATCTTGTTGGTAATTACAGAATGAGACTCCCTTGAGGGCAGTCAGTTTATACCTGATTCACTGTATTCCTAATGTTTGTTCTATTCCTTCCTTCAAGAAAAACTCAGGTGATATGCCAAAGCAGATCTGGACTCATTGTGCAGGAAAATGTACTTTGTAGTCCATTTTTGTCAAGTGAGATTTAGCACATTCTTATGATTGAACTTATTTCAGGTGTAGAGACTTTCCACCACTCTTTCTACTAGTGGTACATGTAATGACAAGGATTTAATATTAAAAATATGGCTTATTTAAAGTTTGCAAGCATTCTTGTACAGTGAATGCTGCAAAATACTTTGAAGTTTTAAAAAGAAAAACTTTCAAAATGTCAAGATTAACATCTGGAAGGAATTTTGAGGGAATACACGGAGGGAATAGATGATTTCATTAAAAGTCACCTGATGCCTATGAGATTAGTTGTTTATAATACAAGATGTCTTATGAACAATGGCAATTTGTAGCATAATGCAGGACAGTGATTCAGAGATGAGTGGTTCTAACTTTAGACTGTGTTTTGAATATTTGGTATCTCTAGCAAAAATACACGTCAAGTTTAACACACTCCATATGTACAATACACTAACAACAAAAAAAAATAAAATTAAATTAAAAAAAATTCTTAGCTTATTATCCAGCCTAATATAATATGCTTCAAGCTTCTCAAAACTTCATTGGGGACTATATATAATATACTCAACAGTTGTACAACCTTTCATGCGTGGTATATTTAAATTCCTTTCAGCAAAACAAAGTAGATGCTGCTACAAATCAACCTCAAGTTTGACAAAAAGGCAAAGGACAGCACATGTGGGTCCCCACATGTTTCATTTTGTAGGTACAAAATCAAGCTGTCCCTGGCTGGTCTGAAGACCCTGCACAGCAATACACAGAATGTGAGGGGAAAGAGCCTGGCATCTGCAAAGCTCACACGTGAAATCCCCAAAAGTTTTCAAAGTCCTAGGGATTTTAGAGAGATCTGTGATCCCTTTTGTTGCCAAAGAACAGTAGCTTTATATGGAGATTTTTATTACATAAGAACCTAAGCTCGTTTCTGAATTATTGAAAATACATTTTATAGTACAGCAAATATGTAATGATTTATTATGGAGTCAGGAGGATTAACAACATAGTTTTGACACTTTCTTTTATGAATAAAATATACTAATAACAGCTTTGCAAAACTAAGTTAGAGCAAAATATACGGAGGCAGATAATAAATAAAAGTCAGAAACCTAAACAGACAAGAATATTTGTTTATGTTTCTTCTTGAAATCAGCTGTTTGCAGTCTTGTTAACTATTTTAAATATCTCTGAAGAAATTTTATTTAGTGTAGCACTGAACCTATTTGAAGGTGAATGCACATCTTGAATATATGCTTAAATTTAAATCTGCAGCATTAGCAACAAACAAATTTTTCCCTGTAGGCTTACAGTATTCTGTCCAAGTTTTTAATAGATTATTACGTATTGAAGTCTATCACTGAAAGCATGAACTAAACACAAATTGCATAAGAGGCACCCCTCAAAAGGAATGTTTATGTTTCTGAACTCAGGTTGTGCTTTTGTACTCCAGCGCCTTCTAGTCAAGATCTTCTGACAATTTAAACATTTCATCATATAATTTTTAAGACATCCTGTGAAATGAGGAAACAACAAATATTTGTTCAATTCACGGAACAGAAGCACAGAAAGGATGTTTTCAAAGGTTTTCAAACATCTCCATTCACAGCTGTGGAAAGGCAAGCATTTGGAGGCTATTTAGCACCTGTGGCTTCTCTGGAAGCAGAGCTGAGGAGTGCGCTCCCTTCCCAGTCTTGGCTCCATCCCTCCGTAAAAGCTTACTGTATGGCTTTTCTGCTGCAACTAAGTCCTATGAGCAGCCAAGAACAGAAAGCAGGAAGTTGATGCTCCACTTCCATAACACAATATTTAAAATCCTGTTGCTTTTTGTTTCCTCGTGGATAGACAATGTGACTCTTCTATGATTTATGCTATTTAAACATACTGGCTTGCATATTTTTCCTGTTATTACATTCAGTATGTTGAAAAAGTGTGGCTTCATCATCATCTAAACTGCTTCTACACTACACATACTAACCACTTCACCTGCTCCTGCTGTGTATTTTGAAAAACTTCACAGAATCCTTTTTACTTACAAACTAGAGTGTCTCACAATCAACGACACTTCATCACATACCTGTTTTACTAAAGTACATTTATTTCATATGTTGCTGAAGTCCTTATTGATTGTATACAGGAATTCATATTAGAGTTTAGAAACACTTTTTTTTCCTGATCTGTTACATTGTGATTAATTTTCAATTTTTCTCTTGCTTTTCAGCAATTTTGTATTAGTTCTGATCCATTTGTATGTCTATATTGTCTCTTAATACTCCCACTCCTTTTTATCTTTTCCAGCTTATTTCTGCTTGCTTTTTCTTCTTCATAGTTTTTCATGTCTCTCTTCTGTATTTGCACTCATCCCCTTTCCTTCTTTTCAAGCTAACAAATGTAGACTGTATTTACAGACTGGATTTTTTTAAGAATAACATATCAAAGTCAGAGTACAAATATTACTTATGCCTGATGTCAGTTATTCACTGCTTGTCACTTTCAATGCACACATCACCAAAGAGCCTCTACTGACATTCTGGCCCAAAGTATAAAGCCTCTACCACTACATTTCAAAAAATAACAAATCTTTTCATGTATAAGCTGTCAAAAGAAGCTCTCAGAATAGACAGCAGAGAAAGGGACAGAGTCACTACCCACATGCACTATATAAGTATGATCACAAACCTACTAGCAGTAAGAACTGCTAAGTCTGGGGGGGTGGCAAGCCCTTTCTGAGCAGCTCTGATGCAGCAACATGGATTGATTTTTTGTTCTTTTTTTTTTTTTTTTTTTTCCCGATCTGCCTTTACCAGGGTATCTGGTGCACCCATCAAAGCAGGGCCTGGGGGTAGCAGTACCTGGAATGCAGCTGCAACTCCACTGGAGGAATGCTGTGGGTGAGTGCCAGTGTGGCATTGCACATTGCGGGCTAAACTATGTATAAGGCCACGTTGTGCTGCCTGTTGTGCTGCTTGCTGAGCTATTCCCAGCAGAGAAGCCAAGCTAGGAAGAAAAAGCAAGGCTTGGAAGGTGGGGTAGTTTCATATTCTGCAGAACTGCTTTAAATAACCACTCTCTATTGCTACACCACAGAGGGACATCAATGTAAATCAACCTGTGCCCTGGGAGGACCCTACACCAGCTGAGGCACAGAGATGGGGGCAGAGTGTTGCTGCCACTTCTTTTCATGTAGATTGGAAAAAAATTGGGAAAGAGCTGATACAGGGCAGCAATTCTTGTAGATGAAGTTCTTGAGAAGGTGGCATCTGCTCCTTCTAGCAGAATGCTTTACTGGAGAAAAAACATGCACATAGCTAAAAAGGCAATACAAGGTTTCATGTGTTAACCTTATACCTCAGCCTTTCATTAAGATTTTTGCTTGTCAGATTACTGTGTTACTGTGATGGCAAAGTGCTTCAGTATAAGCAGTCTGTCCTCATACTTAGAAAATTGTACAAATACAATAAATACCATGAAATAAGTATTATAATTAATCTTTATTTTGATATATCATAGTTGTTTAAATAACAAGTTATTAATTTTTACATATAACTCAGTTCACACCCATCTTTTAATATTCCCTCTTGTTTTCCTTAACTGTTCCCAAGATCCCTGTAAAGCTGACACTCTTTTCTGAGGAAAACAATAAGGAACTACATCTTTAAAAAAGACTATGGCAAGCCTTTTTTTTTTTTTTTCCAGAAAAAAGAAACACCACTGTCTGGATTAATAATTTACCAATCCAAACTATGTTTAGTTCTTGAGAACTAGGTGTGTTGTTTTGCCATTTTCCCCATGTGCTTCTGAGCTAGTGTGCACTTTGCACAATACTTTAATAATGGAGAGACCCTGAAACCAGAACTCTTAGCTTTTGTGTTTATTCACACTCAGACCTCTACATGTAACTCAGCTGTCTTGGGTCATACTCAGTCACACTCAGCAATCTTGACCCCTCTTGAATTTTCTAGCTCCTGGGAATTAAAGAAGACCATGCAACAGGCAATAAATGAGTCCCGTAGTCACTCTCCCTTAGTGTTTACTGTGTGCTATAGGATCTGCTAGATCTTTCTCATCTCCACTTCTGATCCAGACTTCCCTGATAGCATCACTTCCCATACTGGCTTGATTAGCTGAAGAAAAGAAAAGCTTGCCCCAGTGTTTGAGAGCTGTGCAACAGCCAGAAGCTCCAGGCTGATGTGAGCACAGGAGTAGGGTGGGGGCTTTTTCCATGGATGAATTATGCTCTGCAGTTTAGTGTCATCACATTTTCTATCTGTTACTGACTCTGTTGTTATGTGCCATTCCCTAATGTGGTCATGAGTGTGTTCCTACATTCCTCTGGTACAATACTGAGAAATGTGATGCCTTGTGGTTTTAGTCTCTGTAAAGAGAACAAGGCAGTTCTCCTCATACACACAAAATTTGTAATTATACAAGACTATATTATGTTACTGACAACAAATTAGAATCTCTGTTGAAATTACATTACTTTATTACACATCATTAACATAAAATGTCAAAACTACCCCATAGTTTTTTATGTGAAAAAGTAGCTTACTTTTTAAAATGAAAATAACAAAATTACAGTAATTTTAATACCAGTATTTTAATATATTTTATATTATTGTTAATGAGGTATGGTCAGAGGTTTTTTCCATATAAAAATCACAAAAAGGGAATTTGCCCCTTAAGAAATGCCAGTGACTATCAATTTTGTCCTCTGTATTTATTATGCAGGCTAAATAAAAGTTAACATAAAATGCCCAAGGGGGGCCTGAAATTATAGTAAAGATAATATTTTGCTCCATATTCTTAGAGCACAGTGTACAGATTAACTAATTTATTCTCTTCCTCCATGAAGTAATATTATTAACATATTGCATACATCTAAACTGAGACAAGGAATTGAAGTGAATTTCTGCTGACCAGACAGTAAGCAAAATGCTGGTTCTGGGATGAGGGCACAGGGCTCTGCACTTTGGAGCAGGCTGAGTATCAGGATATATACTTTTTACCCATGGATTTAACTGAGGTCAAGAACAGTAAACTACCTGTCACTAGTGAACAGTGTTTTGCAATTACAAGTACACACCTAGAGAGAAATTATGATGTTCAGAGGTTGTAACTAAAAGTTTCTATCTACAAGTTTAGGAGTGAAGTAAGTATCAGTTACTATAAGGTTGTATGATTCATGTTTATTAGAGTAATCAAGCACTCACTCTTGAAGTGTATTTACATGCTAGATTTGACTGTTTTTAACTAGATAATAAGCATTTTTTCATCAGGGATTTGTAGGAGACATTGGTGAATTTAATCCATAGTTCATAAGGTACCTACCTGTTCCTTGACAATATTATGGTCCTGGTATATAAAACTAATGCAAGGGTAGCATTCCCTTGGCAGCATACTAAATATGCTGCAAGACACATAACCAATGGGTATAATTTGCAAATGTGTATGGAGAATCAGTCTTGACAGTTTTGTTTACAAAGGCAAGCAGCTATTTGCTCAGAAGAGATATGACATGCTATTTATCTTGCTGCTGCTAAGCCAAAGGGATTGCAACTACGATAACAAACTGTTAGATTTGATTGTTGGAATGCTTATGCAATGTTAGTAATAAAGGGTGTTTAAAAGCATATCTCATTCATTCTTGGGCAATCATACAGTATTTCTTATAATAATTTTCCTGGGACACTTAAAAGGACAAGCTAATTAAAGAACTGATATCTGTCTGGCTCAGCTTTAATGAGTTTGTGTTCTCTAAGTAGGTGTATGTAGGAAATAGGAGCAGACATGTCTTTATTGCTCTTCTTGCATGGATTGAGGCAAGATGTCAAGTGATGTAGTCATGGCCTCACACTTTTCAGTGCCTTTATTTCAGCTGGGATTACCTCTACACGCCTTCTGAAACTGGAAAATAAACAGCTATAACAATCTCATAAGTAAAGCATCCTAAGTACTAAAGATAGGACAAGCGTAATGGCTTTAAACTGAAGGAGGGTAGCTTTAGGTTAGTTAAGGAAGAAATCCTTCACTCTGCGGGTGGCAAGGCACTAGAACATGTTCCCATCCCTGGAAGTGTTCAAGGCCAGGTTGGATCGGGCTCTGAGCAACTCTCTGTAGTGGAAGGTGTCCCTGCTTATGGCAGGGGGACTGGAGCTACATGATCTTAAGGGTCTCTTCCAACACAAACCATTCTATGATTCTAAGTAGTGCTGAGACCTTCAGGGAGCTGAGAAAGGGATTTCTGCTTTGTTTGGTTTGTTTCACCACACTATTGAACATCAGAAGAATGGGTTAGAGTGACTAACACCTCTCCTTTGTCATCAGCCCCCTGTTTCAAACAATACTGAGACAGCACTTTTCCAAGCATTTCTAAATACTTGCACTATTTGCAGCCTCCACTAACGTGTTGCTCACACATTTTCTACAGATCTTATGATTAAAGAGAAAAAAACCCCAAACTTACATAATACTGTCCAGTGCACAAAGACTATAATGTTTGTGCAAGCAGACAGATGTACATGAGGGGCGGGAATGAAGGACTCAGCCATTTTTTTTGGTGAAACATTGCTCAGAGCTTTGTTGAATATGTGCATGCAGCTCAGTAATGTGCATGTGCTCAGTAATGTGCACTACCAGACTCATCTGGTAGTGATAGCTATAGTGGTGCTTTTCTCCAGTCATCTCATACCCACCTCGGCATGCTGAGAAAGTAGACCAGGTTGACCACCAGAAATCGCTAATGGATTTAACCAAGATTGAGTACACTAAAAGACTTTGTGATGGTGTAGGTGCTGCAGGTTACAGCTTGGTCTGTAACACCTACTTGTCAAGTGACTGGAGGGCCTCAGGACTGAATACATCCTACAGGTGCTGTGGCTAATTCAATCTGAGTAATTCAGGCAGCAGTCTGCATTTTTAAATGTATTTTAACCATTACACATAAGTCTGCACAAGGAGAACATATCCAAACACCAGACTTTCTGCAGCTGGGATTTTAGAGCTAACCAGAGGGAAACGAGCTGCTTTGTTCTCAGTCATTCTTATTCAGTTACAGGTGACTTTGCAAATAGCATGTGCCATGCCAAAATACAACTGAAATCCTCTTTGAATGCAAGCAGACCTCAGGTTTAGCAGCAGCTGTGAGACAGAGATCTACTCTTAATAATAGATTCAAGAAGCGTGAACAATAACGAGGCTCTGTTAAAGGTGAACCGAGATTGTCTGCATTAGAACTGGACCTTGAGAACCTGTGTTAATTAACACATTTTTAAGGGCTGTCAGCTGTTTCTGAGTAAACCCATTGATTAGAGCAACAAAGCTTTATTCCTGGTCTTATAATAATATGGATTTAGGAAGACAGTTATGATCAATAGGTGGTGTTTTAATTTTTTGTAATTCTAAAACCTTTTGAAAGTTATGAAAATATTTTAATGGACTAAAAAGATTAATGTATTTTGTAAGAATCTGTTATTTGGTAAGCATAAAGAAGAAATCAGTCTGGAATGTGATAATTTTATGTTCATTTCCAGAGGTTCTTAACCTAGTTCCAGACAACACAATTTCTTATGCACTTTTTTTACTCCTATTGAACAGTCTTATTGAGTTAGATGAATTTAATCAGCTATATCCAGATATATCTAGATATTATTTATAGATCAGGGGTTATAGCATCTCAAAATGCATAGATTTGTGTTCAAGGATAATCATGTAAGGTATCCCAAAACATCACCTCAGGGCCAGGGTGCTGGATTCATTAAAGGGATCTGGAACATGATGAAGTCCATGGGTGCTCATGATAAGCTCAAGGCTGTAGCTTGCCTTGGAGCAGGAGGAATTGGGAGATTTTTCTGGCCAGAACAGGTCATCTAGTTTTACAATACAGCTGCATTTGCCTACTTCTCCCCCTACGACAGACATCCAGCCTAAAGAATGAAGAGCAAAATACATGTCCTGTAAAAGTTGGTCACATTAGGTGGGGTGCCTGTGTACTGAACAAGTGAAGTACCCTTCGTGTGGCAGAGGCTCTGTTCAGAAAAGGCTATGGGCTGACGGTTGGCATAATGCAGCAATCACATCTTGATAGTGCCTAGGACGTATGATGTAGCTTACACCCCTAGCACAGTGGCTTTACTTAAGGCTGCTTGATGGCTTGGGCAGGCTTCTCCATGCTTGTGACATTGTTTTATATTTTCAGACTTTTTATCCCCAACCACGTCCTTCTTTACTTTTAAGATAAGCCAAAAAATTTATTCCCCTCTCCCCAACATAGCTACAGGAATAAAGGTTCAAATTCACATACTTTTCATTCCCTTTCTCTAATACTGCCACGTTACCATATGCAGGAAGGGGAAGGTCCTTCATGATGTGGAAGAGCTCACTTGCTGCATGTTCCTCTGCTTCTTCACGTATCTGTGCCTTTCCACAGGCACATCACAGATCACACAGAAAATTTCTAGGCAATAGCTAGGGGAACTGACAAAGCACCTGCTTCTTTGGAGCACAAAAGAGCAGCTTGGTCTAGTACTACATTTGAAGAGCTGACTTAGCACCAAAAGACCAGTGCTACTCTGCTCTATCTGGGAAGCAAATCTCTCGGCAAAGAGTGAGGGCTCCCAGGTGGGTTCTTTTAACTGCTCAGGCTTAATGAACATGACTGGAAAAGAGCCTTTAAGAGGGGCTGCTCAGTTAGGGAGCATCTCAGTTTATGCCTGGTCTCAACAACCCTAGGGTAGTCTAGTTTTGTTACTGCCTTCTTAGAATGTCACTTGTGGATACACACGATGAGTCATTTTGCTAATTCCACATCTACACAAAGGACTGAAGCCTAACTACCCTTCAGAGAAGGCCTCATACAAGACCATTTGTAAGTCTGTCAGTCTCTCCTAAGTGAGAGGCAAATGAGGGGAAATTCTGTCTCCTCTGCCGTTTTACCTGGCATGACAGGACTGCACGTGTTGATCGACTGAAATCGGTAACGCTGGAGGAGGTTTATAGGATAAGCATTAAACTACTGTGACAAAAATAAAACAACTCAAAACCAACCCCCCCCAACCAAAAAAAACCCCACATCCCCCAAAAGCCAGCCAAACCAAAAAACCACAAACCCCCCAAAACCAAAAAAGTGTTTCCAAAAGGTACCTCAATGATCAGTCAGTAACTGGACATGTAGAACAATTAGGCAAATGAGTGGCAAGGTTTGAAAGCAGACCTGTGACCTACCACAGACAATAGGATAGAGGTGTACCTGACATTAGTTTTTCAAGAGTTCTTGGTGGCTGCCAAGCACAGAACGCTAGTCTTCAGGATCCCATCTCCCCTGAGCAATGAAAAACCCCACCCTTAATTTAACAGGAGTCTCCAGTCACCTCCCGAGGCATAAACAGGCAGCTGGAGCACGGCGCGTGGGCTGACTACAGCGCTGGATGCCGAGCAGCGCCTGGCACAGGTGCAGGGGCTTTCATCACACCCCCAAATTAACTTCGGTGAAGTTAATCCGCGCCTGCCGGAGCCGGAGCACCGATCTCCGTGTGGGGGAAGCGCCCGGGCTGACACCCGGCGCCGCTCGGCCGAACAAAGGCGGCAGCCGCGGGTCCGCTTTGTGCGGCGGGGGCAGCGGAAGGGAAGGGAAGGGAAGGGAAGGGAAGGGAAGGGAAGGGAAGGGAAGGGAAGGGGCGCGCCGAGCCTCCCCGCTAACTCAGGCTAACCCAGCCCAGCCCAGCCCCGCCCCGCTCGGCCCGGGAGGCAGCGCCGTGTGCGCGGCGGGCGAGCAGCTGAGGGCGGCTCTGTCCCGGCTCTGTCCCGCCCCGGTCCCGCCCCGCCACTGCCGAACCTCCGCCCGCCTCCTACGGCTCCTCCTGCTGCTGCTCCTGCTCCTCGCGGCGCCGGCGGCTCCCTCGGCCGCGGCTCCCGGCGCTGCTCCGCGGGGCTCCCGGGCCAGCACGGTAAGGGCGCGGCGGGGCCCGGGCCGAGCGCGGGGCGGACCGCGGGGCCCCCGCGGGCTGGGGCGGACCCGGACCCGGCAGCGGCCCCGGCGGAGGGGCTGCGGGGCTGGCGGCGCCGGGGACGGGCGGGGGGCTCGGCCCTTGGGGCGCTGCGGCAGGAGCCGCCCAGCACCGCCGTGCCCAGCCCTGCCCTGCCCTGCCCTGCCCCGGCGCCGGGGGTCGGAGCGCGGGCGGGTCCCTGCGGGGTGTGTGCCCCGGGTGGGTGCCCCGCCGGCAGGGCCGGATTCGCCCCCCGCGCCGGGGGAGGCGGCCCCGACCCCCCAGTCGGGAGCGGGTCCGCGGCAGAGCGGCCGGAGCGCCCTGCCCGCCCCGAGGCGCCTCGCTAATGTCAGGGGGAGCATATGGAGCATACGGCCCGGGAGACAGCCGCTGGAAGCGGTAGCTGCTGAACTCCCCGCGCTGCCTGCCCGGGCCGGTGCCGCGGGATGCGGCGGAGCACATGGCTGCCCCCGGCTCTGCCCCGCATCTGTCACCGCACCCACCGCCTGCCCCGGGCCTGCCCCGCATGCACGGCCCGCACCCGACCGCCAGCAAACTTCGGCCGGGCGAGGGAGCGCAGCGCGCTGATCCAAACCTGATTCACTTAAACATCTTGGGGTTTTTTTCCTTCTCTTCTTCCCTCCCTCGCTCTGACAAGGCGTCTGTGAAAAGGAGGGAAAGAATGGAATTATTTGTGTCCAAGGGGTCCAGTGTGTATGGCAGCTCACAGTGCAGAGAAGAAGGTTAAAACTTTCAAAGACGTGGCACTGGCAAATTAACATCTCCAGTGAATCATGCTATTAACTTCTTTAAAGTTGAATTTTTACGGTTCATTTGCATGTTGATCCTTGCGTGTGTTTAAAGTCTGCAAATACTGTGTTCAGATATTTAAGGATGAAACATCTCCGTTGTGCTTGAAATGACAGTGCTATTGTGTTTTATGAGCAGCAAGACAACTTTTATCTTTAATGTAGACCTTTTTATCACTGAGCTGTAAATACTTGCACTGTTTGTAAATTTGCCGCTGATTTGTCAGTTGGCTTTGCAAAGATCACTTTAGTTCATCAAACAAGCATTTTTTCGTAAAATACCTGTATTGATTTAATATGGTCAAGCTTGGCATTTATGATTTAGTTCACATTTGTACTTATGAGCCATATGAGCCAGACTTCATAAAGTAACTGTTCCTTGGTTCTGTGGGTAAAGCCTACTGGCTGATCTTGGTGACTGGTGTACAGGAGATGTGCAGCTTGGCTTGCATCTGATGTTAAGTGTCCTACTTATTTAAAAATGTTGAGAGCTCTAAAAGGGTCAATGTAATCCATACCACACATGCGCTCAACTGACCTAGAATTAACAAGATAAAACAGTTTTAAGCATTTCTAGAGCAAAAGGTAGGGTGTTACTTCCTCGTGCATGGCTAACAATAAATTGCTTTTTCAAGGCATCCAGTGCTATGCTCCCCGATTCAGAGGGTGGCAGAACACCCACCCTGCTGCTGCAAAGGCTTGGCTTAAGCTGGTGAGACTGGTCATGAGAGCAGAAGGCACCAGCAGGGTGAAGGTGCTCCCCTGGAGAGATGAGCATGATTATGACAGTGGCCAAGGGAGGTGGGTGCAGACACCACCATCAGTCCTTCAAGGACGGCGGGCAGCCCTTGCCATGGTTTGGGGCTCTTGGAGCTGACATAGCTTTTCAGGGCCTTTTCAGGGCCCTATTTTGTGTGGGTTAGTAACTGAGCATGTCAGTTGTTATTTCATGCTGCGGTACTGAGTTTCCTCTCTGGGTTTCAGGAGGCAGCAGGCAGGTGTCTTCGCACCCTGGTGTAGATGGAGGCATACTAGGATCGTGGTGGTTAGTGGTGATTTACTGCCTTGATGGGACTGATAGCCTGTGCCAGCAAATTCACTCCGCTGCACAGAAGGCCAGACTGCCTTCATGCCAGTGCATCCATGTTAAGAAAAGTTTGTCACAGGCTAAAGTTGAGGGAAATGGTGTTTTCCAGATTCACATGGACATCATTCACCGTCACTTTGCTAAAGAAGTTCTTGTGTCCTGCTGTAGCACTTGGCCATCAGAACCCTTCTTTCCTGCTCCTCATAGGTTTCTGGTGGGCATGCTGAAGAGCTCAAATTGTTCCTGGAGGCACTTAATATTGGTGCAGTCTTCCACTGGACTGGAGATGGTTTTCTCTTAAAGGTTCATGCTGTGCTTCAAAATCTGGAGGGCTAAGGTTGATTTACTGAGGAAAAACTCAGTCAAATTATAAAATAACCTTGCAAACATGTTATGGTTGCTCAGAGCTGTGGAGCAGCTTTCAGATACCATGCTAGGGTGTAAAGGGAAGGTGTTTCTCAAATGTACTTTTGTAGGTACATTTTCCGGTGCTGACTAGTTAGGTTGGAAGTCAGTACACTGAATTTTGGCCATTAATTGTAGTGGAATGCAGAGTAAGTGAAGGCTCATGTTTACAGCCTACCCAGAACTAGAGGGTGTATCTTTAAATTCTGGAATATCTCTAGTCTCTCTCAATGACTGACAATGTGTCTTGCTTTCCACTGCAAGATTACTGCTCTGTTCCATAAAGCCTTAAGCACATGTGCTGATTAGCCACAAGTTAATGATTTTGAATTAAATTGAAGGGTAAGTATATGTCAGCTACAAAGTGCTTTTATTTCAAGGAAGTTTTATTTTAGCAGGGCAAGTTCTGAGAAGTTAGAAGAACTAGTTTGTGTTATCCACAGCGTTGAAGACCTGTAGGAGTTGGACTTTTAAATTGGAGAGAAAAAAAAAGAAAAAAGAAAAGGGTTGGACTGTCTTAAGTGGAAGGTACAGTGGCTGCTTGGAAACTGCATTTTAAGGAGGAGGGAAAGCTTGCCAAGAGGGACTGTGGACTTTGCTGTGAGAATCAGATACTGCAAGTTACCAGAAAACCTAAAACGAATGAAGTGAAGGAGGGGATTGATTGTTGGAGAGCAGAAACTGCAGGAATAGCATGTGAATTGCCAAAAGCAAGAGGATGAAGAAATTTAAGATGAAGAGAAGGGGAAAAAAATAAAAAGAGGAGGAGACGAGAACTTGGCTATGTTGTGAAGATCAGGCTATAGTGGAAAAATATATCTGGTGCCTCTAAAATTAGCAGTTGTAACCAGTTTTCAATGAGGATGATGATTTGAACGGGGAGAAAGATAGAGTAGAAATGGAAGATCCAGGGAAATAACCAGAATAAATGTCTTATGCCTGCTTCCAGATTCCAAACTAAGTCAGTAAAGGGTCTCTGCTTTGTGGATCTTAGAGGTTTAACACAGAACACTGAAGCCAGGTAAAAATCAAAAAAAAGGATTTCTTATTTCCTGTCAGGTTGAATGTATGGTTGTGATAGCAGTACAGAAAAAGACATATAGTCCTGTTTATTTTAAAAGGAGAAGAGAATGAAATCTTCACACCTTTTACTCTAGTCTCAATAGTATTCAAGGATTTAGGAAAAATTTGAAATGGAAAAAGTAATTAAGTATACAAAGATAAGTGGAAAACAGGATAAAACGCATCATGGATTTGCCACAATTAGGTCATGGAAGACTAAAGTATTATTACTGGTAAAATACTGAATGTTGTAGACAAAAGGATCAGAAAGCTTCAGTTCAATGTCTACACACCATGGCAGGTGCAATGCCGAAAATAACTAAACTGGAAGTATGGGGCTTGGCTGAATAATGGAGAGGTGTCTCCTGAAGGAGAAATTGTGACTCTGTCTGCATGAATAAAGGAATTACTGATCTGGATCAGTATTAGTGGGGAACTGGTCTCTTTACTTTCCCATACTGGCTGAGATAACTATATGGAAAGGACAGTTGCTGCTGAGGCAAAGTTAGGAAGCGTCAGCACGGAGGTGGGTTGGATTACTGCACAGGAAGAATTGAATGTCTGTGATGACTGAAGCAATAGGAATGACAGGAAGTTAAATAGCTCTAAAAGTGAAGTTATCTACTGAGTGATTATTAACAACACATCTGCTATCGGCTGGCAGCTCATCCCTTAAAAGAGGCTTGGAGGAAAAGACCCCACTGCCATAGTCAAATAGGGATAACTCTTAAGTGATACTGAGTGTGAAATGAAAGCAAATGTGATACTCAGTGAGAGCTCTTCAGTGAAGATAGATAAGTTATTAAGCAAGGTATTAGGGAGACTTTGTGTCAAATACTGCACATAGTTCTGGGTGCTTATGTACAGAAAATATTAAATTCTAGTGAAACACATACAGGACATCTGGGCTACAGAGGTGATGTGGTGTGAACAGTCTGGAGTTAGATGAGAGACCAAAACTTAGAGGTACTCTGGCTTTTGTGGCTTAGTAATAGCAGAGATGGGAGATAGCAGCTGCTCATAAATTCCCTGTGGCAAATTCTTAGAGAAGAACTAAAGGTTTGTTCTGTGATATTGGATTAAGAAGCTGATGTACAGAAGGATGATTTGATGGCCTGCTGAATGAATGTTAGAATAATGTATGTGGGGCATTGAAAAGGAATTTCCTAACTGTCAGATTTTGGATGCATTCCTAGCTGTATGTCTTCTAAGTCCCAGCTAAGTGTTGAAGTTTGCATATGACTGTTAAGGGATTGAGCAGTTCAGGTAACTGAAGCTACCATATTTTATGCTTTGGTGTTCACTGCTAATCGAAAGAAATAGAAATCATTTCAGTAAAGGAGGTGTGATGAGCAGAAGCACTTATTTTTGGGAGTGTGTCTTGTCCCATCACTTCCTAGCGAGTGAAATTCATAACAAGTGAAAACACTCATCTGTGGCATTAGTAGCTGTTGCTTTTTCTTCTCTTTTTAGTACATAATGGAGTGGAATCAAGCTTAACTCATAAAATATTAAAGATAACCACAAATTAATATGTGTGGGACAGAAAATGCATAAATGGACATGCAGGCTGGAGGTCAGGTTAGCTGACTCGAACCTATAAATAAATAAAAGAATTACGCTCTCCTGTTGAGTGTGTGCCCATATTTATCCTCTGTCTGATTTCATGCTCTGTGGTCTTAGGAGTGTTTCATGGCACCAGCTGCGTCCTCTTGTTGAGGACTGTGCTCTTGGGAGTAAGGGTGCAGTGGACTTGGGTAGAGCCTTGTGCAGTAAGTGTGGTGCAGGGCTGTTGAAGACCCATGATGGAGGCTCCCAGCTGGAAGTGTGTGTTCTTGTCTGTGGCTTCACTTTGCAGGTCAGTACCTGACCCAGCTGCTGGTGCTGAGCTATACAAAGGTCAACATAACCTAACTCTTGGGAAGAAATTGAGGTATGAGCTATTCTATTTGAGATGCTTTTTGTAATACCACTGGGGAAGATGTGACTGGTACACAGCAAAGAGGCACGTGCCCTGTAGATAGTGTAAAGATGGCCTGTGTGGTTTCAGTGCTACACCATGTTGGCTTAGTTTGGTCTTTGTTATACCATCAGAGTCTATAAGCTCTCCTGCAGCAGGACTTTGTATGCCTAGTGAAACTGCTGGAAGTTTTGAGATGACTCTTCAAAAAGAAATAAGAATATATGTCATCTGTGTGGATGTATGTTGAGAAGAACCATTGAAAAAAATAAGGTGCTTTGAGTGTGTTTGTACAGCAAAGCAAGATCAGTGTCTTGATACTGCTTTACATCTATTTATTTCAAATTTATAAGGCAGATGTCTTACTTCCTTAGAAGTAATCCAGTAGCAAACTCCTTTGCAGCACAGTTTATTAAAAATCTGAACTATTGAATTTTAGGTGTTTGCTTTTAATGCATATGTATTTTTTCTTTAAAGAAGAGCTGTGTAATGGGCTCAATGTGTCAGGATCCCCCATAGGAAGTAATTGTGAAGAGATTGTGTTGAGCCATCAGAAGAATAATTTAACAATCCCAGGGAAAATTGAATTTATTGTCCTGGTAGCTTTTAGCATGCGTTATTAGGCTATTCACTTAGTGTGATTTTTTTCATTTACTCCTATTGCTCTTTTATATTAGTGTTGGGTGTACTACTAAAGAGATGAGACTAGGCCTACACTTGGCATTTGTCTTCAAGTTCCAAATATTAATGTATGAGGTGGAAAAGTTATTTCATATTTACAAGGGAGGGATTCAACCTAAATTCAAACAGTCTTTGGCAAATCAGAGAGCAGAGCACTTGTCTCCTGATGCTGTGCAGTGTTCTTTAAAAACAAAATTGCTCAAATAACTTCCTGTTACAATTTGAGGTCTTGGAAAAGTCTGCATTAAGAACTGGAAGGAAATGTTTTAAGACTTTATTGGACAGGGAAGATAACAGTAGAATCCAGTATTGTCTGCACCTTAAGCAAGTGGAAAGGAATATCCTTCTTGTTAATAGGTCAAGGAACTAACTGTGTTTGTGGTGAACATCATCAGACTGGGAAGCAGAGTAATGGATTGGGGCAAGGAGCATGTGGTATAAGAGATGGAGGTAAAACCTGGAACATACACATCTGAAAGAGTACAAGAGAGACAGTGTGACTGAGAAAGTGAGAATTACGGAAAGCCTGAGAGTGAACAAAATGGCGAAGAGGGGAATGAAGCAGAAAAGCTTATGTATTGCACAATATTACACATGAACTTAGTATGCACATTAACTTGTGTCCAAACTAAATTGGAAAGCTCACATTTTACTTGTCTCTGTGATCTAACTGTGGGATATCAGCTGGTTGGGTTTCAGCATTTAGAAAAGCACATTTTGAGTAAAGAAGAAGTTACAGGAGGGAAGGACTCAAGCCGAACCTTAGAATAAACTGCTGGAGAACCTTTTGGATGTATCTGTAAATTTCATGGTGTCATGCATAGTTCATAAACAAAGGAAAGGAAAAAAGAGGAGTTGTAGACAGAAGAATGGGTAAAGAAAGTTCTATGGCCTTGCAGTGGTTTAACTTGAAAGTAGGAGATGGAGAAGTGAACTTCTGTTGTGAAAGGACCGTTGGTAATGGAGTCATCTTCTTCAGTACCTCTACATAGTATTAGACAAGTCTATTTTAAGTAACTATGCAAATTCATGAGTGGACCCAGACCTTTGTATGTTGTGTTTCTGTATTTGACAAGTTAATCTATGCATGCTACTACCTGGGAGGTCAGGCGGCTGCAAGAAACTAAACTGTTTGTCATGTATGTAGTTTAAATTAGGATGGAGGAGAATCATTTAAGTAATGGTTACATAGAGCACTGTCGAGATGATGATGATGATATACATTTTATTTGTAATTTCATATATATATATATATATCTAAAAATGTTGCTGTGATTGATAAGAACATTGATAATGTTGTTATTTATCTTCCTGTCTATCTTCAGTGGTTTTAGACCATTTTTGAAAAATCTCTTACTTAAGAATATCTTACCACTACTCATGCAAGCAAGTACTTCAAGACTACACTTTGAAAAATTAAAATTTATTACTAACATTTTTAAATTACTCAAATAGGTACAGGTAGGTAATATGATAGATTTCACGTGCATTTTGTATTTAATGACAAGATTTACCTGTTGTTTTGGCTTTCTGGGCCACAATATTCCTGACTTATATTTCTGTTGAGTTTTCCTACTGTGTTAGTTCTGGATGTTGTATGATAACTGCAGGGAGTGTCAGTCCTGAATGAACTTAAATGGCAGGCAGTGTAAATGAAACTTCATGGGTTGCTTTGGCTCTCTTTGCATAGATGTTATTTTGTCACTGAGGATCACTTGTGGCTGTTATCTTTTCTCTTCATAATAAAACTTGATACAATATGTAGGGACTTACTGATAAATCAGTTAATTCCATTAATTAGTATCTGCTAATCAGACACTAGAATCCCAATTCTGCAACATACAAGATTTTAACAATGTGTTTGTACAACTGCTTGTGGAATATTTGCAGATGTGAAGGTTTACTCACTCGGATTTCCTGCAAGACCTCCATACAGCTTTACTGAGGGATTGCAGATGTTTTAGTTAATTTTGTCTTTATTTATTGTTACTGTGCTGTCTCCAGCTTGTACTGTTTGCTGTGTGTGTTTGAGGTTTACTCCTCTTGTATTATTTTGTCCTATTTCACGCAAATGAAAGGATGCTTATTAGGTCAAGCTTTAGAACTTCTAGCTGTAAAAAATCTCCAAGGCCTTTGTGTGTTTAAAACTGCACATTTCAGGTCTTTTCTCCTAGTCCCCCTTTCTTTCTCTTTGATAGACTAGGAAGAGGAAAAACTGACTCTAATGAAGCACAGCATATAGGAATGCTCAATGTTATGTCTTGAATTTGGACAGAAAATGTTTTCCTGTGATCTTTGCTGTAGTCATTTGAGATGTTCACTTGTGATTGTAATGAACAAAATTGTTTACTTAGGAAAAAAATCTTGATTTATTTCTGATGGCCTGTTTATGATAGCAAGTTTGTACTATTGCAAAGTTTCTCTTTTAGAAACAAGATACCTTTTTTTTTCCCTCTTAATTGAAAGATGATCAGTGTCACTACTCTCTTCCTTCCCTCTCCCCCTTAAAACAAAACAAAACCTTCAGTCCTTAAACAAAAGTGTCTTTGTTTTTACATTTGTTTTATGAAATTTCTTGAATCCTTTGGGAAAAGCTTTCCTCTCACAGGAAGAGAGAAAAAAAATTGACCCTCCTAAAGCCAAAAACAGCAAGCATGCTACCAGTCATTACTTTGTCTTGCTATCTGAATAGTAGTAGCAAATTGCATAAAAGAAGCAATTTCTCATCTTAATGAATGAAAAGTGCAGTTGCATAAATGTACACAAATAGACATATGGTTTTCACTCAGCAAATGTAGTCTTGGTAACATTCAGGGCAAAAATTTGCTGCATACCTTTCTTGGAGCTTCTTTGCACTGTCATTATTGGGAGCAGAATTTTAAGTGGAATATTTTGCAGCTCTGAGTGATGGGAGAATGAAGTGCTCTTTGACCTTTCTGATTTTGTTTTATATTTTGATACCATTTATTCCTAAAAGTGTCTTTGTTCTACATCTTTGTGCTGTTCTGCTGCTCTGGTTCCAGTTGTGAAGCCATCCATCCTGCTATACTAGGCAGATTTGTGAATCACCCTCTCCTGATCTAGGAACCTGGCAACTGACAGGAAAGATGAGTTAAGTGAGAGATTGAACCAGAAAGACAAAGAATTACATGAAATACGACCCCGCTAGTTTGTTCACATGGGCTTTATCCAGAAACTGTGCTAATGAACAGGAGTGCTGCTGACTTAGATTATTGCAGCAGATTTTCTCCCACATGTAATAAAAATGCAAAATTGAGTCAGTGGCCTATCGCTCTCGATCACATGTGTTATTGTGCGGGCTGGAGGGATCAAGGATGAAGGAAAATTTTGAGTAAATGTTGAGTGTGAATGAAAAAATAAGGAGGCCTCCCTTAAGACCAGGTGGTAAGGGCTTATTTTCCATAGACTAGGAAATCAGATGCTGGACTAAAAGAATGATGTAGAACTGTCCTAGAGAACATCTTTGTAAGCATTATGTGGAGAATATGGAATATACTCTTGAACTTCATTTGATATTCCCTCTGTTGGTGCCCTGCATTGACTATCCCCCTTCTGTCCCCAAAGCCCGTGCTGTGTGAACATTTATAGCATGTGTTGGGCTTTGATGTGTGTGCAACTTGTGCAGCCATGGTAATTTTGATACTGTGCAGCCGTGAAACAGCTGTGTCCTCATGACTGGCTTAGTCCATAGTGTTGTGGTGAAACCTGCATGTTGTCTCCTGAATGTACTTTTTATGTCCTAACCTTGTAGGTATACCTGCTTGTCCTTCCAGTGCCCGGGAATAGAACTGTGCACTCCGCAGTGCCTTCTGGAATAGCATTCATACCACTCACAAACAGGCATGCGCAGAGATGATTATATAGATGTTCACCTTACAGTTGAAACATTTTAAAGTGCTCTTCACGAAGACTAGACCACAGAATTATAGGCTTTGGGGAGATAGAAGCTGAATTAACTTGTGCTTTGCTGACTAAGCAGCATTAATGTTTTCATTACTTGGCCTAAAATGGAGTAGGCAAAAGCCATAGGGAGAGGTCCTGTCCCCTAGCTATGCCAAGTTTAATAAAAGATAGGATTTATCCATCTAAACTTTCATTATCCCAAGAACTGCTATGAAGGTCTCAAATGACGCTGTTTAGATTGTTGCAATCAACTAATTTGATTTCCTTATTACTTCTGGATAAGTGTTGTTGAAAAGATTTTATAAGGTGCCCTGCCCCAATATGAAATCAGATCCTCGCACTCCACCTCCTACGGATATTTTACTGCACTGTATGGGCTGCACTGCTGAGCCAGAGAGTAGAGGAGTATTTGCTTCCTGCGCTGTCATTGTGGTCAATGCTAATCAAATGCTACTAATGACAGTAGGCTTGCTTTGCTGCTGAATAACAGGATGATATTATACATTTTGGTCAGAGGGGATCAGCGGAGCTGCAAAGTGGCAGAGCTGCCCATCCTATAGACCCATGCTCACTCTCACAGTACCTTTCATTCCCACTTTGCTATGGGGCCAAAATGTTTTCTTCAAGAACACTGTTTTCTGTGGGTGTTGCAGCTGAGGTGGGACAAGAGAGACTGGAAGGACAAAGACTGGTATCCAAAAAGCCCTTGCAGTGGATGTGGTTGGTACTGCAGCACTGCAGGCCAGTGACTTGTTCCTGGTTGCTGCAGTTTAAGCCTCAAGGAATTCCAGCATAAGTTGGACAGGAAGGCAGTGGGGCAGTTTGTGTTATGGCAGTTGTGACACAGATATGGTCTAATGCAAAGCTGGCTCCTGTGAGATTCCAGTCTTTCCTCTACGTCTTTCCCATGCCTAGAACTTCCACTAATTTAAAGCTGAATTTCTAATGAGAAACAAAACCTGTTCCTTAATCAGTGTGACTTGCTTTCATGGAATACTTCATTCAACTTAGTGCAAATTTTGAAGATCGTGTTACATCTGAAAATGAAATCAGCTGTTTCTGACATTGAACCAGACTGAAGAGTGCCAACAATCCCCATGAAGTCCTCCTTCAATGAAGTGTAGTTTGGTATCATAATATACTGTGCTGAAAGAAACAATAAAATAGTTTTGCACTTAGACCTGTTTGCATTATAATTCTGGAGTTGCAACAGTGGATTTCCCATTGTTTCCTTAATATTTTTTCTTCTTATTAGGCAATATATAGAATACCAAACTTCTAAAATCCACTCTAAGTGTTATTAGAATAACTGATATGTTGGAGTGGACAAAATAGCCTCTTGTTCTTCTGTAGAACAGTCACATGAGTACAACTTTCTTCTTCTTTCTTTCTTTGATGTTGTTTTGCAGAGTTACACAGAGCTTCACAGATATTCCTAGGCTGGGATTTTTCTAAAGCCAATGTCATCAGAACTCACTTTTTCATACTTGAAAAGATCATGACCTCTGACAATGAAATATACCTCACTTCAGTTCTGTTTATCTTTTTCACCTAGTTAGACAGCTCTTACAGTTTTTTTCCGTGATCAGCCACTCATTGACATGACAACTAATGAAAGTGTAAATGAGAGTATTGGAAACTCGGTGGTCACCACCCTCTAAACTTCACTGCCACCTCTACTGAATGTTTTCCAAGTATAAGGAAGGGGCAGAGGGTGGATACGGAGGAGGGAATTACAGTGGTAGAGTATGGCTGCGTTCATTGTGGCTGCTGTGCTTTGTACCTCTGAAGGCTTCTGAGGAAAGGAGGGAGTGTGCCATTGGGCTGTTGTCCAGTGTCTTTAATTTTTTAGAAAATATCATTATGTCTCTGATCACAGCTTCACAGCCTTTGGCAGTTTAAAGTATAGGAGAACTTCTTTTCCCTGCTGACAAATTACAGAACATACCTGCTTAATTTTTCTGAATTACATGGTGGTCTTGATTTTAACCAATTCTTTTCTGGCTTGGGAAGAAAAGGGATGTGTTCTTCATGGAAAGGGATATATTCTACAAGGAAACTATGTACAACTTTTTCAGATGATTTAAAAGCACATTTCTAAACATCTGAATTATCTTGGTTTATATAGTTGGTCTGCAGCTTGACTAAATACAAAATGTAAAGTGGCATAAAATTAAGGTGTTTAGTTTATTATGTTGTCTGCTCATAACGTACATCTAACTATTCACAAGGGAAAATATTCTTGGGGAAGAGATTCAAGTACTGCCTTACTGTCTCTGTTGTTACTTTTCTGTTTGTTGTCTTAAATTCTTTTCAGTTACTTTTTTTTTTTTCCTTCTAACAATCTCTAGGATGTGTATTTGAGCTAACCATTAACTCTTAATTTTTGATGTCTGTGGTACTTTTACATTTATACTAATGTATGTAGATGAACAGGTCAGGACTTGACCTATATAATAAAAGTGCCTTAATTTACTCCTATGTACATACCAGCATGTGGGTATTTAAATAAAAAGGCAAAAGAATAGATGAGCTGATGCATGGTACAGTAATTGTAGCTGGAGACTGATACTTGTGCAAGGAGGACAGCTATCAAAATAGCTATTGTCTGATGCTGTTTTTCCCCTATCTGTGATGTAAGGGCAGCTGTGGCGACACATGTGCAGCGAGGCAGAGGCCAGGTGCCTGTTTAGGGCAGAGTCTTTCCTCAGTCCTCCATTCCATCTTGGAGGCAGGATGCTTGTGTTGGGTTTATCCTGGCAGCCCCATGCACCTCACAGCCATGTTATCCGGTGTTCTTGAGAAGAGGCAACCCCTGGAAAGTACAGAACCTTCCTGCTGTGCCTCAAATTCAGGCTTTCTGCAGTAGCCCACAGTACGTAGCCTGGCCTGCCTCTCCCCTGGAATTAGGGCATAGCTGTCCTCTAGTTGGACCATAGGATCTATCTAGCCATCCCACCTGTATGTTTTGGTGTCCCCTACATCTGGTTCTGTGAAGGGTACTTGACAGAAGAACCACAGCACATTTCAAGGGCTGATGTGGCAGTAGTCCAACCGTGCAGTGCACTTGCAGGTCATAGTCACGGTTTTGCATCTTAAGTAGAGAAAAATAGCAATTCCTTCACATAAAATACTTTGAGAAACATAAGCAAAACAACATTTCCAGGGAAATGTGCATGCATGATATGGGGAAAAAGAGTTGACAGAGGAGCTCTTGGTTTGCACCACTGACTATGGGTTCCTCAGCGTTTCTCGACAAGAATCAACAAACATTTTGTGGATGTCTGCAGGTAATTTGGAGTCATCTTGGATAAAAAAGATCAAATCCTCCTCTCTTGCCTCTCTTGGTATTTTTTCTGTAACATGATGGTGTCCACATGTGTACACGCACAAATAACATTCTTTGTTTAAAATCCTAAATGCTTCTGTAGGGACCTGATCTAATCTAGATGAACTTTCCCTTTCTGCAGCTGGTTTGGACTGAATCTGGGGAAGCAGTTACAATACATGGTCTACATCCAAAGGAGAAGTGTTGCTCCTCTGAGGACTTTTAGCTATGGTAAGAATGTAGTCCTTAGTGAGAGGGCTGGGCTTAAAATCGTGTCCTGGCCTGTGCTTTGAGAGGTTGTCCACGAGTCCTGAGCTATGGACTCCCCCATATCTTCTGAAGGGTGCTGAACAGACTGGAGACAAGGCAGCATGAGGTGAGCATCCAGTGAAGTGTATTCCCCAGACCCTTCTCCTAGGGTCTCTCCTAAAATATCTCAATGCTCTCAGTTAACTTGCTATCAGTCCTCTGAGTTGCATTGTCTGGAAATAGTTACTTTCTCGTAGAAGTTGTTGCTGGTGGTGTAAGATAACTTGGCAACATCGATGAGAAAGTGGTTATATGGGGAAGAGGTTATTCTGAGATTTTTGTCTTAACTGGAAAAGCACCAAAAGCTGGGAAGTGCAAAATACATGTGCTTTTTTTTTTTCCTTGAAATTTCACACTGCTTTTCAAAATAAATTCTCCTCCTTTAAAAGGCTGAGTCCTTGCTCAAAAGCAGTGTTTCCCAAATATTCATATTTGAGCCAATAATAAAATCTTTTTATGCAATCTCTTCAGAGTCTGCCTTTGAGAAAGAAAGAATTTAGTCTTCTTTTTGAGACTTTAGTCTCTTTATAGAACATAATGAGTTTGCTTTTCAAAGGAAAAACTGAGAATTGCAGTGAAGAGGCTCTGTTGTATTTTGGCTTGATTTTATGCAGGATAAAGCTGTTTAGTATTTAATACAGTAAACTGTTTAAAAGGATAAGTTATATAATTACCATGAACTTTTAAATAACCATTAGTATTAGTACTTGATTGTCAGTAACAGCATGCTGTAATAATATTCAGAAATTAGCAGATACAAAATAACTCTGTGAGCCTTTGCTCTTACTAAGCTGAAAATCAAGGCTGTGGCTTTCGAAGTAGGAAAATGGTTGCAGATACAGTCAGAGATTTTTAAGATTTTCTTTTCCTTTTTTTTAATCCTTAATTATATAAACATGTTCCGTTTGAAAGCTGAAATACTATTTTATTTCTCCAAGTATCTTTTACTGTCAGCTCAGTGAGTGCCAGTTTTCAACAGCTTAACTTTAGCCTGTGACAGTTTCTGCATAGTCAAATATGGCAGCTGATGTCTGGCTGTTCTAAAATAATAACGAATACCATAAAATTCTTTGTATACTTAGTGATGCGATCCTGTAGATTCACTTCAAATGAATAAGCATGCATATGGTGTGTGGTAATAAGTCAATTCTCACTTGCTCTGTTGCTGGACTGCAGCTGATGCTTCAGGCAATAGAAGAACCTAGTGGTACAATAAGTGATATTAAACCACTCCAGATAGCAATCAGCTTATCATATCTGCTTGTGGGGAAGGGTCAGAAAATAGCCTGGAAACATTTCCACTTCCCATTGTTTAATTGTGTTTTTTATTATTGTCAGTATTTGGCTGGTAGTGGGGTAGAAGATGAACCCTGTTTATGGGTATATCTTACCAAATTTATTTCTACTCCACTTCAAGAGAAAGAGTACCAAATGTAAGCAGAATGTCTCTTGCTCCTTTGGTATTAAACTTTTATGACAAAATGACTGAGAACTAAAAGCACTAGTTTTGGTCTCAGAGGAAAACAGAGACTTCTCAAAGCTGCTGCACTGGAAAGTATATTGGTCTCTGTGGTTCTCTTTTTATTGCACTCTTTGCTAAACCTATAATCACAGGATTTAGAAAACCCTCCCTGTGCACTTTTTAGGAGTGACCCAGTGTTTCCATGAAACAAAATGTGTCTGTGGACTTCTGAATGTTTATTTAGCTCCCAGGTGCACCAAAAGAGCTCCCAGATAGAGACAGCAGGAATTCTTGAGGTCCTGAGCCCAGCTGGAATTTTCCCACTGTGTCTCCTAGTGCCATGCTGTAGTAGAAAAGTATCAGAAAAGATTGTGTGAGGCAAAAGGAGATGATATTTAAAGATGAACCTTGCTCTTTTACTAGTCATTTTGCAGCACCAGATAAAGGAAGGTGTTTTTTAATTGTTAGGGGAAATTTGTTGTGTTTTAAGGATTCTTCCTCTCCTCTTCAGTTTGTGAAGACCTTTACCAAATGCATAGACTTCATTGGTTAATTCAGGAATTTACACAAAGGTAGTGCAAAGTTCACAGAGTAGTGGTGTGGTATGACTGTGTCAACTTGAACTGTTTAGTATGTTCACAATAAGAGGGTTTTTTTTTCTCTTTTCTTGAGCTTTTTCGTCACTGTCAATTCCCAGGAATGATGGGTTGTGCATGTGTCACATCCAGGTATCATTCTGGCAAAATCACTCACAAGCTGATGGTGTGTGGTTATTGTTTGTTTTTTGAAGAAGGCAGATACACCACTTCCTAAGCCAGAAAGAAACTTTTCTCAGACAAAGCTTGATCTCTTTGTAAGCA
This sequence comes from Xenops minutus, assembly GCA_035221455.1. NCBI lineage: Eukaryota > Metazoa > Chordata > Aves > Passeriformes > Furnariidae > Xenops > Xenops minutus. The sequence goes on from JAWWEE010000074.1 coordinate 112,963,032, forward strand.
CTTTTAAATCCTGCCTGTGTATTGCAGGTGCATGCCCAGACCACATGCTGCCTGGTGACTGCTGCTTCTGTGAACAGAAGGATTAGAATAGAGTTTCAGCCTTAATCCTGGGTTTCCTGTGCAGATTCCCTTTACAGTCTTATTTCTGTTTAGTTGCCTGTGTGTTAAAGAGCATGTTTTTATTTATACTTGCTCTCTCCCTCAAAAAAGGCACTAAAGTGGTATTTTGTTTTTTATTGTTGATGAACTATATAAAGATTTGTGCCTTTTTTTTCCAGACTGTTCATAGGGCAGTAATTAACCATGTACTGTGCAAATTCTTGCAGAAAAATGAATTTGTTCTCTGTTAATTAAAACTAAATGACAATTTTATATTTAGGTTATTTTAAAATGTCTAAATTATTTAGTATATGAAGTCTTAATTTTTTTCAATGAATGTCGTAGTCTCCTCGCTATTATTTTAAACTCTATAGTAAATATATAGGGGTTTATATAAAGAATTATATGCTGTAATTAAAAAACCCAGGTTTTGTCTTCCTGAGGGCTTGAGCTGACCTTCAGAATTTAGTGAAATGGGAAAAATCATTTGTTCACTCTTTTAGTGGTCTTGCTTTTTGTACTTTTATGATCCCTGCAGTTTTAAATGTGGTTTGTGCAAATTGAACTGCATCTAAGATTTAGTGTTGGCCAGGACAAGATGCTGCAACTAAATTTCTTAAGCAATATATTTAATTGATCAAGAAGTTGGTAAAAGACTGCTTTCTCCTTATGCAGTTTCTTTTGCTTATCCTTGAAAATTTAGTGTTTAGGGAGCTGTTTAAATCATCTGTCATCATTAGTTAAAGCAATAGCTTGCATACAAGCTGGTTTAAGCAACAGGAAAATCAGTTTTGTGGTGCTCAAACAAATTTAAAGGAAATATTTTTGAGTTATGTAATAATGGCACATGATAGATTTTTGATTAAAGAAAAAATACTAGAAGAAAATGTTTGTGGTGTGTTAATTTTTTTTAAGGTTTTCATATCTTAATTTCAGTTTCTTTGCCAGTTTATTGAAAGACTGGGCTTGGTGCCCTGGTGAATCCTCTGATGGTTGTGTGAAAATCTAGTCCAAACTTCAGGGTTTCCAAAACCTCTAAGTCAGTAAGATTTCTGATGTGTAGATGGCATTAATGTATATGTGGTTGCTACAAAAGTGTAAATCCCTGTTAAGACATACAGGAAAACGTGTAGAGGTAAATGAAGTTACAGGGCTGCTGGGAAAAATTTCAGATGTTGACAGTTTGACTGTTGTGTGTCTGCAAAATGATTGCCAGTGTTCCCTTGTTCTCACTACAAAAAAGATACTTACATGAAAATTAAGTCTGTTTGGAGGAACCTGATTAACTCTTGTGTCCCTTATGAGGGAGTCGTGAGCTTGCCCCCCCCGCATGGAAAGGGAAGGGGAAAAATGGAATTCTTTCATCTCTGATTCATATGTTTATAATCTCCTGTTACTGTTAATCAGAGGCCTTAAAATATATTGGATTCTGCTTCAAAAAGAAGATTGAATATATGTTATTTTAGGAACAGTGTTTTAGGTAGTTTAGGCAGGAAAGCAGGTGTTGTATAAAAATGCCTAAATAAGTGTGGAGTCTTCCTTTGGCAGGCCGTCGAGACAAATAAGTTTGCTTTATATACAATTGAATGCTGTTGTTTTTGTGGATTTTTTTTTTTCAATTCTAATAGAGGCTCAGCAATGAGCCTTAAGCACAGAATAAATTCTTTATCCTGTGTGATTTGTGTGTGTTTGGCTTTTAAATCTGTTTAACAAAGTAGTGCAACAAATTTGGGATTAGCAACATGCTAGTTAGCTTTGCTGGAGGATATTGGGACAGAAAAATGGAGACGTTCACGTTTTTTGCATTAGGTATGATGAGCTGACACAAAGATTAGCTGTATTGTGCATTTCTTTTCAAACATTTCCTGACCTCATGGGTGCAAGGAAGTTGTGATCCAGCTGTAGCAGTATAAATTTGGCAAAGAAAATAAGCATGGGTTTTGTGCTGATTTGTATATTGGCAGAAAAATATTTTCAGCTCATAGACTTTCCTTTTACCTCTCTCAAATTTAAAAATAATGTTGATTTAGTGCCAAGTGTCTGTTGTGATACATGCCCTTGTATTGTATTTTAGTACTTTTTATTGTTTGTTGTGCCTTTATTTTCCCTCTGAATTCGCTCTGACACTTACGATGTGGAGGGCAGTTAATATCAGTAAATCAGATATTGCTTGCAAAAGTTTTTGATATATTATGAAATATAAATTTTAAATTTAAGTAACATGAAGTCTAGACTGTAAGAGCTTAGTTTTAATCTGGGCTTATTTGGTTAGGCTGTGTTAAATCCACTCCTAAAAATAAATACTCCAGGGTTTTTTTTTTATTATTGCTATTATTTTCATTGGAGATCAAATCTCTTTGAACTGTGTAGACACGCACCTGTGCTCATTTTAATCCCTGTGTAGTTTTCATCAATTATCACAGCAGGGAAGAAGAAAATAAAATTGTAAAATGCTTTTGAAAAGTAAATGCGTTCAACTTGGTGTTCAGGTTTCTGTTTAAATCAAACATCATCTGTATGCAGGTATGCAAAACTGGGTAAGGGAGGGGCACAAAGCGCCTTTTTTTCATTGTGAAATATCTGTTTTGAAGTGCTCTGCTGTATGTTGAGTATAATATGTTTGTGTTTGTAGAGGAAGGATGTGTTGTGTGTGTATATGCCTTTTTTTTTAAGCTGGAGAAAATCTAGGTCAAGAGATTTCATTCTTATTAATAACTTAAGGCTTAATTCAACAAAAGTTATCCTCCATGGCTAGAAAGCTTCCTCACCAGGGAAGTGCTGGTGGGGAAGGAGCCTGCTGCTTTCAAACATGGATGGGAAAATTTCCCTTTCCATCAGGGTATTAACATGTTCACCTTAAAATCATAGAGTCATTAGGTTTGGAAAGACCTCTAAAATCATTGAGTCCAACCATTAGCCTAACACTGCCAAATCTAGCACTAAACCATGTCCCTGACTCCATCACTTCCTTGGGCAGTCTGTTCCAATGCTTAACAGCTCATTCAGTGAAGGAATTTCTCTAATATCCAATCTAAACCTTCCTTCGCACAAGTCACTTGTTACTTGGTAGAAGAGACTCTGGATGCACTCCAATGCCTTTCTTCCCCTGTGTATTTTTGATCACTATCATAAAAATTCACAGGGGCACGTTCTTTGTGAGTTTCTTAGGGTGGGTCCCTGCTTGAGACTGAGGACCCTGGGCATTTCCCCTCTCCATATGTGCCTGCTGTTCAGTCCCATGCCATGGCCCCAGCCTTGCAGCGCTGCCTCACCCTCCTGACCCCTGTACAACCACATTCCACCCAGAAGAAGTCGTGTGGTATTGATATAATAAAATTTGGCCACAGGATTGGGTTTTTTGTTTTCCTGAAAACATCTCTGTCAGCAAAATAAATAGATAGGCTTGCTAATTCTTGATTTAATTCATTGGGAGATATTAAAATGTGAAATCTCTCGCTTGGCCTTGAGCAGCTTTGCTGCTCCTCTTTGTCAGCAGCCACTGCTCTGTGTGTTTTGCTAGACAGCACCAGTAACTTGTCCCAGTGTTAAGCACCTAATCTTGAAACACTGGGACGAGTGCTGTTAAATAAGGAAACTGGAATAATAAGGAAGTTCTTGGCTCTTCCAGCTACAGTAATCTACTCTATTACAGGTTTAAATAAACTTGGGGAAAATAGTTGTATTAAGCCTTTAATTTTACCTTAAGCTTCTGTATCACTTTAGAACTGAAAGCAAAGGTAGTTAAATTAGGATAATTAATCATGTACACAAGGGCATGTAATGAATTTTCCATCAATTTGCAAGTTCTGTAAATCAAGATAAGAGTCTTCTCTTAAAAATGCTGTTTGTAATCTATGGATGCTGTACTTGACAGAAAACAAAAATTAGGTTAAATTACAGGCCATCTGTGTTAGCATCTAGAAGCTGTTTAAATGTGAGGGTTTAGAACTCTGGTTTGTGTTTCCACGTCTAGCAGTGTATCAAGGAGGGAAAACTTGAGGGAGAAAAGGTTATTATAATTAAAAAGTATGTGTTCAGGACTCCTGTATCAACACTTTCCTTTTCTCCTGTTCCTGCCCAAGTGCTTGTGGATGTGGGAGAGTTTGGAAAGCCTGTCTGCTGCTACAGAATCTGTCAAATTATACCTATATGACCAGCAAAATTTGAGTTTGTGCTGACAGAAATCAAGAAATGTCTTTATCACTTCCAGGGAGAGTCTTCCAATGTGTGGAATTGCAGGTCCTAACTTCCCAAAGAAAGATGTGCAGAAGCTTTAGACATTATAGTCAGCCCATGTGACTAATATAATTGCATCTTTTCATGAGTAACTTCTGTAGATGTGAAGCAGACTTTGAAGCAAATCAGTTGACACCCACACAGGACTAAATTATAACATCCTGATTAAATTGCTACGCAGTGTAAGTGCTAATGTATTGTCAATACAAAAAGTGTTTGTTCCCAACAATTCTTTGAGTGTTGAAAATCACTCGAAATTTGCTGGATTAAAAATTTGACTTGCATAGTCAGACTATTTGAGTGTAAAATGAACAATTATCAAGATTGTTAAAAACTTAAACACATGAGAGAATAATGCCAAGTATCATGTAGGAATACATATCAATTTCTGTTCACATCCTACATATTTTAATTGTTTGTTTAGTGACACAATGGTGACTTTTGGTATATTATTTTTCCTTTAAAGTGTAATAAAATAATTCTCCTTGTTTATGCCAAGCAAATTGAAGCATATTCTGCTTTAGTTGCGTTATATGAAGCGTTTTCTCAGCAGGGTCTGAGAAAACATGTTTCTGAAAATTTATCCCCTTTTTTATTATCAAAGAATGGTGGTAGAAGCCACATCCCTGGAAACATTAAAGGTCAGGTTGAAAGGAGCTCTGAGCAAACCTGATCTAGTTGAAGATGTCCCTGCTCACTGCAGTGGGGTTGGACTACATGGCCTTTAAAAGTCCCTTCCAGTGCAAACTGTTCTGTGATTCTGTGAGGATAACTGGAAATCGAAATGCATTGTTTGTACAGTATGTAAATGTAGAGCAGTAGAAATGATAGCGCTGTAATAAAAATTAAGATAGCTCTTTAGATATTGGACTTTTAAAGTTTGTTCCTTCTGTCTGTAGTGCTTTTGATACTTAATTTTGTATGTTACACAAGCACCTCCATAGGTGTGCTTATATTAAGCATATATTAAGCTTCAGAATGTACAAATTCAATGTTTGGGGTTTAGTACTTGTTTGGGTGCCTATCTTTGTAGATAACTTGCACAGAATTTTCTGCAGGAACATCATGTCAACTTTTGCAAGGAAGAATGCCATATCAACATTTTATTAATCTGGTGAATCATCAAAATGTGCATCTTTAGGGATGTGTGAATGCCTCCAGTGAAAAATGCATATTTTTATAGAGAAAAATGTTGCTTATATTTTTGGAGATGTCTTTGTTACCCAAATGACCAGTATAATATTCTTAGCTGTGGGATATTTTGAAATTCTGAGGGTTAAGCAGTGTTAGTGGTTCATCTGCATTATTTAAAAAGAACTGTGAGGTGGTTTCAGAATGAGTGACAGAATAGGAAGGTCTCTCCTTTGCTCTTTCGCTTCTGGGTAGAAGAGAGTCCTTGTTTTAAGGACTGATGATGTGATATTGACTAGTTGAAAGTTCCCGTGCATCTTTTCGTTTATGAGGGGTGCTTTGAAATAACAATCTGCTTTGTGAATTCTGCTTTTGTTTTGAAAGGTTTTTCAAAAATACTGTTTGCTTTTCCCTTCTTCCCTGGCCTCAGTGATGTTAAGTGAGGATAAGAGTTATCAAAGGAAGAGTGTGTATGTGGCGACTCATGGAAAAGCCCTATCAGCTGTCTGTGCCTTTTTGCTCTGCATCTAGTGACATGATGTGACTGCTTGACATTTTTATTTAAAAGGTGTAAGAAAACTGTTAGTATTTTATGTTATGTTATGCTATGCTAAGTCATGTTTATGTCAGAACAGTGTGGGAATGTAGTCTCTTAAATTTTACTCCTGGTTTGACATTGGGCAGTCAAGTGGCCCAAATCAAGGTCAAACCCATGGAGGTACACTGCAACTGTTGCCCCTTTCATATCTTACCATAAACACTCGATACAAGGTTTATAAGTGTTTATAAAAGTAGCAATAAGTGGCTGAGGCCTCAGAAAGGAAGTGTAAAGCCCTCTGATTCAACCTGTTAATTTATAGTGCGCTTAGCAGTAGTGGTTGGTTTTGCTGCTTGCCCCTTGCCTGTTTGCCAGCTTCCTGCTACTTGGATATGAGCAGGGTCCCGGATTTGCTTCTTCTGGGATATGGAAGTGCCGAACCATTGCACTGAAATTCTGCGTAGAAATAATATGCATTTTTGTTAAAATCTTTTAACCAATAAACATTTTTTATAATTAGCTGTAAACAAGAAAAGTAAGCAGTCATGGCATCTTTTTTACCTCTGTACAGAATTTCCTCAAAAGGCCTGTTTCTAAGCTTCCCTAAATGAATCTGTTTCCTTCTCTGCTTCTCAAAATTGTGGTGTGCAGCATGAAAAAGTTATTTTTAAATGCCTCTGATGAAGGTACACTTTTGCAGATCTGGTATGTTATGCTTAATTCCTGCTTTTATAACCATCTGCTGAGTTGTCCTAAACACTGAGCCCATGGCCTGGAGATGGGTCCACTTCTTGTAGTCCAGAGAGGGAGGCTTTTGGTAAGTCATCCCATTTCCATGCTTCACTAGGCATGATGCAAGGACTCCTTTTGCAGCCTCATTAAAGTTAAATCATCGATATCCTATACCCAGCACTCTTTTTCCCTGCAAGTGTGATACTGTTTTAGTGTTCCTATCCATGATGATAGTGAAGTATTGAAACAGGTCACTAAGGGAAGCATTAAAATCCTTGTGGTTTCTTGCAGTCCAGTATTAATTATATTTAATAGACAACAGCCATACTGTAATGTAGTTTATAGGTAAAGTGTTCAGTGTGTGTACTCTTAAGTGTTTTGGCTTAAGCCTTGCTGAGTCCCCAGCTTGGTCAGTAGTGTGGGGTGCTAGAGTGCTTTAGATCGGATGCAGACAAAATCTAGATGTGAGAGCCAGGTCCCCAAAGCTTGGCTAGTGACAGGGATTAGGACTGACCGCTGAAGCAGGCAGCACATCTATGCCTGGCTTGTACTTGTACTTGCCTTTTTCAGTGTTGATATGTTTTTACAAATACTTTGGTACTCGCTGTCTTGTGATTTGCAAAGTAAGTTTTAGAAATAATCTCTGATTTATATCCTCTTTTTATGTTTGACCCTGTGGTCTGACCTCAGGTCAAAGCTTTGTGTGTCTTCTTATTCCCAGCAAAGTGAACTGTGGGGTTTTGTTTTGAAGCCCAACTGTAGACTTAGTATTTCCTGTCATGGGTAATGTATCTGTTTCATGTCTCTTATTACTAACATTTCATTTGTTGACTGAATTTAAGTCAAAACTGAATTCACCTGTTTGTATCTTTTCCTCCTCCAGCTGTAAAACATCCAAAGAGAAACACTTACAGTTGAATAATCAGGAACCAAGTTAGTCTTCCTGGTTATACTGAGTTGTGAAGAGAGAACTGACAGTCTGGGTATGAAGCAGGGTAAGCAAGTGGCTGTCCTCAAACAAAAAGAGATTAAAATGAATTCTTGCTGCTTGGGGGTTTTAATAACTTGCTGATGAAAAGTCTTTAGCTGGAAACTTGCACGTGAAATGTGGGCTGTGCAGTCTTTCAGGCCAGAAGAAAATTTGTCTTTACAGCTGTATTGTCCATCTGTGTTTTGGTTGTGCTTAATGAATCAGTAAGTCAATGACTGTTGCCCTCAGCTGATTGTTCCTGCTAGTTGTTTCTTATTTCTTCTGTAGTGCCTAATGGGTTTTTTTGTTTTGTTTGGAGGGGTTTTTTTGGTGGGATTTTTTTTTTTTTGTAGGTTGGGGATTTTTTTGTCCTCTGCATTTGCAAATGTCTTATTATTAATAATTTGTGCTTGTTCTAGTTCTCAGGTTTGTATTGTAAATTCAGTTCTTGTTAAGTTTTCCAGTGAGCAAACAAAGGTGACCTAAAACTCTTCCAAAATGTGTGTGTGGCTTGGTATTCATAACCATTTGGCACTTTCTTACTTCCCAATTTCCGATGGATCTGAGCAGAGTGTCATAATGCCTCTAGTCATTCAGGTACTTTGGAGAGCCACTCTTGCAGTTCCCTGGCATCATTCCCTGGCAAAATTGTTTGGGCAGGTTTTACTTCAGCATCTGTGTCCTGAAAACCTGAGAGCTGTTTTGATCTGATCATTTAATGGGATTGGGTTTCACTTTTATTGTTTTGAATGTAGGTCATTGTCCCTTGGTCACACCTAAGGGAGAATTAACACATCTCACGTGGGGGTTCACTATCAGGATGGAAAGGTTAGGACTCTCATGTCTCTTGCACAGTCTGTCTTATGCAGATCTGCCAAGCTGATGGAAAGATTAGAGGCTACAGAAAATTTGTTCTATAATCTGTGTAAAAATCCCACTTCTCTTACTGTGGCTGGATACACAACAAAAATAATCATGAGTCCAAATCTGTTGAAGGCATTAGGGAACGTTTGTGTGACTTTGACGTTGCAAAGAGTTTTGAAAGTGTCTGTGCGTTCCAGAATATCATTCTTAAAATGATAATGATGTTGTTATTGAAAGCCTGAGAAAGGTGTCACCCTTGTCAGGTCTAAAATCTGTCTCATGCATAGTATTGCTCATATTTCCGTGCTTTTTGTACACTTAGTAGAGTTCCAAATCTACCCAGCAGATCAGTGTGACTGATTTTTGCAATGTTTGTTGTGAGAATGCAGTCAGGGTAGTGTAACATACATTATTCCATCTTCAGCTGCGTATAATTAAGTGCCCTCCTGTATATTTGCATCAATGTCTTGTCTAGATATTTCTCCCAAACAGAAGGCAAAGATGGTTATAGCATATGGTTGCTTCTATTGTCTTTTCTAAAGTCAAATCAATTACTTAGCTTGCATCTTATGAACAACAAAGTGATTATCTCTCATGGGGTCTATGAAAAATGAATAAAGCTAAATTGCAAATTCAAAAGGACAGATCAGAATTTGGTTTACTTCTGAGGTTATACCCTGGCTGACCCTTTATGTTTGGGAAATAACTCCTTGAGATAGCGTATGCTGACATCTTCCCTGGATCACCAGTAATGACTCAGAGAGTGCACTGTTTTTTCAAAATTTGAAAATTAGCTACTTTAATGATGCCATTTTTAGGAGCTTAATTGAATTTATTAAACTGATAGAAAAGTCACCAAAAACTCTTACAAGGGGTCTGTTATTTTGCCTTAGTTTCAACTTTAATTCCCTATTTTATGATTATCTGTAATGTTTGTAGTAATAAAGCAGTGCAGTATTTTTCTATTCCCTTTCATGGGGAAAACATAAGAAATGTGATTGTTCTGATTAAGTTTCCTAGTCTTAATTACTTAAAATAAATCATGGTCCCAGACCCTTTCTTAAGCCTATCTTCTATTGGCACTTTGTGCTGGTTTTGGCTGGGACAGAGTTAATTTTCCTTGCAGTAGCTGGTATTGGAGGCATGTTTTGGATTTGTGCTGAAACCAGTGTTGATAATAAAGAGATGTTTTTCTTATTGTTGGGCAGTGCTTGCACAGCGTCAAGGCCTTTTCTGCATCTTAGACTACCTTACACTTGAATCATACGTGCTTTTCGTCATATACCTTGTTTTCCTTACCGTTTGCGGCCGTTCTTCAAACTCTTAAGTTGGCTGTTGTCACCAAACCCTGGAATATTCACAAGTAAACAGGCTTTCTTCTTTCAAGTCCCTTGGCAAGAAATATACATTCACAGAGACTGAAGAGGTTAGGAGATTGTACATTAGTATATAAACTCAGTTCATAAATTCCCGGTTGCAGTTTTTACTTGGTACCCCTTGAACTGTGTTTATGCTTTCAGCTGGGGAGTACTTTCAATCAGCTGCTGCTTTTCACTGATGTTTCTTGAAGAAATGGTTTTCCACAACAGTTGTGTTTATCCTCTTTGATAACAACCTGTCTTGGTGGACCTAATTCTGATTGCTTTTTTGTTGTCATTAATTTGTTTGGCATCTGACTTGTTCCTCAGGTGCACAGAGAGTGACAGGATGGAAATCCATCAGGTCCGTCCGTGCTGCTGCTTTATTCAAGTACTGTAATTTCTCTGTCGTTCATTTCCCTCTAAGACAATTTCTTCCTCAAGAGACACACCATCTCTTGTTACTCATCTTTACAGTCCTGTTTTACCAGGCTGCCCTCTGATGCTTAAGCACTCTTAATTTTTTTGTCATGATGTCTATATGTATTTTCATTTATTTTTTTAACTCTAGAAAAACAAAACCCATCCTGCAGAACCAGGTACCATGCTGGCTAGGAGGCCTGTTTTTTTTGTGTTCCTTTTCTTTTTTTCTATTTTATTTTCACAACTGATACAAATCTTAAATTAAACCCTTGGTCTTGGAGATTAGAAAAGAGAATATCTGAGAATGTGGGACTAATGAAGGTAAACTGCATTTTGTCTCTTCTTGTAGATATTATTCTCAGACATGCATACATACACACCAGCAAACAAAAATATTAGTGTGTTGGACTTGGTAATCTGCTTCTAATTGAAGCTTTGTGTGAGTATAATTAACATTTAGGAGATTAGTGCACGTTATGCTTCTGTAAATGTACTGTAACTCTCCCTGGCAGTATATAGTGGCTGCATAGCTGTGCTGATCCAGAGTCTCCTAGTGAGATACTCACAGCTGCAATAATAGTGATAGGGAAACCATGAGACTTTTAAAGGTGCTGCAGTTTTTCAGTTGATGTAACTCTTGCTTGGGAAAATTAGTAGTAACTTCATCAAACTTTGTGATTAATAAGGCGTTTCTTATAACTGTTTTACTTTGCAATTAAATTTATTACTCTTGATCTGAATTGGGGTGAATATTTTTAACAACTGTGTATAAAGTCAGAAGAGGTGAATGTTGTTCCATCTCAGAAGTAAACCCTCCAATATTGAAGATACTTATGCATTTATTAGCCAGCAAAAGTAATGTAGAGTAATAATGTAATGCTGTACAAAGTATGAACATATTAATACTAATTTTGGTAACTGCCCAACTTACGATTTTTCTCTAAGTCTTCAGTTTGATTCCTCTATCTTTTCAGTGGCTTAATCCTGAATATGCAGACTACAGCTTAGTTTTATTATTGTTGTTAGTGAAAATAAATCTGTCTACAGGAGCAGAAATTGCTGGAATTAGTGGATAAGGCCCTTTCCTAACAAAACTCCACTAATTAATGTTTCTGAAAGTTGTGCTCTCTAAGTTGACCTCACCTTTCAATTTATGTTTCACGTGACCTTTTTTTTACCTGAAAGTTATAGAGATGTGAGAGTAATGAGTCTATACCTCCTGCTTGTGAAAATTTAGGTCTCTGTTAAACAGGTTGAATAGGCACATTGGTGAATATTTCCTTGGTTTTAGTTATGTGTACTGCTGAGACCTTCTACCCTTCTTCTGCTTTTTTAAATAACTTTATTCTCTCACAGAGCTTTGGCTGAAGAGGGTATTCATCTCTCTTTTGACACAGAAAATGTTTCTTAGTTCTTAGAGTAGCTGGATTCTTCCAGTTTCTTCTATTTTCAGTTTCCTGACTTCAGTTTCTCCCCAGAGACAGTGATTAAGGTAACACCTTATCAAAGCATCAAGTTATCAAACGCTTAATCGTCTGCTGCTGTGCTTCCCTATCAGCTTATTTCTTTGTAAAGAAATCCTGCATTTTTAAAGAATTTAGTTTGGATTATGGAAACCTCATGGTAGACTTGAGTGAGGTTTGAAGGTTTAGATCAATGCCTCTGGGATTATTAGAATAAGAAGCGCATTCATTCATTCATAAATCCTTCTAAATTAGGTTTGGCTTCTCTTCCGTAAGATTCCATGTATTTTTGTAAGTATTAAAACTTTGATTTCATATTTAGCAAGAGAGTGAAAGAGAGGAAGAACATAGCAAGTGAGGATGAAAGGTCTTTTTAGAAAAAAAAAGCCCAAAGACTTGTTGATACTGGGCAGTGAAGCAGGAAACTACATGTGTCATAAAAGGCTCCAGCTTGTTGGATGAAGGCTGAAACTCAGGATGTAGTCTATAAATACAAAAGAGTTTTGTAAAAATATTTTTAAAGTGCAGTTCTGAGAACTTCAGAGATGGTGACTAATAACTGTGCTACTGTAATATATATTATTTGTGCAGATGCATGCACATGCATACACTCATACCATCTTTAAACATGAATAAATTCAACTCAGTGATACGTATTTCCCATAGGAGACTGGGAAACAGGAGACTGCTAGCACCATACATAAATTTGGGAGCTACAGACCATATTCTTTGCAGATTCTAAACCAGCAACTTAGTGGAGAAACAAAGAGGAACGGACTCCAGTTTCAATAGGCAGAAGGGAAGGGATTTGCGAAGCAGAATATTTACCTGCACAAGAGGTCACAAACTTCTTTTTCCACAGTATTTTGTCACAAATTTTTCTTTTTAAGCGTTACATCTAGAAGCCTTTTGGAGCTTTTTGGGGATGTCTTCTATCCTGACCAGTTGATAGCTGTTGAAATTGTCACTCAAATGGGAAATGAAAGTGTTTGTACTTGAACTTGCTCAAGCTGCTGGCCAAGAAACACAACTGGAACAGATTTACTGGCTGCAATTAATGACCACATTCACTTTTTTCCCCTCTGACTTGTCAAAGGCGAACTTACAGGGATCTTAAACTGAGTTGCTGCCATCCTTTTACTTGTGAGGTTGCTTTGGTTTTGAGACTGAAAGGAGTGTCGTTCAGAATTACTGGTTAAAATATAGTAATTTTGAATATCAGAAAAATTTGTAATAATACAAGAGTGTGTTTCTGGTGGGTAATCTGTTGTGCTTTGTTGTACTAAACAAGGCAAGGTTAGAAAACATCTATTTTTTTCTTACCATGTTCTTATATTTTTTTTCTTTTACCAAATACCAGAATAGCAATACTACAGCAGGCCTGTAATAAGAGTAGCTGTAATGCTATGTCACTCTGAATATGCTTATGTCTTCATCTTGCTCTTGTTATCTCTTTTCTGATTTATAAGCATTTACGTGAAGAAACCCATCTGTCTGAAATCCCCCCATTGTTGCTCGTTTCTGCTGTACCACTGTTTCAAAGGCAGCTAGTCTCTCAAGACGAGGCTTCATTCACCCACCCAACCAAAATGAACCATTGTCGTCAGTGTACTAAATGTCAAGACCCCAAATCAGTCAGGTTCCCAAAAGATTGGGCGTGAGGAAGCCCAGAGTAATTGATAGCTGACAAATATTGCTGTTCATTTGGTGTGTTAACTGTATGAGGCAACTGCTTTCTTGAATTTGTGCTTAAACAGTTTCTGCATGTATTTTGAGATTTTTGTTAAAGAAACCCTGTGTTTCATCACATGGTCCGTAACCTGATTGCAGTCCTGTTTCTAGAGTGAATAGCTGATTAGAAAATTAAAATAATTTGAAACTGCTCAGAATTGTTTGCTTAAAAGAAGCTGCTGTGCCATCTGCTTGTGCCAATAAGGGTGCTTGACCACATACTGTCAAATAAACCCAAACCCCAGAAATCTCATGTACCTAAGTACTTTTCTGTATGATTAGAGCTGATACTACCTCAGGTGGCATTTTGAGAAAAAGAACATAAACAGGGATTTAGGTCATGTCTTGTAACCTGCTAAATTCTGTATGGCTGTTTTGCATGTGAAAAGCAGTGGTGAAACACATTCATTTCAGGAAGGCAGGCTTGTTGTTATCCTTTCTTTCTGGTGTTGGAATTGAAGAATTTTTATTTTTAATTTTTTTTGAGCATAAGACAGTGTTCTGGAGTGGATATTTAACAAGGACTGCTTTGTCAGCTAAGGGGAGGTCATATGCAGTGAGGTTAGGTGATCTGCAGGCTGTGCTTCTTCCTTGCAGTGGCACAGCACTCTGTGAGTTTCCTGAGAAGATGATGTGTCACATTTGTGTTCTTTGCTCTAAAGCATTTCCAAGGCACATCTCTGAGCAGTTTCAACATGGGGAAAATAATGACGTGAGAGAAATTCAGAACTGATACTTGTAGGTCACATGTTACAGTACAAAGCTTGGAGATCGTGGTGTTAGGACTGGCAATATAAATGCTAGAGACCATCTACAGCTGACTGAATGCATGTCCAATACTGCTATCTCTTTGCAACCTTTTTGGTCTCCAAAAGAAGATGCAGGGTTCTGATTTCTGAAATTTACATTGTTTAAGATAAGATTCAGCCTTTAAGGTCACTTGCTATCCATTCTAAAACTGTGGCTTTGATGACACATGATGATGATGAAGCTAAATGTTTTCTCTCTTGCTGTGTTTCCAGGCATTGCTGCAGGGAGCCTCTGGGAGTTCCAGGGTGAAGAGATCTGCCTTCATCTGGAGACCTCTGCTAAAGTTGAAGACCTCCTAACAGGCCAGACAGTCTTAGCAGGAGCTCAGAAATCATACATAAAGGTAAAATGATTCATTTTTCAAGTAAATTGAATTGGCTGATATAATTTTCAAAATAAGGATTTTTTTTTTCTTGCTAAATAAACATAAAAATACATCTCTGAGCTTTCTCCTTCTTTTGTGTGTATTGCTCCTTGCTACCTGGTACAAATGTTAGAGTAGCAAATGCTGGAGGAGGGTGAGGGGGAGACAACATAATGCATTATAGGTTAGAGCCAGAAGTAATTCCTTATATTATTTGTAGAACAATATATCTGCAGTTCTTTGTTGACAAGGGAATGGGCTGTTTCTGAGCTCTACAGCATGCTGGTTTTAGAAACATATCCCATTTTAATTGCTGTATTCAGAGCTTGCTTTGGCCACAAAAATATGGAAACATTCTCTCATATCTTCAGCAATGGGATAAGAATGTTTGCCTGTGATGAATTTCTGTTTATGAGCACTGTAGTTATTTCTTAGTATAGTCATCCAGAACCCATTTTGGTTTTAAAGGACAACTGCTGATGGAAGAGAAAGAAATGTGACCCCAAGAACTTTGTTGAACCTCTCAATGCTACAGTTCTACTTTGGGAGATTTGACTGTGCTATGGTATTGTTAGCTTGCCAGGATTTTGAATGTAGTGATGATATATGCAGAATCTGTCCTTCATCCTGACAAGATTAATTGAACTTTGTATAGAGAGTTGACTTACAAAAGTGAGTAGTAGTGGAAATGGTTTTTACAGATTTCTTCAAGATTAAATGTAGGTACTTCTAAAGGTCTGCCAACTTCTCTATTTTTTAAAAATAGGTGTTTCAAGGTGTTAACTTCACTGTTGGAAAGCCTCTTAAATAATTATTTCTTGATTCATCCGAGAAGAATTGCAGATTTTTCTAGTTAATCCTTTATTGATCTTTCTAATTTAGACTGAAATTAGAGCTCTGAACAAGACCAAAGTTCATTGTCCTATTACCCCTAAAGTAAAATCAAAATTGGCAAAAGTTTTGCCATTACTACGGTGAGCATTTCAACTCATGACCTTCCCTCATGATCTGGGAGTCATGCCTGGGAGTCAGACCACTAAGCACAGTTAGGCCCGCTTATCTCTTTGTTACACCTTGCCCTTTCTCTCTGCTTCTCAGTTCTTTGATTTCAGTTGCAACTGTATTTTTTCAGTCCACTGGCAAGGTCATCTTGAACTGAGGACACTGTATTCAAACACTGACAAAATAGAAAAGCTGATGATGATGATTGCACTGTGATTTCAAACTGAAGGAAAAAGCCAGAAATACATATCTCCATAATGTTTGCTTTTGTTGCATTTGCCTTAGGAGCACATGAAACAATACAAGTTGATATAACCATGCATTAAAAAAATGCAGTATTTCTTCTGATAGTTGTTTAAATATTTATTTATTTTAGAAGTGCAGTTTTATGCATTGAGAGAGTAAAGACTTCCTAGAAAGTATTGTTATAATCCCATGGGGTGCATGGATGTATCTAAGTGGGGTGGTTAGTGATTAGGTTTCATGTTCAACAGTGTTAGTGTACTGTCAGTCTCTGGTGATGCACAACATCCTGGATTTAAATGCAGCCTTGAATGCTGTCACTGCTTCCAGCAAGGCAGTTGGTTCTGTGCCTTTCTGTCTCATTTCCCTTTGTTGGAGGGATTTGTTGCTAACCAGAAACACATGATATGAGACAGCCAAAAGTTCTGGTGAAAATCAGGAACACTTCATAGCTGTGAAGATTTTATATATGCCCTAGATTCTTTTTTTTTTTTTCCAATCGATGCAGCTGTAACTGTTGTTGTAAATTATATGAATAATTGATCAAGGAGTTCTTGTTACCTCAAATAATGTTATGCTTATTGCTTCTCAGAACTATGCTGCTCTTTATTGTACTACAGCATTGATCATACCCTGCTCTGTGTGTGTGGTTTTTATTCCCTTAAAGTTTTCTTTTGCTCCCGACCCTTTGCTCTCCCTCTCTTCCCCCTTTCCTGCAAGAACATGTTGTTTCTGCTTCAGTGTATTCCATGATTTAACTGAAAAGCGGGGCCTTTTTTAATCAACAGCAGTGCATTAAAAAAAACCCTTCACAGCCCTGGGAACTGTGCAGCGCGTACATCTGTTTTCACATAAGCATGAATTGCTGGCTTTACAAACATGAAGCATGTCGTCCTTGCCACAGAGTTAGCTAAAGTGTTCCGTAACCTGAGACTCTATTTGAAATAAAAACAAAATTGTATAGCTTCTTTACCATACTAATGGAAAACATTTTATTTTCTTCTTCAAGCCAACCAAAAGTATGACGCAATGCTGCTCAAGCAGATTTACAGTGCCTTTTCTTCCTTGGAAATCAATATAGCTTGGAGGTGCTGCTGT
The DNA here is from genome assembly GCA_035221455.1 of Xenops minutus. Taxonomy (NCBI): domain Eukaryota; kingdom Metazoa; phylum Chordata; class Aves; order Passeriformes; family Furnariidae; genus Xenops; species Xenops minutus. The sequence goes on from JAWWEE010000074.1 coordinate 112,980,094, forward strand.
GGGAGCTGGCTAGTTGACTGTGATCCAGCTGCATTCAAATGTAAACTTCTGTACCGCAAACCAAAACTGGTGAATTTGATTTATTCAGGCATCACTCTGTCTTTGAGATGTTATGGTGTTGGATTTTATTCTTTGCTTTATTGCCATTAATACCAGATTGGATTTCAAAATAGCAAGTTCAGTGAGTTTATGATTTTATTTTTTTTTTCTGAAATCCTTCAGTGATTTGCTACATTTCCTGAATTAAAGTACTTAGGTCTGTGGTAGTGAAATCAGCAAAAACAGATCTATGTACATGGCCATGTATGCCTTTCAGTGGAGTCTTTCCCACCCCCCCTTAAAAACAAGCAAAAAAAAGAACAACACCAAGAAACAGACCTTCATTCAATATGACCATTAAGGGCTAGCATAATCATTTTCCACTTTGTACAGAATAAGCTCTGAACATTAAATGCTCTTTGATTTTTCTCCTGCTAGAAGAGGTAAAATGCAAGTGTTCTTTGGCTGAGTCCAAAAATACTGTTTAAAATAGAATTATGGAGTTTATTTAATACGTGAAGCCGACAGTATAGATTTTCATAGTGCACAAACTTTTATGTCTTTGTTTCCTTTCTGCTTCCTTCTATTTTATTTAAACTCTCTGCTACAAGACACTTTTGGTCTTTCTCTCCTTATTTTTTACCTTGATGGGATTTCAGCCTTGCTTAAGCATCTTACTTCTGGCAGAAAGTCTTTTCTAAAATAGCCCTTAGAATGGGGTCCTTGATGCTGTTTGCTCCCCAAGTGCTGTATTTCTTCGGGAAGTTCATCACTGATGTTTGTCACTGTGTGCTAGTCATGCTTACTTCTACCAGAAGGAAAATCTTGACTTGATACTTGCTTGCTAGCTTGCCAGAAGTATATTTCATCTTTTTAAAGAAAAAAAGTTCTACTTCCATTTCTCATGTAACTTTGATCCAGTTTTGTTTTTTTTAATCCTACATCCATTTGTCTCTTTTATGTACTTAACAATCTCATGGCAAATAAACATCTTGAGAAGATGATGTAGACAAATGGAGGTCCTTTTTGCAGGGATAGCTTAGGATATTGTGGATTAGCAAAGAGGCAGATAGGGATTTGAGTTGTATGGGAGTCTGAGGTTGGAGATTTTTTTTACTTTTTTATTTCCTTGATATGATGGAGAAGGTAATAATAGAATTAAGAGGAGAAGCAATGTTGCTGATAGCTGCAATATTTTCTTTGATAAGGCTACCATATGAGACTTGAAAGGGAAGTGTTTTGAATCCAAATTACAAATACTACTGATTTGGCTTATTTGGAGGAAAATTGTGCAAACAGAGTTTTGTACCGAACGTGAAGGCAGTTTCAAACAATCTTTAATACAATTTTATGTATTTTTGAACTACTGAATAGTTTTACTCATAGTATAAGTACTGATTTTTAAAGATGCATTGAATGTATATACTGCTACAAAAACTCCTTATTGGTAGTCATGTGGGAGAACATACAGTGACCATGTGATTATAATGTTTTCTATAAACATAAGGGCAGCTTCTGACTTAGACATAATAGAGATTTTTGCTATTAGATATTGCTGAACAATTTTCAACAGCTGAAATTTATTTTTTTAAATGCTTCCTGAAGATTGGCAAAACATCTCACTTAATTGGGGTGGCAAATCTGGATCTTTGGTGTCTGTACAGTCATAAATGTCTCCTTGGCTGCTATTTTGGAAATTATGTTGTGTGTCACAGAATATCAAACTACTGGATGTACTGCCCCAGAATACTCTTTCAAAGGAATGATGTTATATGGAACAACACACAAATCTTTAGAATAAGAGATGTATTTCCCCCTGCTTCTTCATTTTTTTGGTAAGATTTTTCATCATAAGATTCAACCCTTTCTACTCAGACTATCCATGTGAAATAGAACCGTAGTTAAATTCAACAAAGTGGCTGACACATTTTGGCAATATGTTTAGGCCACAGGTTTTCTATTTGACTGTTCCAAAATTCTAGTTAGCATGGAAGGTCTGTCAGTTAGATTCCTTTTGCCATTTCCCCTGTGCTAGCACTGGCAGTCCAGGCTAGAGTATGCCATAAAGAGTTTTAAAGCTATACTTTGAATAAAGCTTACATTTACTACAGAATATTTGCTTTGCATGGTTACAGTACAAGCACTGTATTCCTGTGTAGACACTGTAATGAAGTTGTTAAGAAGAAAAGAAATGCTTATAGCATTTGCACTAAAGTTCATGGAGCATGAGATAACTATGCTGTTACTTGGAAGGGATTAAAAAAACCTCAGAAATAAACAAAAATAACATTCTCAGACTAGCAAAACAGTATGCAAGTGATGAGAAGAAAGGCACTAATTATTATGTAGAGAATAACCTGATTTGAAATGCCACAGTGAAATCCACTTTGTGATCTGACCTTTCTAGAAATGAATTGAAAAGTAGGAAAAAGTACAGGGCATGACCTAAAAATGGTAGTCTGGAAGCTTCTTTAGGTATGTTGGGTCTTATTTTTCTCTAGCCTGAAATGTAGTTTTTCCTCTTGAGTCAAACCTGAATAAACTGTTGTGGGTGTTCATGTTGCCCTTGTGGTTTCAGCTCTGCCAGACACAGCTATTGCTACTTTATTTTAAGAATTACTCTTAGTTGGAGTTTGAGTCCTGCCGGAAACTGAGTGTTGTCAGGAGGATGCATCCTGCTGTTAAGAAACTTAAATAAGATAAGGCTAATCCTATTGTGTGATTCTACTTTCAGAGGTAGTGCAGAAACTTGCCTTTCCTAGTTAAAACACCATACCACTGACTACCTGCTTCATGGGATTTCTCTCTTTTTTTTTTTTTTTCCCTAAATTGCTGGCTTGATAAGAAATTAATATTCAAAATGTTTCACAGAGTTGTGGATGTCATGATACTGTGCCAGTTTCACAGACTTCCAGAAAACTAAACTAGCTCATTTTTGTTCTATGAGTCAAAGAAAGTGAGAGAAAATACATGTCTCTTTGGTTATGGCAAATTTAGGTTTCTTTTACGTGGGATGTTTATTTTATTTTAAATTTATTTATCAGTAGAGATAGAGTAAGGATTAGGATACTGAATACCTGTGAACTTTTGCTTAGATGATTTATAAGTTTCAGAAGCAGAAACCCTGCACACATAGTAAGACTTTTTGAATTGTCATTTTGGATTGATATGAACCAAACTTCATTATCCTGCTTCAGGAAGAGCTAGTACTGACTATTAAAAAAAACCCCAAAACAAACAACTAAAACCAACCAAATTTAAGAATTCTCCTACAGGTGTAGGAGGATAATCTACTCCCAGTATTTGTTTTTAACTTGATCTTTTCAGTTTAGAGAGTCAGCAAACCGACTTCAGAACAAGGTTATCCTTGGTATAAACCAGCCCTAGGTGTCTTAAAACTTGCAGTATAATAGAAGATTTGTAGAGAGCTAAAGTATTAGAATGTATGTTCTTGAAATAAGTTGGTTTTGAAAAGGCACACTTTTCAAACGTTCCTAAAAATTAGTAATTTTGTAAATAACTTAATCTTAAGCAGCGGTTGCATGTCTGTAAGTAATTAGCAGTTGTCTCTTTTCCTTTCTTTTAAAGAATTTGAAACTGACCACATAGTTGTGGTAGGTTTTGACTCACAGAGAAGATCTAGATAAAGAGCAGAAACCTTTTGTTCTTCGATCAGCAGCTGACTTGCTGTGTGGCCTTGGGCATGTCCTCTTGACTTTCTTGCACCAGTTTACCATTGTACCCACTGTTCTTGCTACCACCATAAAGTTCTTTTGTAAGCCTTGTAATCAAAATACAATTGAAGCTGTTTATTTTTCTGAGTGTACTCAACTTCATTTGCTATCCAGTTCCTCATATGGCAATGTAAAGTGCAGGGGAATTATGCAGTTTAGTCCACAGAGAATTTAAACAAAATAAACCCACCTTATGCAACATGTATTACAGTAAAGTGGTTTTGAAGAAAACACACAGAGTTTTATTTTAGGGGTACCAGGCTATACAAAGACTGCAAGCGGAGGATAAAGCTATTTGGGAATACTATGACTTAATATAAGAGTTAAAATAAGAGGGAAAGAAAAGATCTGCTCTAGAAGGAATACGTGGCAGGCTTAATTTGCCTGAGTCTTTAGCAGAGGTTTTCCACTTCTGTTTTCTGCCAAGTAAACTAAATTTATGGAGAAAAGCTAAGCTCCAAATGTTGGACTGTTAGTATCTTTTAACAAGGTTAATGTGGTGAAGCAAAATACTGATGATGATAATGATGAGCTGACATTTAACTGTGGACCAGCTGAGAGGTCCTTGTGTTCCTATGTAATTGAGTGTCCTATAAGCTTATTGTTTTGTGTTTTGTCCTTACTTCTGCATGCATGCCAGGGAATGCTCTGGGAAGAGGCATAAACTTTTTTTCCTTTTCTCTTTCACAAATACATTTATTTCCTGTCCAGAGCTGGAAAAGAGGGGCATAAGAGGGGTTTTGTTAAATACAGCAAAATCTAATTACAGCTTGATTTAAAGCCACACTTGCACAATGGCTGAGAAGTGAGTTCACTTCCACAAAACCAAACTTGTTGGCTTGCTACTGTGCATCAGGGAATGTGAAGATGCATGTCCTCAAGAGCAACTGCCTCCCTCTGCTGGCGCCAGCTTTTCATATGCTGTGCTGCAGCTCTGCTACATGATATAAAAATATACCACTGTGCTCCCATGCAGAGAATAGTGATGCATGAATTCATTAGTGTATACTCATCTTACTGATTATGCTGCAGGTAATACATGCTACATCGTGTGTTACATGTGATAGGCTTGATGGCTTTTCTAGAAGCTGTAGAAATCTTATTCCTCTTAATGAATGGTTGTTTCCTCCAATCTGTATTTTGAACATTTATGTCCCTAGTGATTCAAAGGAAAAGTGTTAGTGAATAAAGTACGTTTTCTGGACCATATGGTTTTCACTCAGTGTGCACCTCTGAAAAGTGCAAGATCTCATTTTGATTGCTTGCTGAATTAGTTCAAAATGTAGTTTTCTTTCTCCAACTGGTTGAAATGTCCTGCTGGTTTTTTTAACTCAGTTTCTCAGAGGAAAAGGTTTTGCATCTCTAGTTTACTGGAAGTTCATAATTTTTAGTATGTTTTTCTCTTCCAGGGATATCTTTTGCTTGAGAACCCCATCACAGGTGGTTTCATAACAGCAGCTCATAACTGTGACTATGGTCTTTATTCTGTTCTTGTTTCCATCTGATGATTACCATGTTTAGCAGAGTCTTTGTTACTGAGCTCACACTTTATGCTGCTACTACTCTATCCATTTCTGCTACTCTAGTTCATAAGAATTATGAGGTTAAATGTATGCATTGCCACTATCTAGAAAAATCAGGCTAAGTGGAGGTAGAAGGTGACTGGTAGAAAGACTGAAGTTGCTGTGCTGCTCAGCAGCACTGCTGAGCCCTGTTTGGAAGCTGCTTCATGAAGACATTTGTGTCAAAGAGAGCCTGAGGCATGTGTGTTAGTGTACCTGGGAAATCTTGGGAGAGGAGGGAGCAGATCACTGTAAGTTTGAGTAGTATCACAGAAATTAAGGAGGAACAACAAAGCTTGCTCAGAGAAAGCATTACAGGCACACTGGTGGAGAGGCAAAAGAAGAGAGAGAGGGCCTGTTGTGGACAGCATGTGGCTGTAAAGCGACTGAGGGAGATACTGCTCTCTGAGCTGTGACTTTGAAGTGTAGTTAGTGTCGCAAAAAGGCCAGAAAATAAGAGGAATACAGATCTGTGGAATGCTTGTGAGAGAAGTGGCGAGACAAGAGAGTCTGGCAGGGTATATCTGACAGTGGGTGGGCCAGCAAGTAAAGAAATGGAAAGTTACAAGAGGAGGAGAGGAGAAGGGAAAAGATCTTGTAGAGATGAATTACTCTTTCACTGCTAGAGCGATCTCCTTTTTTTTTGTCCTCATTCACACTTCTCAGAGAATTTCAGACCCAGACATATTATTGTGATATTGGTGAACTAAAGCTGATGATGGGGAAAAAAGAAGACCACAAGTCTTGCCGTGATACTGAGAGAGGTCAGTGAATGGCAATCACATCTCTATGTATAGCTTTATACAATTGCACTCCAAGGACTACAAGAAAGTCTCTTTGCCAAGAAGTTGTACCTAGGGAACTGTCATTCTTCAGTCTTAGACTTCTATTGAATTTACACAAATTTTTGAAAACATCACTTCACCATTTCTTGCTGCTTCTTCAGATATTTCTGGGCTTTAGTTAGGTCCTTGCTGGAGTTCCTGCATTTTCTCAGAGAATTAGTCAAGTGAAAGTCATCAGCTGCAGAAGGAGAAATAAATTGTCTCTTCCAATACTTTTTTACCTGCATTATATGTGGCCTTCAAACCCTAAAGTGCCCCAAACTCCTACAAGTGTGGTCTTAGCCTTTTCCATCATGAAGTGTCAAAGTTCTGATTAGTAAAAGGAAGATGAGCATTCATTGAAATAAAAAAGCAGTCAGGTCCCACCTTTCAGTAGTCCCCTCCAAGCCAATACAGTGAAGAAAATGCTGAAGGGAAGAAGAATCTTTGAGCATGTATGTGAGTGTCCAGGGATCATAGTTAATGTTTTGTGTGTCTGTCCACTGGAGAAGAGAGATGCATTCACACTGGAATACAGTGTCCAGTGAAGTACTCGTCACAACCTTGTGGTCCCTGTCTGGAATTGTCCTTTGTCTTCCAGGTGCTCTGGGCACTTAGTGCTGGAAGCCACACAGACATATTGCATCCTCCCATGTCAACCGGAATTTCTTCAGTCAGTTTCTTTAGAAGAGGCAACTTGAGGGGCAGAGGTGTGTGGATTGCCTCATCTTTTTCTTCTGATTGTTTTTCATAGTTGAACCCTTTAAAACACAAACAACAAAACAACAGTTTGATAAGCTTCCAGCTCCTAGTCAATGTTGACATGCAGAAATGACTCAGTATGAGTTGCAAGCTTTGTTCTTTTGGAAGCTTTTCTTTCAGCTGTGACAATCGTAAAGTTTATTCTCCTAGGAGATGGACAGATACTCCACCCCCACCTCTAATAATTAAACAAAGTAGGTGTTCCTGCTGTTTCTTTGGTGGATGCATTTTCAAAGATGATGACATTTTCAGATACATGAAATGCCAGATGTACACTGTCAAAATACTAGGTATGTGATTTTACTGCTTCCCTGAACAAACCATAAAACTTAAAACTAACAAAGTTCTCGACTTTGTAAAATTTTTAAAAGGAAGATAACTTAAATTTATGAAGCAGAACATTCCATAAACATGTAATATAGGAGAGATTATTTTTCTCTGTTCTGATTACCTTGAATCTTCTCTCCATTGTAAAGAAATTCAGCTCCTGTGGTCAGTCTAATTTTTGCTTACTGCAAAGGTCTTTGGGTCCTGTCTGAGTGAGAAAGTTTACAGAGTTAAGACATTTGGTGGGATAACTCTCCTGTTGCATCTACTAAATACGGTTGCATAAAGGACTTGATGTACAAAATGGGGCCAGTAGGTCACACTAATCAATTGACTGCTAATCTCAAGTGTTAAATGCCTACTGTGGATTTTTCAGTTAGCCCTGGTTAGTGCTGACCAGTAGCAGTATGGGGCACTGAGCTGTTCAGAAGGCAGTGGCTGCATGTTTTCTGCACCAAGAAGAGCTCTTTGTGGAGGGAGGCAGCTCTCTTTATGTGCATCATGGTGCGCCTTAAGTGAACTTCCAGTGGAGGACTTCAGTCCTGAAGTTTTACCACCTGTCACTGCCAGTTCTGGAGTTATCTTCCAGTTTACCAGAAGCTGTGTCATGCCACCAAATCTAGCTATTCAAAATAGCCCTTATTCTTCCATAAGGGTAGCTCATGTCATGGTTGAGTGATCCAACCTCACCTGCTATGCAATAAAATTAAATGATTCTATTCAGGCCTGTTTCTTAGAAGGTGTGTTGAATGAAAAGAATCCCTATTTAATTTTTGCAGAGGAATTAGTACTAGGCTCTTTGTGAAGTCTGAAGAGTACAAAGAATAGAAAATAATTTCTCAGTATACTCTTTGATAGCTGATTCTATTTTTTCACTATTGTCCCTGAATCCTCCTACCAAAGCACCATGGAATGAGAAGAACTTGTTACTCCCAAAAATTAGGAAGCTTCTTACTAATACAGTTCTTAATTAACTTAAGTATGAATACTTGGGCTTGATAAATGCACAATCCGCAACATAAATTATACTTCTCTGATATGTATGTGTTGACATCTTTAAAATAGTTTTCTGATCTGTGAAGTATTTAGAGACATGTTTCTACATAGATCTGTTTAATATTGTTTAACAAAAAAAAATTAAAATAAAAATCACATTGTCTTTTATTGCTGCCTTCTGTTGCAGCCACAATTTGTAATTTAAACTAGGTTAGGTGCTCTAAACTTTCAGAGGAGTAAAGTATTTTCTCATGTGTCATATAAACAGTATTTGATCAGAAGCACTCTATAGTGAACTACTCAAGTAAAGAAAGACTAAAATACATGACCTCAGCCAAAATTCAGTAATTTCAGTGTGATTTAAGTTGTCTTTATCTGGAATTGTTTGGCATTGGAATGTAATCAGTCCAATTTTCAAGCTTGATATATTTGCATCAGTTCTAAATGAATTTTTCTGTTGCCTGTGGATTATTCCAGTAAGGTTTTGTCTTCTGTAGAGTTTCCTATTTGTCATCTGTCTTTTCTTTCTGAGTTCTACTTTCAAGAACAGGTTCAAAGAAATGAATAAATCTATATACACCAGTTTTACTTTGTGACTGTTTTGAGTTACATCTTAGAAACTTCTACAGGAACGTCTTCTTTTGCAATGCTCATTCACTTGAGTTTTCACTGTGATAGGCAGCCTGTAATGAAAATGTTGACTCACCTGAGTATCTTTGTTTTCTTTATTCTGTAAGACAGATTGCAAGATAATTTTAAGTTACAAGTATTAGATCACATTTCCTTGAATGATTGCTCATGATTATACTAAGTTGCTGCACTCACCTCCTTCAGTCACAGTCAACATTTTAAATATCAGTGTTAAGGGAAGCAGGAGAAGGTGTTTATATAGAGTTTAATGATGATAGATCCGTATCTTTTTAACTTAATATTTTGAGTCTCTTCAGATTAATGGTACTCCTTGTGTTAAAGAATTTTGTATAAAGAACAAAATTATTCATCTTGTAACATAAAATACAGGTAATCTTGGGAAGGAGAGGGGAAAAAATGATCTGTGAGATGTAGCCTAGATACACACATAAAGTAGTCTTCTATTCTTTTATAGATTGCACACCAGCAGCCTTTAATTTTTGAATGCTTTAATTCTAGTGCAGGTACTGAAATGACTCACCGGTTATCTAAAGCATCAGGTAACTATACCTATATTTAGCTTTGTTCTATCTTCTTATCCTTGTTTCTAGCTTCATTTTCTTAGTGGTAAGCTACAGGGAGTCTTAATTATTGTTTAGAAGAACAAAACTCCAAAACAATGTGGAAAGTGTTCCCAAGTGTTCTCACGAATACAGCCTCTGCAGGCTTTTTCTTGGGATGGTCAAGGCATATGGAGGATAAGTTCTCTGTCTTCTCTCACAGTACCTTCAAACACAACGTACTTAACTCCACCTGCCAACAGGCTACACTTTTCAGTTGGAGGTGATACTATTTTTAAGAAGAGATGCCTTTTCTCTGCTACCTCCAGTGGTGCCTTCATTTTGGTGGTTGGTCTTTGCCAAGGCATGGCCCTGGCCTTCACTGCATTCCTTCTTCACCAAGGAACTGCTGTGTGCCAGAGACTGCAGTACATAACTGCGGATGGGGGTGTCTGCCTTTTTAGCTCACTGTACCAAAGTGCTGAATTGCGGGGGTTCAGACAAGAAATCAATACTGTTTTTCCATCTGACTGCCTTGAAGATCATGTAAATTAAATCTATCTATCTGTAAAAAAAAGTTATGTCCAAACTGCAAGAAATGTAGTTGGCAAGTATGAGCTGCTGCTTGTGTTGCTGCTGGGAAGGATCCTGCCTGGATAGTTTTGTTTTCAAAGTAGTTACGGGTAAGTTCCCCTGAGATTTGTAGCAGTGAGATGCAAATAACGTATACAACAATGACAATTTTACTGTTTTCCTCACAAGGTTTGTGCATCTGCCTCCAGCAGGCTTTGAAAGCTGATGAGGTGAGTGAAGATGTACTGCCACCTGGGAGGCATCTTTTGTTTTCTGGATTTCTCTGCCTATTAATACCTGTTAGGTGTAGATTTTGTTGCCTCTTTCTTTTAGACACATGCTTTTTTAATTTCCCTTCGGTTTTGTTCTGTTTGGGCTTTTCTCTGACATAACGAGGTTCTCAGGTACAGGCATGCATCTCCTTCACGGCCAGCAGCTTCTACAGTTTTTAGGCTTTATTTTTTTAATCTCCAGGCCGTCTCACATATCCCCAGTTAGTTTAGTTTGGTACTATTTCCTCCTATATTTTATTTACTTGAGGAAGTTACCTGTAAGTTCTGCCAAATACTAACTCAGACTCAGATGCAGTAAGGCTGGAGGGATGCCATGAGCTGGGAAACATGAGATATTCTTGTGTATAATATAATTGGGAAGACTTTAAGGAGTCTCTGGTTTTACTCCAAATTTCTTCTTTCACTGCCTTTAGGAGTTGAAATAATATGTATGTAGACACCTAAGAAAATGATGTGACTACTGCAAAACATGAAAAATAATTTTCAAACTTTCCCTTTATGTACTCTCAGATCTGTGAAAGTCAATTTAAATCCCATGTTCTGAATCAACACAGACTACTGAACATAGTTCTTTGCTGTAACTTATAAAGTAGAATCTTAAAAAATAAATCATAGATCTAATTTGGATTCTTGTCTCATTTAATTGATGTGATACAAAACAATAGTAGAAGATACTTTTACCTGATGTAGTATACAAGTTAGCACAAGACATTATTGTATTCCAAGTACTCAAAGAGAAAATGAGCCTTCTAAATTCTTCCCAAGTTCAATATTTCAAAGTTGTTTCAGTTTGTTTTAAATGAAATAGATACAGAATTACATAAATGGGGAAGTTGTAAGTACTCAGAACAGTTTGAGAACTTTAAGTGAGATAAATGGTTAGATTCTACGGGTTAGCCATGCGCATGCTGCACCCTCTGTGCTGATCAGTGTGTTATTTACTTTGCTTCCCTTCAGTCCTTCCAAATAGGAATATTTATGGTAGTCGGTGGGATATGGTGGGATTGCCTTCAGCAGTCCAACTGAATATAGAAATTATGACATTTTCCAAGTTAAGCAGTTTTTCATAGTTACACTGTTTCTGTTATAAAATACAAATAATACATACAGTGAACTCAATGTTAAACGCTTAGGCAATTTTGAAACTTGATCATGTTTCCTTTCTTTAGCAGCCCTTTTTCTGTGGTAATGCTGCTTACGTTTTGACTACAGACTGTTGGAATTTGCTTTGAAAATACCAGTGTCTGTTTTATTTGCAGATTAGTTTTGGAGCAGCTTTTTCCTTAGATTCTGATTAAGGCAGATGTTTTGGGAGCACAAAGAGACTTCCGTGGTTCAGATTGGTAAACACTGCATTACTGTAGAACATGCAGGAGCTACACATTTGAGACTGACTGAAAGGTTCAGTTCTGGCTTCACTTAATTTTGAGTTGCTCACCTTTTGACCTTATTTTCCCACGTTCATACCTAGTTTCTGTAGGGATAAAAAGAATTATTTTTGTGCTGTCGCTTTTCACCTCTGACGTGTTTGGAAGACTCACTGCTGAGGCGTCACCCACTTGATGTCGTGGGAAACCAATGATCTTAAAAATGTACTGTCCTTTACTGGGTACATTATTAGAAAAGCTGAGGTATACTTGCTGTATATTGGTGCTCATAAACTGTATTTGAGTTCGCAGTGAAGACTAGGTTCAGACCTGTAACCACTACCCTGCTTTATTACTAATCTTAGGTTGATATAAATTCTTGATAATAATAAGTACCCACTGAAATGATGTGTGTGTAAGCAGTATTGAATTACTGTGCCTGTGGGACAAAGGTTATTATGTACTTGCATTTTGCTTAATTTTAAAACTGAAAATTCTGATGCTTGTGCTTTTAGAAATTTGTTCAGGAAGTGCTGTGGAGTTGCAGCTGAGACAAAGGTCTGAAAGGTTCCATCTAACTTGGGCACTTCATGAGAATGGCCACCTTAAGAAATTCTGGTTATTGACAGCAGTATTATTACAAGAGGTGACTTATATGAGGCTACTGTGCCATGCAGACATATACTGGGAAGAAATTGGGCAACTTTGTTTTTGTCCCCAGGCCTAGGAAATGAAGATGAACAAAATGCATGCTGTGTTGCCTGAGAAAGGTTTGAGAAAGCAGATCAGGAAGTAATTTGTCGCCATAACATAACCGAGTTCCCCCGCTGCATGTTTCCCATCTTCTTCAGACTGCTCCTTAGCTTTCGTTCTAGTTTTGGTAGGATCATCACTCTCCCCCTCACCTTAGTGCAGAGAGGGGAGTGTCTGCTCAAACGTTCAGAAAAGGGTGGAAAACAAGGAGTGGAGTCTCTGGGCTTGAGGGGTGAGTAAATCTGTCCCAATATATGCTAATTTTTCATAACCCTTGTTATGTGCCTTGTGTGCTCATTTTGCATTGGAGGACTGGACAAAACCAACAAGCAGTTCTTGGAAGAAGAGTCTGGGATCTTATCAGCTCTGCAAAATTTAGCTTGCTGGGTCTACAAACTGCCTGAGATGTAAATATGCTCTTCTTCAGGAACATTATATTGAATAAGAGTCCTGATGACTCTTTCATAAAAGGGCTTTTGGCTTTCTCTATTAAATAATTAAGCCTCTCTTCCTGGAGAGGCTTTTCATCTGTGCCAGCAAAATGCTTCTGGTTTCTTGTAAGAAGACCGTGAGACTGGGTTCCGGTATGGCAAGTCACGGTTGCTGGTTTTATATGGACACAATTTCTAGTCATTTAATTACAATCTTTCTAAGATTAAAATCTAAATTTATTTTACTTTTGGCTGAAAGGGCTTGACATTTCGTAGGCTGTCTTCAAACTCGTTAGCCTTGATTTCTGTGGTAACCAAAGCCATTGCATTCAAAGCTAGTTTTCTTCTGGGATTCATTGTGCTGAGTATCTTCAGCTCTGGTGTAAAGTAATAAGATCTGAGAGTTGCTCTGAAACCCGGAATTATGGGTGTGGACTGGAGACTTGAAGTCTCAAAGGTTTGCAGTCTCTGAGCTCCCAGAGAGCTGTCTGGCAGTGGGGAGTGTTTTGTGCAAGTGCCTTTATGCATTAGCATCTGCAAGAACCACTTCACGTTCCAACAGTCGCACCTTGACTTGCTTTCTAGTTGCATCTTGCAGCTTAACATAAACACCTTCTTGCATAGAGAGATGTAAGAGAGTGGAAAACCGTCTTTGAAGAATAAAAACACAATGGGGTTTAGAGAGCTTGATGGGTCTTCATTCTCATCACGCAACATCAAAGAAAACCTCGAAGCTGCACTTTATACTCAGAATTGGAAATAACATTCTTAATTACAGAAGTAAGTCTGACAGAGTTTTCCCTTCAAAGGGAGGAATGCTACACTTCATCCTTCAGCCTTTGCACTCTTTGCAGCATAGCTTTTTTAAAAAAATTATACCTGTCCTCTAATGGAAGGCTTGTATTTAAAGTTTTCCTAGGCCACTCTGTTGATATCTCAGTTAGGTATACTCGGCATCAGATTGTGTCACCCATTTCAGTAAGGTGGTCATAAATTAAAATGATACTACATAGAGTAGAAGAAGATGCCAGGAGTGGTGAGGAAGATTAATAATGTGGAAGTGCTGGAAGTATACGTTTTATATCACAAACTCTTTTTTCTGCTCTTCCACTGAGGGAAATCTGTACTTGTCTGCCAGCTTTCTGGCTTAAGTGATGCTCTTGGGGTCCCTATTTTCCACCACAGCAAGTATAAAAAATGTGTCTCTGCTTATGAAGTCCTTTTGATGGTTTGTTCCAATGGAGTTTTAACCCTCCATGTCCTTCTGAGCAGTTGAACTTTGCCACCGTGATATCTTGTGTTAGGATTTCAGCATTTTACATCAGTCATGTTTTGGCTTTTTTAAATTTCATTCTCTTTTTAAACATGTTTGTTATGGTCTGCAAATCTGTCTTTCTCACTTGACTGGTTGGAAGCAAAGGCTGTTTTTTCTATAATATGTTTTACAGTCTTTGACTTGCTAGGGTCATGATCATTGATTTTATGTGAGTCAGTCATGCATTATATGGAGTCCTTGGCCTGGATGTGCTATTTAAGGCTATTTCTGTGCTTGCTGTAAAACTGTGGTCCCTTTCTGTGGTTCTTCAACTTTGTGGCTATGTAACTGGTCAGCCACAGGCCATGAAATGGTGTTAGAAGGCACACGTTTTGGTCTTGATAGTCTTGATTGTGCTGACAGGTGCATTGCCTTCTGAAATGGACAGCTCATACTGAATGTCTGCTAGTAGCTGTGAAGAAAGGAAGTGGAGGGAAAATAACTAGGGTGGAAAGACAAGAGGGCACAAAGCAGATTTGTATAGTTTGAGGTGATTGTTGAAACATGGTATAGGGGTGGAAGAAAACATTGCACTGAAGGAAAAATAGAAGGAACTTGGGGAGAAATGGAAGGTCTCAACATTGGTATGGAGATGTGTTAGAGCGGTGTGTGAAGGGAAGCAGGTTTCAGGGTGATGTGAAGTCTTTAAAATGACCTTTTGTTTGGGATTTGCGTGTTCTGACAAGTACCAAGAGAATAATACTGTGTTCTTATGCGTTTGGTTTTGTGGCCAAAGTGCAAGTGCTCAGCATAGTAAACCTCTTGCAAGCTTCACTTAAGAACCTTCTTTGCCACACCTGCCAGTGGTGAGATGAAACACACCTCACTGACAGCTTGACTGCTCTTCCCCTGGTTTTTCAAGGTGACAGTGACAGATCAGTGTCCTCATTTCAGTCAGTGTGGTGTTCAGTGCAGATCCTGCTAATGTGTGGGTCTGTGGAAGTGAGGAATATGAGCACTGGGGGGTGGGTTGTTTGTTTTTTTTATGATTCTGAGATAAAAGTGAATATGAATGCTATAAAAAGTAGTCTGTAGGAATCAAGCTTAGTGTCATCCTGCAGTGAATCTCTGGCATTCATATAGAGACATCTCTGCCTGTTATTAAGCATCCAGAGGAGTTTTGTCTGGGGCATTTAGGGATATAATGAACATATTTGAAAAAAAAAGCCTGAAGTTCCAGGTTAGCTGTCCAACTGCAAAACGTGATTGATAGCATTGACATATACCCACACGTGGACAGGTAGCTGCTTGCTTACCAGTCAAAATTGGGATCAATCCAAGAAATGTTCCTGTGCTCCACAAAATGAAAATAGGTTTGTTCATGGTGAGTGCCAACCTTGAGGCCTGGCATTTGTGACTTCCAGAGAAAAGTTTATATAACAAGCACCTTTTCCTCCATGAATGATGATGGGTCTAGTGATGAGTTTGACACCAACTGGCAGACTTCCTAAACACCACCAAGTACTTCCTAGGACAGAAAAGAGCCCAGCAAATAGCCATTGTGAAATCAAAGGTAGTTTTCAAAAGAAAAAGGAAACAGCGCTAGCAAGGAAAATTTCTTTGGCAAGGAAAATTAAAATGTAGAAAAATCTGTGGAAAATTGTCCACTCATCTTTTAACTTGTGTAAATGTCAGAAGTACCATTCAAAAATCTTAAGATTATTGTTGTTATGAAAACATAACAATGGGACGGTTTAGCTTATTTCTAAAAGTCTAATGAATGCACCAAGCCAAGTAAAATACTCATTAGAATAATTGGTTAAGTTCAACCTCCGAAGGCTACAGCTTGGAAATATGCACACTATTGCCTTTAGAAATGCAGCATGTTGATTCACCAGCCTTTTTGCTCAAATCATTTTCATTCCATATGTTTACTATATTTTGAAAAATCTAATTAAGTAACTGAGCTAGCAGTTTGTAAGGAATATTTGGTGTATTTTAAGTCAAAAGCTAAGTGGTATCCACAGTGAAACCTGTTTAATTGCAAGACAAATAAAGACACACCAGAAATGTTTAAAATATTCTTGTAGTGAAATCATGGGATATGTAAGTACCTACACAAATGATTGTAACATAGTAAAAAGTTATGTGTTTCCAAAATAGTCATCTGTTTGTTAGTTCACTTAGATATGCTGAAATGAAGTGTAAAATTCATTAATGTGCTAGTTAGGCTGTTTTTACTGTCAGATGCTGGTTTCAGTGTCATATGATGAATTTATCATACCCGCATAGGTTTTCCTCCCTCCTCCCCTCTGTGATGGGCATCTGCCTCAGACCATATGGGTTTGGTAAATTTTAATTGAAATTCTTCTCTCAAGAAACAGGGCTAGAGAAAGCCTAACTTGCTTATAATTTCTAAAAATGTTGTAATCACCTTCTGTTTCTGTGCAGAGAAGCAGGAACTTGAAGCTTAGCACAGGAGGGTAACTTGTGCCAGGGACAGTCTTTTGCTTTCGATGAAAGTCTTCCAAATATTGGCCAACTTGTGTTCCTTTCACAATTTGTTCATTTCCAACAGAGACTTGCTGGAGTCTCCTGTGCCTGTGTCCTCATGAAACCTGTGTTAGCTCTCTGGGACTTGAGGAGTGTCTTGTGATTGTGTCCTTATGAAACCTCTCTTGGCTTCTCCTGCTGACACACCTATACATGGCTGTATCCTGTCACCGGTCCAGGTGTTCATGTGCTGTCACCATGGGTAGCAGGGCAGGCTGGTGCAGCCCTGCATTGTTCTTAATTGGAGTTTTAGCTGTCTGCCGTTGCCACGTGTGGGCTCTTTTGAATGACCACTGGCTCCAAACATTAGCCCTGCTGTGCAGTTCCCCAAAGCTTCCTTTCCTTACCCAGCATATCATTGCAATGGTTAAAAACAAGTGTTAAAATCGAGACAGATATTGGGACTCTTCTGACTGACCTGCTTAGCTTAAGCACGGAGTTTTGGTGAATATTGATTGTGTTGTAGAGACAAGTAGGTGTTCCTTGAAAATCAACTTTGCAGCTGTTGATGGGTCCTTCAACTACAGCTGCTACCACGAGGTTTTAAAAAAGAAAGCAACTCCTGGAATAAACATCCTGCTGGCTGCAATGGTATGTGGAGAGTCTGCTGCCAGGGCAGGCCTTGCTGGGGATGTGGGCTGTATGTGCCCTTGGAGCCAGCAGCTCTGTGGGGAGGAGGCAGGAGGCTGGCTCCTGTGGAGTGGTACTGGAACTGAACAGGATGAAGCAGCGAGGGCTTGGGTAGCTGCTGGGCAGAGGTGGGGGACATGTAGGCTTAGCAGCTTACATGGGAGGGAGCAGCCAAAACTGATAGTCCTTTAGCAGCTGAAGCCCATTTAATTCCTGTTTTAAGTTTTCTTGGTCATTTTTTCACCTGTCACGTGTGCCTTGGTAGTTTGTGAATGTGTATTAGATCAGGAGAATGATTTGAGTCTCTTTGATTTTGTTTTTTGTTTGTGTTTGTGTGTCTTTTCCTTTGCTTGGTGAACTTGAGCACTCCCAATAGCTGGATCAGAGGACTAGATTAAAGACTATTATTGATCTTATTCCTGTGTTGCTACCTGTGGCAAAATGTTAGAAAAACACCACTGTGAGTCTGATCATCAAATGATTGTGCATCTCGTTTCCATATGTCTCTTGAACACTTTAACTGCCTCCCCTGCCTTTCTTCGTTAACTACGTAGTTTCTTGTTTTCAAGCAGTATGGCTGAGAAACTCAGAATATTCCAGTATTTGAAAAAAGCACAGTTTATAAAAATTGATGAGGTCCTTAGATGATGTAATCGAAAAAGGAGGATTTCATAAAACAGCCTTCTCCATTTACTGCAATACAAAACAATGTTGACTGGACATTGAATCTTTTTTATTTCTAGCCTTATATAGTTTTGAGAGTGTTTTTCTTACAGAGATGAAATCTACTTCTAGCATGGTGACTCTTTCTGAGCAACTTTTACTGGCAGATTAAGAAAGCTCTGACATAGCTATTTACATATTGTCAGTAAATATAGTCTTGCATTGTTACCACATTAAATTCTTGTTCCATTAGTAAAATTTTATGTAGTAGAAAATGTAATTTTTGTACTGAAGTAAGTACAATAGTTAAAAATGTTTATAGGCAACCTTTAATATCATGCGCTTGGTCTGTGCCTGATACTGTATGGTGCTGCTGATAAGAGTAAAGAATTAGGAAAATGCAGGTGTGGATACAGCAGAACTCATTATTGCAGTGGGGTTCAGGATCTTGCTAGTGTAATGTTTATGGATATGGTTTATGTGTAACTTAGCAAAACATCTTAAAAATGCATTGCAGTTTGTAAATGCATAATGGTGCAGCATTATTATATTTTTGCAGCGTCAGTCATGGAAATGTACTGTATCTCACAAGAGACAGCTGGCACTGGCACTTCTGATAATCAGGCTGTGTACTTCCCTCTTGTCCCTGACGTTTGAAAACCTTTTGGTCAATATAGAGCTTAAGTGATTATATGAACCATGTGAGCACAGGAAACTTCGGAGGAGTGTTTTTCTATTTGTGCTCATCTGAGTGAAGATTAATTGAAATGTAACATCGAGGAAGACTAAACAAGAGTGCCTGTATCTTTATACATGATTATTTACCTGATACTTTAGAAGCTCTCAAGGATCTTTCAAATGCACAATGTTCTCCTGGACCATAGTGTTTCTTAGCTTTGTGGGCTTACATATTTTTAAGATGGGCATAAGCAAGCATGTAGGGCTTACTTGTGTTAGTTCACCATACATCTAAGGAGTCTTTGCTCACAGTAAGTGTTTCCAAATGAATTAAATTGTTTTGCATAATGGCAAAAATTTCCTTGGCATTTGTACCATAGCCTCATGAAAGCTTAGTTAGGACTTTATGTGCCAATGCACACAGAAGCCCTCTGATCATCTGGGTATCTGCCCACGGAAAAATGTAAAGGACAGAGGGGGTCCTGTTGCCTTCTGAAGGGCTACTGTGCACTGAAAGCATGCGTGTCGTGCCTTGCAGATCTGAGGTCTACACTGTAGTCTGTGCAGTAGTGTACAAAACCCCATCGCAGCTCTACTGTGTGTGTGACACTGGTAATGTGTACAATCAAAACAAGCAGTCCTACTGGCAGAATAAACTGCAGCATTTTATTGTCTCCTTGAAACAGACCTAGCAAACTACAAGTGGTCAGCTACTCAAAGAGCCCACCTAAATATGTCCGTTTTTTCAGAGGTAGAGGCAAACCTCCTCTTGGGTGAATCATTCGGAAAAACAACAGCAACGAAAATCCCAAACAGGAGTTTTGACATGACGCACCCACACAAATCACAGCCCCAAATGCTGATGCTTTCAGCTAAAAGGTGTAATCTGCCCATGTCCCGTTCCCTGCGCAGCCCTGTGCTACGGCAGAGGGCTATAATTAGATGAGCAGCCTGCGAGCCCCAGCGAGCATGTGCTGGATTCTGCATGTGCCTGGCGCTTATTGGCGGCCGAGGTTGCTGCCTGCCGGTTTGATAGGTTTCCCCAGTAATCTTTATGCTGCATTACAGACATAGATACAGAGGTACTGTGTGCTTGCAACGGGAGAGGTGCTCAGCTTGTAGCATAAAAGGGATGAAAGGCACTGCTCTTTGTTGCAAAGCATCAGTTCTTAAGGACTGCTAGCCGGGAGCAGAGAGGTCAGTGAAGGAGTTTTACTTGGTGGTAATTACTTTCAGGTCTTTATCTCTCCGGTAAAACAGTCATGCATGAAATGAATACTGTTAATCATGTCATCTGTTTAATTTGATCTTGCTTTCATTAATAGCATGTATACTCCGGTGGGAGGGCCATCAGATTACAAAACATATCATTCCAGTGGATTCAGTTCAAAACTAGTGTATTTATATGGGAATATTGCTTTCATTTGAAATTTTGAGCCTGTGCATGGGAGTGATTTTACTGGTTGCCTTTTGTTATGCTAATGGAAATATTTCTTTTATTGGAATGTATTCTGCAGAGCAATTGAATTAGAGCATTTATAACTATTTTCATATGAAAATAAATCTGTATAAATAGTGATTAATTTAAAGAATAATTCTGTGAAGTGTTCTTTAAATATGATCACAGCAATCACTTGATGGTTCTCTTGCAACAAGGTAGAGGGATGAAGAGTAATATGCTATTGTTCTTTCAACAAAGATGCTGGAGCCTTCATGTTTGGGTGGATTCTTTGTTTCATCCACTGGGTTTTAAGTGGCTTTCAAAATGAAACTAAAGCCATTCTGCCTGGTAGATTTCAGTATATCCTTTGCTTGCACATTCATGTATTTTATATGTATTTATTGTTCTCAAAGGCTGAATTTTGGCCCAAAGCCTTGTTTATTGTTGGAACTGCCTTTAGCAGTAGAATGAAACAAGATATATATATGTATATGTAAGCCAATCTTTTAATCTGTGATTCTGAGACTATTACTGTATTTATCATAGCGTCATACTCATTTAAGTTCTTTTCATACTTGACCTACGCATCAATTGATCACAACTTTTCCTATAAAAAGCATGCATATTTAATGAGCATATTCTACAGTGAAAGCTGTTCAGAACAAAAGGAAGCAAGCATAAAGTATTCAAAAATGTCTCATAATGTAGTCATGCCTCATTTGATGACTTTTGAATATTAAGGCTGACTGGTGAGACTTTAGAGTTAATGCCCTTGTCTGTGTCAGACTCCAGAGCCCACATGAACTTGTATATTAAGTCACTAGTCATCTGGCTGGCTGGCTGCCACCATGCGTCCGAGGTATGAGTAGATTGTCTCAGCCGGGATCAGAAAGGTGTTAGGAACAGGAGCTATTTCGGTATTAGTCTTCATTCTTCCCTCTGCACTTATCCTTGAAGAGGTTATTCCTAGTGTAAAACCAAAGCACAGTTTAAGTTGTTCCCTTTTAAAGTATGTGGCATGAAGCTGTGTCACCTTCTGAGTAGATACCCATAAATGTGATCATTTATTCACTTACCAACTTTATATGGCTGTGGGTATAACAAAGACAGATGCTTTATTATTTGTGGTAGTATATTCAAACAGAAGAGTATTTGGGAGGTTTAATCAGAGCTGGTACCTAGCAGTTTCTTTGATTTTTTGCTCTCGATTAAAAGTTACCTCAGTGTCTATTTTAGTCAACAGCAATTTTTTTCCCCATTTTATAAAAGTTGTTTTTCAAAGTTTTCTTTGTTACATAGGCCTGGAAAAAATTTTTTTGCTTTCTAACAGATAAGCCTGGGCAGGGGGGATTCAGAATGTAAAGGCATGTTGTTTCATCAGGCTATTTCATATTCCCTCATTGCTCCAAATTACCAACTAAAAGTGTTTTAAAGATGTTCTAAGTTGATTTATGCCTTCTGCCTTTTTTAACAGAGGCTTACCTTAAGTAGTTTATCTATGTTTTCATGATCATTGCAATAGCATCCCATGGAGGAGTAACTAATAGCAATGTTAGGAACAATGAAATGTCAAATGTAATATACTCAGCTGAATTACATGTTTACCATATCCAGACAGTGTTTTCAAGAGACAAAAGGCTGATGCATTCTAGCCCATATATTGGGCTATTATTATTTGTTGGTAACATAAGGCATGTCTAGAAAAGCGCTGTAAAAGTTTGTGTATTTTTGGTGGTGAATAGAGGTAATACCACCACCCACTGGAACTGAAACAATGCACCAACAGCTATTTAGGTGTGGGTGTCTCTGCCTCCAGAAGAAGCTGTGATGATCTGTGCAAGCATTGCCAGAGAAAGTGATAGTTGTGAAACTGGAACCCAGTGACAGTGTAATTTAAATTAGCAATACCTTAACAGCAAGGAATAAGCTATTTTTTATTGCTTATCTTTTTGTAACAACCTCCTTTTTCCTCTGGGTAAACCAAGAAAACAAATTGAAGCAACAGTTTGTGTAGACTGTCCTCTAAAAAAGTTGATATCTTGTTGATATAAGCATATCTTAGCTATAACCAGCATATTGCTACAGGAAATGTAACACACTTCAGATTATTCTCAGTGAGACTTTGTATTCAAGCTTTGTCAGTGAGTTTAGTGATATAAAAGTTTTTAATTACTCTCTGTTAGAGAGATGTGTGCATAGCATGTGTGCTGTGTGCCTCTGTGAACTGTTCTCAATTCTGATATATTGCCCTGTAGTTAAATATGCAGGTCCTTTGTTACATGAAAGGGAAACTTTTCTTTCCAAAAAGGAATATAGTGTGTGTATGTGTATGTAGGGTAAGGGCACAGAAGTATGTTGTGAAAAATCAAGGTCTCAAGTGTTTAATTTATATAGTTATATAAATATGTATAAAATATGTATTTTTATATTTTGACATGTAGCAGTAATATTTATTTGTGTAGAAAACA
Organism: Xenops minutus; assembly: GCA_035221455.1. NCBI lineage: Eukaryota > Metazoa > Chordata > Aves > Passeriformes > Furnariidae > Xenops > Xenops minutus. Next base: position 113,002,633 of record JAWWEE010000074.1, read on the forward strand.
CTTTCAATTTCATACCAATACTCTCATTATAATCCAGTAGAAATAAAACTACTCCTTGAAGAGTAATATTGTCAGAAACACTAGATTTGGCTGCTGGCTGGGCATGGATATATGCAGTAAACTGAGTGCCTGTAATAAACAGTGCTACACTAGCTTTTCCTTATTAAGATATTATGTCTTTTTGCTGCTATGCATATAAATGAATTTTGCATTACTTAAACCCATAACAAGTCTAAAGGGGAAAGATGATTCTTAAGGTTAATGCTTTTTTTCGTAGCCTGTTAGCAATGAAAGAGATGCTTCAGAAAAAGTTGTAGGGATTTAAAGTATTACCACAGTGTTTATTTTGTAGGATTTATACTTACAGTTTTTAAATTGGGTAGCAGCAAGTGATATATGCATAAAGGTTTGCATTAGAATGGGAAAAGTGACATTGTGCCCTAAAGCTCCTTTTTGCTTTTTCTCTGTTTTTGGAACTAACTCTAGTTATTACTTTGCTGATAAAATGACTGTCTGTTTAAATGGTCTAGACATTCAATAGCCCAACTATAAATGGTTATTATAACACTTTGAAAGCTCACAGGAAATCAATAGCCTCTTTTCTGTATTTTGTTGGATGAAGGTAATTCTATTCTTTAAATTTGAAGACTTTGAGGCCATGTGGTGGGACAGCTCAGGATGAGCCCTCTCAGTGGAGATTCCCTCTGTGAGCTCAGCAAGGTGTACGTTAACTTGGGAAGGCCTTATTGTTGTGACATTCTTCCCACACTGATGCAGCAGGACTAACTAAGAGGGTCAAAAATGTGACCAAGTTCTCTGTATCAGATGGCTGTTGCTTCAGTCCAGGGACATATGTGCTCCCATGCTTAGGGACGGGGCACAGGCAAGAGTCAGTGGTGGGAAAGGTCCTCACTGCCCTGTCCTCTTCTCCTGCAGGGCTCTGCTCACCTGGCACTTATTCTGGGAAGTAACCCTGTGGATTTAGAAACTTAAACAGTGGATGAAGTATGCCAACTTTGGGCATCTGAGTGTCAAACATTTCTAATGTTGAGGGAAGGTTGTGTTTTTAGAGCAGGGAATGGAAGTATCAGTGTCTTTCTTTCAGTTCTAACAGCTGCAGTGGTATGGTGAATTAAAGGCAAAATGGATATTAATTATTTTTTACACTTAATCTCCTGTTATGAATAGTTTTAATTGTTCGTAAACGTATTACCTGCAGTATTAAGTGTGACTTGATAGATTAAATGTAGAATACAGCCAGCAAATAGTAATCTTAGATACTATTGTCTGCATAATCCTGGTAATGAGATTCCTGTCTTAATTTCACATTGTCTTTCATGGATGTGCTTCAGCCACCTGTAGACACAAATACTTGCTGCAGTCTTTCCTTGAAACACCTGAAGCTTCCAACCCAGATCCTTGTTTTGTAAATATGTCATTTTTAAACATGACTTGTCTGTCCCATAACAGATACTATTTGGTTTTGTGCCCTGTCATGCAGTTCTCTCACACTTCTGTGGTATATTGGTTTATTAATTGAAGCAATGTTTTATGTATACTGATGATGTGGTTACGTATCTCTTGGGTATTGTAGAATGATTTTATTGTGTCACTCATACCTTCCTGGATGTGTGTACTACAAAAATCCCAATTAATGACAAGGCAGGGTATTAAATTCTTGCCTTTCTTTTAAGGGAGCTTTGAAAATTGGTAGACTTGGCCAAAGATTGTTCTGTTCCCTGATTAGGAAGTTGGTAGAAACACATTCTATAGCGAAGTAATGCAATGTGTAATTGAACTTGTATGGGTTATTAGTTCTGTTTAACTGGAGAGAAATGTGAATATCCAGATTTGCAGTGGTATGCACATTTTCACAAGTTTGTGAATATTTGGCTCTTGCATCTATTTAGAGTCTCTGGTTATAATTGGGTTTTTTTTAAGATCTGGGTATGAGTTTTGTGTCTAATTTTACTGAAGGAGAGATGTTAATACAATGTGGTATGTTGGCCTGTAATGCAAATGCATAATATGATACAGTGCCTATGCCAAAGTGTTTTTCTGCCTGTATAATCTAAACAGCAAATGGCTAGAGTGGAAGGAAGAAACAGAGACAATAAAGATGAATTGTCTTTTATGTGACTACAAACTGTGGACTTGCAAGGTAGGCTGAAGAGTCTGTGCCTTAGGATTATAAACTATCACTGCAAATCTCTTTAAAAAGAGTGAAAAATATAAGATCAGTGTAACTATTCCTGTCTATATAAGGGCTAACAGTACAAACTTCCCAGGGTAAGGATAATTTCCTTCTGTCTCAGTGTCATAATTGTCATTGGATATTTTGGGCATTGGAGTCATCTGGAAATGAGTGTGCAGCTTTGTATTTTTGCTGTGACATTACAACAGCCGTCTAGACAGAAGATGTATGAGGGACTTGATAAATTACATACCTTCTTCTTCCATTACTGTTGCATCAACCCTACTGTAATTCATGGCCTTGTCCCATGTGTTGCCCCCTATTTTCCTTTAGCATATTGTGAAATGCAGAAGGTGCTATTTTGGACCCTACCTCTCCATGAGCCCTACCTCTCCATGAACTGGGTAAACTGTGGCAGAGGCAGTACCTTTGCTGTGAATTTTCTGTGAAAGACAGATACCATGGAGGTACCAGAAGAGGACCTCAAAATATGACAGTGCCATTGTTCTCTGATGGTTGGTGCCTCTTGTTTTTCTTCTCCACAGTTCTTCTTTCCTTGTTGCCACCACCTTTCTAAATTTGTCTGCTTCATTTTCCCATCCAAATCTGCTTTTTATCTTTCCCCCACTTATGCCAGTCTGCCTCTTTGCCCTTCAGCTTCTACCTGCCATTCAACTATGTGCTCTTTGACATCTTTGCAGTCACCTCTCTCTTTTTGAAGGGTGAATATCTGTGCTGGTTTCACCTGGGATAGAGTCAATTTTCTTCACAGTGGCTGGTATGGGGCTGTGTTATGGATTTGTGCTGAACACAGGGTTCATAATATAGAGATGGTTTTGTTCTTGCTGAGCAGTTCTCACACAGAGCCAAGACTTTTTCTGCTTTTCATACTGCCATACTGGTGAGCAGGCTGGGGGTACATGGCAGATTGGAAGGAGACTTAGCTGGGACAGGTGACCCAAACTGAACAAAGGGATATTCCAGACCTATGACATCATGCTCAGTATAGAAAGTGGGGTTAAGAATGAGGAAGGTTGTTTGGAATGATGGTGTTTCTCCCAAGTCACTGTTATGTGTGATGGGGCCCTGCTGTCCTGGAGATGGCTGAAACCCCCTGCCCATGGGAAGTGGTGAATTAATTCCTTGATTTACTTTGCTTGTGTGTGTGGCTTTTGCTTTCCCTCTTAAACTGCTTTTATCTCAACCCATAAATTTTCTAGATTTTACCCTTCTGTTTCTCTCTCCAACCCTGCTGGGGGAAAAGGTGAGCAAGCATGTTCCTGATGCTTGGGTGCTGGCTGAGGTTAAAACACAACAATGTCCAAAAATATCATTTATAGAGAGGTGCCCAAGGATGGCATACAGGTAAAGAATGTAAATTCTCTTACCAAAGATGCTTGATTTGTTTTTAGTTATTATTTATGTATTTTTTGGAGGAAGATGTCCTTGGCTTCTGCTGGGAAAGCTCATTCTGACAAATACAAATTTTACCCCTGACCTTTTCAAGTCTGTCATATCTGCCTTTTTTTCTCTCAGCCTAGTACCTCTTTACTGAAAGCAAGCATCTCCGTTCATCTTCCTGTCATTTCTAGATCAGGCCTTTCTCAAGTGAATTACGAGTTTTGCTGACCACTTTCTGCAAACAGGGCTCCTTTCCATCGTGCGTCCATGCAGGTGCCTTGCACCAGCCATGCTTCTGTAACAGCCTGATTCTAGGAGCTCCTCCACCCCTCCTGCTCTTCTAAGGTGTCTCAGGCAGTAGTGGCATGTTACTAACCTAAATCTTCACAGCTTCACTGCTGCCTGCAGGGCTCTTAAGACATTTGGGTGCTTACTGCTTAAAGTCACATTTATTTTGCTCTTTTTTTTGCTGACTCTTGGCACCTTTGTTGCAGTGGCTGCCTAAAGGATCCCCCTACAGGCTCTCCAGCGGGAGTAGGTTTCACAGACTGCCTTCATTAAATCCTCACAGAACAACAGCCAAGCACATCGTGCTCCCACCCTGTGCTAAAGTATACAGGATTTGTGTTCTTCATCTGTAGTGTGGCTTGACTAGGAGTTTTTTTCTATGGTATGTGTGGAAAAACTGGGATGCTTCTTTACTATCAACTTTGCTTTTTAGCTCTCTAAAGAGCCAGAGTTTTTGCAAGTATTTTCTCTTTCCTGATGCTACAAAGCAAGTTATACTTTCATATTTTACTTCACTGTGAGTCTGAAGCTTAAATTTGCAATAAAAGCAAGTCTGCATCTAACTCTTAAAACACATCCATTCTTAGAAGACATATGCAGATACTAAATCCATCTGGTGTAGAATTACCATTGATTTTTTTAAATCTTTTTTTGCAAGCTTGCTGAAACTGGATTGGTGCTTGTCTTGTCTTGAAGAAATATGTACATCTACCATTTATAGTGAGCCTTGCTTCTGGCTTTGTGGAACATACTCCTGGAAGCAGGATCCTACAAAGAATTTGTTTGGTGTTTTTTCATGCTTTTCACTAAAACTAAGTATGGAATTATTAGTGTATATAAATGCCTGATGGAGAGGAGTAAAGATCATGGAGCCAGGCTCTTCTCAGGGGTATCCCATAACAGGACAAGAAGCAACAGACACAAACTGTAATAAAGACAATTCCATTTAAACGTAAGAAAACAATTTTACTCTGAGGATGGTCGAACACTGGCACAGGTTGCCCCAAGAATTTGTGGAGTCTTCATCCCTGGAGATTTTCAAAACTCAGCTGGGCTTGGGCCCCTGGGCAACCCGCTCCAGATGGCCCTTCTGTTGGCAAGGGCTTGGACTAGACAATCTCCAGATTGCCTTCCAGCCTCAGCTATTCTGTGATTCTGTTATTAGAAGTCTCCAAACAGCAGACCAAGCAGGTCTTGCAACTAGGCAAGTTACTTTTTCTGTATTAGTCCACTATTGAAATTGTTAACATTTTATAACTATCCCTAGATATGAATGTACACATATATAGATACGTATATACCTACCCATTTCTGTCTCCTGTGTAAACATACTTGGAGTGTAGGACAAGCTGGAGAATATTAGAGATGGAAAAGGGAGAAGTAGAATGCATTTTTTTTTTTCTTCAAGTATACTAATGCCATTTCATACAGCCACACTGGTTTTCTATGCTTTACAGAGCCATTGAATTTTTTTTCCCTTCTAAATAAATACACCACCTCTGTATAGTAAAAAAAAAAAAAAAGCTGGATAAAATTGCTTCAAAGAAAGCTATTTTTATTAGACGATTTCTCTTGGGCACTGCTTATACATAATTACATTTTTGTTCCAGTGCACATTAAGTTTAAGTGGGCACAAATTGTCCAGGAGGAGATCTGGAGGAGAGAAAGTGGAGAGCAAAAGGCTCTGGTTCAGAAGAGGAAAGTTCACCGTCAGCTAGACTCCCCTTTTTCAAAAAAGTAGCTCTAAATTAAGCAGTAAACATGTGAAAACTGGCCTGAGTTTATGTATCTGTATAGAGTAGTCAGTACTTTGTATTTATGCAAATAGTTTTTGGAATGCTACATGTGCATACTTCCTGCCTTGCTGATGTTCAGCCTTGTTTCTGCAGCCCACAGTAGCTGTGTGGGTCTTCTGATGGCATTCTTGAAAACTAGGAAGCTGGACAAAGCTGATAGCTAAAATTATATGTAGTCTCTTGGCGTATACAAATGAAGCACCAGGTGATCCTCAGGGGTAGTATTGGAGGAAGCTGTCAGTGACCATCCCTTGTAGCATGAACTTGATAACTTTGTGGGGAAAAAGGGACACTTGCATAGTGACTCTTGATTATGTCCCTTCAAAGCCACGGATCTTGCCCTATAGCCCCCATTAAAGTACATTTTCCTCTTTTTTAAATGATTACCATCATAAATATTGGACTGTTTGGAGTTGAAGAGGATTTCTTTGTTTATATCTTGGCCAATATAAGTGCCACAATATTCAGACCTGAAGTTTTATATATGAAGTTGCAAAAACTATTATATTTGTTACCATAAGCATTTGGATTTTTTTTCACTGAAGTACGTGGCAATGCCATGTTTTCTCTTCTGATGCTCCATGTTCAAATATGGTGTGGGGTTTTCTTTTTCCTGCTTGTTGACAGGTCTTGAAGCAACATCTTAGAAATGCACTTGAAAAAATAATAGTAATAATAAAATATGTTTTGAAGATAGAAGAAACCATTCTGTTTCTGAGAGCTTGCTTAGTTCCACACTTAACACACCAGCTTCGTCACAGCCACTAGGAAGTTTGGAACTTTTTTTGCTGTTGAATTTTCAAAAATTAATCTGATAAATCCTTTAATCCTTATGAACTTTTTATGAACCATTCATTTTAGTTTAATGGTTATGCCTTTTACACTTGAATAGATTGCTTTCTTGGGTCCATGCAATTATCTTTTGAAAATCATTTAGAGGTATCCGATAGTAGTGAAGAAAGTTATCATGTCCGGTATCATAAACACACATGAAAAATGAATGGGTTTGTACTGACAGCTTCATTCTCCCTTCCCTGTTCTTCTTTACCTTCTTTCCTGTTTGTGTTTTTCTTTTTTTTCTTTTTTTTTTTTAAATCATCCCTTCCTCTGTCTTTCTTCCCAAGTCTGTAATGCTCGCATGTGCTGTGATTTTCAATTTCAAGGACTGTTTTGCTATCTGAAACAAAAAGAAAAAGTCCTGTTCATATTTTAAGGTGTGAAACTTGACTTTCCTTTCCTTTTCATGATATATCTGGAAATGCTGCAAATGTTTGATGTGAAATTCTTCAGTAAAAGTAGGACCTGCCTGTAACTGAAGCTGCCCTGCAAGTCAGAGATAGGCTCGGCACAGCCAGCAGTGAGCAAGCATGAGCTGTCACTGGTGTGACTGTCGCTTTCTTGCATGCTTCTGCCCTTCCAAACTCCACATGGAAGAGATGATGGCATTGTCAGAAGTTCTTGTTCAACTACTTGAAGTATTTACATGGTGTTCCTCACGGAAGAATTTACTAGCAGTTTGCTAGGTTTCCTTAGGGACTTGATGTCACATCTTCAAAATGCGTTTAGCAATAGCATCTTCAGCATGTACCAGGCTGTGAGTTTTCTACTTTTCCTCACAGCTGGAAAGGAGTTTTCATGAAGTGTGAAGGTGTTGGATGAGCTTCTATTTTTATTAGGATGTTTTCTTCCTGAAGCTTGCCAGTTGGAGGATCCTGTCACACTAAGCCCAGTGGTGACGGAACAACAGTTGCAAGTTCTGCAAAGGTAGACTTGCACCAGGTGCTTTTGTGCAGAACACTGTGACAGAAATGTGACTTCTTGAAATTGCTGCAATAGCTTGAGATCATTAAAATGTTTAGTTTCTTTCAGCCAGGGATGCCAATCAAAGCATGAGTCTGTACCTTGCACCACTGCATCAGTGCCCTTGCTCTGCTATGGAGAAATTTGGAGGCTCTGTGTGATTTTGTAAAGAGAACAGAAACCCAGTTACAGTGATGTCTTTAGGGACTCCATTTGCATTTTATCTTCAAAATGAAGTTGTTTATCGCATTTAGAAAATAAGTTGCTAATGTTGATAAACAGACTGATCAGGTTAATTTTTACTACTGGTTCGTTTCAACTTTTTACACTTGCGGGAGAAGTCAGGTTGGCCCAGTTATGGATGCAGAACTGATACAGCCTCAGAAGAGTAATTGCATTTTTCCTTCTCAAAGAACAAAACCATACTAGGTGTAATTCTGTTTCACTCCCTGTTGTACCTAGCATGATTTTAGCATAGTTTTGGAGTCCCAGGAGATTTTCTTAATAACCCTATTTCATATGAGCTGTCACCTGAGGTGATTTGTACTTCTTTAAGTGTACTCTCCCTTGAAAATAAGTCCTTAAATAGTCTGCATAAGTTTTGAATACTTGTGTTGCCTTTGATATGGTTAGATTACTACTTTTATTTCCATATAGATGTGGGTTTTGTCTGTTTAATTTTTAAGCACATGGAAACAGGGTTAACATTAGTCTCTCTTCTAAGTTGTCTGCTCAGCTGGAATCTTTGATTTTCTTTCAGGGCCTTTTAAACCCTTGAATTGTCACAGTATTTCTTATTGACAAAGGTCACTTTCCTGTGTAGCTAGTGCAATTTCTATCAGGATAGTCTACTGAGAACCTTTTGTCTTAGGGAGCCTTTATGATGATCTTTCCAGACAAAGTAGCACTTAGACCAGTTTCATAATTTCTCCCTAAGGTTAAAATTCTACAATCCACTTGAATCAGAAAGTATTTTTTTCTTCCTGCCTTAAATCTGTTAATATTTTATAATAGTAATGAAAAATAAACAAATTAAAAAAAAAAAAGCAGTCATCACATATTATGGCAGTGGAATAAAAACTGACCAGTCCTTCCTGCTGCTGCTTGATTTCTCCCAAGGTACTCGCAAGCAGGGGAAGCCCATATCTTGAAGATTTTCCCAGTGTAGCATGTCAGAGATGCAGGCTTCTCTATCTGCCCCTGCTGTGAAATCTGCCACCTGTGTGTCTCATCCTACTACTGAAGTACTGCGCTGTCACTTTTCTAGCCTGGATGAAAGCAGCCTTGTCCCACTTACATCAGTTCTGAATATTGCATGAAAGAACATTTCCCAAGCCTGTGGCTTTGATCATATCATCTGTCTTTATATCTTTTTGTTAGTTCCCTCTTCTCTGTTGTACCCAATATTGAAACTCTTGGTAAGATATCCTAACATTATCTGTCATCTTTCATTTATTATCAAAATATTGGTTTCCTGTCTTCATAATGCCATCCTAAGTCACCTTGTCATTACACTTTCTAACAGTAATCTTTTTACTTTGTTTTACATCCTTTCCACCTGGGAAGAGTTAATACTGTTTAAATCAATTCAGTGTGCTCCACTTGTAATGGTCTTCTTTTAATTTACCTTGTATCACCAGGCAATCTTGCAAAATGAGTTAGTAACATTTCAGTTAAGGCCAAGAAAAAGATCTTTTCGGAAGGACCTGAATTTGTGTTTGTAGCAAGGCATCTGCGGAATCATATCTGCTGGGAAGACTTTTCTGTGCAGATGATAGGCACAGGCTTGTACTGCAACAGAAAGTTGCTGTGGTGTCACTGATTACAGAGAAAAAGTCTAGTCCAATGGCATTTCTAAATGAATGGATTTGTATGCAATGAGAATTATCATCACTTCCAAAAGCAAATTGTCCTGGGAAGGAAGAAAAAGTATAACATTAATACAAGATAAAGGACAGCTTAAAGAATAATTATATGAAATACAACTTGTTTTGGTGATATTGAGGGTACTAAACTCAGCATGTATTTTCTGGAGCTTCACAAAATAATCGTGGCTGTGGGAGCAAAGGGAGCTGTGTCATTTTGGAAAACTTGAACATTGCATTATAGCCTGGCAGAGGGAATGCTGCCTATCTTCAGGAGCCAGGAATTGCAATAGTTATTACACTTCTCTTCCGCTGACTGAGTGCTTTTCTTCATGTACGAAATGGGAGTGACATGGGTCCAACCCATGTCATGGTTCCAAGCATTAATTAACTAACTCCATTTAATACCATTCTGGAAAACCAAAGCGGGTTTTGTTGTTGTCATTTAAGGTTTGGTGCTGGGGTTTTTTATCAGATGCCTGAAAGTCTTAAGGCCAGTTTTATTTGCCAGGTTATTCAAAACGGTGCTTTCTATACTGGCTCCCAGGGAAGGCAATTTGCAATGCTACTGTGTGATCACTCTGGTAACAAAAAACGAACAATAACAAAAGGGGGAAAAAAAGCCACCAAAAAATCCCATCACCAAACCTTTTTTTTGAGGCCTTTACCTATATTTTCAGCATTCACAAGAAAACACTTGGGAGTGTGTGGCTATTAAAATCACTGGGGCACTGTTAAAAGAAATCAGAAAACTTCTGAACATTAACTGCTACCACATAATTAGGAAATATTTGAGAGCAATACCTTCCCTAATAATTAAGAAAGTATTATTTGATTTTTTTATATTAAGAATTATGAGCATGAAGAACGTAGTGGGTCGCTTGGACGTGCCAAATGAGTTGTTTGTGAAACACCATCACAGAGGTCTACTTGGTGCCACCACATTGTCATAAGTAAAACTCCCTGGTGATAACTTAGAGCAGGTAGGTTTTGAAAAAGTACTGACTACTAGTTTAAAGGAGGGAGAGAAAAGATTAAAATTAAGGAATTTCCTGGTTTAAGCATTGAAATAAGTACAGGAAACGAGGCACCTTGAAATTCAAATGGACTCTGCACGTTTCTGTTTCTTAGAAATATGGTGGCATATTTCTCCTAGGTTTATCTTGGGGGCAACATTTTGTTGAAGTTATTTTATTGTAAAGGTAATACATGAGAGAAGCGTGCAAGTACCATTAAGGTTCACAGAAAATGTACAAAACCACAGCGGCCAGGCAGATTCCCAGCTCTTGCCTTTTCCCTGCACTGCACGTGGAAAGCTGGAACAGGGAGAGATCCCTGAATGGCCCCTGCAGCCCCTCACACTGGGACAGCTCGCCCCCAGGGTGGAATCCCCTCAACTGGGCTAAGCAAATCCCACTGTTGTCACAGTGGCTGTTGTCATCAGTGAACAGAAACAGGCAGGTGTGGGTATGACTCCTCCAACCAGCTTGGATGCTGGAGGTGGTCCTTCTCCTCTGCCAGCTGTAGAAGGGACAGGATAGACAGCTTGTATGTGGCTGCAATTTGTTGGCTGTGTTGCTGCTCTTGGGAAGCTGTTTCTGAACCTAACTGCTGTAGTAGTTAGAAATGGTTTAATTTTCAGCATTAATATTAACTTTTCCTTGGCATAATATTCTACACTAATAACTTCAAACTTGTTTCACTGCCATGTGGTGTGGGGGTTTTTCCCCTCCATATATACTTTTCTGTGGAGTGAAGCATGTGTAAAACAGAAAAAGATTTTTTTCAAGCAGAGCTTCCATTACTTCCTTGAAAAGTATCATCTTTTCAAGTTTTTATAAATTACATACATCTAGTGGCAGTTTATAGAAGAGTGGTGGAAGAGTTTTTGTTCCACATCGTAATCTGTGTATGCACACAAGCATGCACATAAACATATATCTATCTCAAGTTTGAAGATATGAAAACACCTGACATGACAATGGTGTGTCATCATGAAGGGCAAGTTTTGTGCCGTCACTTTCCACTGAAACTGACAACAGGTGTGAAAATTGCCAGTAATGCTCACTGCCTATACATTGCATGGCTTGGGAAGAAACCTAGTCTATACCACAGGACAGGGACAGGTTTTTCATCTCAATTGCTTTTTGAGGCAGTTGTGGTTTGTATGTGTGTGGTGATAGAGGAAAGGGCCTCTTTGCAATTAAAAATAATTAAAAATAATCTCATCACCAGTACACAGGTGATTTGCCTCTCTGTTTCTGGGAGTTTTAGGATGGATGGGTAAGAAGAAGCTGGAAGCAGGTCTGAAAGGTGAAGTGAGGAGGGATGAGCTACAGTTGGGGCTGGGACCATGCTGGGGCTGTGATGTCTAACAGTATGGTGTTCCTCACATTACTGTTGACATGTTGAGAGGTATGTATGCCAGTTCATTCACTGAAATCTCTTGGGGTTTGTAGCAGTTGCTAAGCAACTGCAAAACACTTCAAAACGATATTTTTCTTCCTTACCCTTGGGCTGTCCTTGCAGCAGGTAGAAGAGAGGAGTGAAGTGGGGTGGCATGGTGGGGTGTCTGCCCAGCAGCCACCCTTCTTCCTTCCACGTGTCACTGCCAAGGTGATGGAGAAGCACCTAGACTTTCACTGCTCTGCCCTTGCAAATTAGCAACTCTTTTACACTGCTGCAGCAATTTCATTTTTTTCATGTGCGTAAATGTTACCCTCGACAAGATAAGATGCTGTATTTTAAACATTCCTCTGACAAGGAGCAAAATTTGTCCTCTAGTAAAACTTTAGTATTTTAAGGAAGGCAATCAGTTGTGCAGCAAAGGGACATACAATGAGAGCTCTGTGGCTGCTGACCCACAAGTCCTCTTCACCCTCAAAGGACAGGTATGCTCACAGCATGGTCATCAATGAAAACAATTTTAATTTTTGCACCACCATCACAGTTCACATAATATAAAAACAGCAAGGTGTGTGAACCATTTTAGCATCTGGCATTCCAGCTATTAAGTCATAAATCCTACAGTTGGTATTTCAAATAATTTCCTGTAAATTGTATCTTACATGTAAGGATTATTTTCAAATTATTGCAGCTTGAAATTGGCTGGTGTTTCATCCATTTTCATCATTAAAATACAATGTCCTTGCTGGCAGTAGTTTGGTTTTGGTATTTGATTTGTTTTCAAGCACCTTACTTTTACCACTCATATATTGTATTTTTTGGCAGAAAGACAGGTGCTTGGCATTCAGAGCCACTGGTTTGAAGTAACAGTTGTTGGTTCTGGTCCTTATCAGTTTTTCTTTCCAATTAAGATGCAGCTATTATGACTTCTGGAGTGTGAGAGGATTATTTTATCTAATGATGTAAATGGGATAATCCTAAAGCAAGGATCTGTCCTTCAAAACAGGTGGGGAAAGACCAGGTTATGAGACCTGAAATTTATTGAGAAGTACCCAGGGCTGTGTTTTTTGTGACAAACTGTGTAAAAAGATCTGGTGCTTCTTTTCTCATGTAAATGGAAGAGAATTAATGATTCAGAGATTATCCTAAAGGATTTTTCACACTGTATCTATTATAACATAATAGCGGAATGTACAATTGCTAATGCCTTTGAACTTAGTTTTCTTGTGACATTTGGAGCACTTGTAGATAGATACAGGGCTTTTTTACGTTTTAGTGAATAAAAATAAGGTTGTGAGATTTTTAACTTTTTTGGTCAGGTACGTGTTCAGTGCTGTATGTGAAAAATCCCTGAGCCACCTTTTATTTTAGCTATAAAGTGTGATCAGCAGGAGAGAAAGCCACACACACACACATCCTTGCAGTGTGTTATAGGCTGTACAGTTCTGCTGAACCATCCCTTTTAAAGTTAGGAGGTCCAGTAGGATAAAGGGTGGACAATGATATATTTAACCTTATGTGTAATTTCACTTTGGTGGCCCATTCATGCATATGTGTTTTTTAAAAAGATTATATTATACTCTTTCCCCAAACTCCACCCATACAGCAGAAAGTCACTCAAACCTAAATAAGTGTATCCATATTGGAAATCAAATGAGTTAAACTGTAGTGCCATATATACCTACATAAAGAGATTGTGTATTTGTACATATATATAAATATGCCAGTACACATATATATAGTATATTTTGACTGATGTTCTCCTTTATATCTTCCAGATGTGATTTTTTTGAAAGCTGGGGGGTGGAGTGGAACCCAGGTTACTGGGTCACTTACTGCTGTTTCATGGGGCAAAGGAAGACGAGGAGCAATTCCGGGCTTGTGTAGGTCTTTTTTGGAGTGATTTCCATAGTGTCTTTGGACACGGCTTCTTTCTTTCCCTCCAGCTTTCTGAAAGGAATATAAATTATAGCCAGTTGTTTCAGTAGATTAATCAAAAATGCTTTGGCATTATCACTCAACTATAAATCACAGCATCATTTAGAAGAATAAAAACTAGTCAGCCAGATCAAAAGTAGAGAACTTGAATATTTGACATATTCTCCCAGTAATAAAGGGAATAAAAATTTCTATTAATTTTTGTAATAAAAAAATATCTAGCTTTACAAATCATTGAACTCGGAGATCAACTTACAATGTTAGTGCTACTAGCAAGGGAAACAATAAACCAATACGTCAAACTCTTATTGACAAAACCATGAACCAATGGCTTTTTTTCTCTTTTATTTCAACACAGCAAAGGTCAGAAATAAGTTCATGTAATCTCAAATTTATTTTTTATTTTTTTCTTTTTATAAACAGCAAGATCCCAAGAATACCCCAAGGAGGTTGTTGCAGCAGGCTTATGATAAAAAAAAATATTCAATGAGATACTGTCTTTTAATAGAAAATATCCAAATAAAAGTCTTCAAGATCTTATTTCAAATATTTGATGCTGTTTGAATAAAGACCATTGCGTGAAAACTTGCTGGGATGGATGTGGCTCCATGTCCCCTTGGGGTCATTCAGTATCCCTTATATGAAGGCACTGGTCAGGGAGAGTTGGCTGTACTAAGAGCATTTATTCTCAGGGTGATGGTTTTCTTTTTGAGATACAAAGAAACTCATACTTTTAACAAATTTTTGTGAATGTAGGACAGATACTCTGGTCTGTGTGGATGTGATGACTGTGACTTTGTATGAGAGTGTTTTTAACGTGAATATTCTCAGTTTGAAGATTGTCTGATCAAGGATGGCAGGTTGACTTTTAGGGCATCCAGTGCCATTTAGCATGCCCCAGGGGGGTATCTGAAACAGCATGATGGGCAGGATTCTGGTGTTTAAGAAGCTCTGAGAGTGAGGTATCTCTGTGTTTTAAATAGTACTGTGACAAGGAAGGAATGTCTTCTGTCTGTGAAGAGTCTGCAAAAGTAAAACCAGAGATGGGGTGCTAAAACTTTGTATGCCTGGGAATTGGAACTACAGATACCCTTAACAGGTCCTAGGAACTACTTTTTCCTGCTGGTGATGGTGATTCTGTTTCTGTTTATATGGGATCTATTCCTGCAAGAGAAACAAAACATGTTCTTAATGATGTTTTTAAAAATCTGTAGGAATAGTAAAAATAATCATAAATAGTTAAAAGAACAAAATGCAAAGAAAAAAACCCAGTAAAACCCCAAACCCCCAAAACTGAAAAAGAATTTTTGTAACTTGCTTGGTCACTAACTTGATTATAGTGGATATATTAAAAGTGGTCCATTTTGGTAGTACATTATGTTACCATGGTAACATTGACATACTAATTTAGAAACCCTTCAGGCTGGTTTTGAGAACATGAACATTGCACTAGTATACCAAAACATGAAAAGGCTTATTGTCTAAGTAACTGCTAAATGTTTAGGATGAACCCATGTAGATACATGAGGACTTTTCCCCCCAAAAAATTGTTAGGATTCACATTGTTTATAGTATTAAAAATACCTGAATCAGAAAAATGTTAATATTCATTTATCTTAATGGTTGCACTGTGTTTGTTATGAAATGATTTTATTTGCTTTTTGAAATTGGATCTTTGGGGTCCCATTGTGAAAGCCATGATATGTGCAACTTCTTAGTCCCCCAGCTACAGGGGGCTCTTATTAGGGGTATGTGCTTCACTCTCCTGATATGAGGACTGTATATTACACTTCAAGTCCTGGGTATTAAGAGGTTCTGCATCATCTTATTTGTGGACGGCCACAGGTTTTTTCCCAGTGGCATTGAATTTTATCAATGGTGGGTAAGTTTTGCTGCCATTTAATGTCTGCATACTTGAAAAAATTAGTTCTGTTGAAGTGCTATGTAACTCATGCCTTATTACCTCTCAATAACCAAAAATTAATGCCAGCAGTAGGGAGCATGCCTATTATACTTCCTGTCATGGGTAAATTCCTAAATGGTCATTTGTAGGCTCAACTCCTTGGGCCTGTTCTCCCTCAAAGGCTGCCGTGAGCCCTTGTTTCTGGCTGAGGTTGGCAAGAACTGGAGTCGTGTGGAACTAGCAAAGCATGTACATTGCTGGGGTGCTGGTAAGGTATGGCCTTTTCACCAGATCTCATTTGGGGGATTTTTGGCAGCAGTTCTTTCCTCATAGTAAAAAATAACCACATTTTTCTGTTGCATATCAATAGATATGTGCGCGCAACTGGGTTTGTCACTTCTTTACCTAACTCAGTAAAGTTAAGGAAAACCAATCTTAGCATGGGAAGTGAGCATTTTTTAATTATTTGAACTAATTCTGCAGTCTAACTAAAGGAGACTTTTGTCTGAAAATAAGTTGCAAAAAGACTGGAATTTCAAGAAATACAGTTAAAATAGAATTGATTGAAGAGGAACCTATTTGCAGAAGTGTATTTCACCAAGTCTGCTTTGTAGTGACTTTGTATACTTGTTTCATAGTTTCTTAAATTCTTTTTTCAGAGTGGAGGTAGGTTTTTATCTTAATTTTTAAGTGGGAATAAATTGACAGATCTGGAAATCAACAGGTAGGATTACGTCACAACACCAGTTTGGCTGTTCTAGATTCTGAACTTTTATTTAGAAAAAAATAAAAGTAAAAAGTAAAGGGCATTTTGAGCCTTTGTGGTCCTGAGGATTATTGTTACACCTATAAACAGAATGCATCTTAGGTGTCTCTACTACTCAGAGATCAGAGGTGCTTCCTGTACCGTACCAGCCTTAGAGGGTGTTGACTCTGAAGTAGAACAACTGCAGCCTGTGTCTGAAGGCTGCTGTATCTTCTCATCTGAACATGCAGTGCGCGTTCCTTTGTGCAGTGCTCCTCTGCAGCTTGACAGGAAAAACACCCCAAACCAAAACAACATAATGTGGCGTTCATGCCAGGATTTCAAGATTTCCCATCATGGTTAATGCTGCGTGTATATGAATTTATAAGGAGTAAGCAGTGCTGTGAGCAGGGCATGTCACATGTATTAAATAAAGTAGTTAAAACTGAGAATTTTAAAGAAAAACTGAACAAAGCTAAAGGAAATCATTCTTATTTCTCACAATTAAATCCACTCAGAATTGAGTGAATCTATATACCGTGCTTCTCCTCTGTGTCTTCCCCACCTCTTTTGGGGAAAGGATGTTATTTTTATCCTGGATCAATTCTTTATCTTGATTTTGCTGCAGTCCTACAAGCAGTTGCACCAGTGTAAGCCAGGGGCTTTTTCAGAGGAGAGAGCAATGTCTTGCTACCTCATGAAAGGCAGGTAGAGCCATGTACCTGCTGGAGTACAGTTCCCTGCAGCCTTATTCAAGTGCAGGGAGTGCCTGCAGCCACCCATCCTCATCACCTTGCCTCTTGTCTTGGCAGCCTGACCCTGCCCAGACACACACTATCTACAGTGTCCTGGTGATGTGCTGCTGGGCCAAAATGGCCTCATTTTAGTTCACAGAGGTAACTGATCAGTGCTGGAGTGGTACCAAAGGAAGCTGCTCTCAGACTGGGATAAGCTCCTGACCAGATCTTGGGGTAAGGTTGTGGCAGACACCCATGGGACCCTTCCAGGGACACTTTTATGCTGGATGTAGCACAGAGAGGAGCACTGGTGGGGATGGAGTGGGTAGGAGCCCAGCTGCATCTCATCGGTATGGGTGTAAGACAGGCGTGTCTTAATGGCTGAGTTTGCATGTTTGGTGGCAAGAGTGAGCCTCAGCCACTGAGACACAGCTGTGGTGTGTTCCAGCCTGGCTGTGCTCCCCCTCACCTGCAGCATGCCAGCCCAGCCAGGTGCCATGGCGCAGGGGAGCACATGGCAGCTCCTGCTGCTGAGTTATCCCAGCTGTGCTTCAGCTGCCCGCTGCTCCCTTCCCACTGCAAAAGTAAATAAATATTTAGAGTTTGAATTACATTACCTAGCAAGAACAACTGCCTTTTTTCAAGTGCTTTGCTTCTTATAGCTAAGTAATGGCAGCAGTGGCTTTTGGAAATTATCTAGAGATAAAAAAGTAAGTTTGTCTGGATTTACGTACCTAAAATATATTTTGACAACAAATTACTTAGTTTTAAGAATTTGTGTCCTACCCAAGCATCCTGTTCAGTTTTCCCAGTTCAACATCCCTTTGCTACTAAATGCTTTTTCTGGACATCTGAGAGGCTTTTGTTATCTGTGGTTCCTACAGAGTCAGTGTCCTATGGTTTTTCAAACTTGAAATAGAATACAGTGATTCTGTGAGCAGGTACCCATAATCTAATTGATTTTCAGACGTTTGGGGATAGATGGGTGTATGGCTGTCCTTTTTTATTTTGTTTCTGTGTTTAGTGGTTGAAGGGGTTTTTTGTTTGGGTTGTGGTTTTGTTTTGGGAATTGGTTATTTTGTTTGTCTTGTTTCATTTTCTTTAAGGGTAGTATTTGCCTGCCTGCCAGTTGAGGAGACTAAGGCATGAAGACAAAGCTGAGGTCTCTCCACCAGAAGCAGCCACCCTCTGCCATGCTGAAAGCAAAGGCTGTTTAGTTTCTTTCCATGCCTCAAATCCAAATGACCGCTCCCAGCATCCGCCTGTCTGTGGACTAGTTTGTGAACTGCCAGTACAAGACAGCCCTGTCTTCTCCTCATCCCTTCACTCTGAAGCAAGATGTAGGTACATCACCACCAGGCTGTTGAGGCTATGCTTTCCCACAAAGGTGGGGTGCTCTTAACCACAAACCCTGTTTGGCACTTAAGGTGTGGGTTTTTGTGCTAGTGCAATATGGACTGGTTGGATTTATAGAAGAATGTCCTAGGCTCCTTTTTCAAGCATGTTGTTTGGATGATTTTTAAGTTGTTCTTGTATGCTCTTTTTCAAAGGCTGTGTGTTTTCTTCTCATGCCAGAGTTATTTTTGTTTGGTTTACTCTAACTTCCCTGAACACCTAAGAAGTTGTTACTGTGGTACTTTGTGCACTCAGCAATGCTCCCGATTAGAAGAGAGATGGTTTACAGGGCTGGGCATTCACAATTTTTGTTCCCAGTGCCCCAAGCTTTTATTTACCTATACATTAACGTTTGCCATTCCTGATTAGACTGGGTTTTGCAGTTGGTGTCAGTGACACAAGTGGCATGTTTTCTAGCAGTCTAGCAAAGGGATAGACAGAGAACAGAGCTGTTGTCACAACTGGAATTAACATGCCATATGGTCCCTACATCACCTTTCTCTTCTATATTTATCTACCACAGAAAAATTATTGAAAACAGAATTCCATTTCCAAACTCAGCTCTTCAGTGCAAGCTATTCATTTTTCCTTCCTCACTTCCTGCATTTTGTTTGCAAAGGCACTGTTGTTCCTAGACTAACAAAAAAAAAAAAAAAAAAAGAAAAACAACTCTTCAGCTGCTAAAAATAACCTAGCTGTAACTCTAAAGAATTTTCTGCAATTTTTTACTTTTTAAGGAGCAACGTTTTTTAGTATTCCCAGTAGATTGGCAACTCTATCATATCTATTTTTCTCCAATATGGCAGTATAATTTCTGGTCCATTAGTCTGTTACTGATGTTTTCTCCTCAGTTTGCGGCTTCCCATTGCTGTATTAAAGATATCAGTCTAAGCTTATATAACTTTAATTCTGGGTTGTCAGGGAGTTCTCTTCTTCAAAATAGGTTATATTTAATTTCTGGCAGTATTTTATGACTTTCAGTCAAAATTGCTTCCGCAAAACTAATCTGATGGGTAGTGTGATAAAACAGGATTTAACTGTGCGTGCTTCTTCAAGAACTTTGTCCTGTTTTGCCTCTCCAAAGGACTTAATTTTGTCCTTTCTAAACTAAACTGATGATATGAAGGGGATTCAGATGGTGTTTGAATGACACTCGAATTATGAAGAGCTGAAAATACATGTCTGGACAAATATTCAAAGTTCAAAAGAATCTAAAGAGGTCAGAAACATAAAACAAAATGTAAAACTGTAATTAACTTTACAAAAGTTAATCCCAAAGAAACTATTGCATATTATGGAGAGACTTCAAAAAGGGTAGTGCCATAAAATACTTGGGAATAATACTAGCAAGAGTCTGAAATATGATGTGAGGGAGCCTTACAGATGTTGGCTATATAAAGATGCCCAACTGGGTATACTGCAGAGTGGAGTTATGGCTCTGAAGATCTGATTCTGACCCCACTGAAGTTGGATCCCTATTGCTGTTGGGTGGCATTGCAACAAACTCTGTGTTTCTCTTGTGTGAACACCTCATAGAGGCAGTCAGTTGTAGATGCTTTTTCCCTTGGAGGAGGTCAACAATGTTTATGGGATTTCAGGAAAGAAAAGCTCACAAGTGAGAAATAAAATTGAAGGCAAAATAAAATTGAAGGCAAATTGAAATTGAAGTACAAAAGAAATTTTCAGCATAGGTGATATAACAAGAATCAAGAATAATGGAGAAAAATATAAAAGTATTCATTTTGTAGGTGCGTAACCTCTGAGAATGGTCAGCTACAGTACTTGGGAAAAGGCTCTAGCACTTGTGGTCTCTAGTAGTAAATCTCATAAGCCATTAGCTAAGAGATGGTAGAGAATAATCTTCAGTTGGCTGGGTAATGGACTGGAGAAGGGATCAGCTCCTGTTACTATCGTCTGTAATTCCTAATTGCTTATTACACTTTTATAGATGTGAAAGTTATATGAAAGCTGTCTGTCTCTCTGATTCTCCTGCAGATCTCTTATCAGTGAAAAAAAAAATTGTATGCTATGAATAAACTTTGTTGTTTCCCTGAAAACCTATCAACTAAATTAGACAATATGAACTCTGCTTACTGTGGCAGATCTGCTTTCTGTTGTCATGATACAGAGATGATACTATCTTTTCTTCCCTTTATAATTTCATTCTCAGGTCTTTCATGTAACCTTTGTCCATTTACATAAAGTGTGGGGGATTTTTTTACCCCAGGTTGGATCTATTCTAATGCATCTTATTCTATTTTCTAAAACTGAGAAACAAATAGTCATTTAGATTGAAAAGGACATTCAATATTATTGAGTTCAACCTTTAACCTAGCACTGCCAAGGCTACCATTAAACCACGTCCCTAAGCACCATGTTTTAAATATCTCAAGGGATGGTGACTCAGCCATTTCCCTGGACAGCTTGTTCAAGTGCTTTTGGTGAAAAAAGTTTTCCTAATACCCAATCTAAACCTCCTCTGGTGTGACTTGAGGCCATTTCCTCTTGTCCTGTTGCTTGTTACCTGGGAAAAGAGACCTACCTCCACTTGTCTAGAGCCTCCTTTAAGGCAGTTCTAGAGAGGAATAAGGTCCCCTTTGAGCCTCCTCTTCTCCAGGCTAAACAACCCCAGCTCCCTCAGTAGTTCCTCGTAGGATTTGTGCTCCAGACCCTTCAGCAGCTGTTGCCCTTCTCTGGACATGCCCCAGCACCTCAATGTCTTTCTCGTAGTGAAGGGCCCAAAATTGAACATGGGATTCAAGGTACACCCTCACCAGTGCGGAGTACAGAGGGACAAATCACTGCCATGGTCTTGCTGGCCACACTATTTCTGGTCATCCTCTGAGTAAAACATCTAATAATCTATGCGTTTGTCCAAAACTCATTAAAACAATGTTCCTTCTCATAGTAGGGCCCATCCACGTTGTTTTTTCTCTTTGTGAATAATTTGAAATGTCCAGTGACTGCTTTACTTGGTAGTGAATATTCAGTGGGTTTCACTTCTCTGGTGATCCCTCTGTATATCTTTGGCTAAGCTCATAGCCAGTGGACAAAAATCTTCCCAGCTTACCTTTCTTTGGACTGCCCATGCTACTTGTGCTCGAGAATGCCCATGGGGGAGCGTTGCAGTTTTGAACCGGTAGGATAAGAATTATGGGGCAAGCTAAAATACCTCATATTGGTGTACATTAAGCCTTTCCCATCTGGATTCTTGTGTAGTTGAAGACCCCCACTTGTGCAGGAACCATTCTTCTGCATAAACAAGCTAGTTGCTGTGTTGTGCGAAGTGTATAATCCCTTTTTTAATTTATATTTATTTTTTTTTTTAAGAACGGCAGTTGAAAAAACACAAATGTTGAGTCCAACAGCTACAAAGCAGTTTGAGTAGGTGTGGTTTCAAAGGAGCTGTCAGAGCTTGCCCTGCCTGGGACAGCTTCAGCCACTGCATGAGGCTCAGTGCTGAGAAGATCAAGCTCCAGCCCTCCAGGGAATAGCAGAGCCTCAGGGGAAGAGAGTCAGGGCTTTCTGCCTTTCACCTTCCATTAACATGGAACCTGGATACATTTCTCACCTTCCTGCGGCAAGCAGCTACTTCCTCAAGGAGTTTTACTCTTGTGAATGTGGCAGGGCTGGCTCACTTGCAGAAGGCTGGGTAGTCTGCTGGTTTGACAGCCTCAGCGCCCCAAGTGCCGGATTTATCACAGCAGCAAGGTCTGGCCTCAGTGCCGCCTCGCCCCCAGCATTTGTCAGTGCCGGGTCAAGGTGCCAGCGCAGAAGCGAGCAGCCTCCAGCAGCGATAATTCTTATCATGTGTGCTACTGGCTCAGCTCCACTTTTCCTCACATGGTGACAATTTTTTTCCCCCCTTTGTATCCCACTTGTGCAGGCAGCAAACACAGCTGAAGGATGTGTGCTCCACAATCTTAGTGTTTGCACCTTCAGTCTCCATCGGCAAACTTTGGGAAGGTGAATTCTTCTTCCTAATCAATTTGCCCTTTCCTGATACATTTAGCATTATATATCTCCTATGCTGACTTTGTTCTTTAAATTGCATTGGGACTGTTGTCTCGTTCAAGACACAGGTCAGAGGAAAACAGTCAAGTGTGGAAAAACATGCTGTTGCTGTTCACTGGGGTCAGGGCGACCTGAATTTGAAATGCTCTGTACTCCGTGGCTCATCCAGCATCCCCAGGCTTTAGCCTGTCTGTCTGCCACAGTTGCAGACCAAGAAGGAATTTCATTGAGAAGCAAGATTTCTGTCAGTTTAATCTACTAAAATTTGGAGTTTGGAAATCTGGAGCAAAATGGAGGGAAATAGAGAAAGCAAGAGAAAGAAAGACATGCGGAAAAAGAGAAGCTGTAATTGAGAAGTTTGAGTGAAGCACAAGATGTTTTATTTTGGTCATATGCTGGAGTGTGTTTCAGCGGCTCAATTTGTTAATTTTCTAGAACAGGCATGAAATTGCTGTATTTATGTATATAAAAATTAATAATAGATTACAAAAGCAACACATTAGCTTTTTTTGGGTGGGAGGAGAAACCAAGAGCTGCCTGAAGGCAAAACATTTCTAATTGCTTTTTTCTCTTTTATTTATTTTATTTATTTTTTTTTTTAAAGAAAGCTCCTTTTTTCTTGTGTGTTTTGCTGTTGCCCAGACTGATGCTGGAGAAGAGCATCTGTGCAGTCTGCATAAATTGATTCAGAGGGTGGCCGACTGTGCTCAGTGTTTCCTTCAGGTCACAGCTGCCACAGTTCGCCACTGTCTTTAATGTGTGCATGAGCAGGGGCACACATGTCCAAGATGTGGGAGTGAGAGTTTTAGGAGCACTTGGCAACAGCCTCCGCACATGCCGATTGTGGTGCCTGCTCACAGGGAAATACAGAGCAGAAAAAGCCAGGGAGGTTTTTCTGAGGAATAGTAAGGTGAAGCTTGTAGGAGCACGCCTCCCGTGTCTTTTGCTTTTAAAAGCAGGTACATTATTTTGGTTTCCTTCTATTCCACAAAATGCTTCTGATTTCTTTCCTGACTCCCAGTGATGGCACCAGTACCCCAGGAAAGGGATCCAGCCATTCCCTCTTGGACAAGGGACAAACCCTGGATCAGTGGTGATGACACAGGAATATTTTTTGCAAGGTGTGTCTAACTAATCAGAAGAATTTTGAAGGTTTTGGTAGGGGTTTGGAGCACAACAAAAGGGAGGGTTTGGGGTGGGTTGCCTCCCACCCCTTTTTTCCTTGATTATGAGAAATTTCTGGGTGGTTGTGCTGGTTGAACAATCCGGAGGAAAACAGCAGCATTCCTGCAGGGGCTTGCAGGAATTTACTGGGGTTTTGCTGACGCCTATTTTTATATCAGAGATGGCAAAAGCATACTGACATATCTAGTCTATCTACTTGGGAATACATTTCATTTCCATATGCATCCAGCCTTGCAGAGGGTTTGATAAGTTGGGTTACTTGTTTTAGCTCATCTGCACTTTTCTCTTCCTCTGGAACTGATCCAGAAAATATCTTGAAAGAGAAGGTTTTGTGTGGGGAAAAGGAGTTTTAATTTGCATCATGAGGAAAATTTGAGAAGTTTTCACAAAATGCGATGGCTAGATCCTGTAGTTTTAGTTAGTTTAGAAGAGACTTTTTTCCTTCTCTCTCCAAATCCTAGTAATCTGTGGAGATGATGATCATCTATTATTTTTATTCTTTGGTATTTTGATCTAGGAATGAAATAATTTCTTTAATGAATATGTTTGGTCTCTGTCTCTGACAGTGTTTCTGACATTTTCCACTTACTCTTATCTCCCCCTGCCATGAGGTGGATTCTGTTTACTCTGTATAAAATATTTTGCATTATAAACAGTGACATTTTGTTTAAGATATTCATCCTTCTCTGCAGGAATTGGAAAAGTATGCAGGGTCGGAAAGCACTACTTTTTCTGACATTCAGAATAAAATATATAAATAAGTACTATAAACACACACACCTACAAACATATATGTAATATAAAAAAATAAATATTTGTATTTCCACAGGACAGTGGATCTGGTGAAGAGTCTGGAGCACAAGCCTGATTAGGAGTGGCTGAGGGAGTTGGGGTTGTTTATCCTGGAGAAAAGGAGGTTCCCCTCAATAAGAGGACCACATTGCTCTCTAGAACTACCTGAAAGGAGCTTATCATGAGCTGAGTGTCAATCTCTTCTCCTAGGCAACAAGTGATAGGACAAGAAGAAACAGCCTCAAGTTGTACCTGGGGAGGTTTAGGTTGGATATTAAGAAAGTTTCTTCACTGAAAGGATGGTCAAGCATTAAAACAGGCTGCCTAGAGAAGTGGTGGAATCACCATTGCTGGAAGTATGGCACGTGTATGTGACACGTGAGGATGAACATGGTGGTACTGGGTTAGCTGTTGAATGTGATGATCTTAGAGGTCTCTTCTAATCTTAATGATTCTATGATTCTAATTATCTCTTTTCAATTTTTAAGCTCTCTCCTGCAACACTGAAATTAATGACAACATTTTGACATTTCAGTTTCCCCTTTCCTACTATAGCTACTGATGATGAATGAAAGAAGATAAATGAGTTCAAGTAGGGGAAAAGGACACTGTTTTATAAGGGTTAGTAATATAATGTAAAAAAAAGAGATCACAAATGAACTTTTAAAGAAGTTTTCACTGGCAACCTGACATATATTTATATTCCAAGGCATGCATGACATCACATGAGAAAGCTGCAGTCTGTGGCATTGGAATAACGCAGTGCTTCACTGAAAATGTAGCACTTACAGATTTATTTAGCAAATTGGAGGGTGGGGGAGCTGTTACCCCAAGTTATTGTGGAAATGCATATAGATATTTAGGTCTTGCACATTTACTGGCATGAATTTCTTTAGAAATAGAAGTAGTTGTTCACCTGTGTGCACTGTGAAAAACAGGCATATGTTCATCCTTGTTAAATTTCATTTTTTATCTACTGAGAAGAAAGTGAACAGATTTACCCAAAGACCATGCCCAAAATTCAGAATACTATATGTTTGTGCTGAAGTCTTAGAGCAATTATAGAAAAATAAGAGAATCTAGGAAGAAAGAATTAAAAAAGCATATGCAGTTGTTTATTTTAAATACTGCCAAAACTGATGATTTTGACAGATTTTTTTTTTTTTGGTGGTCTATTTCCTCACATGCATTTTAAAATATGAAGCTTAAAACCCTGATTTTTTTTACGTACCTACTCATTCCTGGTTTGTCTTATCCTTTGCTTTTATCCATATATTTTAATCCAGAAGTCGTAGTGAAATTCAAACTTCCAAAAAGGTTCACAGAACCAGCAATTTAGTGCATGGTTTGTCACTTTTACTTTCGTAACAGCTGTAAGATAAATAAAATAATAAAACATTTACAGCACAAGGGCAGGCAGGTTTTGTGATAGACTCTTTTCATATAAGATTACAGCTAAAAAAGAGGGGACTTGCTAAGTTTCATAATTCACTGAAGTTTGACACTTTTAGAGTTTGTGTTATAACAGCACTTCATAGGCTGTAGATGGGGCTGTTTCAAGTTCTGTTGTAAATTTGACTTTACAAGGTTCTAATGTTCTGTAGGCTAATAAAAATCACTCTAGGATTGAATGTATGAAATAAAAAAAATTGTGTTTTTAATATATTTTAATGCTCAGGGTATTTTGTCAGCTTAAATGTTTTTTCCCCAAAATTGCATTCCTTTTGAATTTTGTAATAAATCTTAAAGCTTACCTTCATATCTGAGGGGGGAGGAGGGGAAAGAATAGGAAAAAAGAATAAGGCATCCTAGAAATAGAAGCCTTGCATCCGCACAGTAAAGTTTAAGGTATCAACATGAGCTTTGGCACTGGAGAAAAGAGCATAAATATTGAGCATGAAATATAGTGTAATAATAAGTGATAACGTTTTCACATGGTTAAAGTATAAGCCTTCCATGAGCTACAGAGGATAAGCTGTAAGCCCCAGAAAGTTGGCTTTTCTGGAAGACTGCCCCTGTGCACTGCACATCTCTCCTGGCTTGAAATGTCTGGGGTTAATCAGAAGAGGAAATTGTCTCACCTGAAATTTTGAGGGTTAATAATTTAATTTAAATTATTTTGAGGTTTAATTTAATAATTTTTGAGGGGTTTTGCATAGTATTAGGATATAAGGATTCACCTGCTTGGCAATATATTGTGAAATTGCAAACAGTTAGAAAGCATGATATAAAATACACATCTTGCTTGCACATAAGCACCAGTGAGTTACAGGTGAATTTAGCTGTCAGTCAGCATGCTGCACTTTGCCAGTTAGGCGATCCTGGTGCAAAGCAGTGCAGGGCTGCCATAACAACCTGCCCAGAAACCTTGCTCCCTTCTCTTTGCGGTAGTAATGAGAGAACAGCGAAAACTTTGGAATTCTGTATTAGTGTTTCCCTCAATCCCAGTGCTACTTTGTGATTTATGCTAGTTGTGTGCAGTACTCGAGTAGTTGTTTCCAGCTCCCTTGTCTGATCTGGAAAGGGCAGAATATCACATACAAAGGTGATACCAACCCACCTGTGACCTGCAAGGCTTTCTATGGCCACATCCGCAGAAAGAAATCAAGTGCAATAAACTTAAAGACAGGAAGGACTCTGGAGTAAAGACCTACAAGTTTCTCTCAGCTGTACTCCTTCCCCTGCATCTGTGGGTTTGAAGTCACATTACTTTACTTAGTGAGGTATAATAAACTTTCAGAGGGTCAGGGGTTGGTGGCAGCAGTATGCTATCCTTCCCCAGGTTGTGGTGTCCTGAGCATCTGTGGCATTGCTGTGCCAAGCTGTTTCTGTGCAGAGGGCATTTGCATTTTGTTGCTGTTGGGTGAAGAAGAGAGAACTGGGGAAGCTGTTGACTCTGCCTGCCACATAAGCTATGCCATGTGGACCCAAGGGAGCCCCAGCAGTCACAAAACCTGTGACACACAATGTACACTTTGGATAAGGGCACACTGTTGTCTGTAATTCAGCCACTGGGAGGGATCCTGTGGGCTGGGCTAATTTGGACTGGCAGAGATAACCAGGCCTGCACTGCACAGATGCACAAGAGACCTGCCAGCAGAAGAAGGGGAAATCAGCATTGGATAAAAGCAACTCCAAAGGATAGTGTGTCCTGTCATCTTGGTCCCTGGCGAGGTGGCCAGCTCCTGTCCAACATGGCCTTGAGTGCAGTTTAAAAGACTGCTGGCTGTTTATCTAACATTGTTCATTGTTTTTTATAGGCAATTGCAGAAACTTGTGTAAGGATTCAAATATGGGGCTAAAAGTGTGGGTTTTTCTCAGATTTTTAGGTGCTGCCTTCATTCTGGATATTTAAGAAGCTGTGGTTCACAGCTTTCCTCAGAGTTAGGCAAGAAAGGCACTTTCCATTAGACACTGTTGTTTCAAGGTAGGAGGGAGGGATTGAAAACTAGGGGGATTTCTGAGACTAAGTCTGCTTTAGATATCCTCCGTGGTAAAAAAACAAAGGCTTTTTATTAGTATAGTTTTCCATAGAGCTAGATCTTCACTTGAACACTTTGGTATGCTCTATTGTTTACCTATGTTTTCTAATTTGAGCTTAAAACTGCTAGAGCAGCTGGGAACTTTTTTCCCTAGCTCTTATCCATGAGGAATTACTGGACAGGAAGTGAAGTTCCCCCAAGAAGTAAGGCAAGGGAAGGAGCTTCAGGTGAGCACATCAGAACTGCTCCTAGAGGAAGGGAATTAGTGTGTCTTTGGTGGTATGAATGCTTTATTTGCCTCAGTTTGCATCCTTTGAATTCATATTGTACTGAAGTCATGCTCTATCAGGTAGAACAGTTAGCAGAATCCTTTTAAAATGACAATACCTGGTTGGAGTGTATCTGGTTGTGTATTAGAAGTGTTAGACATAGGAGGTTTTGTTTCAGAAAGTGTAAAATAATGTACCTGCAGGCAGCTGTGCAGCTTAGGTGTGAAGAGGAGTGTGGAGGATGGCTTCAGAGATGTAATATAAAAAGAATTCATTTTAACCCTCTGGGCCTTCTGTACTTTCATTTCAAAGTATGGAAGATCTTACTTTATGCAGTTTCTGTTCCTAGTGAGGGTTTAGTTAAGGGGCAGAAGCACGGACAAGTTTGAACACAGATCAGTTGTTTACATTGGTTTTATGTGCACTGGTATCAGCAGTACTTGGCAAATTGGCAGCACAGCAAGTCCTGCGGTAAGAGTGAATGTCTGGGCAGTAGACTCTCCCTGTGCTCCAGCTTGAAATCCTCTGGGTGTCTTTTGCACTGCATGGGGTTGAACATAACTGAAGGGATATGTTATTGCATATAGTGAGAAAGCATCTGAGTGATCATTCTTCTTGAGAGGTGGCATTCTGACTTGAAGGGAAAGGAAGGGGGCGGAAACTTCTCTGTATCAGCATCGTGATGCAGAATGGAAGCTTTGTGAGTACCATATCCACTTGCGTTGTGAAGGCCACTGAATAAAGCCAGATTTAAGCACATACATTTTTAATGGCATAACCCTTTGGGAGTGGCTTTGTGTACTCATCTATTACCAGATGAGAAAATAGGAGTAGTCTTACTAAGCCTTTTGCCACATGTTTGTTGAGGTTGTAGAAGCACACAGTGAGGGTTGCTTTTACATTGTGTAGAAAGTGAGTTCTTCCTTGGAGATTGGCTTATTTTTACATTTGAGTGTGTGTGGATTTAACTAAAGAACATGTGTTCACACAGTTGTGCTATTTAAATTAATGTGGGGTGACTCAGTGTGTATTCAGTGCTGTGAGCCCACAGCAACTACGACAGAGCATTTTATTGTCTGAAGACAATGCTAATAATGGTAGCATTAAAACTGCATTGTAATTTCAGAAGATTATATTCTGTTCCCAGAGCTGCAAAGTGACAAAGAGATTTGCCATTGTCACACAGGGGAACAGGAGCTGACCTGCAGCACAAACAGTGCCCTCTGCTTCCCCTGGGCTGGGGTGTCCTGCCTCTTTGTGCTCCTGCTTTCCGGGACCTGCTCCAGAGTTTGTCACGGCAGCGAGCACCTCTGCAAAGCGAGCACTCCAGCGGTCAGCTGTGCCGAGAGTAAGCTGTTGTAACACAGCCACTTCCCAGAGTGATCGATCCTACCCTAAGCTGCTTTCATCCAACAGGTGAGCCATCCACCAGCATTCTAGCCAGCTAAAATGGCTGGAAGGGCACATACTGCTTCTGGCTGCCCCTCACCTATCACTGCTCTAGTGCTTGGCCCCACCAGGTACACAGTCTGTGGAAGGAGATTTCGATATTGGTGTAGTGTTTTGCAGTTAATACAACACGGGTGCTATAGCATTCCCATAACTTATAAAACAGTAATTCAGAAGTGAGGTGTTTTACATCGGTCATGCTTTTCTTTACCATGAGCTTTGGAGGGATTGTAGGAAGACAGCAGTGTGGCTGTGGTGACTAGTGGAGGCCAGCTGTGCTGTCTTTGTAGCTGAGACATACTTTATAAGTGCAAATAAGTTGTCACTAAGAAATTAATAAATGTTACATATATCTTATTAATCCTTAGCACCACCTCTTACTGTGTAAAAACAATAATAAGCTCCTTATCAAAAGAGTTGTTAAATATGCTTGGATCCTGAAAAGATGCAATGGTGGGAGCTATACGTATTTATTCTTTCATAGGAAATACTACAAACAAAACATTTCCACCCTCATAAGTACTCCTTTTCAGCAGGTTCCTTGTATACTGGTGCCTTAGTCGCATTGAATAATGACAGCGTAGACAATATGATGAGAAAACGAACTGAAGAAGAGATTGTTGGCAGTGTGGAGACACTGGTTGGAAACCTCACCAACCTTAAACCACATTTGTAGTATCATGGTTTGCATCCAGTGTGGACAACATCTGCAGTGTGAAGCCATTTGGAGGTTCATCAGTGGGCACATTGATATTACCATTGCAAAGTTTACTTCTATGCATTAGTAATTAACAGGTAAGATAGCTGGGGATCCAGACAATGAGCTTGCACTGAACATCTTTAAGATGCAAAGCCACTGAGGACTTGCTTTTTCAATGACTCCCAGCAGCATTTGCCAGAAGCCATGTGACAGGTATCAGAGGGTTGTGCTTTGATTTCAGTAGCATCATTTTGGAGTTGTGCTCATCTTTTAAAATCGATGTTTTTAAAACATAGTTTGGGTTTGGTTGGGATACTGAAGAAAAAGGGATGATTTAAGGAAAATTAAATGGAGGAAGGGTTGCATGTTTTACAGTGTTGAGATTCCAGTCATGTTTGCAGTGAAATGGGAGTTTAATTGCCCAGTTTCTGTGTGAAGAGTTGCTTTAGTTTGTTTGTTCTCTGCCAGTTTCTAATAATGCTATTATTTATTTTCACTAAACAGAAAAAATTAATTTGGTGATCGCTGTTACTCAATAACTGCTGGGAATACTGCTACTGAATTGTATAACTGCAAATATTTGTATGTTCTTGCTTGTACTCTCGGCAGAAACTGGAGAGAGCCAAACAGTCTAACTCAAGATTGCTTGCATATTGTCTATTTTCTTTTGATAAAATCATTACATGATTCTGCCTCACCATGATCTTTCATGAGATGCAAGGAGCAGATCAAATCGTTACTATTTAACTGGCTAGTTCAGTCAATGTGGTGTGTACCACAGAACGATACAGGGTACCCTCTGTAATTTCCCTCCCTGGTACATCTTTTGTGGCATCAGAACATCTCTTTTGATTAGACAGTTTCTAAACAACTATTGGTTGTGCCCATCACTTGGTTCTGTCCCAGCATGTCATGTTGTGTCCCTATGTGTCCCTACATACCTGTATCACCAGTACAGTGTATTTGGGGTACATATTCAGTATTACAGCATGGCAGCCAGGCTTGCACAGAATGGCACAGCCTATCAGCCCTGTGTTTAGCCTCTACTGACAGTTAAACAGTGGCATTAGCAGTCTTTTGTCCTTATCCCTTTCCTGAACTGATTCCTTAATGCTGTACACAAAGCAGTCCTGCACAGCACTACCTCTTAACTAGCTGCCTTGCTGAATATGTTACAGGTGCCTACTGCTAAAAAGGAGAGATCATGCTTTTCTTTGTCTAGGTAGTTCTTGTCCTCCTCATGTTTTTTTTCTTTTTTTTTTTAATTTTCTCATGTCATCCTGTATTATGTGCTGTTGACAAGTAAATCACTGAGACATGCAAAAAGCAGAAGAGCAGAGGAGATGCCTGGCGCCTAGCAAGAAGCAAATATCTTAGTCTTTCAAGAATGAAAAAAAAGTAGAGGTAGAAAGAGGTGAATATATAAGGTGATGAATTTAAACGTGTACTTACTTATTACTCTGCCTTCCATGTCTGGGTCATCTGCTGCTGAGGATAGCGTGAGGCAGAGACACTGATTTTTTTGGCACCACTGAAACAGGAAGCAAGATGAGATCAGAGGATCATATAGGTTGACGGGGACTCCCAGAAGTCACCTAGTCCACCCTGCTACCTGGCCTGGGTCCCGTGGGATCAGGTTGCTCAGGGTCATGCACAGGACAGTTTTGATCATTTCTAAGGATGAAGGTCCAACAGACCCTCTGGGCTTCTGTTTCAGTGTTCACCTCCCTGACCATAAAGACGTTTCCTTGTATAAGGGCTGAATGTCCTATGTTGCAGCTCTGGCTGATGGCTCCTCTCCCTCTCTCTGCACCTTTGAGGACAGTCTGTGTCCCCCCCAGTCAGGCAGTGGGTAGGTCTCCCTGTAGCCCTCTCTTTTCAGGGCTGAACAAACACAGTGCTCTCATCCTCTCCTCCCAGGTTCCAGCCCCACAACTGGCTCTGATGGATCAACGTGGGTCTGGCACTGGGCAGCCTGTGCTGCTCCAGGCAGCATGTTACAGGGCTGACTCTTTCTTTCCTGTGGTGCATCCCAGATATACTTCAGAGGCTGGATCCTCGTCTCATGTCAACTGATCTTAAGCTCTCCCTTTTTCGAACTTTTTGTGCAACATCTCCAAGAAAGTAACATTTTCAGACACTTGCATATAGTATGATGTCACACCAAAATCTGTGTATGGTAATGGAAAAGAAAAATAGCAACTGTTAATTCTTATCTCAGTTACTTTTATCTCTTGTTCATTTTTGCAACTGTCCCCATCCAGCAAGTCTTGATCCTGACTATTTTTTTTAAGAACTTATAATGTATTGTCTGGAGTAAAATATTTTGCAGTTAGATGCAAACATCCAACCCAAAAACGTGGATGCTACTCCAGGTCCAGGATTTATGTGTAAATCATATTTTTTTAGCAACTGAAGTGGAAAAATGGCTCTTAAGTAGTTTTTTTTTCTGCTACTTCCCTATTTTTTTTTATATTAGGTTGCCCCTGGTATTTCAAGAGCCTCTATACAGATACTGTATACTCTCACAGCAAATCCAAACACAGTTTAGCAGGGCAAAGCACAGTTGGAGACTGGCTCAGTGCCCAGAGCCTGCTTTTAACCTCTGCAAAGGCCCTTCTCTTTCTCTGCAATGCTGAGTGTGGTGTAGATATCCCACATTTTCTAGCTAGGGCAGAAAAAAGAAAACCTCAGGATAGAATTTCTGAATCTTAGTGAATCAGATGTAACAAGTACTGGCCTGAAAGAAGGCATCAGATTATAAAGATCCTAAGAAACAGGATCAGGCATACTGTAAACATCCACATTAGTGAGCAGCGGGAGCGCTATGGCACTTGGTGAATTCTTATGTAATTTTTTAGGATATCCATTATCTCCCAGATAAAAATTCACACAGTTATTCTGTGTATATATTCTAAAAGCATTATGATTTTCAGAATATGCAGTATGAAACAGTAGGTTTTTAGCACTTTTTTATGAGCTGACTGTTAAATATTGCCTAATATATGTATGAATTCTGTGTGGCTAATTGAGACTTCGGACAATGCATTTTCTTTTTATGGGTATATTTGAGAATTCCTCTAGGGTAATCCACCAACTCATCAAGGAACTATTGACTATATGTTAAAGCAAATAGTATGTCAAAAGATTGACAACTTGATTTTATGTTGTTATTTCTCACTGACAGAAGAAATTGGATGTATCTCTCCATCCCTAAAATAAAGTTATCCCAACACAATGTTGAACCACTCTTGAAGAGCTGTTGCTCATAGCATGATGCTCCTTTTGGAACTTGACATAATGTGCATCCCTTTACAAAGTTCATGAATAAAATATTAGAAAGGTAGAGTTTGTGACCTAGTTAGAAGTTGTGTGCATGACCTCTTCTCCTTGGTTGAACTGAGGAAACAACTAGGGTGGGATATATCTTTATATACAACAAACCTTGTCTTAATTTTTGATTTGGTTTCTTTTAACAAATGAGTCATTTGAGAGCGTGTGCCCTTCTGATTTGAGGCCGAACATAAAATAGCTAGGCATCAGAAAACTTAGTATGCACAGTGGAATTTAATTAGGTAACAGTGTCAAAATCAAAGAGATTCTTTTGTAGAGAGGAAGCAAGAATCCCCTTTTGGTACTGGGAGCACATATGTTGCTAAGTCCTATTTTCATCCCCTCCTCTTCACCAAGAGGTGTTAGTAATAGACCTGTATGATTTGCTGCCAAGGGTGATGGGCCAGGGATATGAACAGGAAGGGACTATATTCCTTCATCTTGCATGGTGCTTTCTTCAAGTAGCAAAGGTGCGTGAAGTCTAATTTTTCAAAAGGCAGTATTTAACTTTGTTCATTCCAGTTTGAATTGTTAAATTTGTTCTTCAAAGACACCAAGCACCTATTTCGTTACCACAGTTTGACTTTTGGGTGCTAAGTACCTCTTGAAAGTATGCATGGAATCTCTGAATTTAGGCTTAATTAACAATTTCCATGAAAAATGCAAGCCTAACTTTTTCAGTATGTGAAATAATCCATCTTTTTTTGGTAAAAATTATGCAAAAGTATATCTGTTTATAAAAATGTCTTTATATCTATAACATATATGGTAACTGTTGGGAAAGGTAATAAGCTTCAGATGTGCTCCAGTTACACTGCTTCAACTTAAGCTATTTATGCCAAAAATTGGTTTTCCTTTATGATAGATTAGGCAAAGCTGAACACAATTACATGTGTTCAAACATCTGTTCAACATTATCTCTTGGAATGAGATATTACCTGCAAATTTTCGTGATTCGTAATAATTATTGGCGGAGGGGTGGGTGGGAGGGGTGAAAAGCAAGCCCCCTGCTCCACCACAAAAAAACTCCTAGCTATGCAAATGGAGAAGTGGAGGATTCAGTTGTGGGAAACACCAGGTGCACTTTTTGAGCGAAATAAGACACTAACATATCCAGATGTGAGTATTTCACATAAACGATCAAACTTCTAAAGTCACCTTTTGCTGGCAGTACCAAAACCAGTAAAGTTTTCCCATGTTCCATGCAGGCAAAGGTCAATGATGAATTGAATTTCATTATCTTACATATTTTCATTTCTCTTCTCTGGCTCTGTAACTGTCTTGATTGTTTGGATTCTGTTTTGTTCTCCCCCCTCCATTATAGTTTTTCGTTGCCTTTTTTGTTTGTTTATTTGGGTTTTTTTGTTTGTTTGTTTGTTTCAAAAAAGCAGTGATATTAATGTTTTTACAAAGAAAGGTACTTGGCACATGCTTAAGACAATTTTTGTTTTCAGTCATGGGGAACATGTTGTAAATAACCTATTCTGTGTTCTGCAACTTGTGGTTCCAGCTTCCTGCTGTATTGCATGCATCTCCTCAGCAGAGCATGAGCAGCAGCTTCGAGCTTCCTCTCTCCTCATTTAGAGGTTGGCCAGGTTGGGCACACAGAATTCCTCTATGTGTGTCTGCACATGTCAGTGTGTGGTCTCCTAATTAAGATTTGTTGTCATCCAGATAGTCAAATAAAGTTTCATGTGTGGTTTTCACTTTTCCTGTTGTGGTATTTCTGTGATTTTAATGTTCAAGGACAAGACTTCTCTGAACACGCATGAAGGCAAAAAACAGAGCTGCCATAGAAAGTATATTTAGGTATAAATATTTTAGCTTTTCATAAGGAGGACAGACTACAAGATGTTTTTAGTTGGCGTAATGTCGTCTCCCTGAAAATGGTTTTACAATAATTTTGTTCCATTTTCCTTTCATTTCGGTTTCCATCAGCAAGGGGGAAACAGTCTTTGCTTTAATTATTCTTCATTAAGATTCATATCTCTGAGTTTAAACTGAGATAAGCTTTGGCAATTCTCAGGTTGTGGATATCTAGAGATAAGCTAGGTTCTGTCTCAGGAAGCAAACTCCCTGTTTTCCAGCAAGTAAAAATAGGAAGAATCAACTACACTCCCTGAATCCTCACCACAGTGTCTGTACGCTTACCCCAAGTACAGGACACACTATGCCTTTGAGTTAAGAGATGCTGAAGGAGATATGCCCTTGACAATGCCTTGGTGAATTTGTTATATGTCCCTCTGCTGAGAGTATCCAGGAGGGATAGATGTCTCTTTCATTCTTCAGATGTATCTCAAATAAGAAACCCAGATGTTAGACTGTCCTCTTTCTCCATTTTAAAATCCTCACTGGGATCTTGCTTACATGGACAAACACGATGGCCATTCCTTCCTCTGAGATTTTGAAATTTTGAATATGCAGTGTCAGTCACAAGACTCTGACATTTGTTTTTTTTCATAGCATGGTGCTTTTTATTGTAAGGATATTGAGCTGACAAGGAACCAGCTAAAGGGACCACTGGTCTGTAGTTATGTACGTTCTGCTTGGATTTCAATGACTCTTAGTTGTAAAGGTGTCAATCCCAGCATTAAGATATTGCTTAATGAGTCTTTTAAATATGCCGTGTTACTAGAATATCCTGGCACCACAGATGCAAGGAGAGGCTTCTGTCCTGATGGCACCTAGCCTGCATATGGATGTCCTCAAGTCAGTCAGTCACAAAATGGAGCATCACACCTTCATGAACAATTTGCACAACCTTTTGCTTGCCAAGTGGTCAGAAAAATACATATCTAAAAATGTTAGAAATGTTTAGAATTAATCTAGATACAAACTTAAATTTTAAGATACCCAGATCTTATAGTGGTTGTTAAAGTTTTTCACTTGACCTTGATTTCACCAGCAGATAAAGAGAGACTGTTGAAATTCGGATAATGAGCCATTGCAGTATGCCAGCTGCCCGGCCATTGTGGAGTGTTTTTCTAGGCGTTCCAGAAGGATTTTTTTGAAGAGAAATTTGAATGAGTGTGGGATTTTGTAGAGAAAAAAGCTAGAGAGAAATGTCAGTTCAGAGGAGAATGTGGTAGTTCACACCCATGTAATTGGTTCATTTGAAAAATAATGAAGAAGTGAATATTTTTCTAGTCTGTGTCTAGTCCAGAGTTTCTTATCTTGATTTGGGTGCTTCCTGTCTGCCTGTTAGGAATTTTCTGTACTTACAGAAGAGATTAAAACTTCTAGCTGAAGTTCAAGTGGTAAACCAGCTTCTGTATGTGATTCTGTGTCATGAATTTTTGTGATTTTGAAAAGTCTGACATCAATTGTCCTTGTGCTGTCTTAGATCTCAGGTGGTTTAAAGTCTTTTTTCTTTGCCCCACCCCCCCCCCCCCCCCCAAAGAGAATCGAACGGGTAAGGATGGTTGTTTTAATTATTCATAATGAGGCCAGAATTCAACTACATCCAGTTCACCTGTCTAACAAGAGCCAGTGACTGATCAGTTTTTTGCACAGATCTCAGCTACCATGTATTTGACTCTATATCAGCATATCTATTATTGATTTTTTTAAGAGAAGTACTGTGGGAACACTTATTGTTCCTTAAAAAAAGTATTGTGGAGTCAAGTCTTTCCTGTTGAAGTGAGCCAGCTTGATGGAGCTCGGAGCAACCTGGTCTAGTGGAAGATGACCCTGTCCATGGTAGCGGGGTTGGAACTAAGTGATCATTAAAGTCCCTACCAGCCCAAACCATTCTATGTTTCTGTGATATGAATCTGCCAGCACTGGCCTTGTTAAGTTATTTAAAGAAAAAATAAGATCCTTCATGGAAGCCAGGCATTTGGGAATGGTTTGTCATGAGAAAGCTGGTTCTTAAAATACAAGGCTGGCCACATATTGTCCTGCAGATTTAAGCAGAAGGAGTGGGACAAGCCAAGCGTGTTTATTTATTGTCTTCCTTTCATCTTTTCATGGAGAAAAACAAGTATGTGTAACTTGGTGGTGGCCTTTCTGGGTTGCTCTGCATTATGACTGGCCCATACATGTAGATAGCTGGGGGAATCTGAATTTTGTCACAGGGGTCTGACACAGTGCTTGCAAAAGGGACAAGGTTTTCTAAAAACATTAGAATTATACTCACATGAGTAATTAGAATTTGAGAAATACTCATATGACACCTCTTACACTAAACAATATATTAAATTGGGAAAAGACGGTTTGGTGGCCTTAGCTATCCTGATAAGTCCTTGCTTATATTTTCCACTGAAATTTATGCTATATTTTTCATATTCTCTACTTTTTCTTGCAGTTGCATGTTTATGTTTAAAAATATTCACTGTAGTGTGTTTGGTCCCTCTTGGCTGTGTTAAGAATGTTGTGTTGATTAAGAAGTTTGTCTGAAATATGTGACTGAAGGCCACTATCTTGGACTGATAAAGTGCTGCTGGACATTTATTACCAGAACAGTTCATCCACTTGAAACTGTGCAATTAATATATGGTTCTGCCTTGGGCTGTTCATCCTACACCTAAAAAATCCAGTGCTGCCTGTCCAATGATTTGCTCTCCTGCTGGGGTAGATGTGAGTCTTCTCAGAGGATTGTCTACAGTGGTGTTTCATGGTCCCATGTATGAGATGCGTAGTCCTGAGAATACTATGCTGTCAGGTTGAAGAACTTTCATAGTACTTGGTCTGACCCCACATTACTCTATAAACCTTATCCATTAACTGATTTGTCAGTGCACACTTCCTTTGCAGGAGCTAAATGGCATTTTTGGTTTTGTTCCATAGCATGGGTGTTGAAACTAGTCATGCATTTATAAGCTCTGCAGAGCATTAATCTGTTTGAGTTTTGTATGTATATCTTCTGTAGTCATCTCTGTCCTGGGTCCATATCCAAGCTCAGTGAAGCTCATGTGGTGTGTCCCTTCCTGGTGATTTCACAATTTAATGGATACCCTCTCGGGAAATCTTTGAGACCTGAAGCAGTATGTTTATTGTGAAACCAGAGAATTATGACAACCCACTGTACAAGAGCTACTCCGGGATTAATACTTGCACTTTTTATTACTATGGCCTCTTTCTAGCACTTCAAAGATGCAATAGACTACACATTTTTAACACTGATGTTCACTAAACAATAACATATTCCACTGTATAGTTCACAGTGACAGTAATATCAGAAATGTGCCTGTTTGAGTTATTAGTATTGCAGTAAACCACATGTATGTGAGTTTTTATGTCTGTATACTTGTATCAGTAAAAAATAAAAGTGTATACTGGTTGGTATGGGATGAAAAAATGGTTTTGGTGCATGCCCCTATGTGGTGTCTGTATTCTGGAGCTTTCTTAAAAACCATTGTGGTGGGGAGTCTTCCTGAGGTCGGCATTTCTTCCCTTCGGCTGGCTGTCACCAGCCTCACAGCAGAGAGGAAAACTGTTTCTTCCCTTCCTCCATCACTGCCTTTTTGCATATAAAAAGATGTGTAGAAAGGATGCATTCTGCAGCAGAGCTGTTTTCCTCCAAAATGAATATGCTAACGTATTTTTTGCTTACCTATTGTGTACACGAATGCTTAATCACAGGAATATTATCTCAACATTTTAAAACTGTCCGCTTTTTGTCAGCCAATTTATTGTGAAGATATTTACAATTATTTTTTAAAGATGACACAAAATGCAAATAGTTGGATTTTTTTTCTACATGGATTTTGATATCTGGTTTAAACCCCCAAAAAGTAGCAAATAATTTTGGAGAGAAAAAGGAAAAGCTGTTACATATAAAATAAAAGATGTATTGATCAACTGGACAGTAGTGTTTTGTAAATACAATAGATTAAAAAAGCATTATATAAAATAAGTACATTAGAAAAGGGGAAGAGGCTAAGGAAAAAAAAAAGGCAAAATTTACCCTTCTTCAGTAGTTTTCTGCCACCAATTGAACATTCTTGTTCTCCCATTAATGTAATAATCACTTCAGTAGATGGTCCTGTGAAGGGCTAAGGTTTGGATTTGATGATCCTTGTGGGTTCCTTCTGTCTCAGCATATTCTGTGAAAACTAAATAAGCAATTCCTAGTAGATGTATAAAAATTAAGTAGCAGGTTTTGATGCTTCTTGTCGTTAATTTGGAATATATCCTGTCAGCTCTCCCAGCAGGGAGGTGTGGAGAGTTTTTAAGCACTCAAATATTTTACTCTTTAACCTTAACTCCAAATATGGAAAAACAAACATCACTGTAGATTCCATATTTTTATGTCAAAATCAACTAGCAGCTGCCCTGAAATAACACTAACATTTACATGCTGATATTTTCCCTCAGTTACTTGCAAAGTAGCTGACACTGATTCCATGCCCTTCCTAAGCTGTATTGTAAAAATAGAGTGGTGATTGTTTTCTTTATAATATTTTCTCTCTTCTTCATTTGAAAATAGACTAAAAACAAAGGGAATTGCTTATCTATGGCATGAACTTAAAATGCACAATTTTGTGTTGTCCTTCATCTGTGAATTAAAAATTGCATTTTGAGATTTGGCCCTGTTTGCATTTATACATTGATCCACTGCATGGATGCATTTCATCTCACACCTTGGATAGTGTAGTGTGTGAGCTTGCATTCTGAGACTTCCCAAATGACTTTTCAAGTAGTTATTGTTTTTGTTATACAGCTCATAGGGTTTCCAATGCACAGCCACATTAATTTCATCACTTATCTTGTCTTTCATGTGAAATAATCCTGATTGGCATTGTGTCTGCTTCGCACCTCTTACCCTTCTTTCTCCTGGCATGGACCAACACTGGTGTCCAGGTTTGCATGACCTTCAACATCACAACATGTCGTGTATGCACCTGCAGTGTTACTGCTATGTTGTGTTTTGGTTTTTTTAATGCCTTTTTTCATATTTTGTTTTCTTGTCTCTTTTTTCAGAATCCCCTGGAGCGCTACATGCCCCCATTCAGAGTTTGGACAAGAGTTTGGCATTGTGCTTTTGCAGGTACCTTTTTGATTAAAATGGGTGCTTTTTCCCAGGGGTTGATAAACAGAGGGCAATTCCAGAAGGGTTTTACCATGCGCTCTTCTTCTGTCTGGGGACGTATGTTCTGGAAATGAATTCCTCTTCCTCTACCTTTACTACTCGATTCGGTTAGCAGATTCATTACCTGCAAATATACAGTTCAGCACTGTTTCAGAAGGATTGAGGCTTGTTCTTGCTGGCCTCAGTCATGCAGCAGTGTATGTGTCAATGCTGCAGAATCCTTTTTGGAAGTATTCCAGTAGTTTCAGGCTTTTTCTCACCCTTTATTCCAAACCTGTACTTTGGTTGCAGTCATTGCATTCTGTAGATCGTGTTATCTTTTTATGACGGGAGGCCTCCAGTGCAAGTGAACACTTCTAGCCTTAGTCCTCCACAGCTGTTATTTATCTGAGTCCTTTCTGTAAGTATTCTAGTAGTTGCAGGCATTTTCCCATCCTTTATTCACAACCTTTACTTTGGTGATAGTTTTTCCATTCAGTAAATTGCCTTAGGTTTTTGTATAAGAGACCTTCAGTGCAGGCAAGCACTTGTAGCCTTAGTACTTCAGAGCTTTCTGGTTTTTATTTGGTTATTACTACTACACTCAAAACATGGAATCACACAG
Organism: Xenops minutus; assembly: GCA_035221455.1. NCBI lineage: Eukaryota > Metazoa > Chordata > Aves > Passeriformes > Furnariidae > Xenops > Xenops minutus. The sequence goes on from JAWWEE010000074.1 coordinate 113,043,962, forward strand.
AATCACAGAATAGATAGGGTTGGAAGGAACCACAGTGGGATATCTGGTCCAACCTCCCTGCTCAGGGTCATCCTAAAGCACATTGCACGGGATTGAGTCCAGACGGTTCCTGAATATCTCCAGTGAGGGAAACTCCACAGCCTCTCTGGGCAATCTGTTCCAATGCTCAATCACCCACACAGGAAAGAAGTTCTTCTTCATGTTCAAGTGGGACTTCCTGTGTATCAGTTTCCACCCATTGCCTCCTGTCCTATTGTTTGGCTCCACCAAGGAGAGCCTGATTCCATCCTCTTGACACCCTCCCTTCAGATACTTACGGACATTGATGAGATCCCTTCTCAGTTGTCTCTTCTCAAGGCTCTTCTGATAGTTCACTGCTGAAAAGGAAAAAAATCAGTAATCAATGCCTGATGTGTCATGTGTCAAATCAGCAATACACTTCACTAATATTCTAATATTTAGTTTTAATTCCACTCAGTAGAAGGCATTTCACATTCATCTGTTTCCAATCACCATATTTGGCTCCAGAATGTAAATTTGCATCGTGTGGGGTCTTAAATTGACAATTATCGCTGCTGTTTTATTTCAAGGCAAAAATGTTAAGTCTGGGAGTACACATGGCTAATTTAAGGGTAAAAGTCTGCTATCAGAATCTAGAACTCATCTCAGAAGCCATTTCTGTCAGCTGAAGAAACTGGGAACTTGAAATTCCAGATATGTTGTAGTATGAAATTAAAGGCAGCAAAATCATTTCAGCTGTGCCAAGGACTGACACCAGGAACATTCAAAGTTGTAAGTGATCTGTGTTAGTTTTTGTGATCACAAGTTAACCTACACTAATTTTACAGTGATATTTTTACCTTCCTGATGCCATGCTCTATGTGATTTATTTCTGCCATCAAAGAAATGGGATTTAAGTTTTAGTGTTCATACAGATGCTGCAGGAGGTCTGTAATTTTGTTGGAAATATGTTGCTCATTTTGCCAACAGAAAAGATTGGGTTTGTGATTTACGATGAAAGGAGCACTCAGTCCTGGCTGCCGTGACACAGCTAGCTCTCCTTTCTATTAGCTTTTAAAGAATGTCTTGAAACCAGTCCAGATCAGTGATGAGCTGGTGCTAGAGAGTGAGGGACAGTGTCAATGGAGGGACTCAGTTCCCCAGCAGTGACAGGGACAGTGTGCTGGCAGGGCAACTGGACAGGAGAGGTTACCTTTATGCAACAGGCATGAGCAGATAAAGAAACAGACCCCAGGTGTCCTCACTTGAGACTTGGCACCGTGGTTGCTGCATCACATTATTTTTCTGGCTTAGGCAGCTTAGCCCCTTGATGCTCTAGTTCAGTTAACTACTTAAAAAGTTTGCTGATACTCGCCTCTGAATAAGGTAAAGCAGTAGCTACAAGCTTGGGATGCCTCTATCCAGTATCTGGATTTGGAATAAATTTCCTGTGTTACTTTGGGCAGTCATACTCAATCCTGTATTTCATTTCCAGTTTGGAGATTGACCTTTGTTGAAAGAAGACAGGTGATCTCTTAATGTGGCTGTGTATCACAGATATTAGAGGAGAGAATGGGTATGTAGCAATGGTGAGGTAGTCTGATACTAGAAAGGAGGGTGGGAATGGAGGAATAGTCTTAAACAGTCTTTTTAAGCAATAGTCTGTGGCACTTGTAAGGGCATGGTTGAAATAACATCTGTAGTTCAGGACTCCCTAGGGACAAGCCTATTGTGTATCTCATCATGCAGTCAGCACATGAAACGGAGCTGAAGCATTGCCAAGAGGAAGAACTCTGGATTTACTGAGGGGTCTACAGCAAACCTCAGCACTTAGGGAATTGTCAGTGTTTCTGGTTCCTGAATTTACTCCACTGTTCATTTTCCTCTTCAAAGTGCAAGGGGCTCTGAGGCCAGTATCCTTCTGTGGTCTACTCCTGCCAACCACCCCGTGCCATTCCTTCACCACCAGCCTTCTAGGCTCAGTGGACAGTCTACCCCAGGCATCGAGGCTGCTGGAGAGAGATGTATCTCTTCTGCAGCCCAAAAATGGTCTAGGTTAGCAGGAGCTTTGCTTCAGGAGGAACTTTATGCCGGCTTTGTTCCTTCTTCAGGATATAGGAGCTGCAAGAGAGGAAAGGAGGAAGAGCACTTGAGGTGTCTCTTCCTTTTTCTTGTAATCCCTCTCTGTCCTTGTAATTTATTCCTGCTTCCCAACGCACTGTTTGATGCTCCCTTCTCTATTCCCATCACCTTTTCCTCTCTGCTCTTTCCCTGGTAATTGCATTTCTCCTCTACCTCTCTCTGTCTTGCCATTTCTCACTGTGCTTGTGTCTGTCCCCACACTGGATGCCAGGTTTGGGGGAGTTTGTTTATTTGTTTGTTTTCTTGAAGCTGGGATGCCTTAACCCTCCCTGCACTGCCTTCCTCTCTCCATTTAGTTAAATACATCTGTCATGACTCAACACAGCTTTTGGTTTCTTTAAGATGGTGAGGGTTTTGTGGTTTCTTAAAATTTATGGTCAGGTCCATCAAACCCCTCAGATTTGCAAAAACTATTCAAGAGTCTGAATAGTCTTATCTCTTAAACACGGCTTTCTAACAACATTGTTTTAGTGAAAGTCATTAAATTAAGCAGTAATACAAAAACACACTTTGAGTGTCAAACTTGAATATTAAACAAAAGTTTGGATGCTCATTAACAATTAGCTAACTAATGTTCATCTTCAGTTACATAGGTTGCGAACAGTTTGTGAAGGTCTGTAGTTTTAACTCTGTGGGCACATACTTCCCATACAGAAATGAAGAAGAAAGTATAGTCAGTGTATTGTAACAGCTCACACCTCAACAGCTGTGGGAAATACTGGTATGGCCTGAGGGGTTACACACACAGGCATGTGACCATGCTGTGCACTTGCAGTGTAATGCTTGCGTTGAGTTAGATAGCTGTATCATTGATTGCAACATCATCATAACACAGAAGACTTAAGTCTTCAGACCTAATTCTGGCTGTGTTCCACAGCCAGAATTGGTATTTTTAACCATCTGCTTGAAGAAGTCTTAAATATACAGACATGTCTTCAAGACACAGTATGCAATTCTTAGATTTTCTTTCTTGACTTTTAACACCATGTATCTTTAGACTTGAGGCGGGAGAAAAGGGGAAAGAACTATCCTGTGGTATGGGAAAATATCATCTTATCTAGAGAAAAACATAGCTGTACCAGTCCAAAATAAAACATACCATTCATGGAGTTGCTATGAAGGTGGCAGTGCTGTAAATCATGTGTGGTATGTTTTTGTTGTGTTTTCCCTCAGTTCTTAGTTTTAAAAGACTTGGTTTGTTTTTACATAATCAAAACTTTCATAGTGCATTTATTTAAGAAAAAAAATAAATGTGCAATATTTCATGTGTGTAAAGTTCCAGTGATCAGAAATGGTTAACTCAGGGCAATTAGATTGTAGAAATTATTTTAAAATAGCTGTGCTGACCTTACTGCAGTAATATCTCATGTTACAGCAAAGGCTGTTTAATACAAAGACCTTTGGCAAACAAGACCCCACAGCTTATCAGAAGAGCAGCTCAAAGTCCACAGTTGTCAGAATTAGGCCACTCTATTGTACTTCCCTGGCTGAACATTATAATTTTTCTAAAGGTACTGGTTTTACCATACTCATTTTTCAGTTGTGCCTATTGTACTGCCTATTAAAGGTGGCCTTGTAGGTTCATAATATCAGTAAAAGACATTAATTGGCTGTGTTTTAATATTTATTTCTAAATATGAAACAGTTGTGTTCATGTAAAAAGAATTTTCCATGTAACAGGATAAGCTGTTAAAATAAGAAAGAAAATATTTAAATATATATAATCTAGATGGCTTTCTGGTTTCTTGCTTGTAAAATTTTGGCAAGTAATATAAGAAATACTTCATATACTTGGGCACTGGTTCCTTTAAATATGTTTTTACAACATGTAAGAAACTTCAGAAAGGTGCTATTAAGCTTTGTTTCAAAACGTTGAAAATAAATATTTTTAAAATATTCTCATGCTAATTAAATCTCTAAAGGAAAGAAAATTTTAAGTATTATATGGGGTTTTTTTCCATTTATACTAGATCTTTATGGTTTCTGGTTTTTTCACTGCATAAATTGCTGGAATTGTTTCTCTTTTCTGGGCTGTACTTGCTTACTTTAGGTCTTTGTGTATCTGAACGTTTCTGAGTTTTGCAGGGTTAGTAACTGCAAGTAAATGTCTAACTGCTTTTTTCATTGTGCGTTTATGGTTGTTTCGCACATAAAATCTGTTCATAGCTATGATACTAGGTTCCTTTAATGTATTTCTCATTGTAGACAGTCTTAGAGAACTTCTGTCAATAAATAAAAGTCTAAACATGGCAACTTGAGATTTCAGGGCTTTTGGCCTCCTGTGACAGTCCGGTAATTTTTTTTCCTTTCCCACAAGAACAAGTTGGCAGCGGCATTTTTGTACTTGAAATCAAAGATTGCTGCAATCTCCTGAGAAATGAGAGACTGGATCAAATCCTCAGTCCCCAAACTGGGGCAAGTTTCCCATGTCCTGAGGAAGAACTGAGCTGGTCTTCCTGTTTCAGCTGAAATGTCCTCCTTGCTAGAAATTATTTAATTGCACTGGAGCAGGTTTAGTAATCCAATTTCCTTGTCAAGTAGCCTATGTGGTCTTTTTTCTGTTTCCTTTATATAAAGAAGGCTTGCAAATACATTTTTTTTTTTCAAAGTCGAAGCATTTGTAAGGAAGTGCTGAAGAAGGATCTGTCTCTGCCTACTGAATCACAGAGTCACAAAACTGTTAGGATTGGAGGGGACCTCTGGAGCAAATCTAGTCCAAACCTCCTGCCAAGGAAGGGTCACCTAGAGAAGGTTACACAGGATCATGTCCTGGTGGGTTCTGAATGTCTCCAGAGAGGGAAATTCCACAGTCTGTTCCAGTGCTCTGCCCCCACCAACGTAAAGAAGTTCTTCCTCATGTTGAGGTGGAACTTCTTGTGTTTTAGTTTATGGCTATTGCTCCTTGTCCTGTCACTGGGCACCACTGAGAAGGGTCTGGCATCATCCTCTTGACACCCACCTGTGAGATATTTGTATAATACAAGGTATACCCTAGTCCTTTGAGTATCTGCCATGGAGGGCTCCTAGTCTACACTCCAAATCAAGTGGAGGATGAGTGTTTCCTTTGTTATCCTTGACAACACTTACTGCATTTTTAGGGCTGGCAGGTACCTGCTGAATAAGACAATATGAATGGGTAAGCTGGCCAATGAGATCCCTGGTTCCTCCACAGCTTGGGAATTACCATCAGTCTTAGTTATGTGCATTTCTGCTAGTAGAAATAAGAGCTTCACCTGTGCTGGGTGTCATGGGTATGCAGGGCATGGCCATGGGCCTCTTTCCTTCAGTCTTACATGCTCACATTCATTCCAGATTTCTCACAGTTCCTTTCTGTAAAAAATAAATAGGTTAGATGAGCAACCATAGAAGTCAAATATGGGAGATGGAGAAGGTGTCCAGGTTTTGACTTGGTTTGATGTTCAGGACGTACATAGCTGGAGTCAGAAAACCTTCCGAGTTAGGCAACATATCTGTGGTAATACTAGAAGGAGGGTGCTTTGTAGGTGTATCTCTGCATTTTTGAAATAGAAGGGGTTTATTTCCTTCTTCACAAGTGCATATGATTTCTACTGAACCTATTGCCACAGAGATTTGGGTAGCTTAGAATATGTCTCACTGTTAAAATGGACTTGTTAAAGAGTTACCACAGATTTGAAATGAGAACTAAAATGAGTAGTATTCCATTTAGAACATTTTTGCTGAGCTTCATAATTAAAATCATCATGTTGTTCTGCCTCCCTTTGTTTTCTCCCAGTGTGCAGCAGTGAACCCCTAATTAATTTTGTTTCCACACATTGGAAACTTTACCACTAGGAATAAAGGTGGTTTACCAGGATGCCAGATCCAAGCATGGCTGTGAAAGACAGCTGCCAGGAGCAAGGAGATTAGGTGCTAGCTTTTCCTGTTAGTAGAGAGGAAAGGAAAAGTGTAGTGCAGATAGCACTGCTCCTTCAACTAGACCAGAGCAGGAGTTACTGCATCATGCAAGAATGGGATGGTGTAATGGGGAAGAGGTTTGAAGAGGAGGTGGAGAAGTAGCAGAGAAGTAAAAGCCCTCCTTTTTCCAGAGAAGAGGGACCAGAGCAGGAGTTAGTGCATCATGCAAGAATGGGATGGTGCAATGGGGAAAAGGTTTGAAGAGGAGGTGGGGAAGTAGCAGAGAAGTAAAAGCCCCCCTTTTTCCAGAGAAGAGGGACCAAGGGACTGGGACTAGGTACAGCAGGAATGTATCTCAGGGTTTTATGAACCTCTGAAATGTGACAGAGCACCAGGACCAAGGATCCTGTATTGAAAAAGGGGGTTGTGTTGATTTCTAAAAGTGCAGAAAAGATCCTGGAAAAATAGTTGTAGGCTCAGGAGACAATAAGATAAATTGGGAATTGTGGCCCTGTTGTAGCGAGGAAGCTATTCATTTAAAATGTGGGTATGGAGAGATGCAGAATTAAAAGGATAAAAGTCGTTTGGACTTGCGACCATTGGCACTGGCTGATGAGCGAAGAGTAAAAGTGTTTATTCTAAAACTTTGCAAAGTGTTTAGAGCATCATTCTCATAAAATGCACGCTGAAATAAAAGTATTCGGTTAAGGCTAGAGTTACAAATGTAATAAAAAATTGCATTCCTTATTACACTTTTTTAGGCCCATTCCTAATTTTCTGTTTAAATGAAATTATTGCAAATAATACAATATAATGTAAGCAACACAGAGGTCCAAAGAAAACAGAACAGATTTCCACTACAGCTTCTAGAAATACAGTCTGTTATATTGCTCTAAATAATAAGTTGCTTTATATTGGTTTGTACTGTCTAAGTGGAAGAAAGGGAAATTTAATTTCTGAGCTTTCTTGTGTGTTTATGCAGCTGTCTGTGCCTGTTGGAAGAAATCGGTTTTCATGTTTGTGAGGTATCTATAGGGCAGTATTTAACCCAGAAGCAAGTATCACTGAAAGTGGGTTATTGCTGCTGGGTAGGAGATGTAATGGTGATGGATTTCAGAACTAAAAAGAAGGAAAATGCTTTCTAAAGGTTTTTCTTTCAAAGAGACATCCCTATCCAGCTCCCAGTGAGCTTTAGGCATACATTGCAGGGCTAGCATGTAAGTATAGCTGCTAGGTTACTTTCCCACTTTCCGGATGTTTATACCTCCATGGATTTTCCAGAAGCTATTTCAACTTAACAGTTTTAGTGTTTCTAGTTGTGCCAACATCATGTTTTAAGTCTAATCATTTTCACTGCACATTGAAATAGAAAGAGTGCTAAGTGGTGACACTGTTTTATTTATGGAGAGTTTTTTCTTAAAAGTCTTTGAGTGTGATTTAAGAGCAAAACAGAATTAGTTTAAAGATATCAGCCCATTGTGCATTCATCTATGCATGCTACTGCAAAGTTAGTGGTAGTTGTAGTTTTGGGGTTTTTGATTGGAATACGTCAGAATTGTAAAGTGGCCACCTTTGCCAAAGTTGTTACCTTCCTACTTGGTGGAAATTTCCTTTGTCTGCATAATTTTGCCACTCTTGGTGTTAGGCCACTGTAATTCATGTTACTTATGATCTTTTGAAGGCTTAAATGTCTGCTTGAACAGATAGGTGTTACTCTTCAGTTACTGTTCACTCTTTCATTTTTTAGGGGGAAACAGGGTTGAAAATAGGCACTTTCATTAGTATTTTGAGTCATGGTAGATCTGAAAGACTATTTCATCTCGTCATGCTTTATCTTGACAGTTAATATTATGTGAGACCAAGTCTACACACCATACACATCTTTATCTAAAATTGGTTTCAAAAGTTAAATACTGCTGCCATTCTGGATATAGATGACATTTTATCAATTTCCGCCAAGTTTACTTAGGCTTTGCTTGTATTTTCAAACTTAGTAATATATATATATGTGAGGTTTACAATGACAATTATCCACAGAAGAACTTGTATCCGTTTTAGGCATATACATCAGTATAACTTGGTGCATAGACCTATAGCCAGTCATTCTCAGTGAAACTCTCATTTATAGGCTTTGCAATGACTGTTAAACTGGCATCTTCATAATGGGACCTGAAGCTTTGAAGGGCAGCTAGTTGTTAGGAGAGCCTGACATTTTCCATCTGTGTCCCGTTTTCCTGTGCAGATTTTGTTTTGTGATTTCTTTGAATCCTGTTGCAATCACTTCTTGATTACTTATACTGACTTATGTGACGTTTATGGTGCATATTTGAGATAGTGGTAGTTATATTTCATCACCTGGAAAATAAAATTGACACAGGCCTTTAAATATCAAGGAAAGCAGAGTAAAGGCTGTCAGCCTTCATTATATTTATCCACTGTGTTTCATCTTACCTCTTGTACAATCCCTTCATCTGCAGTCCCAGAGGGATGAATTAAAAGTATGAGCTCCATTGTAACTTTGTCAGGTGAAGCTATGTCCTTGACAAAGTCAAGGACAAAAATTTCACTAATTTTGTTTGGACTATATTTTCACATTGCTTTTTGCTGCCTTTTTTACAAATTTAATACTGTCAAAATAGTAGTAGTGCTCTTCTATGGATACTTTTAAGCAAAAGTTGTCTGAAACTTGACCGATGTGTAGGAGCTGCAGGGCACAGAACTGGGGAGAGGAGGGTGTTAGGATCATTCCTTCTGTGTTTAAAATGCATTTTTAGGTAGGAGAGGAAAAAATAAACTTGTATTCATAATACTGCTAGAAATAAATACTTGCCAGAATGGGGTCAGCTCATAAATTTCTCATACATTTCAAGAAACTGCATATTTAGAATATATGGACCTGTAATTCCAGTGCATAGTTTATCTCCTCCTACTGTCTTGGCTTTAAATCAAGAAAAGAATATTTTATAGAGGATTTATTTGTAGTTAATGTTAGCTGTATAGCTATTACTGCTCTAGACTGTATTGTGTTCCCCTAAATCATGCAGATAGTGCATCAATTATTTAAATATGAATATCTGACAAACATATTATGGACTTAAGAGTGATTAGAGCACAATGCCTAGAATGAATTAAGTGTTTGAATCTCTGCCTCTGTTGCAAAGGAATCCTTCCTTCCTTCATCGAAGTGTTCTAACTGAAAAAGCAGCTTTAAACCCCCAAAACTTTGTATGTTTTGTATTCTGCTCAACAGGTTTGCAGTAGTTGCTGGGTGTTAGAGGAGTTCAGTTAGTAAGAACTCTCAGAATGGTTTTATTAATGTATGCATAATATTAAAAAGAACTATGTTTGAATGCATGCGTAAGTTTTTTGTCTTTGGTTTTCTTTAAAAAAGTCTTCTCTTACATCTAGCAGTTACTATAAGGAAGAGCAATAATGGAAAACTGGAGTGAATCCTGAACAACAGAGTTCAGTCCATAGAAGGATTACACCTATAGAGCAGACATTTGGACATAAACAGAGTAAAAGGAACATTTCTGGGGTCTATAGGTATATTTCACACTTCCTGGGAGTGGGTGAAGGAAACCTATCTGCCTTTCAACTTCTGCAAGGCAATACTAGTACAAGATATGTACCCAACATGGAATTCAGATGCCTAAGCAGTGAATTCCTTTGGAGTTTAAACCAGAAGAAAGACATTTCTATACTCTTGTTGCTGCAATGATGATTTTCACAACTGGAAACTGTGGTACGGTTTTGTCTTCCTGAAACTACTGTACTGCTGCTGCTAAGCCTGTATCATTACCAATGAAATTAAGGAAGTAAGAAGGCTCTCTAGCATCACTGTGGTGTTTCAGGTGCCCACAGACTGGAGAGGCTGGTAGGAATTGAACTGACTTTCTTAGCTAGCAGCAGAATCGGCACAGGCAGAAGTTGTTTCATTAGCAATTTGCATTCATCCACCTCTTTCATCCCACTTTCTTTTCTAACTGTATCTGGTTAATAATTTTTATCTCTCTGAAATGAGAGTACTTTTTACTTTTCAGTGATATTCAAATGCAGCACTTCAGTGAAATGGAGCAATTTAAACAATACACAAAAAACTGACCCCTTTTCATAGCTGCGTGTTCTTTAATTTATGCCAGTAGCACCACAGGTACAAAGCCTTCATGTCTGGCCACATAACCACTTGGCTGTTACCTCCCAGGCTCCCTGTGCTGGCTCAAGTGGGCATTTATCTCCTGGCTCCCCACCAGGTCTTTGCTTTTCTTTCTAGACTTGCCTGAAGCACATTACCAGTTGTAGTGCATTTCCATTGACTTCAGGGCACTTGGCCCCATACCTGCTTGCAAACAAGCACACTTGTTCTCTTGGATGAACATGCATGTACAGTGGGATTTATTTTTCTTCTTTCTTTTTTCCCTTTTAAGTGCGGTGTTGAAGCCAACATGGATGCTTAACCTCATAATAATGCTTGCTGGAATTAAACAGAATTATCCAGAGTTAGGAAGTTGTTAAATGCTGGGAAAAGACTTCCAAAAGCAGCCTCATGCCTAATGCCTTGTTTTCCCCCAGTTCTGATCTGCAGTGGAGTGCGGAGCCACTTTCCAGGAGGAGAACGGAGTAGTCAGCTGTCCTCTCGGGCAGGACTTTGGTGGCCTTTAATGACAATTGTCAAGGAGGAAAGTGGTCTTGCTTATTCAAGTAGTATGAACTCAGTTGGATGACAGCATTTAGTACAGAGAACTGGGTTGTTTGTGGGGTTTTCTTCCTCTTGACAAGACCCCTGCTCTCACATAGATTTGGTTTCTGCACACAAGTGTAGAAATATCAAATATGCACACCATTAGAGTATTTGCACAGGCATGTAGCCATCAAGCTCTGAGCTGGCGACATGGAAAGATTTGATTTGTGTGTATGGAAGAGAAGTGTGTGTGTGCAGATGCATGTTGGAATCACCTTCAGCGCATTTGGACATTTCATACTTAATTTCAAAATAGTACCTATAAATATGTTGATTCAAATGAGGAAAGCAAGCTTTTTCTCTCTCAGAAAGACTTATTTAAAATTCAGGAAGTCAAACTGCTGAGGAGTTAACACTAGGATTTATAAAACAACATTGAAAAAGAAGCTTAATTAACATTTCGCTACCCTTTCAATTGCACTGAATGTGTGTCTGGTTTATCACCCACCTAAATATGTTAGTTTGTATTTGAAGAATGCTTGTGACAGTGAGCCTTCAGGAGAAAGCTCAGCTTTTTCCTATAATCTCCTTATAGCATTTGTATATTTTATTTGCTTGCTTTGACCTTGGATAATACAAAGAGAATATTCAATGTATATATCATGTATTTCTGGGCATCAGTACTCGAGGTTGTTTTCTTTTAACTGTTAATATAGCTTTAGCTGGAATTTAATATTTTTTGGGGGGAGGAGGGTTGGTTTTGGGTTTTTTGGTTTGGTTTGGATTTGGGTGGTTTTTGTTGTTTTGTTTTTTTTGTCAAAACAACGTGCATCCTATATTAGTAAGCTGAGTATTGGTGGATGAGCACACACAGGATGGCAGTACATACATAAGTAAGATATCACAGGGAAGGATGCTGCTCCGTGTTCCCTAGGATAGAGTGAAGAAATAGCTGCCTTTATTTCTCTCCCTGAAGAACACAGTGATAATGGAAATGGGATATTTAAAAGGGCAGCATAGATTAATGGGGCTATATTAAAACAAATGAGACCCATTAGCGAAATCACTGCTTGAAAAGTAGATTCCATGATAAGTGCCCTTCAGTGCCTTGTGTAGGGAAAATTGTTTCAGCACCTGTAATATCATCCATGGTGGTGGATTTTAGAGTGTTGTGACAATCTAAGTGAGAGAATCTTAAAATAATTTAGATGAAGGTAAACTTCATTCGTACTTACTGCTTGATAGAAAACCTCAATGATTATATATAAATGTTGAAGGCAAGTTCTTTTTTTTCAAACCCAGTCAGAATGTTTTTGCATGTTCCCAAAGTCTTTCATTAAAAAACAATGCAGTTTTTGTTGTTCTCTTAAGCCTGTAAGGTGATCATGAGAACTTGGAGAGCCTTATTTTATTGATAGAGCACGGTGCTATGGGGACGAATGTTCAAACAGACTTTGAACTGGAATCTGTGGTGGCTTTAGCAACATCTCCTGGTTTTTAATTGTTGATTTTGTATTAGATTAATTATACAAGGTGTGCATTGCACTTGTCTCTGTTTTCTCTCTGCTTTTTAGACCAGACAGTTTTCCAGAATATTTAATGAGTAAGGAAAATACACTTAATTTCTAAGATTTATAGAGTGCGTTGCCTATAAGGAGAAAAATGTTTGGGTTTTAGAAATAAAATATGTTCACAAACCAACTTACCAAAGCCAAATATATTAGTCTGAAAGTGCTCTTTCACTTATCTTCAGGAGGTAGGTGGGTCTAAGTCTCTGAATTGTCACATTTTGCTTCACCTTCTCCCTCTAGAAATGCATGGCTGTATTGTGGTGGGGTTTAATTTTTTTTTATTATTTTCCAATGTAATTTTGTTAAATCCAAGCTCAGATTGTAAATACTGAGCAATGCATGTCCTGTAAGATGTTCAGGGGTACAGGGGAGAGCAGGGCACGGGCACCGTGAGCGCTGTGCCTCCCCTGTGCTCCAGCGGCACATCCCATCCGGCGGTGGGAGAGGAGGGCCAGGAGGCGGCTGTTGCTATCGCTCTGATGTCAGGCACTCTCGCTAACGTGTGGTTGGTTATTCTGCGTTTCAGATCGCTGCCGGTAGCGGAGCGCAAAGGGAACGGCGAGACTCCCACATCTCTCAGCGAGAAGAAAGGAGTCAGTGGAGCAGACTAATACGGACTTGTGTCGGCTGCCCTTGCCCTACAAAGGCTGCCTTTAAAAGAGAAACGCAGTGTTATTTAATGAGCTGTGAGATGAGGCGCTGCTGCTAACGCTCAGCTCCCAGGATTCATCGGCTACTCATTGTGCTTAATGTACATGTTTCTTCACCGTGCATTTAGGAGATCCCAGAGAAGAATCCAAAACGGCTGCAGGGGAAAGACCACCAAACATGCCTACAGAAACATTACCGACAGGTAGCATGGTGAAGCCGGTCAGCCCTGCCGTGACTTTCACATCCGCCGTTCCTCTCCGCATTCTGAACAAAGGACCCGACTATTTTCGCAGGCAGGCGGAGCCTAATCCAAAAAGACTGAGTGCAGTGGAGAGGCTAGAAGCCGACAAGGCAAAATATGTCAAGAGCCAGGAGGTCATCAATGCGAAGCAGGAGCCCGTGAAGCCAGCGGTGCTGGCGAAGCCACCAGTCTGTCCCGCAGCCAAGCGAGCGCTGGGAAGCCCCACCTTGAAAGTCTTCAGCAACAATGCAAAGACTGAGAGTGGTGTCCAGAGAGAAAATCTGAAACTTGAGATTTTGAAGAACATCATCAACAGCTCTGAAGGCTCCAGCTCAGGTTCAGGACATAAGCATGGTCCCCGAAATTGGCCACCCCACAGAGCTGATTCAACAGAGCTGAACCGACACTCATTCGCCGAATCATTGAAGGTTTACCCCACGCAGGGCCGTAGCAGCCCACAGGAGAGCAGCTCCAATGTCAGCAGAAGGCTCCTAGATCAATCGGCAGAGACTTTCTTGCATGTCTCTCACAGCTCTTCAGACATTAGGAAAGTAACTAGTGCAAAGCCCTTAAAAGCAATACCCTGCAGTAGTTCAGCCCCACCTCTGCCTCCAAAGCCCAAAATTGCTGCCATCGCCACCCTGAAATCCCCCGAGATTGAGGCAGTCGAGTCTGGATGTGGAGTTAGTAGAAGACCTTCCCTACAGCGATCAAAATCAGACTTAAGCGACAGATACTTTCGCGTCGACGCAGATGTTGAGCGATTCTTTAACTACTGCGGACTGGATCCTGAAGAGCTTGAAAACCTCGGGATGGAAAACTTTGCAAGGGCTAACTCTGATATTATATCCCTCAACTTTCGCAGTGCAAGCATGATTAGCTCAGACTGTGAACAGTCTCAGGACAGCAACAGTGACCTTAGAAATGATGACAGTGCCAATGACCGTGTGCCATATGGCATTTCTGCCATTGAAAGGAATGCCAGAATCATCAAGTGGTTATATAGCATCAAGCAAGCTAGAGAGTCACAGAAAGTGTCCCATGTGTGAGAGAGAAATCCACCATGGAACGAGCAAGGACTGTATCTTTGTCTGTGAATATTCAGTTTGTGAAGGGTTGTGAAGTCTACTTGAAGTCTTGTACCCTTCTCAAATCTCTTTGTGTTGCTTGTTGTGCAATGTTTCCAAGTTGCATGCCTGTCAACATGTGATCTGACCTGGCTTCCACTTGAACAATAACTAACTACAAAGCCTGGCTGAGCATACACATTATCTGCCAAAAGTTTAAGACAAGAATCTGATTAGGGCTTCAGTATAATCCAAGTGTTTACATGGAAAGGTTATAAGACTTCTTTGCTATTTATGTGGTTCCTTGTGGATTTTATATATGTCACTTTTTGTCTTAATACAGATATTGTCAACTAATGTTACTAAGTTGAAACAGAGTCCCTCTGGGGGGGAAGAAAAGCAAAATTGGCCAAAATAAGAGGTTTAGGCATATGACGATAGGCAAAGCAGCCTTATCTTCTTGTAACAAGTGCATTATTGGCACATGAAAGCTGTTTCTAAAAGGCAAAGAATGCTATGGTCTTAAATTATGTATCATTGTTAAACTATATATCCCTACTTGTAGTAAGGCACTGTTCTGTAAAGGTTTCTTTTTTCTAGATAAGCTCCCTCCGTTTTACAGCAGAAATAGTCTAGTGAATCTTCTTGACCTCTCCTGAACTAAATGAGTCTTGCATTTGGGTTGGTGTAAACATTTTTAATGATTTTGTATTATCCCTGTTGGAAAAGCTTAAAAAAACGGAGTCAACAGATGGTGCAGGTGTGGGATTTTGTGGGTTTGATTTTTACTTAAAGATTCCTGGTCTTAAACTTTTGACAGGAATAATTAGATCCTATAGCTGATATTGAATGCCTTTATTAGTCAAAACTCATCATGACTACAAACTCCGTGCTGTCTTTTAATTTTTTTTGTAGACCTATTTGAACAGTTAATGAACAAAAATGGAAACACACAGCCATACCAGTATAACGCCTCCTATTCACAAGTAAATACACTCAGTAGCTGAACTATATCTGAAAAAATGTGATTATGTTGTCTTGCATATGTTATATCTAAGGCTGTGAAAGTTTATTACAGCTCTAGGAAAGTGTAGAAACATGACAGTATGTAGCTTTTCTTTCCTTTTTTTTTTACCTCCTTAAGATGGTTAGTGCTGCAGATCGACCTGTTACAAATCTTTTGACAATCTGTGTCTTCCCAGTGGTTTAATTAACTGTCATTTCAACTGGCAGTGGTGGTGTAGTGGGGAAGTTGAAAGTACAGTGGTCTGCTTCATTATTATTGTATACATGCTTTGAAGTAAAAATTGCAGCACTACCTTATACTACATCAGCTAATAGGAAACTTTTTTATTGTGTAAATGCTGTAAGACTTTGTATATACTTCAGTTGTTACGAAATCTTTAAAAGGAAGAGTGTTATGCTAATAAATAGCTCCTGGTGCAGGTATGGTAGGTTTTTTGTTCTTTTTTTTACCCCTCCCATTCTTAAAACTATATCAGGAACTCAATTGCAGTGTCTTTTAGTGCTGTAGAAAGTCTTGGTTAAATAATAGTTCCAGTAAAAGGCTTCTATTACTAAAGTGCTTTTCAGAATATAATTTTTTATAAAATAACTATAGCAGCATGATCTGTCTGAAGAACTAGAAGAGGTTCTCAAGACTCCTAAAATAGCTTGCTTCTTCCTTACCTAGCAATGTTACTGTTCCCGTTTATAGCATCTGTTCATAATGAATCACTGCAGTCTTCTGAATTATTCTTCAGTAGTGCTTATTTATATATTTGAATATTAAAGATGTTTTACAAAGTCGGGTTCTATCTTTTCTCTAAGAAGCCTGTAGCCCAACCTCTTACAGGTAACTGCAGTTAATGCAGGTGAGACTGGAGGCGGAGGTATGCAGTTGTTTGTTGCCTATGGAATTTTCCTGCATCCAGTTTTATATAATTGTTCTCCAAAGGACTGTTCATGGAGGGAGGGAAGCACACATTTAGTTTCAGCACACATTCAGTTTCAGGAGGCTACTCTATGATTTTTACAGTTGACTTCACAACCTAAGACTTACAACATTCCTAGCTTGGACAAAAAAAATGAGGAGCTCTGTATTTCAGCTACAGGCGTATTTGTGACATTTCAAGCTCCATGGGTTTCAGTTGGCATT
Organism: Xenops minutus; assembly: GCA_035221455.1. Lineage (NCBI taxonomy): Eukaryota > Metazoa > Chordata > Aves > Passeriformes > Furnariidae > Xenops > Xenops minutus. The sequence goes on from JAWWEE010000074.1 coordinate 113,060,349, forward strand.
GACATCACACTGGGTTTTCAAGCATATTTTTCCAATAGTAAGTTCTACTCAGTTCAGTGACTATTTTGCCAAGGAAAATAATGCTTAAGGGATTAAAGCCAAGTGTAATGCAGCTGTACAGCAATGAAATAAAGAAGTTAAAACCCAAATAAAAAATGCACTCACATTGTTCTCTGAAGTGTTTTAAGAATGATGATAAACATGCTATCTCAAGTGTTGTCAGCCAAAAACAGTAATAAAGAAGCCTTTATAAATAGAAAATGGATTAGAGCATGTGCTAGTATTCTGAAGTATTTCCCAAGGTTTGTTGGGGAGCCATAGGCTCTCGAGAAATCAAATTCATTTCCTTTTAATCCCACAAGGGTTTTAGGTTTGTGAGCTACCTGTAAGAGAGCATTTCCTCACCTGAGATCTTAGGCAGCACCTCTGAAACAGCACAAGCTCTGCCTCTGCTATCCCTGCTTCTTACAGTGTCATGAGTAAGACTCTACAGGACCTAGACCTACATAGTCAGCTGAACTTGCAGCTCTGGTGAGATTGCAGTAATAGAAATCACAGGATTGCAAAATGTCCACAAGGCTTTGAACAAGCAGGTAAAAATCACCTTCATTTGTCATTTTTTACCATTTATGCAGATAGGATTTATTTATATATGATCTTGCTGTTTACCTGTATGTTTTGTGTGAAACCCAAATCATTGGTGTCTGATCTATTTTTTTATTCAAATAGGAATAACACTTTTGCCTTTGCAAACAGGTAATCCTATCATGTCAAAACAGTCCATTATTTATCTCTGCCTTGGGAGACTCCTGAGTGCTGAATGCTGAATTCATGGAGAGTTGTAACCAACTCAAGACACCTCATCAGGGACCTGTACTGGTCATGTTCCTGCTGTGTCCAGCAGGCACTTGCCCAGGTACAAAGTGCATAGCAAGTGTTCACAGCCAAACAACAGCTCTCGTTGCAGCTCTGGAGGGAGATTCAAGTCTGTGGTGTCCTGTGAAAGCCAGCACTGAGCCTGACGCTGACAGTCTTGGCCATGGCAGTGAAGAAAAATGCAGGGCATCTATAGTGATTAGTATGAAATCACACTCAAACACACACAAAAGAAATCACTGTGGTGGTTCTGTTACTTTGATTTGCCAGGGAGGGAAAGGAAGAGTAAAATTACATGACCAAGTACACTTTGAAAGCTACATACAGCTTTGCACAGAGATAAACCATTTGTCTGAGTGAAAGAGACGGGCATTAAAGTAAAACTGGTACTTTAATCACTTCATATTGTATAGTAACAATGTCATGAAAGATGGGAGATAGAGGATCTCTGCCACAAATTTACATTCAACTAACACAAGTACTGAAATTGTCTTGTTTTTTATGAATACTGTTTCTGCAAGGGAGAGCGCTGTGCTGTGAGCACCATCGGAGTGACCGAGGGCTTTTGAAGGGTAAGCACAGAATGATGATGCTTTTGGCAGTAATTCAAAAATCAAAAGGCATACTCAGACAACAGAGCCAATCAGTATTGCTGACTTACCTCTTTTTACAGCAGCTTATCCATCCATGGAGGCCGTACGCGCTTGATTCCAGTCATTCAATGAAAAACAAAGTGCTTAATGGAGCTCTGCATACAGAGCTGAATAATTCCAGTCTACGGGAGAATGGAAAGGGAAGTAACCCTTAAAAACAGTCTTCCTGATATCTATTGATTATGGGATGATAATGTTTAGTATGTTGTATTCAGAGCTCGCTTGTTCATAAGAAACTTTTTATTAAGGGGAGTAGTTTAACAAATCTGGGAGGTTCCATTTTTCCAAGGCTATAAAACTCATGTTCTGTGTGATTAATGGTGTCACACCAGTAGCTGAGCACATTAGGCTTAGAATGTAAGAGCATCTGGAGCTTTGTTCCTATGAACAGTAAGGGTCCATTGCCTATTTTGGCAATGAATATAAATGCAGATATAAATGTACTATACAGGAGAATAAATTGGTCAAGGTGTTTTGTCCTGAATATAATATAACTCTATATTAGAATCCTTGTTAGCAAGGCTTAAACGGTCACTGATATTCTGAATTCATCTGACATTCCTTGCTGTCAGCGGAAAGACTCCAATAATCTGCCCTTTGAAATATGTCACCCATAGCTTAATGGGAAAGGCCGTTAAAATTGTCTGTTCAGTGTAAGGACTTCTATCTCCTCATGATGGCATCTGTTAAGTGAACCTCTAAATAAGTACATTCAGTCAGAAGTATTAACCCCTAAATGCCTTTTATTTTTCACCCTGGAAGCCCAAATGGTAATCAATAGCTGTGTCCTACCATTTGTTGCAGTTACTACATTATTGCTAAATATTTTGATACTGTCCCTTGAGCAGCAATGCAATCTAAAGTGGAGACACCTACACTACACCATCTGTCTTGTCCTCATAGGTATGAACAGCCTTCAAGCACATTTTACATTTGATCACTTAAGAATTTAGTTGTGTCTGCCCATCAAAACTGAGTAATAATAAGTAGTGACTTTTTAAAAAAAGTATTTCACAAAAAAACAATCATTTATAGAACAAAAACTAGTCTCAAATGTCATTCTTCTAAATTTAAAGTAATTTTCATGATCTTATGACAAGAGTAAGAGAGAGCTAGTATCTGTGCTATTATTTTTCTTGCTTTTGGCACAGCAAGTCTTCCTCACCTTCTTGGTGTATCGCCTTTTCTGAGTTTTCTCAGCTTCCTTCTTCATTTCTGCATGTTCCTTGCCTTGTGGTGTCTGCCTTTTCATCATCCTTTTTTTTAAGCTTATGACCAAGGTCATCTTGTTCTCCTCACTTAACCTCCTCCCAAAGCAACTTTCCCACGACTTGTTCTGTCTTTTATAACCACTGCGTTCATGACAGCCTGTTACCAAGAGAGTAACTCTGTGGCTACAGTTAAGCTTCCATGTCCTGAACAGACAGTAATCTTTTTAATGGATTATTTTTTTTCACTTTCTGGGGTGTCATGCTATTTGCAGGCAAGATGAAACAGCTAGAGGTTGTTCTTCAGGAAGACGTAGTGACTGAAAACTCTTATGAAGAACAGGATGTCAAGCATATCTTGAAATACTAGCCTTGTGGTCCAAAACTGCCTGTATTTTTTGCCCTATGATATCTCTTGCTATTTCTTTGGCTCCATATAAAATGCTGGCTTGAGGACTGCAGTGTGCAAAGGTCATACAATTTCCAGTGAACAGAATGATACAAGCCCACTATCCAGGAAACATTTACTGTTTTGCCTTCTGCTGTTTGAACATGGTACCTGTGTGTCTTTCACCTGTGGCATCTGGGCCACTTACCCTGCGTGCACAGTTCCCAGGCAGTCAGTCAAGGACCACTGCCTAAACATACTTGTAAACATGGGAACAGTGGAAGATCCCGGAGGGACAAAGCCTGTCCTCACCTGGCTACTGTGGGAGACTTTCAGCTGTGGTAAGAGAAGGAAGTTTAGAAGCTGAAGCCCCCAGAGTGCCATCTCATGCAGCCCTGGAGCTGAAGGTCCAACACTTCACCCTTCGATATGAGAAAAGTATGTATCTGGATGTTTGGGAAACAGGATAAATCAATGTATGGAAGCAGAAGGCACCTGCTGAAGTATGCTACTGTTTCAGTAAATATCTGCTATTCATATCTTAGAACATGAAGATGAGGAAAAAAAGAACAGGGTTGAAATTTGCAGAACAGCTGTGTATGCAAATGCTTTCTGACGACATGTGGAGGTGGGCAGATAGTTTTGCTTTTTAAGAAAGGAAACTTTTAAAAGATCTCTTAATAAATGACCTGCTTTTCAAGTATATTAATCTTTTACAAATTCTGTCTTGCTATTCTGAACTGTAAAAGCTTTGCTACTCTGAGCACACAGTGTTTAGAAATGTACTGACAGTGACTTAAAAGGTTAGAAGTGTGCTTTGCTACATGTAAAAAAAATTTGGACAATGGTAATTTTGTTCCTTATTTTAAATTGATTGTGAGGGGCAATAGAAAATTAACAATGTTATTTATTAATATTGGCCCACAGATAAGCACAGGTTAATGTATCTGCATGAAAACTGTAGTATTAAGTTTTGGCAGAGCCTTGATTTTATTCATCTATGTTTTATGTATCTGGGAGCATATCAGCTTAAACGTCTGGTGCAAAATTCACTCATCTCATCTGAAAACACTTTCTGCAAGCTTATGGTTTCTATCCATCTGGTGAATTTCCTATAGGAAAGACACCTATTGAGGTGCTGGAATGTGTCCAGAGAAGGGCAGTGAATCTGGTGAAGGGTCTGCAGCACAAGTCTGATTAGGAACAACGGAGAGAGCTGGGGCTGTTTATCCTGGAGAAAAGGAGGCTCAGGGGGTACCTTATCACTCTCTACAACCACCTGAAAGGAGGTTGTGGCAAGATGGATGTCAGTCTCTTCTCCATATGACAAGTGACACAAGGGGGAACAGCCTCAAGTTGTACTGAGAAAGGTTTGGATTGAATAGTAGGAAAATCTTCACCAAAAAAGGTTGTGAAACACTGGAACAGGCTGCCCAGGAATTTGGTAGTGTCACCATCCCTGGAGGTGTTTAAAAGATGTGTAGATGTGGCACTCAGGGACATGGTTTGTGTTCACATATGGTGAACTTGGGAGTGCTGGGTTAATAGTTGGACTCCGTGAGCTTAAAAGTATTTTCCAACCTAACAAATTCTGTGATGGTTTTGTGTTAAATGATTGAACAAAGAGCTGTCAAAGTGCTTTCAATTTCCCCTGGTTTTGTTTCTAGCATGTTCAACCAACAAGGCCTTTCTAGCCCTCTCCTGCCAAGAGGAAATAGGAGCTTTGTATATGTATATACATTATATATATATATACACGCACTCTGGTGTTGAATTCAGGAGGTAGAGAACAGACGCTACCACTTCCTCACCTATTTGTCTACTCAAGCCGTACAAGGAGGAAATCTCTCCAGATACCACAAGTAGGAGCCCTGGGAGCAGTGAAACCTTGCACAGATGAGGTAAAGATGTTTGGTGAAAACAAACCACTAGTACTGGTGTGAGAAGAAGGTCAGGACCTACCTGCCCAGCACATGATGTGTCTCTACACGTTATCATTTGTATTCTGAATTTTTACTGAACAACTAATGAAACACCTGGGAACTAATGAGCCATCTGGAATATATCAAGCCTCAGGGATGCCCCTTTCACTCATCTCTAACCACCAATGAGGTGTTTTGGGAGCAGTGTATGACTAGTACTATTTTAAAGCAAATTTACCCTACCCCAAACTACATTTAAATAATTAACTGCAAAATAGTCAGCTGTGATATCAAAAAATCTTTATGAAAGACTTTTTATTTGAGAGATAATTTCTGAAATATTTGGAATGGACCTTCATCCTTGGAGGTCACCATTGAAAGGTGTGCACTTCTTCTGTGGTTGTCCTACTTCCAGCTCTGCTACAGAAGAGGGAGCAATCCGAGCTCTTCAGGGCCCTGTTCTGGCAATTCCTCCACCATGTGCAGGATATTCATGTGCTGTCAGGGCTCAAAGACATGTATGATTTAATACCCAAAGGCAGCTGTGGTGTGCAATTGAAGATTTTTCTAATGGGCTCATTCCCACACAAGTACCACATAGAACTGATGCTCAGAGTCACGTTGGGTTTTCAGGAGGCTGCTGGGTGAAGAAATACGTAACACCATGACATTATGGAACGCATTGAAAATGTATGGAAAGAGGCTTCCTGACCACATTTCAGTGAGCAAAAAAAGGAGCATTTCACATGGTTGAAGAAATCATGGCAGACAATTCAGATTCAGTATACTGGGCAGAAGTCAGTGGTCTGGTGGGCTTACTGAAGGACAGAACCCATATGACTTAAGGAGCAATGAAGTTCTCCATCTGCATTAGCCCCTTCTTGGATGCAGAACAACATGCCAGGCATGGGAAAGGCTGGGTGTACCGGAAGGATGGATTAGCTCTCCAAAGCCATGCCACCAGCCAGGCTTAAGCAGTTAATTATACTTTAATACACTATTTCAAAGAATAATTTATAGCCTCATATTAATATGCAGTAAATTTAATCCATTGTCTTAATGTATTTGTGAATGGTGGAGGTTTGTTTTATTTTTTTAATTTTAAGTTAGAGAAGTAGTTCAGCATGAGCACCTGGCAGATATTGAGACTCAGCACCTTTTCTTCACTTTTTCGGGTGAGGCCAGATCATGTACATGGTAATATGAGGTTGTTAGTAGGTTATGCACAGCTGAGTTATGAAGATTAGCCTTTTCAAAAAAAAAATATTAAAAATAAAACATACAGAAGCTTTTCCTTACTGATGCTGACTATTACACATCTTTCCCAACAGCTACAAGTTGTTAGGCTCTAAAAATACTGACATACTTGATGTCTTTAAAACCATTAAACAAGAAAGCAGAAAAGAGAGCATGAATTTTTAGTGCCACCTTGATGCTAGTGTATCCTGATCGTGTCCTGTCTGCTGTGGGGAGACAGCAAGGGGAGAGATGGCTGCTTTAGCACAGGGAATGCAGAAGAACAGAGTGGGGAGCAGAAATGTGACATGAAAATTACATTAGCTGTGACATTACATTACAGTCATTACATTACAGTCTGACCATGAGGTCTTCCTCAGGAACAGTCTGCAGGAGCAGAGCTTGTCACCGTGTTTAAATGCCAGGCATTTCAGAGCAGGGATGTGAAGCAGTTTCACTGCCCAGGGCTCCCAAAGGATCTGACTGGCCATGGCTGCTCGTGCTGGCTTTTTAGTTTTTATTACTGCTCTCACGATCCATCCCTACAGACTCATTTGTAATGCTTCCCTTGTTCCCCTAAGTGGGGAATGCCAAGATAAGAATACTGGAAGTCTTTGTACTCTCAGCAGCGAAACATAGCAGTGATGAGAGCGATACGCAAGGTCCAGGAGTCCAGGAAATCTTCCTCAACCAGTTCCCTCAGAAACTGCCCCCTTTCAGGGAGGCACTGATGTGCAGTAGTGGAGCTGGGAGCTGCATCCTTTAAAGGTTTTGGAAAGGAATTAGCCTCGTCTTTGAACAAGCTGCTAATCCCTGGCTCCCTCAGAGCTTCTGCTGGAAAATAATTGCCACGTTTTTCAGCCCTGCACACCACCTCCAAGACTTTTGCTGCTGCAAATAAGCAGCATTTCTACAGTGATTTAGTAGGTGTGGAGGAAAATGGCACATGCAGGAACTTGCTGGCTCATGTGTCTCTTCCCACTGTAGAACAGTGCTTCTTGCTCCGTATTTCCTCTGTGTTTTACCACTGCTGTTTCTTTCCCAGATCTATGTTTCCACATCAACTACTCAGGACCTGAACATCCTTTTTCCTGGACCTCATCACTCTGACACTGAGTGGTGAAACCAGAAGCCAGAGCTGCAGCTGTTTGGCTCATCCTTGAAATTTTTTTGACAACAACCTCAGTCTCCACTTTTATTTATGACCAGCCAGATGAAACTGTTTCATGAAGCATATCACTAAAATCTTAGTTTTCGTCTTGCTTTGTTTACTGTAAGCTGAGACCATTTTTCTTCCTTGTTTGATATTTTCGGTCTTTCAGCTTCCTCAGGTTGAAAAATTTATTTCTTCAGGTCGTGGTTTCTATATATTTTGAGAGACAATATATTTTTTAACACTATGGTACATGTAACTCTACTAAATTTTTGTATGCATGTAGTTAGTCCATTGGATAAATATGCATTTGTGACCAGAATGAAGGAACAGTAAGTGCATGGAAAATTTTAAAAATAAACTTTTGAGAAGCAGTTTGGAGCAGTTCCAGTCTATCTGAGCACTACAGATGTAATGCAGGCTGCCTGCATTTGCAATGCACAGCAAAAATTATCAGAAGATTCTGATTAGTAAATGGAATGTGTAATGTGTTCCCGACAGACCGTTTTCCCATAAGAAATAACTCATTTTAAGCCCTGCGTATTTTTCAAAAGTGCATAATAAAACTGACATTGAGAAAATTTTCTGTGGAACAGGGGAAATAAAAAAGCCAGCTTCAAGTTAGAGGAACCCCAAATCAAATAATTCAGTTGAAACAGTTCTGCGTTATTTCTAGCAAAGAATTTGATTGACAAGTGAGTCATAAAAGAGCAGTAAATCTCTGCTTCCAGGGGTCTGAGGTCTTTAAGGGGCCCAGGGTGGAAGGGCCCTGCCAGTGCCCGCAGCCCACCCCCCTGCTGTCCCAGCCCACTGCTCAGAGGCAGCTGCTCATGAGCAAAGCTAAATCCATCTTTAAAATAGGTGGGTGTATTGTCCAAGCTGCTGCTCGAAGATGGCTGTTGCTTTACCAAATTCTCTTTGCCCTCCTTGCCAAAGACAAGTCTCCTTCAGAAAACATGAGAAACTGCAGCCATTGCATGGTTTTCTCCTCTGGTGTCACAGAGAGTGGTTATGTCCCATTATCTTCAGGAATATGTGTTCTGCTCAATTTTGGCAGCCCCTGCACCATCATGAATTGCTTACGTGGTCTGTAAGAGCATACACTTTGTGCAGTGTGAGGGTATTTTCACAATATATCACAACTGGTAATGGACAGTGAAACAGCTGGTATCCCCTGATGTACCAGCCCACATCTGGCATGAAGCAACTCATATCTAAACTGGGTGGATCTTTGAAGCATGGAGAATTCACAGACGTCAAAATGAACATGTCCCATGCCCAAGTCATCTTGGTGGGAAATGCTCTGCTCTGAGGTCCTGCTCTTCTGCATCACAAATGCTGGTGTTTTTTACTCTTTGTGAGCTTTCAAAATTCTTGGGAAATTTTGAGATCTCAATCTGTTTTGGAGAGGACTCTTTCCTGAGACAGGGTTACTTTTGTCAGCCCAGCTGCCAGCTGTTGTTTCTGGCTAATCTGTAAGATGAAGCAAGTATTTATAGCAGTTACAGCCCTCCTTTTTCCAGTTCTTTTCAAGAAAAATCTGAAAAACATGGAGATGTATTCTCTGTAGTAAAATATAGGAATAGAAACACCTTTTCTTTGGCTGTCCAAAAGTGCTCATAGTAGAGAAAAAGGGTCCATGCTCATACCAAATATAGCAAAATAAGTACATTTGTCACATATGAACCACTGAAAACTCTAAATGAATGGATGCCACAGATTTTTCTTTATACAGATTGGGTTTCAGGTTGCAAAACAGCTGCATGTTGGCAACCATTGAGGGGTGGGATTGGATTGACTGCCTTTTCAAACAACGTGCCACCTCGAAATGTGAAAATGAGCTTCAAAATCCTGCATTCCAGCTTGACAGTCAGCCCCAGCCAGAATTTGATCAGGAGACTTTTTTGGGATCCTTGGATACTGGGTGAAATATCTCCAGCAATTCAGTGTGTGCATAGAGATAATACATCAGTGTATCAAAAAGCAGCAGGCTTTGTGCAGAGGACCCAACATTTTTCTGACCTCTTCTGCTCAGTAAGCATACTGTAAGCTATAAATAGCGTTTTTGTCTTTCATTTGCTTGAGAAACTTTATCTGTTATCTCTTTCACATGTTTTCTTTGTATTAAAAATGCATCATATACCTTTTCATAAGTAGTTAAGTTTGTGGGCTACTAGCAGTGATTCTTTGCATGTACTCTGCAATTTCACTCTGATTTTGAGTCCTTCATAGTGATAAACTATAAAAAACACTAAATAACTATTGCTGAGGATACCACACTGATGTAACTGCAACCCTCTTTAGCTGAAAAACATCAGTGACATTCCTCTGTTCATCTAATCCCTGACTTGAAGACATCATCAGATCAAAGCCGAGCACTCAGCCAGTGTATGCTGGGTTTTCTTCATTTCCAAAAGAAATACCACAACTTGCAGAGCAGAAAATCCTCTGTATCCTTCTGTTAAATCATGCAGAATGAGACACGCTTATGGCTGTGAAAGGAGGAAAAAGCAGATAAAATTCTGTCCTGTAGAAATGAAACTCCTGTCATTTCTGTCACTGAGGCTCTGATTTCACACAAGAATTACTACTGCCTTTAAAAATTAGCTAGTCTCCTTAAGTGACGTTTCTCCATAATGCAGCACTATCACCCCAGGTACAGATTTGCACAACTGGAAAGTGATATGCCATTGTGAAACGCAGTCTCTAGAAATTAATTCCTCCTGAGTGAGTTTTTTTTATGTTTGGTTTGAGTTTTTTCCCTTTTAAATAGACTCATCAATTTTTAGGCCAGATGAGATCACTGTAATTGTTTTGCCTGACTTTCTTTGTAACACCAATTATAGCCAGGCATGAATTAATTTCCCTTCGAATTGCGGTTTTTCAGTTGAGAAATCCTATTTTGATTTTAACAAAGCCGGTGATGGAGAACCCACAACAGCATTTACTAAATCATTTCAGTGGTTAATAGCCCCCTGCTTAGATAAATTGGAATCTCCTTTGCAGTCTGAATTTGTCTTCAAACAGCAGCCTCAAGGTTCTGTTGTACATTTCCTTTCCCGGCTGAAGAGCCCACTTACCCCAGTTTTGCTCACTACATAGGTGCAGAGACTGTGATGTGTCTGTCCTTAACCTTTTCTTGGGCAAACTGAACAGCTCTCAGAGTTCTCCCTGTTCCAAGGTGTCCCAGCAGAAGTGACCAAGATAAGAAGGTCTGTTATCCCTGTGTGCTTTGTCACTGTAGTGCTAATGATATCTTCTTGTCTTTGTGCAGTCTTGGCACATGTTGGAGCAGTGGTTGAGCTTCACAGGCCACATCTGCAGTAAGTTATCCCTTCCAGCCCGACCAGGGCCTTCTTGCCCCTTACTGCCATTCACAAGGCAGAAAGTCACCAAATCTATTGGTGCAACACTACATGTCATTTCTCTCTAACCCATTTCAGTCACAATGATGCATGTTAAAAAAAACAACCTACAAAACAACAGGGAAAAAAAGCAACACATTGTTCAAAGTGTTAAGGCTAACCCAGATCCCAGTGACAGAACAGGGTTGGGGAGTGGTGGCATGAGTAGCTACCCTGGGTCACCTGCACTCAGGAAACGGTGTTTGAGCTCAAAGGAAACTTCTCTTTTCTTTGTCCAAGGCTGTGCAGGGAACACATCTCCATTGAACAGTCCTTATTAGGAATCCCTTTTTCTGGAATATTTATACCTAACTTAGTACCCAACTGTGTATTATCCATTAAATACACGACCTTGTATTAGCAGACAGTTTACCTCATCAGACATCTTTCTGACCAAGCACCTTTGCCATGTTAAGAGTCTGCAGCATTTGTCAGGCTCTTTGCTTGCTATGGCATAACCAAAATAACTTTGCTCCATCTTCACATTTTCTTAATTCTTTTATCTGTTCAAAATGTCAGTGATTGTTCAAAATTGTTAAACAATTGCAATTCTTAAGATTGATGATCTATTACTAATAATATTTTATAATTTTCTCTTTCAGTGAGTTATTTTTGTAAGTCCTTGGCAAATTTTAGTGAGGGACCTTCCTGGTACACTTGTGGAAACAGTCACATCTGTAACCCTCAATGTTGTCTTCAAGAGATCACTTAAAGACAGCTATAGTGTTCATCAGTCTCCATTCACTGTGTGGAATAGTTACTGTCTACTCATAATTCCCTTTTCTGTCAGAAATGGAGCCCCAGTGTCATGGTGTCTGGAGCAAAAGCTTTCAGAAGAGCTTAGGTCCTCTGGCAACTGATTCTTAGGCACCATGAAGTGTCATAGCAGTGGAAACATTAGCAGAATTGTGACTACATTATCCTTTTGACATCACACTTTAAACTTCCTCTGAGATTCCTTTGAAGTTTTTTAAATTAAAAAATAAAAAATTATTTTCAGCATAAGAGAGACAAAGCAAAGTGCAATATGTGTATAAGTGTCCAGTTACTGTGGATGGAGCTTCCATTCATCTCTTGGACAGCCTGATCTCTGCATGTCAGCTTATTCCTGCTGACATTTGTTTGACTTGAAAGAATGAAATTAATTTTTTTTTCCTGTTACCTGTCTAGTTCATATATCAGCCAACAACTGTTGGCTTTGCCAAAAGTGACTTTTGCTCTGTTAACCCACAAACTTGCTCTCCAGAGTTCTTTGCTGTGGTCTCATCCCAACCTGACAACTTCTGGGTCTACTCAGGCTTTCTTACCCATGCACGACACATAACTAAGACTAACATTGTGCATTTAAATCAACAAGACTGCATTGGGACTATGCTTACAATTGGTAAGGCAAATCATGAATGTATCTGGAAACCTCAAAAATGTGAGGTTAGAGTGGAAAATTACTTGAAGATTCACTTGTCACAGGTGCTACTGCACTTTCAGTGTCATATTTAAACCCAAATTGACCTTTGTTTTGACTTAGTGGGCTTCCTAATGAAATATCTTGTGACTACTTTTGTTTTTAAATTTAGTACACTTTAGTTCAGTAGTTGGTTTATGACTGTAATTACTAGTCTTTCAGGCAACAGTTATTAAAAACAAATTATGTTGCTCCAAACTCTGGTGATTTTATGATCATATAGATCAATATAAATCACAGTTAATTAAGCTCTTTATCACTTATTTTTTCCAAATGCAATGTATTTACAGTATTGCAATAACAGGCAATATTCTTTCCTTTCCACACCAATTTAGTCATCTTAGAACAAAAATGGGTTTATGATAACAGAGGCTGAAAAACAGAATTTACTTAAGTAGACAGCTGCACAGTACAATTACATGATGGTCTAAGTTCATAGTGTTTATCTACAGAGGAAAAAACCCCCCACATTTATGAGCATAATCTGAAAAGTTCTATTAAAAAAAAAAAGGTCAAATAAAGAAAGCCAAGTTAAAACTGTATTTGAATATATGTTTCCTTTGCAAGTCTTATCAGAGTTGTTACAGGATATAATTCTGGCTGCTCTAGAATGAAAAAGGAAAAACAACAGACACCTTAGCTACTTAAGAGTGCATGTACTCCTTAAGATGTTCAAGAGAAAATATAGTCTGGACTAGTTTTCTTTTTTTGCAAAATCCTCTGTAATAAATTTCTCTTTAATGGTCACTAACACTCCAATTAAAGATTTTGTATTAAAACAGGATAGAATTTACCAACATGCAGTGCCTTGAAATTTACATCAGTGACCCTCTAAATCACACTCTGTTGCACTTGCTGTGGGGAGCTTGCTCTGCTAAGCAATCTGGTGCCTGTTTCTAAGGGACAGTAAATATAATGTAATGCAGATTATGAGGTGCCTCCCACTCATCCCAAGGCACACATTGGTTCTTCTGAAGCCTGCGAAGTTCCCTTATGGACTTCAGCAGGGCTGCGATATCTCTGTCAATTTGAAGTTTTCGATGATTTTACAGTCACTCACTTTTGTTGCTTATACTGTTGATTTTTATATCAGGCTGTGTAACTTGTGTTCCTGCCCTAGATTCTCATTTGCCTTTACACTCTACCCTTCATGGTCCACATTCACGTCTTCATGAATGCCTGAAATATCTCTATTTGGAGTAATACAGTCAACAGAGGTGCAGGAAAAACTCTGCTGGTGTTATTTTGTAGTATTATAATACTTAGCATGTTATTTCTATGTTTTTTGACCTTCTCCCTAGGATGTAGGAGCTAGATAAGGAGCTTTCTTTTTCCTGCGAGAAAAGAAAACCCTAAGAAACACTATCCCCACATGATGTCTCTGCCTAGATGCTAAAATGTTGATGTTGATTTAAGAAAAGTTATTACCCATCTCTACAACCTGGTGTCTTTCTATATAGCCAGACTAATGTGGCGATAGGAATGTTCTGTTATTGTGCATGCAATCCCAGACACTATGCATGAGGAACATGTCCCATAAGCATCTCATCTTCTGCTAATTTTTATCAGCTTCCAGATCTTTTATTTTCACAGCTACAGACTGTTGCAGGAGCCTCTGAGTGGTATAATTTAGAAAATACGCTGTTGCTCTTCAGGAGTTTCAGGAGAATCAGGATCCTTCAAGGATAACTCCACTGAAACTTCCCGGCCTAGATGCACCAGTTGCAAATTCTGATCTTCAAACCAGTATAATTTAAAATACAGGTGGGTTTGAATGCTTATAGAAAAAGAAAATCATCCTTCAATTCCTGCCACTTAAGTAATTTGCTGCATTGACCTTCTCCATCTTTGCTTTCATATTTGTTATGGCTGGAGGAATGCAGTAGTTTAAAATTATCAGCTTGAATTTAATGTATTTCAGAGGTGTTTGGAGTAGTTTTCAATACCAAGCATGATTCTGCTTTCTTGGAAAAGAGATATTTGTGTTTGTGGAAGAATTTAGTGACTCTTACTGCTGTGGGGATTTTTTATTTGTTTGTTGGGTTTTTTTTCTCAGTCATCATAAGATGTGTACTTTGCATGTTGTCCTTTTACTGGCTGATAAAAAGAGCATTACTTGATTACAGAGATCATTTATCATTTTAAAATGGTGAATTTCAGAGGTATTAGCATGTTCCTTTACAGTCCTCTTGGGTTGAGGTATTCCATTGAACAGGGCTGTGTCTGTCTGAGAATGGTAGAAAGCAGTAGGAGCTGCTCCCACCCCTCCCTGCACACATGAAGGCCAGTTAGTTTAATTGACTTATTGAAGAAGAAACAGAAAGCATGAGCTGATAAATGTGCTATATCTCACATTGGAGGTGCTCTGTGCTGGTTAGGATTCAAGTATCTCACAAAAGGAATATTTTCTCAAGTGGATTCCTGTTCCCAAACACTCTTCAACACATTTTTTGCCGTGGTATATTGATAATTTGAGTATATTTATTAAGAGATTAGGAGCCATGCTTTCTTAATATTCATGAACTCAATCCCTTTTTTTCTTGCCTTGAGAAACAGATTAAGTAAAACAACAAGGTGGAGGTTGGAGTCAGTCTAAAAAAGAAAAGGACTTCGTGAAATACTTTATTTTAAATGTTATTTTAGCAGGTGGGAATAGCATACTTATACTGCCCCCCACCCCCCAAAAAAAAAAAACAAAACCAAAGCCGAGAAAGATCATTAAAGAGGAAAAAAAAGTCCTTCCTCAAATGTTACCAAAATGTCACATCACATAGAAACTCTTTCAAAGAAGAAGATATATTCTCTCCTCATGCACCAGTTTCATAATATTGTGACATTTACATTCTAATGATAACTAAACTTTGATCTTTGGGAAATTTTAGAGCAAAGAGCCTGATTTGCTGTGATTTTGCCACCTCCCTGAGGGAACTAGATGCAGCCTGCAAACCTCACAGGAATTATGCAAACAGAAAATAAGAAAGTAAAATATTGGGAAAAATGGCTGTTTGGATTATGTGTGCACAGAGAAGTCATGAGGATAAACCAGGTTGAATGCTGGGGTTTGGTGAAGGATAGCTACACAAAACCCATGCAAGCACTCCCATGCACTTAAAAGGACAGCGAGCTAAAGACTTAAACCTGAGCCTATCTATCTTTTACTGATAGTGGGTCTTGAGAAGTTGGGAGGTAATGGGCTAAAGGGATTGCAGAGCTTCAGCTTTACTCCTAATCCATGTCACAGAATTAACAGTAACATATGGAGGAAATCCTGTAAAAACCCTCCTTAGGAGGGAGTAAATGGCATCATTCTGCATACAGCTCAGTAGAGTACTGTTGATGCTGCTCTCTGAGCAAGGTGGAGGCTACGGTGCCTACATGCTTTTGCAGGGTGTGCTCTCATGTGTCCCAATACAAATATCTGCTTTAGCAATTAGACTCTGGCTTGCCTCAAAGGGCAGAAAAGACTTGCTTTTCTGGTGAAATACAGGCATTTGGATGCTGCTCAAGGCAAATCCTCACTGTACAATGGATCCATTCTTCATTATCTCTCCCCTCAGAGCCTTGAAGAAAGCACTTCTCCTTCACAGTGTTTTCCTTTCAAAAGCCCAGCATCTACTGAGCTTTAAGGAATTATTGTATTTGCTTTGGGGGCTGGGAAACTGACTGCCTTCAGTGTGAGTAAAAGGGAAAAGAGCAATTGTACGTGCGTTTGTACCCTTGCGTGCTGGATCTTGGGAGGTACATCATGTGGCCCAGTAATACATTAGAGTGAGCAGGTTACTTGCAACAGGGAGATAGTAAAGAAGAAAATAAGTGGTGCACAATAGCGGGCAGCCAAAGATGTTTTGCTTCAGGAATCATCTGCTACCATACCTACTCTGGGCAATGTTGTGTTTCTCCAAACCGAAGTAGGCTTTAGGTTCATTAAGGTCTCCCAGAGACAAGTACTTTCTGCCCCAAAGTAATTTTCATCAACTGCCCTTCAAAGTACCATCTGCAACAGAATCAATTAACTCTTAAGAATTAATATCTGAAGTTCATTTAAGAAATTCAACTACTTGCTACTGGATGGAAATTTTGCTGTAAGAAAGAATCTCCTTAGTCTTAGAACGCTCAAGATAATAGTCTGTGGTGTGGCTTTTCAGACCCAAATTATCAAGTGATGTATATCCTGTGTATTCCAGTAATTCAATGATACTGCTCATATGCATTTTTCTGCTGCAGCTGATGTGTAGCAAAATATCTGCAATGAGAGAAATATGGGGTTTACTGGTAGAATTCTTGCACGAACACTTAATACAATAATTCTGACCATCAAATACTATAATATTACATTGAATAAAGAGATGTAATTCTCCCATCTGAAAATGAAAAATGTCTGTTGTGATTGGCATATAGACTTTAAGGGCTAGCATGCAGAGTTTGTGTATGCAGGGAAATTTCTGTAAAAGGGAATACAAACTTTACAAACTGCGCTTGGTTTGTTTTGTTAATAACACTCAGTTAATTAATGTTTTATATTTAATTACAGTCGATTGCAATTCATTGTTTCAAACAGATTTAAAACCTAATAAGCATCAGACTGCAGAGCAAATATGCTTCCTTTGTGCAGAAAACCACTTCTATCTTCTCAACCTTTTGTAATATATGTGCAGGAAAAAGAATTAAAAATATGTACTAGAACATTTTGTCTATTCACTGGAGCTGGATAGTCAACATGACAAGAAAAATTAAACTGGGATTTAGAGACACTTTTTTACCTTGTAGAATGAAAAGCTTTCAGGGTTTTACTTTAATTACCTTCTTGTTCAGTTTTTCCTTTGTTGTCTGAAATATCAATAAGACTTTTGTCTTCTATTTTCTCTTGCTATGAATCTCTTAAGCAAAATTGCTGCCTTCAAGTAAGAGCAGAATAGAACTGGAGGCAAAAGCACAAAAATGTTTAGACAACAGATTCCATTAATAAAAAAGAGAGAGAGAACAAGAAAGAAAGTACATCTGATTGAAGGAAAATTTCTAAATATTTTCATTTCTTGCTACTGCAGAAACTTTCTGACCTCGTCCAGGATAGTTTCCCAAAACTGCTGTGAAGGCAGTAAGATAGAAAATGGATGGTGAGACAACAATGCTCTGCCTTGGTCCCCCTGCTGAGCTCTGCCACAAGGCAATGCCAACTCATCTCTGTCCTCTTCCAGTCCTCTTAGCCACTTTGTACTGCTAACCTGTTCCTAACTAACCTTCTAAGCTTTCTTGGAAAGGAAACACACTGAGAAAAGTCTGGCTAAGTCTGGGAATTAGCTACATTCAGGTCACTGCAGCTCATGCAATGTGGCAGCTAAAATGAAGAAGCATCATAGAATCATAAAATCATACAATCATTTATTTTGCAAAAGACCTCTAAAATCATTGCGTCCAACCATTAATCCAGCATTGCCAAGTCCATCACTAAACCATGTCCCATACGCTATAACTACACGTTTTAAATACCTCCAAGGATGGTGAGTCATCAAAGGAAACCCTTTCTCTAAAACAAAGAAGTTTGAATTAACCAAAGCCTGTTAGAATGAGGACAAGAGTAGTAGCTGTACCATTTCTAGGACTGCAGTGCTGACAGAAAAAAAAAAATATTTGTTTAAAGGAATTATTTATTTTTTAAGAAATAGACTACATTATTATCAGAACTGTCATAAACCCAAAACATTTTAATCATACTTTTGTCTCAGAATGTAACTGTGAAATAACAAAATTCCCACAATTTTATTTTTGGTGTGTAAAAGAAAACACGTCTAAATTAATGTTCACATATTTTTGCTGATGGATTGGTGAATAATTAAGTTCTAGGGAATAAAAGCAGGACTCCCTAAGACTGGAAAGCAGAGAAGCTGAACTACTGCTCCTTTAAGCAACTTTTAATCTACACCAGAGATTTTGAAGAAAGTAGGATAGAGTCCCTGAAGGACTTAAGAGACCAAAGCTGAGGGCACATGAGCTCTTCTTTTCCAAAATGTTGTTTAAGACAGGTAGACTTAGTACCTTGTTCTCCACCCCAAAAAAATCCAAGTGGCTGTGTACCCTCCATCAGTGCCAGCTGAAGCCAGGGTGTGTTCCAGCCTAAACGTGGAGAGGTCAGCCTTGAGCAGGGGTACCAAACCTACCAGGTTGGTGTAAAATGAGGCCAGGCTATCTAGCATAGACCTCTCAGAGCAAGAGTGCCATGGCAAAGCTGTGAATCTGCTTGAAAGACTTCACATAGAAGCCAGCACCCTGCTGTGAAAAGTTTCTGTTCTTAAGAAATAGCATTGCTCTACCAGCCCAAGGTGCTAACAGAGAGCCTCTGATCAGCTGGAGGAAACAGGATACTTGTTAAGAGATAGCTTAAGTCAGTCAGCCTCTAGCACAGATATCCAAATACATTCAAGGTGAAGTCTCTTTAATCTCTCAATTACATTTTTGAATTTGGCTTCTGTTGAGGAGTGGGAGCAAGATCTTCAAAGTTTCTTCATCATGTATAAACCAAGAATATAAGATTCCTTGATGATATTTTAGTATGAATGCAAATTGCTCTTCCCTGGTCTTTGTTGTCCTTTTCCCAAGTTTTTAATGGGCTTGGCCTCTGGGTCCCTTACTCTTGAACAACTAGTATATTGAATAATAGGTATTAGTCCAGTTGTTCAGAGCCCCAGATAGGATTATGTTCTCTTGCAGCAATCCTTGCCATCCCTGTAAGAGATGTACTGTAGTTAATGGCACAGCACCCAGCTTCAGGTGCAGGATGTGTCTCACAGGCACTATTCCGCTCAACCAGTGAGCTGGCTCAGGGAGAGACTTTCAGATTGGACACCATCAGTTTGGGTTCAAAGTCTAGATATGTGGCAGACATTATTTTGTGGATGTAAAGCCATTTATTGTCTCTGTGCTTTGTGCTTCTGAAATGAGGAGAACCATGCTTCACTTGTAAGAGGCTGAGGTAGTATTAATTTGCTGAGGCATTCATAGGATGACAGAACTGCATCAGTGCTTAGAAGATTTAGCAGAGTACCATCTGTATCTGTATAATATCTAAGAGATTTTCAATGAGTAGACATTTTGTTGGAATTTTAAATGGACCTGGACTACAGTGTGTCTCTGCAAGCTCAGATCACATTGCAAGGTCTAAGCAGTCAGTTCAGGAGGAAATCCTTCCTCTTGCTTTCTTGCCTGCATGTGGATGACTTAAAGGCATTACAGAATATTTACCCTCAGAAAAAAAATCTGTCTGCAGAAGAAAAGACTTAAAAAGATTGACTCTTATCATAGGGTTACAATTGAATTTGGAGTTGAAATTGAAAAGCAGCTGTCTTAGCCCAATATTTGGCTTGTAAAGTGAAAGCCTGACAGACAAAATATCTGCTTGTTTCTCTGTCTATCTATCTTGTATTTATTTTATGGCTCAGTCAAGAGAGGAAAAAACCAAATACTCTTGTATATTATAAATATACTTGTGAACTACTTTCCCAGGGAAAGTCAGTGGAAGCCGAATGTCCCACTCCTCTCATTAAAGCTAGCAATCTTTATAAATGACAGTCTTCTCCCTTTCTGTAGATGTCTCCAAGACCCACTGCCTGCAGCTCTCTGCTCTCCTGACAGCCTTGGGGAGCAGCATGCCTGGTTGAGCATGGATGTCTCTCCCCAACTGCGTCACCTCTGCCCACATCCTTGCATGTCACTGACTGCTATGGCTCTCTTCTCCACCATGTGGAAGGATGGACAGCATTATAGGAATGAAATTGCAATACCAGACAAGAGAAAGGGGGAATAACTAAAGCCAGTTCTGGTTCACATGTCTGCATTTCTTGTCAGCAATTGGGTTGCTTGGGAAGATGGAGGTTGCCAGGTTGCTCTGTGCAGGCAACTTCTGTGATGAATTTAGACCCTCGGTGCTTGTTGCCTGCCAGAAATTCTTGTGAGAAGACATCAGACATGAAAAAAGGCAGAGAAACAGCCACGATTGAACCCTGGCCAGCCCAGCTGGCATGGTGATGTGTGTGAAGACCTTGGAGCCTGCCCAGGACAGGCTGGTGGGGGAAGCCGCTGGCAGCACAACCTGCTTTCCTTCTCCCACACATGGCAATAGCCAGGACACAGTAAACAGGGGAGCCAGACCTGGAACAAAAACAATGGGCTTTACTCATGTGAGCACCACTGAACAGCTGGAGATCACTGATGTTTATCTCAGTGGGAAATGTGGCTGTTTCCATTTTGGCATCATGTTGTTGCACTATTTGCAAGGAAGAACCACCCCTTATGAAGAAAAAACAGTGAGCCAGTGGCCAGAAGAGCTATACAATAATTCAAAAGGCTTTGACCTGTTTGTGTATTACACATCTTCCCTGTAAATACTTGTTGTTGCAATGGTAGCTCTACTACTGTTATGTCAATGTTCTACTGAGAAGTCCCTCAGTGTGGTGTGCGCACAAGTAAATTGTGCTGATTAGCCCTTCGGGAGGGGCTAATGAAAACCATGCTAACGCTGTTTATCAAACAGGTAAATAAGGAAATCTTTTGGGAGTGGGCAAATATTTGGCATCAGTCTGTTTCTGTGAATAAACCTTTTCAGAGTGGCTGCTGATTTCACCGTCTGTAAAGAGCTGTGCATGCAGGACAGGAGTAAAACCTGATTTTGCTAAAATGGATAATATATATATTTTGTTTTACTGATGATCTAGCTCATACAATACAGTGCAGTAATACAGTTTCAGAATTATCCAAAAGGAATCAGGTAATTTTTAGGGCAATGAATACAGACCAGGCAATTTAACAAAGCCACCTAATTTCTAATCTAAGCTCTTCATCAGGTATTTTCTTCACTAACACTGTAATTGTAATGCTTGACAAAAAAAAAAAAAAGGTGGTTGGGCTAAGGGGTGGGATGAACCCAGCTTTCTCGAATGCATTTATATGGCCATTCACCATAACAGCTTGTGCAAGATTATGAGGTGTTTTGTAATCTGCTTACTTTCACTAATGTCATGATAAGAGCAAGCTACACGACTGTTCTTTTGAAAAGATGTGTGGTTCTCTATCTTTCTGGATAGCTGCAGGCTAATCCTGCAAGGATTTTTAGAGTAACTCTGGCGTGGAAGTTACTGGGGAGAGAACTCATTGTACCCAGAGATGGCTCTTGTTATGTTTGTAAGAGTACATCCCACATGCAGATTCCCAGCAAGAAGAAATAGTTGTAGTCAGAAATGTGTGGGGGCATTGGATTAGAATGATGGTCAAGCAACTCTGAAAAGTGTTTGCATTTTATAAGAAAAGCTTCTACAATATGTAAATGTCCAGACATTTAATTAAACAAAATCAGGTTGATTATCAATAATAGTACTGTCTGGTCTTTCTTGATCGTACCTTCACATTCAGGATTGACTTCTTTTTCCATAAACAGGGTTGGATTTTTAAAACTGACTACAGCAATTGTTGGCCTGCATAACAGCAACTTCATTGCTTAAGGTGCTCTTTTCCAAGGTCAGAAGGAAATTGCCTTCTCTCCATCTACAGTATTGCACTGTTGGCACGGAACATCAGTCATGGATAGATTTTGTCATTTCCCTCACATGAATTGCAGTCATTACTAAAAGCAGCAGCCCTGATTGGAGGGCAGAGGGGTGGGAAAGGAAACCTGTTTGATCCAGCATAGCAAATTCTCTGTTGAATTTGGGAATCCTCCAAATTCCCATTATCTGTGACACAATACTATTCCTGCATATTCTGAGATGAAGGAAACCATGCCACATCTTTACATGTTTAGCTAATAAAAATTAGTTTCAATCACCAGAGAGATAAAATTGCCAATGTAGATAGTAACTTCAATTGCAATTTAAATACTGGACTCAGAAAAGAGAATTCAAAACAACATCTTTTTATCTACTATCTTGGGATGTTGTAGGAGGGCAACAGAAACCATACAGCTGGAGTGTGTGGTTTTTTTCGGCACTCAAAAATCGTTTCATGGAAGAGGGAGGAAAGAAGTGGAATTTCAAAATCTGTATATCTGATGAGAGAAAGTATGTTTGCGTCTAGTTTGCAAAGAAATTACAAACAGTCCCTTGCTATGGTAAAGGGTTTCTTCTGTACATCTGCCAAAGTCACTGAATTCATAAATCCAGGGAGAGTACAGACTTTGAAAGAGGGCAGCTCAGCTGTTTCCCCACAGCAGCTTTCTTAGGACTCAGAAAGGTGAAAGAGTTTTCTTATCATTAAAAAACTGTTAAATACAGATAAAGATATTTTCCCAACATTTGGCAGTTTGAGGTCTCAACAGCATATAATGGATCTAGTAATACCCGAGAGATTGCTACAGACAATGAGTCAGTATGTCCATGCTTCTTTCCCAAGATCCTAGGTCTCCTTGCTTCAGAGATTTCACTGTGAGGTTTCTGTGCTGCAGTCTTTCAACAACTGGGCTTGTTGTCAGGCTCTTTGAATTCAGGTCAGTCTGTTCTCTGGGTTTTTTCCATTTCTGCTTTGCAAGGCAGTGTTATTGAGAAACTCAGAGTGCATGCATAGGTTAAACCCCTCAAAAGTAGTCGTTTCTCCAACCAACACTGTTCTCCTGAAGTAACCTGTATGATTTCAGTTTTACTGGATAGAAGAACATCAGGATGTCAAAACATAAATGTTCAGTGAAAAAAAAGTTCTGTTTCAATGCACCCAGGTTGTCTCCTATGTGCAACTGTCTGAGTGCCTGTTGGTACATTTGGCTGCCTGCTACAGACTCCTGAATCTCAGGTAGGCATTTGGAGATGAGAGCTGTGGTGTCACGGCACAAGTTTCTAGCGCTGTGGTGGGAAGCCTGAGTACCCTTAGTGCTTCAGCTCCATATCCTGAGACATGGAGAAGCCCTGGACTTTCTCCATTGGTGGGATTCTCAGGTTTTTCAAGTTTTTTCATGGAAAAAATGAAGGCAATCCAGTGGAAGGTTAATAGGAGAGTCAGAGGCCAGTAGGATGCATCCTGTAAGGAAAGGTTGGGCTTCTAGAGTTTAACGAAGAGAAGGCTAGGAGCAATTCAATAGCAGCCTACGACTTCTCAGAATCACAGAATCATGGAATTGTGGAATAGTTTGGGTTGGAAGGGACGTTAAAAATCATCTAGTTCCAACCCCCCTACTATGGACAGGGACATCTTCCATTAGACCAGGTTACTCAAAGCCCCATCCAACCTGACCTTGAACACTTCCAGGAATGGGACATCTACAACTGCTCTGGGCAACCCAGTCCAGTGCCTCACCACACTCACAGTAATGAATTTCTTCCTAATATCTAATCTAAACCTACTCTCTTTCAGTTTGAACCCATTCCCCCTTGTCCTGTCACTACCTGCTCATATAAATTCTCAGATCAATTCCAATTCTCTTAGCCCTTCCTCACCGGAGAGGTGTTCTATCCCTTTAATCAACTTTGTGGCCCTCCACTGGACTCGCTCCAGCAGGTCAATGTCCTTCTTGTGTTGGGGAGAGCCCAGAGCTGGATACAGCACTCTATGTGTGTTCTCATGGGAGTGGAGTAGAGGGGCAGAATCACCTTCCTAGACCAGTTGGACATGCTGCTTGTGATGCAGCCCAGGACAAAATTGGCTTTCTGTGTTGTGAGCACACATTGCCATTTCACATCCAGCCTTTCATCCACTAGCACCCCAAGTTACTTAATATAACCAGTGTTGCAAAGCTGATACAAATTCATCGCAGTGGCAGATCATATGACAAAAGGCAATAGCCACAAGTTCTGTGTTGGGTGGTTCAGGACAGACATTAGACAAGATGTCTTTATGAAGGGGACAGTGAGTGCAGCACCAAAGAACAATGTCCAGTGAGGTGGTAGAATCTCCATCCTTTGAGCTTTTCAATATTTAGAAGTACTGGACAAAGCCATGAATTCATGTAGTATTGGTGATAAAGATACTTTTAACAGGAGTTTGAACTAGAGAGGTCCAAATGGTGCCTCCTGATCTACACTTCCATGGATCTGTGGTGGTCTGGAAGCTTCTAGGAGTCCTGCTTTACAGATAAGCAGGATCACAGGCAGGAACAGCTTATTTATCTTTCAGAAAAGGATAAACAATCCCCACTTCTTCTAGGACAGATGTATTTTTTCCCTCCTCTTCCCCAGGTTACACGCTTGCTGACTTTCCTGTCTGTGAGAAGTTCAAGGAGGTCTCGGCTTTGATCTGTCTTGTGGTGGCAAACATTTTCATCTGCAGATTTCCATGGGACAGCATTAAGGATGTGGTCACCCTCAGTAAATCACTGTCATAGTCATGCAGGTAGATGCAGATAGAGAGCTGAGATCACCAGCACAAGCCTGCCCTGATATTCATTGCACTGTTTCAGCAGATGGACCAACATTTCCAGCCATCTCCCCTTCCAAACACCCCACCTTTCTGTGTGGTATTGTTCTTAGCTTCACTGCACCATGTTCTGTCCAAGAGGGAAGTTGGAGCCCTGATCTGTCTCCCCTTTTGCTGTGGCAGAAGCACATTCTGGCTTATCCCCCAGAATCAGGCTGCCTTTTAGAATGTTTGCAATAATCTCTGCAAAGTTGCCAGAAAACCTTGCTGCTGCCTGCAGTTTACTTCAAACAAATTGAAAGGCTTGCTTTTGATTTATTTTTTTTTTAACCATTCAGCAGCAACAGCAGCACAGTCTGAGCATGTAAAACAGCTCCACTGAGCACATCAGCTGAGTCACTGCTTTTTACCACAAAGCCCTCACAGCAGAAGCTGGAGAAATCAATAACACTGTGCAGCTTAGCAAAAATGCTGAGGCTGTGCAAGGTTCTTATATAGAAACACAGCAAGCATTCATAGCAGGAAAAGCACCTCACCTCATTAATACCTGAAAAAAAAGCCTTTACGTTTAACTCACCAGACACATTGAGGTGTAATGTCCGTGGTGAGGGAAAGTGATGGGTGAAGAAATACAGGAAGGACATGGAATTGGTGATGCCACCAGAGGCGGCAAAGATCAGTTTTATCACCAAGCCTTGGAATACCATTTATTGCATTCCATATTGCATTTCTATTCTGAACACACAGCCTGCATAAATACATGGATCCTGGACCGAAGTAAAAGATGAGCTCTTCTTAAACTGTAATGCTTAGCCATCTGAGGACAGAAGCATCACAGGAGACCTGAAAACACTCTCCCTTTGCAAGTCACCCTTCCAAAGTCTGCTATTTCTGAGAGACTGTGTTCCCATTATCCTCTGTGAAAGGGATAACAAGATGCCAAATCCCACACAAGTAGGGGAAACTATGCTACTCTCACCATCCATGCAGAGAAAGCTCTCAACTTGGAGCATTGCCAATGGCTAGAGTCAAGACTCAGGATAACAGCCTGTTCAGTCTTCTTATATACACACCCACACGCACATATACACGCTAGCATGCATTCTCCATTCTGCAAGTCTCTTCCAAGAAACTTGCCTGTAAATATTGGCCAGACATGCTGCTCCTCCTTTGATAACCCTGTGAAACTTTTCATATTGCAGTGGTTTATTGTCTTGTCAGCTCTAAAATTTGAAAGATCTGCTGAACATTTCACCATGGTAAGCATATTAAAGCATAACACTAGCCATCCACTACACATTTCTTCATTCTAGAGGCAGATGTATATGAAAATGGCCAAATCTTTATTTCTATATTTTTTTCATCTTGCATCAAAACATCCACTGATTTCACTTTTTCCCTCTTCTCTGTTTTAACTTTAATCTGTGAACAGGCAGAGACTCCATCCAGGAGTATAAGACTTTCCACACTCAGTAAACAGATGTTCTTCATTTGACATCACATCCCAGCACACACTCATTTCTTATCTGCCAGCATCTTGTGATTATAATCACAAGGTTCTTCTAATTATTACAATATCTTCTTTATTCAGTTATGCACCTGGTCTGTGGGAACTTGATTGCGTTCCACAGGGCATTTGAGCTCTCTGACATTTTAGAGTCTATGATTGCTGCATCAGCAGTGGTGACCTCCCCCTTGAAAACTTTTAGCATTAAAGAAAGAAATTACAGCTGTGCAGGAAAACTTGCTATACCCAATCTAAAGAAGTATAGCCAGCTATAGCTGTCCCTGGGGTGAGCTAAAGCATCGTCTCCTTCAAAGAGGCCACTGAGTCAGTATCACAGCACCCTAGGGGCCACTGGTCTGTCTTTTTTCACTTCTCAGTCTAGCTGCTAAGATCTGAGGAATATAAACAGTGCATCATATGCATACATGGGCCATAATAATATCGGTTTTGCTAAGGTTGAGCTGACCTTTTGTGTCTGACATTTTTGAGTTGGAAGAAAACAATGGTATTTTCCTTATATGACATGTAAACTTTCTAAAATCATTCAGCTTCCCTACTGTCTGTGGTATTGAATTCATAGTCTGCAAAATACAGCACTTCTCAGCTGTTGAGGATGAACCTGTAAATGGCAAAGAATAGCCTGGTGGAAAAATAAGAGGTAGTGTAAAGCAAAAACATTCCCAAGCCTTCTCAGGTATCTGGATCTGAATGGCTATTCTTACTACCAATCACTGATAATTTTATTTGCTCTCTGATAATTTCATTGCAAGGAGAAGTCAAAGAGCTGAGGTAAGACCAAGATGTATACAGCAAGACAGGAAGAGTGCAGGCATCCTACCTTACAAATAAATCTTCCTTTAAATAAAAGATTTATTTTCACATCTTTCTTTGGTGAAGCTAATATAGCAAATGAATAAAACCAAAACATAATACCTAGAGTTACTCATCACATTGTCTTCTGTTTAAATCATTTAACTACAAAGAAACAAATTAAAAACACCTCCTCATATAGAAAAAGCAGGTGCACCCAAGAAGGTCTCTTGCCACTCAGCTCCAGTGTCCCTTCAGTTCTGAGGCCTGCGACTTCAAATTCTTACCAAAGCAGGAAACCTTTTTTAAGATTTTAAACTTTTTTCCCACAGCTGCCACTTCCTGGCACCAGATGGGGAGATTCCACTGCTCCTGCTGCCTAACTTGGTGCTGCCCAGGGATAGTGGCCATCAGAGGACGCACTTCCTACAATTTCTTTCTGCTAAGCTACTTTTTGCCTTTCTAAGCTAGATTAGACAAAGCTTTAGAGTTCACACCAGAAGAACCTGGCTTGTGGAGGCTTGCTGGTAGCCAGACCAACCTACTGAGCTCTTTCTCTGTTGCCCTACAAGAAACCATGTTGAAAACTGCTTAGATAAGGTGAACAGAGCAGTGAAGGTATGATTCAATATAACACTTCAGAGATTTCTTCCTGGGCCAAACCAGAACATCTGGTGTGTAACCCAGTGATTTATTCTACTTGGGGATAAAAAGACAGAAGGTGAGGTTCCTCCACAATTACATATGTTAAATATGAAGTTGTAATAGCTGATATCCCCAGAGCCTTGACACAGCATGGTAGAGAGTCCTCAGCAATTCACTTCATGAAGTTGGCTGTTCTGGGGTGATCATTCTGCACTGTGTACCTTCTTGCACTCTTTTATCCTGCAGAGCGAAGAGTGCAACTCTTAGTCTTCTCTGCAATTTTCCCAGCTGTTTCTTCATTTTTGCTTTAAAAGCACTCTCAAATCCTTTTCTCACTGCCCCCTACATACATTGTCTTCTTTTTTCACAGACAGGAAAAACGAACTTGCAGTGCAAAGGAGGTCTGTTGTTTTGTGATTTTTAATGGCAAATCTCAGTAAGTAGGCAAAGCATCTGATGGTTCTGTATGCTTTCAAAACTACTCACAGATAGCATGGATTGTTAGGTTTCTGCCAATCCATATTTGTGCTAATTAACTGAACAGAGTTTCTTCTATATTATTGAGCATTTGCCTTTGGAGAACCATCTCCAGGAGGATTCTACACCCTCCCCCTGAGCCTCTATACCTTATCCTTCTAAATACCTGCTGTACTCTTGTTAGAGGCTCAATGCCATTTGTTGCTATTACAGAGGCACCACAGGGCTGTGATGAGGCTCTAGACCAACACTGTCAGTCACTCTTGACAGAGAGTACCAACACTGGTTGCAGCCTTAAGAGCTACAAATGGGTAAACCACAGCACACACCACAGAATAACAATGAAACAACCATGATTATGTTGTAAGTGCCAACTCTGACCTCCTTAGCCATCCTGCATGCAGGAGCAAGGCTTCTGAGAATGCACTCATCCCTATCTCCTTACTGCCAGCATTGTTTTGGTGTCCACAAAATCACATACACATAAGCACAGGCTTGCAAAACATCTTCAGCCGTGGAATGATGGTTCAGAATAGCTTTTTTTTGAGCAAGAGTACAGTCACATGTATCACGAAGAATACCTGAGGGTTAAAAGCTTCTACCTGAACCATGGAGAATTCCCTGAAGAGAGGGATTGCCAGTCTTACGGCACTGTTTGTGGACAAAAGCATAGCAAATATGCTATTTGGGCATATTTGTTTTCAAAGATTTTTAGCTATATACCCACACAATTTTTGATGTATTTATAGAATATTATCTATAGAAATATTTTCTACAGTGACTCAATCCTTTTGGTGGGAAGGTTCTCTATCTGTTGTGCCCTTTCTTCCATGTCAGGGTGGGTCCTGGGGGAAAGCTGGAGGGACTACCACTGTAAGAGGAGAAAGTCAGTCCAGGTATGTGCTGAATGTGCCAAAAATGTGAAACCCCCGCCATCTATGTGTGTGAGTCCTAACACTGACAACTAGACTAAACCACTTTCCACTGAGTAAAACTTCTCACGAGACAGTGATGTCAGCTGGTATCAAATTAATTTGATTCAGAAACATGGTAGGGAATTTCTCACTGCACTTACCAGACTCTAAATGGTTCTGTACTAAGTGACAGTGACGTCCCCACTGAGGTCCTTCAGAATTTGTATTTTATTTAATATTTTGTTTATATATGTTTTTATATATATATGTGTGCCAAATACTTGAAAATATATGGTGGACGCTAGGCTCCCTGAATTGCATCTGTACTATTCATACAGATGCAATACTGTATGAAGGCACATACTGTGCCTTCACAAATTTTCTCTACCAACACTAGAGTACCGCTTTTAGGTAAAACTGCAAAGGATTGGTTCATCAGTATAGAGCTGAATTGAAGATGGTTTGGGAAAAAAAGAATTTAAATAAAATAAAAATGAGCTATTTCTTTATTCCTCAGTGAAATAAATTTTCACTTCAGATCCATTTAAATATTTTATTAAAAAGATTTGATTGTGGATGGACAGTTGCTGGTTTTAGTAAATAAAATATTCAGCAAACCAAACATCCTCTTTCCAAAGTGTACAGAAATTGTGATAGGAACACCTAAATGAAATGTACTTGTGACTTGTGAAGTATTTCTATGCGTCAGGATCTCACAAGGGAAGAAAACAACCAAACAATAATAGTATAAAACTACATTGTCAAAGAGTAGAGATTTTCAGTTTCATCATCATGTATTTTCTCCTAAAATTGCTTTAAAATAGAAAAATTCTGGAAACTAGAAGTGTATTCTTTATGAAATGATTTTACATTAACTTGATAAACAATAAAATAATGGTATGAAGACTTTTCTGCCCTTTGAGAAATTCACCTTTTATTGAGTTTAACATTATAATAAACCATTGAGAGCCTACTGAGCTAGGTAATGAACGTAGCACAGCAATTTAAGAGTTCATTTCTGAGACTCTATAATAGTTTCCAGAGTTTTTTTTTATCTTAGTAGGGTTTTTATGGTTGTGCAATTGTAGTAATTGAAAGTAGATTATAAAAATTATTCTCCTCCAGACCTTTCCAGGGGAAAAAAGGACATGAAATCTGTCTGATGTTTCATCTGGGAAAATATGGAAATATAATTTTTATATAACATAATGGTTAGTATGCCTGTACCTGCAATGTCATTATTATAGGGAATATGTACAAAATTTAAATTAAATTGAACATGCTCTTCTGCTTTGTACACCTGTGCCCAGCAGCACAGGCAGTGCAGAGAAAGGTATAACTGGCACTTGTGTGAGCAGAGATGGGTCTTCACCACCACAGATTCACCAGGTGTATGGAATATTAATGTTCCCTTGAGCAGCACCTCCCCCACTCTGTAAGACAGGAGAAGCTGTGCTGATGTCAAGACCTCTTCCAAGCTGTGACCAGATCTAGCCTGGTTTTGCACTGAGAACATTCGGTGGGAATATATGTGGTTATGTGTTCACGTGCCAAATGGTAAAGGAAGTGCAGAAGATTTTCTGTTCATGCTGAAGACAGAAGAAGAGTAAATAGTTATAATGGGGGAGCTAAAGAGTGTGAATAACAAATTTTAGAAGTGGAGATGACACCAGCAAGCTAGAGGAGGGCAGGCAGCTCTGGGAAGCTCATGTGTAACAAAGCTATGTTTCTAGATCCTACCAGATTGGGATTGGAGAAAGGTGGCAACATCATAGGCAGAAGGTCCATCTTGTTTCTAGCTCTGACTGGAGATACTGGACTTTGAAGAAAATGGGAGTTCAGAAGCTGAAACTGTAAATTTGTCAAGATGAGAACAAAAAATGGGTTTTGTCAGAGAAAGCTGAGATACCATCTCAAGGAAGATGATAGCAAGTAGCAAGTGAGAGAAGGCAGATTTAGCATCCCTGCAGACACAAGAGGTCAGAATTATATGGAAAAACTGGAATATGGGGCTTCAATAATAAGCTTGAATAAAAAAGAAACATCTGACTGGTGATAGGTAACTACAACACCTAAGTCAGAAGGGCTGAAAGAGAGAGCACTTGTACTTCTGTGATATTACCCACCTGTGGCAGGAGAGCAGCACATGAGCCAGAAAGGCAAGGATGCTGCAGGTGAAGTAGCTGCAGAAGAATGGGATGGGAAGGTGGGAAATAACCCGGTGGGGAGGGGGGGGGCAAGAAAGCCCACATTTCTTATTTCTTTCCTTCCTTCCCACAAGGAATTATAGGCTGCCTTGTCTTAGAAATGCATAGTGGCATTAATGAGAAAAACCTGTGGGATCTCAAGTGTGCTGTGTCCTGCTACGAACATGCAGGAGCCTCATACCGAACCCAGTATCTTGGCAATCTTTGAAACTACACACAGAAAATACAGTAAACCCAACAAGCTTATAAAGCTGTGCAAGGATTCATCAAATTTCATTCTTGTTCTGTAAATAAGAATCCTATTGCCTGAGCCACAGTGACCTCTAAAATCAAGGAGACGGGGATATTGATACCCTTGGAGGAAAAATTCTCTGATGCTCCATATGCATGAAGGGACTCTGGCTGTATCAGCATTATGAGCTGGGATAAGGGGCTCTCGTGGCACAACTGAGCAGGGGTCACTTGCCGAGAGCAGGATGGGGAGTTGCCATCTGCACATTCCTAATTCTCCTCATGATAATCAGCCCATTTTTCAAAACATACTTTGCATGCAAACGCGTGTGCTTAGCATTTATATTAGCAACATATGTGCCATTGTTTGAGCCACAAGCTCGTTAGTACTTCGATGTGACGTGCCACCTGAACAGAATGAAGTTTGCAGAGATTAAAAGGTCCAAGGAATTGGCTGAGGGCAGAGTAGGCAGTGGCAAACAATAATACTATATCTAGCAGCATGGAGAGTCATAGTTCTTTTACCACGTATTTTGATCGATGGGTCTAATAAGCTTCCATTTGAAGGCGTACAAAGAACAGTCATGTCCTAAAGGCAATGGTTTTGTAAGTACAGACAGAAAGAGTCTGGACTAGGCTTAGATGGATTGAAAAATCAAACCAAGGAAAGAGCAGTCAAATATCTGAAGCAGCAGTAACATTTACATATGACGAGAAGGTGGGAGAGGTACTATAAAAAAATACAACTATTGTTATACATGATTGTTATTAAAATATCCAGGAGAACAGACTGCATCTATAGTAGTAGTGCTTGTGATGGAAAACCATGAAGGATCAGTATGGATGTTGCTAATAGACTAAGACTGATGTAACATAAACTGAATGGATAACATCCCTAGCACTATATAGCACTTAATTGCAATATAAATTCTGGATACACAGAGTATCCTCATCTGTGTCTATAACAGAATATATAAAGAGAAACTGACTTCTTGAAGTGACTTTCTCTCTATTTGAGGGTCCTCAGCAGGGAGCTGAGGGTGGTTTAAGTACTTAGATGTATGCACAAGCCACGAAGAAAGGAAAAAAACTGTGCCAGCACTGATCCTGGTTTGCAGACCAGAGGGCTGCTAAAAACCTGGCTGGATTTCATCTGCTTTGTTCAAGGAAAGCATAATAGAAGGGCTTTGAATTAGATATGAAAAGGTGAAAAAGGACTTCCACTCAAAATAACATGACATAACCCAGTGTGAGGCAGAGCTGTGAGGTAGATCTCCTTACACGTTTTCCTTCTGGTGAGCACATGAAAACTTTCACTATCTGCAGTTCCATTTCCCTAAAACACAAGCTAAATTTAAGATACTGTTACAGTCAAAGAAACCCAAACCAGCTGCTTCTGAAATAGACTAGAACAAAAAGTCTTGTAACTAAGTCTTTTCTTCCCCAGATCCCCAACTCCCTGTTCTTCAGAGTAGGTGCCTTCCTTCAGTGTTGTTCGCAAACAAACTTGTAGTGACTTCGTAATTGCAAGAAACTTTACACAGTTCAGAGAACCTCCTTCTTTCCATGTCCTCTGAGGTTTGGCTGCAAGTCTGCCTCTCCTGCCCTGCTCAGAAGCCTCCAGCCCTACTGCATGGCAGTCTCCGTGCTGCATCATCTGTCCCTGAGTAGCCCAGCTGAGGATCCATAAATATCCCCTGCTGCTGCCTTCCCCTGCTCCCTGCCAGGTCTCTGTCTATCTCAAGTGCAGCAGCCCAGACTAATCTTGTAGCAAAATAGATAGTACTTACAGCATGAATAGGGAATAGAGAAGTACAACCCATGATGTCCTTGCCATGTTTCACTTGATCTAGAAAGTTAAACAAATACAGAAACTCAGTATCAGAAGGACAATCAAGATGAGCCCTTTTCTGCTGTATCTTATGGGACAATATAAAAAGAACAATATATGTAATAGAATATATCGCACAAACCGAGGAGTCCACTGGATGCTTCAATCTGTGAACAAAAATAATTGAAGAACAAGTAGAATTATATCCCAAACGCATTTGTATGGCAACGGGGCAATACCAGACAAACCACTCTGCCTGAAAGTGATAATAGGAGTGCGGTGCTTGTCTTGTGAAAACACTAACCCAGACACTACTAAAAAATGAGACTACTGCACTACTGCAATGTGGAATAATAAGGGTGAATATAAATATGAAAGGCAACAGTGAGAACAGAACAGCAATCAATACACAAGAAGGGAATTAAAATCAGTTTAGATACTGAACTGTGGCTATAACTGAGCTGGTTTCTGAGCTCAGCCAAACCTGGGCTGATTGCTAGCTGGTACCTCAACACAATGTCAAAACTAGGTTGGTATTGGCCCATTCTTCCTCCTCCAGACAAATACACTGTTCATTACTTCAGGCACACATGCCTGTATATATAAACACCACACAACAGAAAGCTATTTTGATTAAGTCACCACCTTTCATTTTCCTGTATATGGTTCTTCTGCATGACTCTAGCAACCCACTCAGCCTGTAATTCCAACTTAATGGCAATTACCACAGGTTTTTGCTGACATTTCTGCACACTTTTTTGTATGGACAGGTTGCTTTGCAGTTCCACGAATTACTAGATCACAGTTGCAAGCTGCTTTTGGAAAGGTTAGAACCTGTGAAGCCCAATTGAGTTTGATGTTGTTATCTTGGTTGTACAGTCAGCGTATCACAATACCACTGCATTTTAATGCAGTATGGAAACTCAAGTGCACTCTCAGAATTGAGCTGTCTTACTTCCCACTATGACTTATTTATTTTTCCCTTGTTTTACTCATGAAATCTTTCTGTTACATGCTTAGCTTTTTTTTTTTCCCCATAACATTTAATCAAATTTCATTTTACTGAAACTGAAACCAATTAAGAAATATTTGCAGACAACAGAACACTGTCAAATGTGAATGACAAAATCTCTTCTAAGAGAAGAGAGTGAGCAGAGCACACTCTCAGCAAGTCTGGAAAAGCTCCATCCAAACAAAAGCCATGTTTATGTCTTTACTGGAGCTTCCAGGGCATTGCAACCTGTCTCTGAAAAGCACCGTAAGTCAAGACAGAGCTGACCCAGACATTGCAATCAGCAATACTAATTAAGTTTAGAACACCATCAGCTAGTCTGGTTTAGATACAGCACTCTTCTAAGATGTAGGAACATAAAGCAATGACTGCTTGCTTATGAAGAAGATATTTTAGCTTAAACTGATCATTTATTCTTTTTTTAATTCTCAAGATCTCACTAGAGAGCCTCATAAAGGTTATATGGAGACATTTTGCCTATCTCTAACCCAATTTCATTGTTTTTATGCTTCATCTCAAGTTACTGAAATTGTCATGCTTCTTTATGGGATAATTATGACATCCCTGTAAGGTTTTATTATCTTAACATACTGGTATATATTCTCAACCCTAACTCTAGTTTAATATGTATTTTTAAATAATTAATATGTAGCCTAGACAAGCATGTGATACAGCCATCAGGAGTGTCTCTGAGGAAAAGATGTACCCTGTCCACATTACTGTTCTTCCTGTAAGAAGTGCCAAGAGGGGTTAGACTTAGGAAAATTGGCACCATCATGTTGCCAGTTCCTTCCTGCTGGTAGAACAGACTTTAACACAGTGTTGTAAACCTGAATAATCAAAAAAAATTATGAGATGAAGTTTCCACGTTGGGAGTTTGATCATGTGGTTGAAAAAAAATATTACACAGGAAAGGGCTGGGCTTTTTTGTGTTTGCAAGTGTGAGGATAAGAAAGTGGGTTTGCCTTCTTTTCTCTATGCAAAATGAGCTTTTCACAGGTCTAAGAAAAAAACGAAAAGAAATAATTTGGTGAGGGCTTGAAGGCTAACACTGATGGTATCTGTGAGTGTATCCAACCCAGCCCTGAAACAGCCAGCTCTGTACTGCTGTTGCTCCGGTTGTCACAGCAAAGGGGCCAGCAGAGATGGATTGCTAAATATCTCAATGTAGTCCAGAGTGGCGCATTTTGTAGTAGACCATGTAAAAGCCCTGCTGTTCCCTAGCACTTCATGTAGCCAGAGGCATGCTGGGGGCAGGGCAGCTCCAGGAGCTGCAGTGTTATCTACCTCAAGGAAGCTGACTGAGATCATCATCTGTGGCTCACAGCAAACATGCTGTCCATCCTTTTTCCCAAGCAGAGATGCGAAGCCTTTACAGTTTGGTTTGCAAAAATATTGTTTCCCTTTTCTATATCAGAAACAACAGATACTGGCATGACAGGCTTGTGCTCCACAGGCTTATTTTTCCTCAGGCAGTGCTGCCTGAGTGCTTGGTCCCACTGGTATGGCCACAAAAGGAGTCATTAATTATAATAGAAAGCAAAAATAATAGCAGCTATTACTTACAGATTATGTAAGATGAAGGAAGACAAGTGCCACAGATGAAGCAAACACCTGACTTGAATATCTCAGAATTGCCTTGTAGCACTTCCCAGGAGGGGAATAGCCTTTATCACACCACAGTTAACAGGGGCATGATCAGTGACAGAAGCCTCTGTCACCTTTCACTAAATTCACCACCAAGGCTTTTGATATTTTTCAGAGAAAAAAGATTTGTGTTGATTCAGTAAGAACTGATTGAACAGAGAAATTTTCACATGGGGTATCTGTGGACACCTCAAAATCTGCACAATACCATCCAGAAATAAATGGAAGAACACCTTATGACTTAAGTAAATGCTGATGGATAAAATTAATAGCCCATTCCATTATTTTATGCATTTTTGCACAGGAAATGCCCATCCATAGAGAATTTAATTTTAATAAAATCTTCTTCCTTTTCTGTTCTGACATATCTCCTGATGTCTCCTCTCCTGCAATCTTGCCATCTATTGCAGCAAGATCTTTAAAGCAGTTTCTAATTTTATCTTGAGCTGTGAAGTTTTTGAAGATTCTCTGTTTGAAAAAGGCTGCAAGAAAAAATAGGCTGAACTGAATAAATAGTTCTTCTAACATTTTGATGTCTCATGGGTTCAGAAAATGTGGGTAGGAGGAGGTTCTGAAAAATGATGCGCGTATTAAAGCTCCCTTGCTGTTTTCCTTCTGAAACGCAGGGCTTTAGGTCATGCAGCCTCCTTAACCTAGGTCAGCTTCATCACAGACATCTGCTGAGGTCCTTGTGATGCAGCAGCCCAGGAAAGCAAAGAAATGGGTCAGGAAGAGATGAGTAAGAGGGACTGGGTCATAAGCTTCTGCTCCATGTAGCTGCAAACATATGAAC
The DNA here is from genome assembly GCA_035221455.1 of Xenops minutus. Classification (NCBI taxonomy): domain Eukaryota; kingdom Metazoa; phylum Chordata; class Aves; order Passeriformes; family Furnariidae; genus Xenops; species Xenops minutus. Next base: position 113,097,049 of record JAWWEE010000074.1, read on the forward strand.
AATGGAAATGTCTACACAGGAATAAGTCATGATGACAGCAACAACTCATGTCCTGCTTTGCTGTGAAACCTTTGAGGAAATAGTTTTACCACTTTTTGCTATTACATGTCTGACTTTAGAATGAAAATAATACTTTCCTGTATTTACATAAACACTCTGAAAGGCTTGGTTAGAAAACACTGCAAGAGTGTTATGAAGGGATACTCCAAATTCTTAATAATGTGCATTGGATCAAGGCCTAATATTTGAAAACTCTTATTAGTATTAAATTTAAATAGGTAACATTTCTCAATTATATTGCTAAAGTAGCTCAGGATTGGCTTGCTCTGTGTTTTTTTAAACTTAGGAGTTGCTCACTCAAAAGTAATTTTTCACTGATTGACACAAAATAGTAGGCACAATGCAATGTATTTAACATGGAAAAACCCTAAGATGTAGCTTTTGTGCAACTTGGCAGCCACTGTACTGAAACTCATATACTCCAAAGGATCTTCTCAAATCCTGCAAACCTATTAAATAAAATTACTCTATTATTTCTCAAGAATATTGGATACAGCTTCAGACTACTTGGGGGATAAGTTATTTCCTTTTCTTATATCGGAATAATTTCTTCCCTAAGTTTGTAGTTGTCTTCATTTCCACTATTTTCCCCAAATACCTTTCAATTTTGTCTGTGGGAGTAGTGACAAAGCAATAGAAACATGCCAAACATATTGATTACTGAATAGAATGGTTACCCTGGCAACTAAAAATCCAAGGAAAGCTCTTTAAACTTCCTTCCTTTCTCATGTGACTTCTTTTTATACCCTTTTTTCTCAGATGGTTTCAGAAATCATGGATGTCAGATATAAAAGTACTTGCTCTGAATATACAGCAATGGAGAAAAGGTGATTCACGCCGAGATTATCTGTTCCACCAGGAATATAACTACCCACATTACTGCCTTAGTAATCCATCACTTGCATAACGGGTAGGCAATTTTTATAATTTGGGGGGCAGAGTGACTCTCTCCCACCAATTTCTAAATCTATATTCAGATGTGATTTAGGGAAAGAAATCCAAGGACTAGAATTTTCCTAAACTGCCAAGGCAAGCAAGATGAACAGTGTGAAAGCTCCATGTAGCAGCCGAAAGTTTAATGTCTTCTGTGCCTGGGTCAAATGTTCACTAGATATGTCAAGATTGACCTAACCAGAGGAGCAGTAGAGTCCTGAGCTGGTGCTAGTGGGTTCACACAGTTACTCAGGCTCATTCTAGGCCTAGCCTGTTGGTGCCAGTGCACTTAAAAGCAGGTGCAATTGAAAATATATATAAAGTTCATTTGGGAGCAACATCAGATGGCTCGTTTCCCTGTCTCCTGCTTGGTTTAAGCCCAGATAAGCAGATGACTGTCTACTTACTGCCTTACTGTGTACTTATAAGCAACCCTCATGAACAGGCTTGGCTTCTCAGCCTTTTAATATCTCAGAAGGAATTGCCCTTGCAGGCATTAAGCACATACTTGCAGGTCCATTCATTTGTAAGCAGGAACTATAACTGGACTATGAGGAAAGGGGGAAACATGTAACAATGATTACATTAAAGTTTGGGGTTTTGTTAGAAGGGAGTCTAAGCCACCAATTCAGAAAACGGGCCACTACTATTCAGGCTTTGATATGCTGATTTTTTTTTTTCTCTGAACAAATGGTGGTAGGGGGTATTTTTTTGTCCTCTATACTGGCTTTCCAAATAAAAATGGCTTTGAAAAGCCGCAATTACAGAGGTTACGAATAACATGCAGCAACACAGCTGGCACTGGAACATTTCCAAAACATAATCACCTGTCGTCCCATGATGAGGGCCTATTATTTCCAGTGGGGTCCGACAGATCTGTTGTTAAAAATGTCATTTCTTAGTGGAGCAGGTTTGGGATTGTCTGTGCCCTAGCCTGCTTTCCTATGTCAGGTTTTGTTAAGGACGTATGTTATTCTTTGAATGATGGCTTTCTATTTGTCTCAGGCTTGTATTGTCAATAGAAGGATGAAAAAAAAATGCGATTAAGTTACATGGAACCAGAAATTAGCTTGGAATGAAAAGAAATGGCACAAGCAAAAGTTTCCAGTAAACATAATCCTGAAGAGAACTGCATATGATATAAAATGTGGGGAGAAACACAGTGGTTAATTTTTATAGGTGGAATATTACTTCAGTGCAACAAAAGGCAGTTTTCTAACTCCCTTATTTGAGCAGATGTTTGCCTTGTGCTTTCCTTTGTATTCTCAGGGGGTTTCTGTCAATCTTGAGTGGGAAAGCTTTGCTAATGCCCTTCTAGTACACAGTCTCCTTTAATTATTTTTTTTTAAGACTGAAAAATGCAAACCTCTTGAGTAAGACAGCAGTGTTTCTCTCACATACAAGAATCACTGTCACTTCTATAAGCAGCTTTCTGCTGAGATATAGAAGGATGATAACAGTGAGCACTAACATTTTGACATTTACCAGTCACAGGACTTAATAGTAACACCAAATTGACATACCTCTTCGGGGAAGGAGTGAGTGCTTGAAGAAAATATGGTTCCACTTTTCTGTAACTGTCATCACTTTCCTTTGCATGGCACGGATTTGGGAATGTTGGACCAAAACAGTGCAGTCAGGATTATGTCCCAACCTGACTGATTTTGCTGCACAAGTGGGGTAGAGCATGTTTCTGATTGCACTCACAGTCATCTGCTGCTGTAACAAAGCCCAGGGCTCCTTTTGAGGCCTCTGCCTATCTGCCACATTCCTAAGGGACCACTGTTCAGTTAAAAAGGGAATATGAAGGCTACTCATCATTAAATACCAGTAGTTTGTGTGACTTTTCCCAATCATGCTTGGAAGCAGCCAAGCTTATTGCACTAAACCCTATGCATTTTTAATCCTATCAGCTCTGAAGACTGTTGTGCTCTCAAAGGCCAGGTGAGCTTAGCTTCCCTGCAGCATGGAAAGGTCCCCTAATGCTACAGATATCCCATATCCCAGTAGACCATGCCAGATGTCTCTGCCAAAGGCTGAGAAGTTCCCAGAGCAGCTCTACTCTGCTCTGCCCCTGCCCTGCTGTGCCACCTCCCATCCCTGGGAGAGCTGTGCCAGCCATGCTGGTGGACAGGGCTCAGCTGCAGGCATGAGCAGCAACCACTGCTGATAAAGCATTTGCTGCCAAAGGTCTTTCCCCATGCATTTGGCACAGGGTGCTTTGTGGAAGCACAGCAACTCCCTCAGCCTCTGTCAGACTTCCCAAAGCTTGGGCTAAGCAGGATATGAATGGAGGTAGCCTAGAGTGGCAAGAACCCATAGCTTCATGTCTGCATTCACGTTGCTTTTTGTGCTTTATTACTCACTTCCTTTCACTTCCTCTCCTCTCTGTGGGTTATTAAGAGGCCTATGAGTGATCAGGAGCTTATCCTTTAAACCCTGTGTGAAGCCACAGGGCATGCATAGCAGCAGCTAGGACTGCCACATGTCCCATGGTGAGGTTCTTTAAAAAGAAGCGCCTCCAGGGCAGTTATGGGGAAGAGATGCTCCTCAAGTGTGCCTATGTGGGGGTGTGTGCACGTGTAGGAGTTGTTCTTATTACTCACTCCTTGGAAATTAACAGTACATCTTATGCAATGGTAAATGAGGCATTAAGCGCAGGCTGTGGTTTATTGGATGGGAAGTGTGACAGTGCTACATGTGTATCGTTGACCCAACAATGTCCTTCTGTGTTCCCAAGCCTTCTCAAGGAGATGTTGGACCCAGACTATTCTTTCATTGTTTGATTGTTCACCTTTAAATTTTCTCTGATCTTTTTTTTCCTTTCTCTGTGCTTAGTTATTATCTGTTGCTTATTACATGAACAGGAGAAATTTTCTTTGTTACTTGATTTGAGGCCCTTACTTGGATACTGCTTCTGAAAGCCCTGGGAAGAAGGTAGGACTGGGAGATAGTGGTTATTGCTGAAGGCAACAGCTAATTACAGATGCCAATATGGGAGTGTGGAGGGGAGCAAGAGGAAGAAAAGAAGGAGCACTCAAAACAGCATAATCAGCAGATGTGACTTGTTATAAGCAGTCTCATAGCTAGAAGAATTACTAGAGAAGCGCTTGAGTTTTAGCCCTCCTTTATTACTTCCTGATAAAGTAATACATTATAAAGTCTTACTTGTTTTCACAGAAGAAATTTAAAGGATGATGTGTTCGCTGTTCCCATGACTTTTCCTCTCCGATTTTAAGATTATCTGTTCCATGTGGACACATTTATACACAAACAAGTTAAGGTCTTATCTTGTACAGCCAGAAAGAAACACAAAGGCTACAGTTAGCATACAGACTATTTGTAAACTGGGGTCTCAGAGTGACACAAATAATGCTTAGGATGCACAGAAAGTCTTCTAAATTTTTATTGTCAAGTACATAATATTTTTCCCCACCTTCATCAGCTGATCTAAGAAAATATGTTGACTTTCCAAATGAAACACTAAACCAAGCATCTGAACTTGCCCCATCTCCAAACGTGGTACTTACTATTGTTCTATGGCAAAGAAAGTCACTTTTTTGCAAATATGTCAGATGGGACAGTAACAGCAATTTGTACTAATAGCTAATGGAAGTAGGAAGCCAGAAGCTGTTGTTCTTCCTGGGCAGAAAAGTTCATGCACACACTGATCATTTCCAGTAGATGTCCTGGTCTTGATGCTGTTGGAGAGATCACATAAAGAAAAAGCAAGACACCTGCTGTCCCTGTTTATCTTGTGCCACTATGCAGAAAGTGAACAACATTCAAGAAACCAAAAATAAAGAGCTCTAAAATGACCAAATGTCTCATTAAGTTCAGCCTGGAGCAGGACATCCAGATGAGCGCCACAGAAACTAGTCCTGCTTCTTTGCATTTGGTACAATGCCCTTTAATACAGTTAGGCATGGCGGGTACCACAGCAGGCTTATGCAGGGCTAGATTTGGCATCTCTCACAGCACAACATTTAGCCACAAACACTTGTCTCAAATTCTGGATCAAATAGTCCTCCTAGTGACTCTGACATACCCCAGAAAGCCTCTCTTCTATTCCTGTTTTCATAGGATATAGACATATTTTATATATATATATATATATATACATCTGTAGCATTAGGCACATACACGTAAATCCCTGCCTTACAACACTGTACAAATATTGAAGAAGGCAGGGCTTGCTATGCAATATTTACTTTTCACAAGGAAGTAGCTAAAGGTAGTTTAATTATTTTATTTTTGGTTGTAAATAAACCCCTCTACAATTATATATAGACACCCTTAAGATAAACAACGAATTAAAGAATTATTGAAATTGACACTTGATTCTTCCTCTAGTCTACTTAATTGAAAGCTCAGACATACAAAATAGTTTCTATAAAACACTAATGCAGATGATTTCCTCTACTTGGATGAGATACAAATCCTTCCAGCAGAAATTACTGGTTAACACAGACTTTATTATCCATTTTGTTTTCCAGTCAGGCTCCAGTCTTGTGAAGATTTAATGTCCTTAAGTAGCTTTGTTTTGCAAGAATCAGACCTTTGACTTCAGCTCTGCTCTCTGATTCACATACGCGTATGAGCTGCTGATGGCAAGAGAGGCAGAAGATCTGTATGGCCTTGGATTTGAGTAATTTAATTGTAAACTTTTTGATACACCTGGGAAATAGCATTTTGCACATTACTGGCACTCTACAATAGGAGGGACCTTCATACAGTTACATGCCACCTTTATAATCTCACAAAATCATTAGATATTGCATCTTAGAAACCTCCTCCCCAGCTATATGGGTTGCTCATGCCAACACTTAAACAACAGCAATAGCAAAAGGAAGAGAGAAACATGCAGAAATTGCTGAAAACACTGTGTTTTCTGGCCTGTGAAATGAACTCCATCATCTTAGCTATTTATCTATCTTTTCCTTGAATGAAAGAAGCCAAGAGAGCAGGAGATCAAGAAATTAGGAGAGGAACACTTGAACTGAAATACAACAGTTTAAGAAATAAACACAACTGGAGGTTTGAAACTTATGAATTACACCAAATCCAAGAATATCAGCCAATATTTCTGTTGAGTGACTAATGATTCTGAATTCTTTACTTTTCAGATCTCGGCTGCATAATTCCCAAGGAGTCTGACAGTACTCAGAACTGGAAATAGAATCCTTTTTATCAACTTGCTTGAGAACTCAGAATTGTTACTTGCTTTTCAGAAGTATTATTCTTTGTGAATGTACCCTACAAAAGGTAAATATTTGTCTTTTCATTCTCTTTTGCTTTCCTTTTTATGCTTCCATGGTTATTTAGTCCCAGGCTGCCAATCCACTCTATTAAATGGAGCCTTCAGTTTCAGTTTGGCATAGGAGTATGCTTTAGGGTGGAATAAATTGAGGGATTAGTCCGCTAAAGGTATCTACAAGTAACGCCATTTATGAAGAAAGTGTACTTCCATGAGATTTCCCCCACGTTTCAAGTGGGCTGCAGATCAGACTCGAAGATTAGCTAGCCCTTGTTTCAGTTGTGGGTACCCAAGTGTATCTGCTGTCAGGTTAATTCACAATTTAGTTGAATCCATTAATGGATTCAAAAATATGTTCACTGCATAAAAACCAGATCATCTCCTTTTGCCACTTCAATCTGACAGATGTTCAAACCCCCCTGAAGATTAAGCCTGTGGAGAGAGAATGCATGTGGGTAAAACTGGCGGTAAAATCCTAGCTTCAAAAAAATAAATGGAAAACGTCCCATTGCCATCCACATCACTCTAAGTGGCTTTGTATAGAGCACTTCTCTTTCTAAAAGCAGTCTTTATGCATGGAAGCTTCCATGGCAAAGCTAATTTATAATCTGGTCAGGATCTGTGTACGGGTGTGTACATTCATATGTCTGCCATGAAAATTTTCTACCAGCCAATCAACTCTCCAGAGCAGACTGGGAGCTGGCAGAGTAGCTAATTACTCTCACTAAGAGAAATCCGCTAGCTTGATTAATGCCCGTTTACCAATTGTTGCCTTTACTTCTGCTGTAATATGAGAAAAGGTTTTGCTAAGGATGACTCTCACAGAACTTCATTTTTCAGTTTTACTGTGCTACAAGTCTTGTCTCATTCTTCAGTCCCTGAGGCAGTTCTCTGGACTTCCACAAAACGGTAGAGATAGGCAGGAGTATGTAGTAGTTAATATAGTGTCTGTGTGGCACCATCCTCTTTCATAACACTATTCATCTGTGGATCTAAAACTACATTTGGAAGGAGACATCACTATCCCTGTTTAACAAATTAGATCTGGATGTTGAAGTTAACACCAAAACTTCCACCTTAGATAAAATCTTCCACTGGAGTAAGTAAGGAGATTCTTAGTTAAAAAAAAACACTGATGGTAAAGAATATACCATCCAGTTTGCTGTTCCAAGACCTAACAGCTGCTAAATAGTACCTTGTCCTTCTAAAGTGAAAAAAAAAGAGCAATGACTGTCATTCACAGAATTTCAAGTGCTCTTCAAATAACAGAAGTGTTTGTCCACCTGCACAATCCCTCTGACTGCAATAATTCACACTGCCAAGGAGACTGTGCTTTCAGTTTCTTGGGAAAATCAGATTGTATGAAAGTGCATCCCATCTTTTTTCGGAGCGGTACTCCTCAGTTCTTCCTGTGAGATCACTCTGGGGGCAGGAGCCAGTACTGGGCTGAGTTTGCCAAGCCTGTTTTGACTTGTACTTGGTTGGCCAGGGCTCCTACCAGGCCCTGGTGCAGTTTCAGATAACTGGAGCACAGCTCACTCTCACTTCTCATGGGAAGGAGGCTACTAAAAAGGGCTGGCAGAGGGACAGCTTCTGAGCTTCAGAATCCTCCAAATCTACATAAAAGTAGTGCAAAAGGGTGTTTCAGAGCCTGTGCAGTTGGCACTGATATACCTTCTTCATTATACCGGTGCCGTTCTTTTGCATTTATATATTAAATGATGCATTTGCAATTCAACATTTAAGACTGGCCATACCAAGGGACACAAAAGATTCACCTGACACACTGTCTGATTTCCAGAAGCAAGCAGTACAGGACCAAGGTGAATGCAGCAATACCTCCTGCAGCATTCCTTCAGTGTTACATCCGGCAATTTCTGACTCCAGGGCTTTCTGTCCCAAAAGTGGTATCCTTGCATTTGAATGTTTGTGCAAATTAACAGGGCCCTGTGCACAAAGTGCTCTTGGTAGGGGTCAGTCCCCACTGCTGCCAGCACAGGACCCTCTGCCAGCACAGGACCCAGTGCCCCTAGGAGCAGCCTGCAGACACTTGCTTCTTGCTTATAACCTGCTTGCTTGTAATGCAATGAATCGTATGGATTGAAGCACGTGTTCAAACCAGTTCTGAGCTATGATGCTTAGATTTAGATTTGGAGCCAACAATTTTTTTTCCTGGAGCTGGCTGTGTTCTGTCTCAGTGCTCTGGTTTGATCTAAATCTATGGTTTGTGTCTGACCCTTAGACCAGAGCCTGCTTGAATAGGATCTGTTGTTCTCTTCAGACATTATTTCACATAGCAGTGCTCCCAAAGGAGTAACTTCATGCCTTTTGAAGCAGCTTTCCCTTCCAGTGAAGTCTTTCATCCCAAATGACCACAGAAACAGCCAAGTGAAACTTTCCTTCTAGCAGGAAACTCAGCTCAGACTGAACATGAGGCTCAATATCTGTGAAATTCAGCAGCTTTTCACAAAAATTTGAAATATAGAGGTATAAAGCATTTGAACACCCAAGAAGCTGGAAAACTCTACATTACCTCCAAGCACTGGAGGAGGACAAGGGAAAGAGGAAAAGGCTAGCGGGGGAACAAGTGGCCATGGGGTCTGCGAAGCTACCACTGATTCAGTGCAAACCTCAGTAGGCCAGTGGGGCAGCTCATGCTTGTCACCTGGGAACCAAAACAAATCATTTTTGCATCATTAATGCAGAGATGTTTTATAAGTTTTTATCTATGCATATTGATGGATAGCAAAGACTGGCAGACTGGAGGCAAGATCCAGCCTCACACACCAGTTCCTGCATATGTGGCTTACATGCTGCTGTTCATAAAGCACTGATTGAAGGAGCTGGGTGTCCATTTCAGCTTTGAGAAGTGGAAGTATTTCTCTATAGTGAATGAACCATAGGCTTAAGACCCTTGAACAGGACCTTTTCAATGAGAAAGTTATCGGGCCCTCTTACCTTCAGATCTGTCCCCTTATCTGTGTTGACATGCAGGATTTCTGGAATTAGTTCCTTTCCCAATGACACAAGAACAGTTTATTTCTTTAGGTTGTTGTTTAAGCTTAAAAACTAGCTATTTCTATTGTTATTCCCTGCCAATCCAAACAAATAAGCAAAATAAAATTAGTGCTCTGAGGACTTATTTGACATTTCATTGTCAACACAGCAATAAAGAATTTTTCACAAAGCTTCAAGGCAAATTATTAAATTCTTTATCTGTCACACCAAGGAAAGGCTGCTCCTCTTGGTAATAAGGCTATATTTGTTGTCCCTCAAGGATGAAGTGAAAAATAAATTCAGGACTAGAAGCCATAAAATTTTACTGGTTGCATGCTCTATTTCAGGACAAAAATAGCTCCTTTGGGCTGGGTAATAGGTACTCCTTAAGTGTCAGTTCTCATATTTATCACAGAAATTTCATAAAATGATGAATTCCCGCACTTAAACATGTAGCGTTTCTCTGGGAAACATGAATGCCAACAAAATTTGCAAAAGCGAATATTGTTAACATAATTTTCTTTTTCAGCCTTATACAAGCTCGTCTCTATCAAATCGATAATATTAGGTTTTCCTACATCTGAGTAATTTTTAAAAGAGTAATTTTGTTATTTTAAAATTAGAACCCATCTTGGGAATATGTTAGAAATTTACAGTGAAAATGCCCTGGAGACCATGTTGACATGAACAGATAGATGATTAATCACAAGAGACTATGAAAAAATCAAATTGTGTATCAAAGGCACTACCTTGGAGAAAAAAATATTATTGACAGAATTGAAGCAGTGCAGTCACAAATGGAGAAAATCACAAATCTTTGGAACTCTTTTTCCCTTAACATAGATCACATTAGCAGAGGTGAATGTGAAGAACTTACATTTCTTGTGCAGTATGTAGTAAAGGAAACATATGGATTTCAAATCGGTATTTTATGTTAGAATAATTCATGGTCAGGAACAAAAACATGTTGAAGCATATTTAGTTGTGATAATGAGAGCGGTAAATGAAAGGATGGAAAAAATATGAAGATGGGCATCAGTGGTAACAAAACACTTAAGCCACATGTGCTGAAGAAATGGTTTTCTTGGTGCAGGGATCCTTCCAAAGCATCACTGACTATGCTCAAAGCTGGTACAGGATTTAGAAACTATGCTTTATTTAAAGAGATAAATACATGACAGTGAGCCAAACTGAGAGGTTTTTTCTTTAAGTTCTGCCAGAATCATGATTAAAGAAGTCAGAGTATTGCATTTCTTTGTTTTGGTCATATTATTAGCCTCCCACATTTAATCATAAAAAGTACAAAATAAAAAGCTAGCTACTCAGTTCCCTGTGCTTTTGACTTCTTTAAGGCAGTGTTTCAGAAAACCCCACCAGTGGGTTTTATCCTGACTGCAGCACTGAGCTGCAGGCTGAGCAGTGCATGGAGTAAGTTTTGTCACAGTCTGCTTCTGCAAGCCCGCTCCTGCTGCGCCAGGAAGCACAGCTCTGTTTTGCACTGCAACAGAAATCAGTCTGCTCATTTTAATGTCATCCCTGGACAACACTTGTTAATATTTCAGAAACAAGGAAACAAATCCTAACAAACCTAGAGAGCATCTGGCAAGTTAAAAAAAAAAAAAAACAACAATCAACAGAGAGGGAGAGGGAACACGAGACCTTGTTGCAGGTCAGAGGTGAGGTCAAGTGTAAGAGTGATGTAGAGGAACTTGTGGAGTATTTTTTGGCAGTAGCAAAGCCCTTGGCTTCCTTTCTGCTGGATGAATTCCTAAATCCACTCATCTGTTTTGCAAAAGACAAGGCAACACTTCTAGAGTTAATCATAACCAATTTATGTTTCCAAAAGTGTCAAAATGTGATATAGAGAGAGTATTTTCTTGACCAGCTTGTCCTGTTGAATACAATGGCTTATTATTAGTGTTTTCATTACAGTGTGAATATTGCCTCATGTGAAAGGAATGAATAAAACCTTCACTATTTAATTAAGTTGTTCAGGATGGCATTTGTACTTGTTGAAGCCATCACTCTGCTTTACTGGGTTATCGTGCCTGCACCTCAGCTCAGGGGAAAAGGTGAATAGATTCCTAGGAGATGGTTGCTTAATTGTGAATTAATCCACCTGCTGGGCATGCTAGCTAAATGTAATGGCTGGCATCTGTGCTGTGACACCAACCTTGTCATCACCTCCACAGCTGCACCAGCTCGTTGGCTCAGTCCCAGAATTCTGATATCTGCTATATGGAATACAGTATTGTACATACTGCATATCGTGTGGAAATTATTTATGAGCACTTACATTAAATGAATTTCATAAAAGTTATCTATGCTTCCTTTAAGGGATTTATTAAAACTACCTGCGTGTTAAGCTTGCAACATGTAAATGAAGTAGCATTCACACCTTGTCTGGAAGATTTCAAAGCAGGTGCACCCATTCTGCAGCATTAACCTGGTTTCTTGTGATGTATTTTGGAGCTGAACTCTCAGGTCAGTATAAGATACTTTACCACATGACAGTTTCCCAGTGTTGCTCCTTAGCTTCTTCACAGACATATTTCATTGAGGTCACTTTCTGGAATTTGGCTAACAAACTTTCTAATGGTCTGGACTCTAACAAGAACACCACTACCCAGTGTCTCTGGCAAGTGCTTGTCTCTGATTCCTCATAAAACAACCATGTACAGTTGAACTGGGAACAATGGTTGTCTGTAATATTCTTCTGTGTAGATTAAAAAAAAAAAACAAAACAACATCTAAAAAACCCACAAGAAACCCAGCACTTGGCATGGCAGAAAAGGCTACACTTTTGTGCAGGAAGACAAACTGCAATGAACTGGATGTTTATAGCCAGTCTTGTTCAAGGAGAGGCTGTGAAGTCTCCATCATCAGAAATATTGAAACCCCAATTCAAAACCACCTTGGCCACCTGCTCTAACTGGTCATGCTTTAAGGGTTTGGACTACACACTCTTCAGAGGTCTCATCTAAACTCAACTACTTTATGAGAAAAAAAAAAAAGGTACTAAAAAGGACAGCTTGAAAGTGACCCACACTTCTCTGTGTGGTCCCTTGGGCTTTTCTTGGAGGGAACTGCCACACCACCTTCCTCCACACTGCCTTTATTTTATTCTTGAAAGGCCTGACAAAATCACCCCCAAAGAGGTACAACTCTGGGCAGCTTTTAAATTTCAAAGGTTATAATACAATTTGTCAATGTTTGTACACTACCAGCTCCCAGTGCAAGTCCCAGAAATCATGCTGAAAACCCTGGCAATCAGTGATGAGAGCATTTCAATTTAAACAGCATATATTATAAACCACATTATTATGCATCACTGAAGACATAATAGTTTTGTCCCACTATTTTGGCTCCCAGTTTCTAGCCTACTTAATATATGTATATGCCTAAGCTTTGCATTAAAACAAAATAATTTGCTCCTCTTTTGAAAGGGAACCTTCCAATGCATGTCTGATAAAGCCATCAAAAGCCCCTGTTATTATGTTCTATAATGGTCCACAGGAGTGTTTGATTAGACCATTTTCCTTGTCATGCTGACAAGCTATGAGATATTATCTGCCTCCAGAGGCTAAATGGAAGACTTGAGGGATAAAAAGGTCTATTGTTATTACATGTATAATCTTGTGACTGAAAATGCCACATGGGATTAAGACAGCTCTCTGGGTGTATGGAGTGAGACGTTATATGTAAATTAGTTTTGTTTACCAACACTGCTGTGTTGTAATTATTTTATTCAGCTATATTTAAGGCTAGGAATTAACTAGGGAATACTACAGCTGTGATATGATTGCTTTCTTGTTTATATCAAATGCTGTTTTCTTTGTAATGGGAAGAAAGGACCGGTGTTGGTAATGAGGTGTGTGTAAAGACACCTTTAACACAGGAAGCTCAGTAGTGGTATTAAATATTACCATTACATTAAAGATTCAGGCCTTGACATCCTCTAAGACTACTCACCTACCTAAAATGCCTGGATCCGTAGGACAGCTCTTCCATGTAGGCAAATACCCCAAGCAATTCAGGTCCCCTTGGAGCAAAAGCAACTGACCTCACTCGCTGCTAAACTTTGTCAGTGCCATGTAACATGTTTTTAGGTATTGCACTAAGGGAAAATAGAAACATTAAAACTATGTGGTGCTATATAGAAATATTGCTGAATATACCTGCTGAAGGCATGTAAGGTGAAGAAAATAAAAAGGAGGAATTGTGGCCCTGGAGGTGCCGGGACACAAGACGTGGGTGTGCTTCTTCACTTGTTTTTATTTTGACAACACTGATGTAATCACTGTCAATCTTTGAGGATGAGTTCCAAACATATATTTAGAGATATATTTATATGACAGATGTATTGCTTTAAGAAAATACTGCTTTTCTTGGTGGTAGAACAGTTGTTATGGTGACTCCTCTCCTTCCCTCATTTAATACAGGAAGTAGAGCACTAAAATAAAAATAATTCCATTTATGTAATTTATAAGAAACTTACCCTGAATCTGCAGCTCAAGAGAGAAATCTTTTGGAATATTTAATGACATACTTATTTTATATTATTTATCTTTTCATTCTGAAACTTGAAATTTAGTGAAAAGGTCTAGTAATAGAAATATAATAATAATTGGGAGGAAAGTAAATTTTTTATGGTATTTACTGTGCAATTTGCTCATATATAATATTTATATGGTATTGGGGGCACTGAATGTACAAATACTTTTTGCATGTTTGGTTCCTACTGAGTAAAGATTTCATAGGGTTCTGTTTGGAAAACCTCATTAGGTAATCGGATGATTTTTTTTATTTTTTCTCCTGAATGATTCCATTTTTAACACCACTTTGTAGTTTATCCTATGGATGCTAACTATAGTCATAGTGCTATTATATTAAACAACAACTCTGTAATTTCTTGATGGTACTTATTCATATATTTCACAGGACTTAAGCAGCAGAAACCCCCAATATGTTTCTTTATTTTCAGTTTTTTGCTTCATTAGTGCTGTTTCTAAAGATAGCTTGGAGATTAAATTCTCCATGACCATATAAGTTACTTAATATTTTACACCAGTTCACCATTTTAAACAAATTTACTCCAATCCACCTGATAAGTGTTGGATTTATACTTTGTAACTAAGAAGCTCAGGCAATCAGGTGTGCAGGTTGAACCCAGGTTAAGGTTATCTTCACAGACAGTACAGAGGTGATTTTGCAAAAGCTCACTTTATCTACAAAAACTTGAGCATGTCCTGTATTGGTCAAAGCTTCCAGGTGGACATCAAGGATAGGCAGCTCTGTAGAGTGGAGATAATGTTCCTTTCAAGGTATCTTCACCGATGCTATAGAAGAATTTGCACTTCCATGAAGCAGGTGTGAAGAATGCAGAACATGGGCTGAACTGGTCAGTGTGAGGAAGGGACAGCAGGAGCTGATCAACAAGAGGGTTCAGGGACAAAGAAGGAGAGAATTTGGGAAATTGTCAACAGCAAATGTTTAGAATAGGTGAAAAAAAAAACAGACAAAGGGAAAATATCTAAAATACATACAAGTTAGGAGGCAGCTGGGGAATGTGCTCACAGAAGAATGAGGGTCTGCCAACTGGCAAAAATTCTATCAATCACAGGAAATACACAACTCAATAATATTTTTCATATGAAAACACTAAAAGGCATCTGTGGTGTAGTGTTGCATTTGAACTACTGTGAGAAGATAATTTCCCCAGGAGTAGTGTTATCATTCTACCAGCCTCCTACAGGAAAGTAGCAGCATGACAGTGGATGAGGATTGCTAAAGTTTATTAGCACTACACTATAAGTGTAACTTTTTAATGAGTAATTTATCATCCTTAGGAGCCCTGATTTTTATTAACTTCACCTATGGCTGAAAGTCAATTACTTTACCAATTTTGGCACCGTTAGCCACAGAGCACCTCTTTACCAGCAGCAGGTCCTTTGCTTAACAAGCAGTTCTCATGGCAAGAGCAGTCCATACTTCCTGGGAGCGCTTCAGTCGGGGACAGACACAGTGGCAGTGCCACCTGCTGAAAGGCTGTAGGCACTCTTAGGAGATGTCAGGGTGTGCAAAAAAGAACTTCCATCCAATCCAGCAGGTTTGCATGCCTATCTACTCAAATGAAGGCTGTGCTTGAGGAGATTTGTGCCACTGAAGACAAATTTGTAAGTGCCCCTGTAAAGTTTCCCCCTGTTGCTGGAGTGCAAACTTCTGCTTCATGCCTGCACGCAAATACAAAGCACTTCTCATCTATCAGAACTGTGTTTGTACACTGAAAACACAGGTCCTGTGAGCCTCACAGCCTATCCTCCCTGGCTTTGTTGCCCTTACTTTTTATACTCCTCCACTTCCTCTGAAATCCCTCAAAGACACCATCTTCTGGCCCCTGACCAGCCACAGTAGGTTTGCACCCAGTATTTGGGTAGAGATACCTACAGGACTTGCACTGTAAAGGTGTACCAAGGTGCCTGCAGTGCTGGTGATCTCAGTCCAAGGCACCTATTTCCATGCTGAAGGGGCCAATTTGACCTGAAGTCCCCACAGTTTATAAACTTCTTTCACCTCCAGGTAGAGCTCCTGCTTCTCCCAGGTGCCTTCTATTTTTAATTCCTAAAGCTTCACCAGCTTCACTAATTATGTATTTTGTAAACCAAGTTACAACAAGGAGTGACATCTTCTGCGTGGATCCCCTGAGCTCAGCCCCAGTGCTGCCCAGAGCAATAGCAAGAACACTGCTTAAACAGCTATGTACAGGCCAAGGAGACAGAAGAGCCAAAGTCAGATAAACAAACCCCAAGTCAGTTTAAGAGGATCCACTTTAGATCAAACTGATGACTGTACAGCTTAGGTTCAAAACACAACCAGAAAGCCCATTTGCTTGTTTGTTTGTTCATTTGTTTGTGGTTTTTTGTTTTGTTTTAAAGACTAACAAAAATGGTCCAAAGATGGGCAACAAAGCTGGCAAAAGTTCTGGAGCACAAGTCTTAACGAAGAGGAGCTGAAGGAATGGGGGTTGTTTAACCAGGGAGAAAGCAGAATCAGGGGAGACCTTATCACTCTCTGCAACTACCTGAAAGGACCTTATGTGCTCACAGAAATATTTGATCCATTAGAAATGTTGGGAAGCAGGAAAGGAAGACTGTTTTTTTGGTTTTTGATGATAAAATGTTGATTTGATGAAAGAAAAAACAGATGCTTCTGACGCACAAGGAAATGAATCCTGCAACATGCCCATTCCATCCGATCCATTCATTCCCACTCATTCTCGCAAGACACACCAATCTATGGGCTTACAGGAGCAAAGAAACAAACCCAAAATCCACCATGAGATAAGAAACACCCAAGCACATTCTTAATATAAACTCCATGAAAAAAAAGTTAACTGCTCCCTGGTTTTGATGTGATTGTGTAGTCCCTAGGAAGCTGCAGCAGGGACTACACGCAAAGCCAAAGAAAGGGAAACTATACAAATAATCTGATTGTAATAATTAATTTTATTGTAAGAATTGCTGTTGGAACAGACCACGCTATGATTTCAAATAGCTTGAGCAGTAAAAGCCAAATAGGATGGCTTAGAATGCAAATACTGCCAACCACGTAACTTGTATTAATAAAGGGATGATAAAGTATGCAAAGGCAAAGCAGAAAAAAACTCCAAATGATATCCTGGATGCAAAAAACAAGACCTTTTAAGAATATAAGAGAATATAGAAAATTTAATTCACTGTTGACTGCAGTAGCAAACTAGGCAAACACTATTGCAGGATTTACCCAGGCTAAATGAGAATGAACTCTAAAGAATCTGTATTCCACTTCATGGAAGCAAAAAGACAAAATGTTAAAGAGCACATCCAGAACTCTCTGCAACATAAAAACATGTCCCAATACGTTCCTGTACTAGTTATACATCAAACCAGGGGAAAATGAAATTCGAACTTCCTTCTTCTTTGCTGCTGCCAAGGGACAAAAATATACCATAGGATAAAGGTTTTCTGCCAGCCCCAGACAGTTACAACATAACATACAATTAACTTTCACAGCTGGTCGCAGGCTTTGTCAGAAGCCTGGGGAAAACCAAAAAATCCTGTGTGTTGAACCTGATTGTGAATGCACTTATTAAATATATCTCATTAAATCCATCTGAGTTACACTTGCTGCTAGCTGGGTTATCTGGCTGATGGTGTGCTTACAGAACCACATGGGAACAGTACAACATGATCTACCTCGTCAATAAACCCCTTAAACCTCCATGGTCTAAATTGCTTTTCTCATTACACTATATGCAGTCACAGTGAGATGGCTGAAATCATGCCTTTTTCCTAACTTTGGCTTCAATCCTGCCCGCAATTGCACACATGCTCTCAATTTACCAAGGAGACTTACCCTACTACAACATTTGGACCTCACCAGTTAACTCTCTGTGACCAAAGCTATCCCTGTATTTCATGTACCTACCTATACGCATGGCGAGCAACAACTCTACTACTGAGGCAGTTGTCCCTTTTAGAGCCCAGGAGAACATGGAGGGACCAGGAAGTTCCCACTTACTGCTTAGAAATGCTGACTTTTTTTGACTTGCAGACTGTAACCTGATTTGAAGTCATCTGACAGAAGACTGCCTCGCCCTGTAGTCCTTGCCCACATGCTTCAGAGGTTTGCCACAAGCCTCGGGGGTTTGTGGGCCACTCTTTTGTTTCATCTCAGAGTAAAATGCGCAGGGTACTTGTGTGCACCACGCTAAAGTGATATTTGGCTATCAGACTGGAACCTGACTATGTATGTTGGACCTGGAGCATTTAGACCTATCTGCATTCATCCAAACTGGAGTGATTTCAGTAACGAGTCCCCAAATGAAGTTTTTTGAAGGGATGAACACCTGATGTTAATGGGGCTTCTGATTATTGCAGTTATAAACATAGTCTAGCAGAAGTGATAGCTATTCAGAATTACAAATAATGCAGCTGCTCTAGCTACATGGATGTGTTTATTTTAATTAAAGAACAGTCCTGATCTTTATCAAGCTCTACCATAAGATAAGGTGGGTACAAGACGAGGTGAATCAGGCCAGATCTAATAATTTCAGTTGTATTCTTGTTACGGTTTCCAAATGATCCCCTGGTTGGTGCATTGGCTTAGTGAAACTAATGAAAATTTTGCAATGGAATTGCATCAGAATAAAAACACCAACACATTCTGCACATAGAAACATTTGCATCTCGGTATCACATCCTGAATAAAAGCAAAGATAACTTCAAATTTTCTTTGCAGTGTACTGGCATAGTTTAATGTTCCCAGGAGTGACTTGGAGACAAACTGTGTTTTTTTGCCTAGAGTGTTGAAAGTGTTGGAGAGTGAGCAAACCATAACTTCACACAGCTAAGAACATGTAAGTATGCATAACTGTCTCAAATTTCTGTACAAAAAACAGAATTTAAATGTTTACATACACATGTAGATGATCCATTTAAAATAATTCCTAGATATAAATGTATGCTTTTTTTTATTCTATCTTTTGTGGTATTTTCTAGGTGTGTGAAGAGAAAGCTTGATATTATATGTACAACAGCCTTATGAGAACCATGTAGTTTCATATTCCACTTTAATTATGTTTTTACTTGTAATTCACAGCGTGATGTTGCTGCTTGCAAGGAATAACATCACAGCCCTCCTGAGACTACTTTAACATACATATGTTCCTGTAGGAAGGCTGTGAATATAATGGATAAAGTGTGTATTTCATTTGAGGCTTCACTAACATTCACCTTTAGCTTTTCTCAAGCTTTCCTTGTTTCCCCATAGCTATTATGGGGAAAAGTTAGGTAAGTTCTTAACCGTACTTAACCTTACTTCTTTTCCAATGCAGATCTTCATGGAAGCCAAAATACTGTGGAAAAAATAAACACAATCATCTGAAACCGATCCATGGATTAGCTTTGATAGAAAAAAGAAGCTATCCCAGTGTGTATCTCCATCCATCTAATAATAAGCACTACAAACTTCCCTTCAAAAACTGTCTGGCATTAGTAAGAAGGGGTAGTTTCTTTGCTAACAAAATCCTCTACATCTGTTTCTACATCTGTTTGCATTTTCAAAGAAGTTTAACCTAAGAGCTAGGCATTGGATACAGTAGTAAATCATTTAAATAGCCATCAGGAACAAAAAAACTGTTCCAAATTTCACTGTAGATGTTGTGTGTAATCCCAGCCTCTCTTGAAAACATACATTTATAGGTCATGCAAAATGAACTTATACACAGACTTCTCTTCTAGAAAGTGACATGACACTGAAGAATGTTCCCACGCACAGGAACTGAAATCATCTTTACTCCTGAACATTAGGAGGATCTCTGGCATATACTTGGCATTGCCTGATTTGTACTTATTCTCACAGTTCCTAGGCACAGTTTGGGAGATTGTATAAGCCATGGACTACTTCCAACAGGCAGCTCATCAATTTTACCAGGTAATAGAGTATAACATGAAGTATTTTGTTCCAGCTGTCACTGCGACCATGGAAGGGGTCCATAAGAGAGAATTTTAATTTAGTAGTGTAATAAAACCTTAAGAAACTCCCACCTAGTGAATGGAGCTAAGTTAGCTTTGCACTTGGTCTGCTTTGCACATGAGAGAATCCTTTAGTTTACATTTCAGTATTTATACGAAGAACCCCTGTTTCACAGCAATGTATTTGATTTAGGTAGAGAGAGATAATCCTTCTGTAGCCTTGGGACTTCAGTGAAAGCATCTGCTTATCTGCTTTGTTGGCATGTTTCATTTCTGTGCAAACCCCTGGTAGAGGAGAGAAGATCTCACTCTTTCAGTTAGGAAGCTGTGTTAGATATAAAAACTAACTTGACGCATCAGCATTGCCATGAGTCTGAAAAACAACCAAACAAAAAAGCCTAACAGATTGTAACATGCTGATTCATAGACAACAAGGCCATATGAAACATAAGGTTCACAACAGTGTTCATGAACTAGAGGCTTCTGTCAGGATCCTGTTACACAGCAAAAGCCTCATCTTCTTTAGTCTTCTGAAACTGGGTATTCAGTCATGTAGAAAATCAGCTCCCCTTCATGCCCATTTGCAATTTATATAATTTAAAAAAAGCTCATTCCTGCATTTCAACAAATACATTTTATGGTTCAATTTCTAGGTTCCTTTGTCAGAACGATGTTCCCACATGTGGAAAGCAATAAATTCAGGCACTTCCAGAATGCCTAGCTGTACCTGAAATACCCAGCTCACATGCAGACAGCCAGCTGTGCTGTGCAGATAGATAACTGCGTTCTGCCTACAGTGACATACAGCTCTGAATTTCTAGGTCCTGGGTCCGAGGACTGCTCTAATCCCACTCAGCATTTCACTTGCCATTATTTGTCCGTTGTGAAAGACACTCAAAAGGGAGATTCTTCACTGTTTCCAGTGACTGCTTCCTTCTCCCAAACTACTTTTACCTTATGTGGCATCTGACCCGCACAGCTTTATCTGTCCCAAATTAAGATTCTTGATGCTTCATTCCTGCTTCTGTCATTAGAACACTTGCCTCCACCTGAAATAGGAGATTTCAGATAAAAGTTGCTGTGTGCTCCCATATCATATTAATTATTCATCATGATAAGTGTTTTTAAAAGAGAGGGAGACAAAACATATTATGTAGAATTAAAATAAAATTTAAAAAAAAGTATTCTGGAGGCATATATCTTTCCTCAGAACAGTTCCAAGCCACAGTTTCAGTTATAAAAACCTCTGCCTTCCAAAGAGCAGGACAAGCTCTGCAAAGATAAATTAGTTCCTGAGAAAGTCTGACAGAATGTAAAAGTGTCCCTCTGAGATCACAGTGAAGGTAAAAAGGAGCTTGTAATAGCATAATATCCTAATAGAGTCCTTCTGCCAGGCAGGAATAACTCCAGAGGCAGTATTATAGATCACACTCGGGAAAGGACTCATGTGGTCTGAAACTGAACTTCCTCATATGATATCAAAATGTGTTCCCATTGCCTTCAGTGCGGCAGTACCTACTTTCAGTGAATTTAAACATGGCCAAAGGAGTGAAAGGAGTTTATTAAAAAAAACCCAACCAACCAACCAAACAAAACCAACCAAAAATTTACGCAGTGGAAAAAATGTTGCAGACACTAGCAACACAGAAACTGCAGAAGCTGTGTGACAGGAATGTTCTTTGACTTCATACTAATCCGAGTTTTGTATTAATTTCACCTGCTAAATGCAATGCATCAGGCAACATTACTGAGAATGCTTATTTTGAGTCATGGTTTCGGTGCAAGTTGCCTCTGCTTTCCAGAAGGGAAAGGAAGCAGCTAGGTAAGCCTAGCCAGGTCTTGGAAGAGTATTTTTCTTTTTTGAATTATACATATCCATAGATCCTCACACACCAAAGAATGGCAAAGCATATTTTAATGATACACAACCTTTAACAGTGATATATAGCTACTTCAAGTGTGAAAGACTACTGGTAGTTCATGTGGTACTGTGCAGTTGCAGTATTTGGAGACAGGGAAATCATTGCTGAAGACAGAAAGGTGAAGCTACTTCATGTATTAACCAGGAGATTTCTAATGTCAGTGCTGCTCAGACAGAAGCATAGCTTTTGAAGTCTGGTCTTGAATATGCAGCATGTAGCTAGCTGAAGGGAATTCAATTTATTCAATGCAGAAAGGAGAAGCAAAAACTCAGTTTATCACAGTAGTTTTAGCAACTGATGCTGGAAATGCTGCCAGCTGTGATATTTTAAGTTTCATCTGAAAACCTGAAAATGCCACTGCCCAATCTAAGCACTATTGCCACTGCAAGTAATGCCTAACACCCCCTTCAAGTGCTCTCTCATGATGCTGTGAACTGCATGAGAAGGCAGGAGAGAAATTTTATGCATCATCACAGTTGGATTGTGACATTTCACCAATTATATGCTTTCTCAGCCATCAGAGCAGCCTCAGCATTTCACAGTCACAGAATATTCTGAGTTGGAAGGGATACAAAAGTATCATCGAAGTGCCTTGACATGTTGCCCTCTGTCCTTAACTTCCTTCCAAAAACCTCACCAAGGACCCTTGTGGAAGGGAATCTTTGAAAGTAGCTAGGCCTTTGAAGGCATATCTGGATGTATGAAGCAGGTAGAGCAGGTGACTGGGAGTCTAGAGGAGGCATGAAAATCTGTGAAGCTGTATGGGGAGATTTCCTATGGAATAAACTAGATTGGGACTGACCATCTGTGTTTGTGTCTGCTGTGGGGTGACACACCAGGCATAGCCCACTCACCCCTGTAACTCTGCCTGGTAAAAAATGCCTCTCTGAGTGAACCTACCCCATTCTTCACTCAGTGTGACCAGTCTTTCCAAGGCACTTTTAGGACACCCTGAGATTGCACTTTACATCCCACAATTAATGATGGGATATCTGGAAGAAGAAAAGGTGATATAAAGCTGGGACTTCCTTTCTAGTCTGAAATGATTCTTGTGATTCAATTCTCACATAATAATTGGTAGATTTAGCAATGACATTGCAATTCTTGACCAACTCCAGTGTGGGGCAGTGGTGAAATTAAATAAAGAGGCAGAGAAAAAAAAGAAAGAGCACTGAAAGCTGATGTTGTATGACTTATAACATCAAGAATCTTTATATATACAGTTGTTAGTATTCTTCAGAAAAAAAAACCAAAAACCAAACAACCCACAACTTTTTAATGTTTAATGGACTCGTAGAATAGTACATATCGCTATATCAACAACTATCAACAACACAACTGACAGCATGGGAGTACTGGGAAATGAAAAGGCACCTTAAAGGAATGGAGGAAAAGCATCCCTAAGAGCATATAGACAGCTTATATTATCTCTTGCATCAAAACACTCCCTTTCAGAGATAAAAAGAAGAGTTACACTGTAATTTTACATGGCTAAAGAGAGAAGAAAGTACTATTGAGAGCAAAGAGCTGTAGAATGGTTTGGTCTTCTACCTAATGAAGCCATTAAAATGAAAACAATTTTCCCCTCTATAATGGAAAATATATATCCACATATGGATGTGACTCAAAAGCAATGACAGCTGCTTTCAATGCATGGAACAAGAACCTTCCAAAAAGAACTAACTCTGGAAGGGTCAAGGGCTATGATTTTTAAATGTCATACCAGAGAAACCTAAGCTGGAGTCCATATTCAGGAAAAAGAAATTTTCAGTTAAAGGCTCCTGGTAAAGGGATTGGGTTGGAAATACTTTACTTCAATGACCTCTGTGTAATGTGAGAGATGCTTGAAACACACCTGAGCTTTTACCAGCTTCACCCTTTCAAGACCAATACAGCAATGTCAACAGCCTGGTGTTCTGTATCAAGCTCTTCTGAGAGCCTCTGAGACTGATGACTTCATGTGGATTTATCAAATTTTGGAGTCTGCTCCAAGCTGGTCTGGAAGACAGACACATAGGAAAAGAGGAAATTCATGGAGATAATATTCATCTGATCATTTCCCTTAGGATATTCCTTGCTCAGCTTTTCATGGGAAAGCTTTCTTTTCAAATTAGACTCATTTATACTTCCTACCACAAAACCAGTACTGTTTCCCAAGTATCTCAAAGGCTCAAAGGCCAATGTACTTTATGTATTTGCCATCCAATCCACTGCCCAACAGGGCATTAAAGTACTGTCTTTCAGCCATACACAGACATTTTATGGCAGGAATGAGAACAGAAGAATGTAAAGCTCTTAAATAATGGATGTATTTTCAGCCATAGTAAGTATTTCAGAAAAACTGGAATCATGGTTTCTCATATTCATTAAGGTATGGGGTCTTTTGGTTCATAGTAAAATGTGCATTTACTGGAGGTGTTAAACCACTTGGCACATAGTCTTAAGTTGCCCTTAAGTCACACACTGTGCTTTGTCCATCAGACTGCTACTGAATTTGTTAAGTGTGGAAGGAAAATACTCTTTCATGACCATCAGCACTGCAGACCACTCATGACATTATAATTCAGTGTGACTGTCCTACTACTTTGTGTATCATCCCTCTTACCTGTATCTTCTTTAGTCCCTTGCTCTATTTACCCCACAAGGTACAGATTCTTTCAGAATGTGTTGTCTATACGTTTCTGAATATGTTTTCAAAACAGTAGCAATGTATGCTGTGCACACCTCAGCTTTGTTCAGAGTATTTTATGATTATTATTTAAAAAAACAGCACTGCACATCCTGCAACACAGTGCTCTAAGGTTCATAACTAAATCAGATGAGTTGTAGGTAAGAGACATGCAGGAAGAGGATTGGTTTTGTTTACTTCTTTCAAGGAGTGCAATACAGAATGTTCAAATTTGTATGTAGTTGCTTTAACAGAGAATCTTATTTATTTTAAAAAAATTTGTGTTATAGATTTATACATTATCTCTACGAACTACATACTTCTTTTGTGTTCAGGGATAACAAGTAAGTTTTTCTTATACCTCAAGGGTAAAATATGTATGGTTTAAAGTTCTTTCATGTTGCCAGAAAAGTGTTTGGATATTTGTAAAGAAGAATCAGGTCCTGTGAGAAACAGGTTTTCAAAAATCCTGCTAGATTTTTCATAACATGTTTCCACAGAAGAATGCAAGAAAACAGAAATTAATCACTATCTGAAAAATATTTATTTTCTAATATCTATCAGGATAAGGAGAGAGTATGAATCCTTTTTTACTCAATTCCTCCGTGTGCAAAATCCGAGAATTTGATTTACGCATTAAATATGTTCATGTGACCTAATGGTATGAGACCTGAAATCAATGTAGATGACATGCCAAGGTTCACTATTTCAAATTTTGTGCCAGTTACATAATACATTTTTTTCTCCATAGCATCAATCAGGAAATGCACAATAACATTAAAATTATTAATATTTTAAATAGAGCCTGAAATTATACAATTTACCAGTCACTAATCAGCATGAAATCTATTTATTTTGTGTCTGTTCACATCAGCTGAAACTAGATAGTAGACATTTGATTCTTCTTATCAGCCAGTAAACATGAGAATTTACAAAAAAGAAAGAAAGAGAAGAGAAAGGGTACTTTTCTGGCATCATTTTTATTGCTAAGGAAACCATCTCCTTTCACAACAGGCTACAGTACTTATTATACTTTTGGTGTTTATTACGTTTGCTTCAGTGCAGTTCATTTCATTGCATGGCAGCTGAAAGAATTTAAAGTCTCATCAGTAGTAATGGGTACATTTAAAAGCACTGCCTGGTAACCAACTCCATTTCTCCAAATTTCATTATATAGTCTAAACATAATTTTTTTCTGACAGCAGATATTGTTTACAGACTGAAGTTTTTGACACATCTGTTTACATACTATTCAACATCAGGGAACACATGCCGAATTTTTATATACCACATGCAGTGCAGTGAGGAAGGAGTCCTTTATTATTATTAATATTGCTTTCAAGCAGCAATTGCATATGCAACAATGTGTAACATGCCAAGTAGGACACTGCAGTGGGGTGAAGGTATCAGATTATATGAGCTGGAATGGTGTGACTGAATGTCTTCTGTACTCCATGGTCAGGACAATGTTAAACAGAAGAGGGCATAGAAGTGAGCTTAGAAAAAAGAGCCCTGAGTGACCACATTACTTAATTGTTAGCCTGCTCTTTTTGGGACTGTTTCAACAGTCTGCTCTAGAGGAGTCAGATGCTAAGTACTGTGGACACAAACAAGTCAGTGACATTTGGCCTCTTTAATATACCCATTTATATGTAACTCATAGTATAGCTACACTGTAAAATAAAGGGTCTTGTAAAGATACACTGAGTCATGGGAATCCAAGTGCCCGAGTGGGTCACTGCAGGCACTGCTACCCAGCATTGCACAGATTTTCCCAGCTGGTGGCCAGATGAAGCCCAGATGTGTTGGGTGGCAGAGCTGACTGCACAGTGAGATTGATTTTGGACCTAAGGTGACAAAAGTCACTGTCTGATACCTTGTAGCCCACAGTGAGTGTTAAAGTACAGTAATTTTCCCAGAGAGAGAGGATCATCTTCTATTGCTTAATTAGTATGGAAATCACAAGGGACCTTTTGCAAAAGCTAGACTTCCTGACAATATCTACTTGACGTTTTGATTCATTTCTACTATTGAACTTTCTATTCTGTATCTTGAATGTTGCTTAGAAAAGTCCCATGATATCATTTCCTTTAATCAAGACTTTTTCTTTCTTAGCCTGGGAAGGAAAAAAAGAGGAGGGGATAAGCCTGATGCTTTCTCCTTCCTCAAAGACATGACACTTGCACTCTTTGTTAGTCCTACCCTCAATAACTGCATTGATATTTTTGGACATGACATGCAACGTGATCGTGACTAGCAAGTAGTGATTTAATCATATTGGCTCCCACAAGTGTTTTCTGTCTCCTAATGTTGTTTGCCTACAGAGCTAATGATAACATTTTCTCCAGCCATCTCAGCTAAGTCTGCTCTGTTGCACACAGCCCTGTTCAGTGTGTAACCACATGACATATTCTTGGAAAAGAGTAGAATAGGCTGTTGTATGGGTTTTTAAGACTATGTTGCCTTTGACAAATGTCAGTATAAAAATCTATGGGAAGAAGAGGCAAAAAAGTTATCCATTCTCTTCATTCTAGTTTTGTTACATAATAAAATTCACCAAACATAGCCTTAATTTTAAAAAATAAAATATTGCTAAAATGTCAGTGTTCCGTCCTACCTTGACTCTAACCTCAGACTAGTAAGATAAATTTGGCTTGTAGAATAAATAATCATAATATTTAAAAAATAAATCCAAGTAATCATATCCAAAAGGTCACATACAGCAGCAGGGTTCACTTGGCACTTCATGGGACAAATCCCTCTGGCCTACTACATTTCACAGAGGAAACACTGGCAATACTGCCAGATGAAGCGCTTAGAGCTGAAATACTAATGCGCTTTATGTATTTAGGGAAAAGTGAGACTGAAAGCATTTCTTCTCCACACACATTTGTATGGCCCAATATTTAACTGCTACATCAAAAAAAAAAATAAAAAAATTGTAGGGGGCCTCAAACCCCATCTCAATCCAACCAGGATAGATGACATGGCTGGAGCACCTGAAAGGTTTCATTGTATTATTTCCAAAGCTATAGTATTTACAATGTAGGCAGGATATTTCCATACTTCTCCAAATATAATGTGTATCTCCAGTGGCTGGGCTTTTCAAGGGCAGCAAGGGAATCATACCTGCTGCTGAGATAATAGATCCAAAATCCCTTAATGCTTAGAAAATGTCAGTCACTGTATCTCATCCAGAAACATTTTCTTCTTGAATGTAGCACAGACAACAGCATGGCCAGACCCCAAGATTTGGCATTTCTTTGGATTTTCTCCCTGTCACCTGTCTATTTGCTTCAGCTCCACTAGGTCCCACTGCCTTGGGGATGCAGTCCAGCACCTTGTTATTTAAGTGGGACATAAAAAATACTGTATTTCATTTCACTGCATGGATACTTTCTCAAAAGAAGAGCCTCATGTCCCTGTGCAATGTCGTGAGTCCTTCCCTTTAAAAAAACACTTCTCCCATGCAAAGGAAACATCACAATTCTCTTCTTTCCCAAGGCGCTTTTGCCCAAAGTTTCACCTTTGGAGCACAGCTGGGTGCAATTGTTTCAGATGGCCCATTTTGACTGCAGTGGTGTGTGGATGCCAGGGTTTGCCCAGCACTTTTAGTGAACCCTTAATGCTGCTGATGGTGCTGCTGTAAAAGGAGGACATGGGGCAGTAAAAAATGGTCATTTTGTTCCATCAGGAAAGCAAACGAGTATATCAGCATTTGGCTACTACCAACACCAGATGGAGGTGAGAGAGAAAACATTAAACAGAACACCACCAAAGCACTAGCACAGTCAGGAGAGGTTGATGAAGTGACTTGTTCTTCCCCATGATTTCCTGGAGGTGTAGTTGCTCAGGATTTATAAAATTCTGATGTTAAATTTAAATGGCCTTAGGTCAAACCCATTGTAGTGTAGAGTGCCTTCCCTTATTGCTGGCAAATAAATCATGTTGCTTTTTGACATTTTCCCTGCTCGATAAGCAGTTGAGATGTCTTTCACAGTGGTGTGAGGCTTGTCAGATTGGTGCAGTCTACATCAAAGAGCCATTTTAACACAAATGCCAACTTTCAGCAAAAGCTTTCCTTCAAGGGAGGCTTGTTCCCTTTACAATCTCTGCCACTCTGAGGGGGTCTGTTTATGTAGTGGAATATTTGTAGATTATAGAAAGGTCCTCTTGTTTGGATTTAAACATTTTATTTTAACACTTCATGTGTATTTATAGTGTTCCAGGGTTTCATATCTTTCAACCACTTAGATTGGTCTTTTGAAGTCTGGTGGGAACCATATTTGTCACTCCCTCAGAACAAAGCAAAGCAGATGCACAGCAGTTTTCC
This sequence comes from Xenops minutus, assembly GCA_035221455.1. Classification (NCBI taxonomy): domain Eukaryota; kingdom Metazoa; phylum Chordata; class Aves; order Passeriformes; family Furnariidae; genus Xenops; species Xenops minutus. Next base: position 113,125,733 of record JAWWEE010000074.1, read on the forward strand.
AGCCTTGTCTTATATTCTACAGCCCACTGTATATATATATATTACTTTTGTCCATGTGCTGTCTGGACAAAAGCATAAAGTCCGGTGACATTAATATTGCACAAAACCACACTGAGTTCCCTTGATTTCTTCTTTTCTCATGTAAATTTGCCTAGGATTAATTCTTTTAATTAGAGTATAACTTCCTAAGTGACACATATATTGCAAAGTCTTATTTCTTTCTCAGATATTTTTCTTCTGCAGCAACATAATTCTTATTGAGTGAATTTTGTGACTCCCCACCACCCATTCAAATGAAATTGTAGAACAACAAAGTGTATATTAAGTATATTCGTCACTGAGTCAGCTGCAAAAGTGTCTGAGGTATCCCTTAAAGTATCTTTCCTCCATTTGCCCATGATGTGGTCACCTAAATTCCTTTATTGTTTCGTTTCTTTTAACAAAGGTAGTATCCTGGGGTCTATATTATTTTTAATTATATTTGGGGTTTTTTCTTCTTTCCATATGCTAGATTTATCTAGTCATAACTTTGTCTTACTTGTTGCTGGATCTAAAGTGAATGAAGTAACACATTTAGTTTTACTGTTAATAAAGAGAAATTGCATTATAAATTCTCTAGATACTCTGCCCAAATTTTCACATGGTAAAACATGATGTGAAACAGCTTTCTGGAACTTGGTAATTTCCTCTCATCCTCAAATTTATAACAGCTGTATATTTTGATCAGCAAAGCAAATTAAGAATAGGTTATGCTGGTTTAAAGAGAAATATTAATGTCATGTATAAATTAATTCACAGCGTTCCACAGCTCTAAATGTAAATAATTTCATTAGTCACTTTCTGTCTAATTAAAAAAAAATAAAATTAGAATCTTCTCAAAATAGTGCCATATGTCACTTTTAAATTGATTCTTATATATTACATTGCAACTGATCCATCATTACACTTTCATCATAGGTCATTTTGTGTCTGTGACCAATGGTTTAGAAAATTCTAGTTTCTTTCAGCAGAAATATCTGCCTCCAAATTGTATCATAATACAACCTTCAAGATGCACACCAAGGGCAAGAAAACTGTCAATGTACTCAGCTTCGTAACTTCTTTCAGAAGTTTCCTTGACATCAAATATGCTATTTTCAGAAATGAGCAGGACTTCAGTTGCTCTCAGATGAAAATCTTGAGTTTTGAGCCTCTCTTAGGAACATATTGGCCTGTTTAATGTCATGAGAATGTCTCCCCACCTCTCCCCATCTTGCACTCACCACATTTGCTGTCACTAAACATGTATAATTCTACCTTCTTTTCCCTAACCTTTTGGACCTTTCGTCTATTTTTGCACACCTCTAGGCCAGTTCATGGATCTGTCTGGAACTCTCACAGACAGCAGCACCATCTAAGGACACTCCTATTTAATATGGAACAGCCTTGACTGCCCATGCTTTTGGGGACCCAAGTGGAAGAAAATGGTTACTCTGTCTTACTTCGAAAACAAAAAAATACAATGAAGACATTTCAATCCACCATTTTACTCATTCCAGAACACTTCTATAGAATCATAGAATGTTAAGGGTTGAAAGGAACCTTAAAAATCATCTAGTCCCAACCCCTCAGTGCCATGGCCAGGGACACCACTTACTAGACCAGGTTGCTCAAGGTCTTATCCAATCTGGCCTTGAACACTGCCAAGGATGGGGCATCCACAACCTCCACAACCCCCCCTGGGCAACCTCTTCCAGTATCTCACCACCCTCACAGTAAAGAATTTCTTTCTAAAATTTTGTTCAGATTCAGGAACAAACTTTCTTTAGAAGTGCTGCTATTTCAAGACCCAGGAAATTCTTCCCATGGGTAGTAAAAGGCATTGCTGACCCTTTCCAGTTATGCTACAAACCGTACCTACCACAACTCTGGTCTGGAAGATCTCAGCAGTGTTCTGGGAAGATGGAAGCAAGAGCTTGTGGCTAGCTGGAAAGCAACCTCTCTAATCTGTTCAGAAGTATGCCTTGTTCTGGTGGCAGGACTGAGTGATGGTGATCTACTCACTCACTACACAGTGAGGTGCATGCATGGAATATTGGTTAGTGCTAATAGGCATAAAAGCCCTTTCAGCACATCATTATCCTGTAAAGTTACAACCAGACTTCGATAGCCACAATGCAGAACTGGTGGCTTCCAGTGCCATGGCCTTACCTGTCTTTGCAATGCTGTGTCCCTTGGAGTTGACTCCGAAGAAAATATAATAAGATTGTTTGTGTTCCAGCTGCAGAATCACCATGTAACAGCACAGGACACTGTAGTGCTGAGACCAGAGCATGAGTGTCACCTGCATATTCATACCACAGCTTGCACCTATGTTGTATTACCTAACTAATGCTAACTCAGTCTTCTAGAGACTATAATGAATGTTAAGGTTTTCCAGAGTTGGTGTCAGCATAATGGAGGATGGGAGGCCAACTGTAGCCCTAGAGACAGTCACTAACTCCTGAAGTATCAGGTCTGTGTTTTAGCAGGTCTATGTTATATAGCATAAAAGAATGATTTAATATCCAGTAGGGGTTTGGTGTTTATTCTGTTGAAGTCAATGCAATGTACAGCAGAAAAAAATTACTCATTAACTTTGCCTCATCTTCACCTGAAAAAAAATTGCTTACTTTCAAATAATCCCATAGGCTTCAAGATGTCACTCAATATAACAAAGAAAGTTTCTACTCTGGGGAAAAATCACTAGGTTTTCTGTAAATTATTTTATGACAGATATCTCTTTGGTGGAACTGAAAAATTTGTTTACTGTGAAATTGAAACATCATGTAAGACACTACAGAATACTAAAGCATAACAAAACAGAAAGTTGGTTCTAAATGTAGTCTTTCCTGATATTTTGGGGACAACCTATTTTATGAAAGTTGCACTTCTGGATTCCCGTGAAGAATATGGCCCTTTGTGTAATTTTAGCATCTTGCACGAATCTCAGTAGACAGACTCTATAATCCAACAATCACAATCAATGCCTTGTTACACCATTGAACAGAGAAAGGGTTCTTTGACAGGATGATTTGGTGTTATACATGCTAATGTGAGCCATAGCATCTGCAGAATAGCTCATGAATACCCCCAATACTGTTCAGCACTCTAGTCAGAGATGTGTTTTACTTAGCAATAGTGCCAAGATGCCGTTTCATTAACCTTATTTCTCTTTCTTTTCTGTAAGGCATAATTCTTTTGTAGCGTGGACTCACCAGAATACGTCATGGATACCAAGTAGAGTAAATAGTATTAACATAATATGCACACTCTGTGCTTCCAATTTCCATGCTTCACACAGGAAGATGTGTAATGACTAAAGTCTGACAGTTTAATTTATTCAGCCCTATGAGACTGGTTTGTTAAAAAACCTTTCAATTTCAGATTCATTTTCGTTTTCTTAAACCATGAAGAAGGAAATAATTTACTTCCATCCTGCCTTAGTTTTTAACGGACCTATGCTGCATATGCATAATAGAAGAGCTCAAGTTTTTTCAAATGTCAACAGAAAGTCTGTCTCTAGTCTATATTTAAAATTCTGACCACTTCTTGGTATTGACCTCATGCCACCGTCTCTCAAAGTCAAAGGACAAATGAGTTAAATGCATATTCAGAAAAAGAATGAAGTTAGAAACCCTACATTAGAAGTGAGTTTTCAGGATGCTAAAAGGTAGGTTTTTATAATAGGAAGGGAGCTTTTTTATCTTCAGTTTTAGCAAAGCTAAACAAGAGAGAATTTGTACTGTGTCAGAAGTTGATGGAAATAAATACATTGTAAAAATTGGCAAATATTAGTGTCTGCTTCTGGAAGTAAACTTTTTCAGACAGACCTTTTCTAAAACTTCAGTTCAAATCTGTATTACAGGTTTGCACTGTAATCCTAAGCACATCACTTATAACCAGATTTTTAAAAGTATTTAGATACTAAATCCCACTAGACACTTTTCTGTGTCTGTAGCCGCTTCAATAACTTGGAAAAAATCATCCTCTATGTCATAAAGTCCTATTGCAGGGAATATAAACATGCTGACTTTTCTCAGAGATGTGGTAAAAGTGCATAAAATACAGGAATAACTGATAACTTTAGTAAATTAAAATACAACAAAAGTTTCCTTGTAAACCGCAACTTTCCAACATTCACAGAACTCAGACTTTGAATTTTGCTTTCTATACTATTCAGTTGTTGATTTCTAGCAAATTTCACCCTCAGTTGTAAGAAAAGGTACAATAATTGACTGTGTCAGAACAGTTAACCTGTACAGATCACATTACAGCCTGAAAGCTCTCCAAGTTCGTCTACATGTGAAAAAGTTTTGGACTGTGCTACCAACATAATTATTCTGGTGACTGAACCGCTCCTGTTACTTACGTCTCATTCAAAACTATTATTTTTAACCCTTTCAAAGGTATTGTAACCTGAATGAAAACACCCAAATAGAGCTTTTTGTAAGGTTACAATATTCACTTAAAGATGGGCAATCTAAGTCAAGTTTCTTTATTTTTGTCATACACTAAGAACGCATATAAACAATTATCTCCATGCGGTTGACAAGTAGAAGCTCTTCAACTCACAGATCACAATCCCAAATCCTGTAATCCATACTTCACCTTAAACCAGCATACACCTTCCACTCAACCACACCTCCAGACTCCAATACAAATTCCCCATACTGGCCTCCTTGGTAAGCACTGAAAGCAGCTTATGATGACTGAACTGATCCAGATGTTCACCAGTGCAATCCAGTATTCACATTCAGAAGTGGAAAGGTTTTGAAAATTCAGGGTATATTTATACAAGCAAATTGAGCTTAATGTCATTACTAATAAGCGAAACACAGAAAGGTCCCTCAATGGCCCAAAATATGCTCATTTTTTATTACTTAATGCAACAATATTCTGTTGAGCAATTCACCATTTTCCCTCTTATCTTTCACAATAAAAATCAGTTCACTTGTTTCTTAATACAAATGTAGCATCTAATTGTTTCACAGATGTGCTGTGCCAGAGGTGTCACTACAAAAAAAAAAATCTCTGTTGATCAAAGATCTCTATCTTGTTATTGTTTCTCTCTTGTAAGGGGTAGGCTGATAGTGCTCACCCATAGCATTTGTTCTGACTCTGCTAGACTAATATTAGTGTACCTTGCTAATATCTAATTCCTGGATGAATGGCAGCTACCTGGTGAAACTAGCAATATCAAAAGTAGTTCCACAGTCCTGAGGGCAGAGATAGATATTTTTAAAAAAAAAAGCCTTAATAAATCAACAGTTTCAAATAGTGACTAAACTTGCAAAGTTTTGACAGCAGATTGATACAAATCCAATAGAGTATGAAGCTGATGCCATATAATACTAAGTAATTTCAAACAAGGACAAAAATGTACTATTGCCACTACTTGTGCAGTCACGCATGAGATTTGGATCATGTAAAATACTACACGAGGAAGAGTCTTTCCAGGCAGTTTGGGACCCTCATAGCTCTATAGCCTTGGAATATCCATCTTGGGAAGGTTTTGCCTTTACTGGTGTCTCATCATGTAGAATTACACAGTCAAATGGAGAATGAGGAGTGTTGAAGACCCTTTCTTAAAAAGTGCTTTTCATTTAAATGCAAAATAAGTCAGAGAGATGAATCAAGGTTTACATAAACACACTAGGGGAAACTCCCAGCAACCTGCTTTTTGAAAGCAGAGTGACCCCTTAACAGCTTGTAGCTGCTAAATGGCAAATCACAACAGAAGCATGAATTAACTCTTCAGAAACTCTTTTAATAATACAAATCCTGATAATGCTGCTTGTTAGCGCTGTAGGAACCAGCAGCTCTTCCCTGATTGGGAATGGGAGGATGGGAGGATGCCCAGCATCACACATCACCATGGGACACTCAAATCTCCCTCACTGTCCAACCTGGGACCACTTTTACCACACACTTTCACTAGCTGGACCAAAATTTGTTAACATATTTGACAGGAACGTAATTTCAGATCAGACAGTCTGAAACGTAATGCAACAGCAAGGCAGATAACGAGAGTGCCTTTGCTCAGAGATGAGTGACTAGATTACTAGGTGAAGAACTTGAAGAACCTTAAGAATATTTTCAGAGTCATCTCTAGGGAAGAACAAAGGGGAAGGACTGCAGAACTGCCTAACTCTCCCCTCTTATAAATAGTTGAGCAGAAATCTCTAACTCAAGTGATTTTTTGACTGCAAAGTGCCAGATTGTCAGAGTTGACATGTTAGTGTAGAAAGGGCTTTGGTTTCAACAAATATTTGTCCATAAAAATACTTTGGAGAAAAAAATCGCATTTTTAACCTGTCAAAATATCTATTAGCATCATTATTAATTGGGATATTCCAACCCTAGTAAGTTGCTCATTTGGAAATTCAAGATACTTCAAACTATCTAAACAAAAGAACAAAGAAATCATTAAAAATAAATTACCTATGTAATTTTGCTCATGAATATGTGTCAAGATTTTAATTTTTCATCCTGACTGAACAAGGGCCAAACCTGATATTAAAAAAAAAAGGGGAAATTAATGGAAGAAAAACATTTTGCTTCTTAAAATAAGTTGCAGTTGACTCTCAGCTAATCTAGCTTGCAGAAACCTGCGACCATCAATCTACCAGTTTATGCCATAGCAAGTGACCTTCCCTGAACTCCTGTGCCTTTGCTTTGTACAGAGCACTTCAAAGACTCACTGGATATGTCTCTTTTTCCAGGATTCTTACTCTATAGTCATTTTTCACACGATGTCTTTCTCCAAAGTTCACATGCACAGGTGGTATTCATCATCTCTCAGCTTGAAAGGTGTGGCAGGTTCTAGGAGTCCACTCTGGGCTGCCCCCACTAATGCGGATTAATAGGAGGGTGATTTGTAGATTTAAATGTCTATAATTTATCTGTAAGAGCCCAGAAGATACTGTTCTGGCTGCAGAGTAGCAGCCAACAGCTGTCTCTTGTTATTCACCTCCTTTAATTCTTCTTTCCTTTTTCATTGCTTCCATTTACTTTTTCAGCAATGAGGGAAGATTAAAGAAATGACAAAGATGAGAAATTGAAAATGCAGAAATGAAAGGAAAGGTTGTATGGGCAGGATGCCCATAGATGACTTTCTAGAGCTTGCAATGAATTAAAGGTCAGAAGCTTAAGTGAATGAGATTGAAGTATTGCCCATATTCCCTGGTACAGCCTGATTTTGGCTAAAAAAAAAAAAAAAAAAAAAAAAAAGGATTATGTCAAGCTGTTCCAAGAAGGAAGAAACAACAAAGAATAAAAAGGAACAAGCACCCACCAGGGTCCAAAACACAGTTTAATGTGTTTTTTTGTTCCTAGATGTGTCTTTTGGAGCATTACTCTGCAACTAGGATCTTTCTCTAAAGAGAGAGAGAAAAAAAAGAAGACAGAACTGTTGTTGCCAGAAGAACTGGGGACTTAATCAAATTTTATAATACTCAGTCCAAATAATGTGATAGTACATGTGAGAACTGTGTGTAATTCTACTTAGAAAAGACAGAAATTTAACAAATCCATGCATTGCAACTACCACTAGAAAATTAAAGAACAAATTAGTATTTCCTGGGATTAAATTCCTTATAATTTGTTGCCTGTACTTCAACTGATGTTTCCAGAAGTTTCACCTTAACTTATGGTAAACCTCAGCACTGTGAGACCGGAGGGAAAAAAGACTCAACGACAACCGGTACTTTCTACAACTATGTAACCATGACATATTTATATTAAGAGGAGTGTGTGGGAAATATATTTTTCTTTGAATAATTTACAGGGTAAATGACTCAATTTCAGATAACAAGTTGAAGTGGTAGGGATGCTATTCTATACAGAGCCTATTTCTCTACAAATTCTTTTTCAAGTGCCTGCTGTACAATGCAACTTTTCAGGCATGTCTCTGTATGTTTGCAGTAATACAAAGGTATTCACACAGGTGAGAACTATATTGAAGGTAAAGAAATCAATTTCATCTTTAGTTCACGGGCAGCATTTTGTCAAAACTTCTGAGAATTTCCATGGCTGCTATGTAACATGCTTTTAACCTGTTTGCTTGAATCAGCTGAGCAACATAATGCATATTGTCTGTTTGGTCTCTGTGTATGTAGAACTTAGACCTGTGTGGCATTGGCACACAGCTGCAGCTCTCAGCCTCCACAACAATAAGAAGACAATATTTAAAATTAGAAAGTGATGTGGTAATGGTATCAGCTGGGAGAAAAACTTTTGAAGCGCTGGCCTTAAAGCCGAGCTTGCGGGTCGTTCTTATTTGTTGTGTGAGCACCACCTGCTGGTACCTCACACTTTTTGCCTTATAATTCAGGCAGGAAGTTTTCCCTTCACATTTCATTTAAGCTCTAAAAATACCTCAGAAGGCATTAGAAATAAAGTTTTTTGTTTCCAAAACTCTTTTGGGACCACACCAAACAATTCGTATTGATGTTATTTCTTTTAGGGAGAACACAATAAGAGGTCTACCCAAATCTCTTAAATCCTGAGTTAGGCAAATCTTCCTCTGAAACCAATAGCAAAGATCTGGGGAGTTGACTTCTGGTTTGCATGATTTTTTTATATGTTACCTAGTTCATCATGTTTTTGCAACTGAAACAAAATTGGTTTGATCAGCACAGTGAATCATTCTGGAAAGAATTGTGCACACACAATATTTTGTCTGTTCTGAGATTTCTAAGGGAGGATTAATTTCACTTCACACAATCACATCCAGACTGTTAGTGATCCAGCTGAGTGGGTCTTCTATTATTAAAAAATATAAAATTATAATATTCTTTTATTATGAAACAGCTGATAAAATATATCAACTATTTTTACTAATTTGAAGTTGATTTCTACTTCCTTTTTGCTAGATAGATAGCTACCAATAGGTGCCCAAGTGAAGCAAAGATAACATATTCGTGCATTGGAAAAGGAAAATGTAGGGGTAATGAAGTCTCTTCCTTTTTCTGGGAGACAAACAGCCAGACATGCAGCTCTGAGCAAGCCACAGCAGATAATGTTCCTGGTCCAAGTGATGGGTCAAAAGAGGTAGTTAAGAGACATGCAGGGAAGACGGGCCATTGCAGTGCAAGAGTGCTGGGAACACAAAAATGCCAATGGTACTTATAGAAGGGGCTGTACGTTCTGAAATGGCTTTAGAGAGGATAGGAGAAGGGAAGAAGCTGATGTTTTGGCTTGAAGGGCTATAATAGGAAGAGCTATAAAGGGAGAAATGGACATAGGGAATGTAGGATATAGATTTGTAGGAATTTGGCTTCCTTAGTTCTACGGAACTGTTTGTCTAATGTTTTTGTTATTCCAGCTGTCTCATAGCAGAAGCAGTGGAAAGTGTTGCAGACACACTGCCTGTGGACTTGCTCGCGCATCGATGTCAATATGTCCTCACTGCTTTTCTTCATCAAGATGCTTTCGTACTGAAGTCTCATATATCTGATTTGCAGCATCTGTTTCACTACAGACCAACTGTCAAACCTTTGAAACCTTCATCTTTGTCTGTACTGTGTCTTTGCATCCATTAGTGTCCCTGAGAGAGACAAGGATATGGCTAGTGGAGCATCAAAAGGAAACAAACATACCCTACCACTGGCAGGATGAACTTAAATATCCTGATTTTCAGTGCATCTGCAGGAAAAATAGAAAGGCTTGATTTCAAAATATCCTTAAAACTATAAGAAAATATCTGCTTCGTTTTTATTTTGCATGTACTGTATGTAAAAGATTCGTCTGATAGCCTTAAAGTCCTCTGTTCTTTCCTGTGTGTTATTGAACCCTTTGGTTACATAGTGTGAACTGCAACATTAAGGTTGTCAGGGATCCAAATTACTTGAATTTTCCTTTCAAAGGTATTTGACTGGCCTAATTTGTCCACTGTAACTGGGGACATGTCAGTTCTGCTCTTGTATGTTACAACTGAAGCCATAGTTTTGGTTTTGTTTTGTTGTTTTGGGTTCCCCCTACTCCTCCCCTTGTTTATCTTCCCTCTTCATCCCTTGTTTTATTCTACTGTCTATGTTTTGGCAGAAAACTTTGCCCATGTGCAGTTCATGTCAAATAAAAGTCAAATACCTGTCATTTGTAGATCCCATAAATGAATGATACATTATCAAATCTTTTCAACACCATAGGTAAATATAACCATCAAAAACCGAAATGTTGATGGTGATGAAATATTTGGAGACAACCAAACAGGAGCAGGGAAGTGAAGACACTGTTGCTCTTTGGCAGTTATTGTAATATGAAGTCTGTAACCAAACCCAATACAAATTGCAGAGTTAGGATGAAGAAACTCTAAGTTGAAGTGATGGGAAAAGAGAAGAACATCAGACCTCAACAATAGCAACAAAGGGCCTATTAAACTATTTTGACATGCTGAGATTGAGAAATGTAGAGCTTTAGAAATTAGAAATACCAATAGATTTTTTTAATGGACTATGTTCTGTTTGCTTTGGTGATGATTTTATTTTTTAATACAAATATGAATCTCTCAGCCCCTAAGAAATTTCCTTTAATTTATCATACAATGTTATCAGTTGGTACATTGTGACCATAGGCCATGACAACCCATTGTGTTTACCCCAAACCTTTTCTTGTTCCTAAGTTGTTTTCTATGGGAAATTTCCCTTTAACACAGTTCACTCCACAACCACAAAGCACAGATGTCCTTCTCCTTACCACACTCCTCTCTTTCCAGCACAAGTTCCATGGCACTGCAGCTCCTGGAGAAGCAATAAAAGTGGGGCACTACCTGCTGCTCACTACTCACAAAACCAGTCTTAAAGGGCTGCATTTTCGGCAGGCAATAGGCAAGTTAATTTAGATCCAAATGCTATGTCAGCACTAATTGGTTTGGTGCTTGAGCACAAAAGACAAAAGTTTGCTAATCAAGACACTTCACTGTGACTTCAGAAGTGCCTTTAAAAGTTTCTACCTTACAGATCTTCATTCTCCACACTCTAGTCTGGACTCTGTTTAAGTAATTAGGGGAAAAACAAACAAACAAAAAACAAACAAACAAACCCCCCAAAAAACGAAACCAAACAACCTGGAAATTTAAGTTTCTGTCTTACCTATCTTCATTCTTCACACTCTAGTGTGGGCCCTGTTCAAGTAATTGGGGGGTGGGGGGTGGGGGGAACCAAAACAAACACCCCAAAAAAACCCAAACAAAAAACAAACAACCTGGAAATTTGCCACAGAAATGCTGTATGAAGCCAATTCAATTCTAAATTATACATCTAAAATCTAAAGGTTGGAGAGACAAATTATATTGTCAAAGTATCTCTAGCAAAAATTTCTCAAGAGAGGAGATGGAATGTTCACAAGAGATACTGGTGTCCTGAGAATTCAGCAAAAGCTTCACTCCTAAAGCTCTCTTGAACTCTTCCAGCTGCCTCACTTACCAGAACAGATACTTCTCAAGAGTTTCTGCAATGATATTGTGTCTTCTCAAAGTAACAACAAAGTGAACATCTCAGCAATATCCACCTCAAACTTCCCCTCCCACTGTTAGTTCTCCATGTCTAGAGCTGTTGGAAATCTGATCCCGGACAGCCCCAGGACAGACAGAATTTCTCACTGTTTAGGCAGGTCACAGCTGCCAAAGCTAAATTGGAAGAAAATTATATTTTTTCTGTAAGACTTAGCCCATCGCAGCAAAAACTCAGTGAAATACAGTAGCCAAGTTCAAATTCTGGGACGTCCCACAACTACCACATTGAACACATTCAACAGTGGTTCTGATTTTGCCAGATTGGCAACATTGGAACAGATCTTGCTGAATACTTTCTGAGCGCTAAAGGCAGGAGGCTTTTCCTTGAAGAGCAGAGATAGGTGTTTGACAAAGAAACCCAACCCAAACAGTTATTCCCTGTTTCTTTCAAGAACAAACATCAGATGAGATCCAACATATTGCATGCAGACTACATACTGCCAGTTAAACCATATTTAAGTAAGGAATGTACTGTAACCAAGTAAACTAATTATACCCTCTGGTGTTCCTACTTCTCTAGATACAGATATATTTAAATAAGCCACAAGACTTTTGTCACTTTAAATATGTACTTTTTATTTACTATTTGAAGATACTTGCATTCCTGTTTTCCATGATATTGAAAGTTACCTTCCAAATTTATGTGCTCCCTAGAAGATAAGGTCTCTTAGATATTTTTGAGGTTTTGGAAAATCCCATTGTGCCTATATGTAATTGGTTTGTAACTTAAATATGTTGTGCTAGTTTTGTTTACACAGTAAATTTCATGTGGCATCAGCAGTCCTTGAAGTTCAAAGACCTAGGATTATATTGCCTGTTTTACTTCCATCTCAGTTCAATGAGCATTTAATCACATCAAATTTCAGCTCTGTCTCAGCCTCCAAGCCCTATAAACTGGTTGTTGCTTAATGTTTATAAACCTAAAAATGTCAATTTTGTTGTACATCCCTATCTTGACAACCTCTTTTAAACCCTCTATAATGTTTTTCTTTTAAATCTCCTTCTAAGGAAGTTACTATTAATTTTATCTTTGTTCTGACTTCATTCTTATTTCCTTTTCCTCTCTAAAGTTATATCCAAATTATGGGGTGGTGAGTGGGTTGAGATTTAATAACTATTTTTTTATTTTTAATTGTGTTTTAATTATATAGTTGCCTCTGGACAGCACTGACTGTGGTTAAATTTTGGGAGAAAAAAAGGACTTGGCTCACTCCTAAATAGAAGATTGTAAATGCTGCTAGTTTTAATCTCTAGGAGGAAAATATCTAGGATAATTGAAGAGTATTTCAGATATAAAGAAAAATATAGGACCAAATTTAATTACAGAACTAGAACTGCCAAATACTTATTAAATGTTTTAAATCTATAGCTGTGTGAGAAAACATTGGCCACAATGATAAAGCTATCAAAATTAAAATGGCTACTTGGGTTAGACAGGTTTAAATTTCCAGATATCTGTGACCATATAAATTTTACTGAGAAAAAATTATGTGCTAAGCTATAGTCAGGTGATCTCTTGAAATGCTGTTGGCAGCCTTAACTCGAGGACACAATCACAGAGAAAGACAGATAGGAATAATGCCAATGTTTAGGGAAGATATGCCTGTCAAAATATGGAACACTGAAGTATAAAATACTAATTTCATAATGAAGTTATTTGGCTTTTAAAGTGATTACAGTTTAGACATCCTCTCCACTAATTCAGTGTGCATCAACACAGAACATTTTGACTTAGCAGCTGCGCACTATGTATCAATGCAAGGAAGGCTGAAAGAAACAACATGTCACTATGGTTTTATGCTTGACATAGTATCCATACAAATGCTTAAACTACAGGAACCAACAGAGACGGGATCCTATTTTTATTCAGGTTTCATTTTTTTTCCTGAATCAAGGAAAGAGTGTAAGAGTCCTTTGCAAGAATACATGATCAGCACATAAAGTTCAGAATGTGGGAGCTGCAAGAAATGCATTATATATAAAATGATATATACATATATATATACACAAAATATACCTCCTCAGTGGTGCCATTCTTCTTTGTCAAGCACACAATACAGTTCTGCAGAAAAAGCTCCAATCATTTCTATCTACATTCTCCATAGGAACAATATTGTCACCAGCGTAGAGCTGGCCGCATCGCCCCTTGAGACAGATCTGCGTACCAGACCATGTGGGTTTTTTCTGTGTTGTTTGTGGGCTGGAAGAGATTGTTCTGTCCACATTCTCACTGAGGATTTGGTTGACTATGAAGGCCTGAACTCAAGCGTGCAGCTCAACAGTCCAGCTTAAACGGTTCTATGAGATCCCAGCTCCATTTGTCACCATTATCAGTGTTTCTGAACTGTAAGCTGGTGTCAACAGGTTCTAAAGAGATTGATTAGAAAGCAGTGGGTGTTTGAACTGAATGGCACTGGAAACAACAGAGGATGGTTAGCTGGCCATTGCAGCTGCAGCTTCACAGTGTTACAGTTCATCATTCAGGTCACAGTCAAGAGTTCTCTGTCCTGTCTAGGCTGGAGTTAATTTTCCATAAATGCTGTATTTTGGATTTGTGACTAAAAACACAGTGGTGCTTTGGCTATTGTTGAGCAGGGCTTACACAGCACCAAGGCCTTTTCTTCTTCTTACCACACCGCACCCGCAAGCAGGCTGGAGGTACACAAGGAGTTAGGAAGGGACATAGGCAGGACAGCTGACCCCAGCGGACTGCAGCGACATCCCATACCATATGGCATCATGCTCAGCATACAGAGCTGGGAAAAGAAGAAGGAAGGACATTCAGAGTGATGGCATTTGTACACCTGTCTGCTGATGGGAAGTGATGAATTAATTCCTTGTGTTGCTTTGTTTGCATGAGTGGTTTTGCTCACCTATTGAACTGTCTTTATCTCAACCCATAAGTTTTTTGCCTTTACTGTTCTCATTCTCTCTCTCACCCCATTAGTGGAGAGTGAGCAACTGGGTGGGCACTTAGTTGTTGGCCAGGGTCAAACCACCACATTACAGGTAGCAGAGAACTTTCAGTTTTCACTTCTAAGTTTCTAGTTTTAATTTCTGATATGCAACATTGTCAAGTTTGGTACCAGACTACAGAATTAAAACAAGACAGCTAGCGTTTTTCTCAAAGTTTCAGGGTATATTTGTCTATACTATTAAAGTGACAAACTAGAAAAATATTTTAATCCTTATCATGTAAGAGTCAGAAACAAAACAAAATCTCACACTTTTAAAACCAAGCTGGTATTCTGACAGCCAAGAGTCATCGTTTTGAGCACCAATATCCCTTTCTCCTCCAAGTTTGTTTATGCATTTTAAGTGCATAACCTGGTTTGGCTTTTAGCCATCATAGACAGTACTTTATAGTTCTGGAGACAGCCTTGCATGCAAAAACTAAGACATTCCCTGTGTGCCACAGGAACACTGTGGCCATCGCACTGACACCACAGAGTGAGATCTGCCAGTCTCCTGTCAGTGGCTGCCAGCCTTCCTCCATCTCCAGGTGCTGAGAGAAGGCCATGGGCAAACCCACCCTCCCACCTGTCCCTGCAGGGACATAGCTGGGTCCCTGCTGCCTGAGGGGATGCACACAATTTTCCTCCTGGGAAAGGAGTCAATCTGGGGGCACACAGACAGAGGGACAGACAGGGGCACCAACACAAACTCGTGTCCCAGCTTCCTCGGTGGTGGCAGGATACCAAGCCCCTCAAGATTTGAGCCCCTCAATATTTGAGTAGGTTTTTGAGTCCAACTTTGAGGGTTTTTTTTCAGTTGTCAATCAGTGCCTGCAGCTGGATAGTTATGACTAAGCAATTGCATTGTGAACGCCATATAGTTGACTAATCTCCTCTTTTCAGAAAAATAAAAGGCAATCCCAAGAGGAACGGGCTGTCTGAATGAGAGCCAGGAGGAGTGAAGTCAACAGGACTGAGCAGTAACCAGGGGAAAGAGGAAGGTACAGAGAAGGGTGATAGATCTGGGGAAGCGCCTGAAACACAAGCCTTATGAGGAGCAGCTGAGGGAGCTGGGCTTGTTTGGCCCCAAGGGGAGGCTCAGGGAGGCCTCATCGATCTCTACAGCTGCCTGGACAGGAGGCCGTGGCCAGGTGCGGGTCGGCCTCTTCTCCCAGGCAATTACCCACAGGACGAGAGCACACAGCCCTAAGCTGTACCAGGGCAGGTTTAGGTTGGACAGTAGGAAGAATTCTTTCACGGAAAGCGTTATTAGGCATCGGAAGGGGCTGCCCACGGAGGTGGAGGAGTCAGGGCCGCTGGGGGTGTTTAAGGCCAGGCTGGATGTGGCTCTCAGTGCCGTGGTCTGGCTGACACGGAGCTGTCCGGACACGGCTGGGCTCGGCGGCCTCGTTGGTTCTGCGAAAGCGACCGCGACCACCGAGTCCCTGGCCACATACTCGGCGCGATCCCAGGCTCAAGGGACGGGAGGAGCCGAGCCCGCGGGCGAACCAGCGTGACAGGCGAGAGGTGCGAGCGGCAAACAGGGCTTTGCGTGCTAACTGACAGAAAAGCCACGCAACTCGCAGACAACGGATGCCGATGCTTTTGCTCGCAGTGTAAATTAATGCCGGGGGAGCCGAGCCGGCCCTTGGTGTGCTAGGGGTAGCACACCGCGGGCCGGGCCCGGCCGGGGCTGCCCCGGTTGCCCTGGCGGCGGCGCTGGCCCCGCCCCGCCCGGCCCCGCCCGCCTGCGGAAGATGGCGGACGGCGGGGCAGCGCCCGCGCAGCCCGACGGGCTCGGGGACGGGCCCGGGCCCGTGGGCGGCCGCAGGGACCGCCAGCCCCGGGGCAGCGGCCGCCCGCCTAGCGCTCGGGACCTGCAGGTGAGGGCACGGAGGGGCGCGCCCAGGGCCGGGCAGGGCAGGGCAGGGCCGGGCGGGGTGTCCCCTCGGGGGCGCCCCAGGCCTTCCCTCGGGCCGGCGCTGAGGGCGGCGGGAGGGGTGCGGGGTGCGGTGTGCGGTGTGCGGTGTGCGGTGTGCTGGCCGGGCTGCCCCGGAGCGGCCCCCGAGCCCAGCCGGCTGCTTGTGCCCCTACCGCACCCCGCGGTGCGATGGGCATGGGGATGGGGGGGCGCCCCTGGAGGAGCACTAGGCCCCTTGGGAAACGGAGCGTGGAACTGGGAGGGCTCTCCGGCACTTCAGTGCCCGAGTTTCAGCTGCGCTTTTAGTTATTTCGGCCCCGTTGTATGCCCCGATTGTTTGGTAGGAATGCCTTGCCTCGCAGGCAAATGTCAGTCTCCACAGATGCGGTGGAAGACCAAGGACAAGACCTTCTCCCAGGTGTACGAGGGAAAAGTAGAATTTGGTCACAAATGTAACTCAGCACTGGCACTTAAGGACTTAATTACGAGTCCTTTTAGCAGTATTCATTTATTGTATGGAACTTTGACACTGTATGAAGGTTTGAAATATTTTAGCAACAACTCGATTGGAATACAGGTTAAACATTTAGTAATTGAAACTGTCCCTGTTTTATTTAATTGTACACAATTAACAGAGAAAGATTGATATAGGTGGTTTTTTTCCCTTGGTTACTATTTGGAATTTTCACCCTGTTGAAATTAGTTTTGCTACAATTATAGAATGGTTTGGGTTGGAAGGGACCCTAAAGATCATGTGGTTCCAACCCCCCTGCCATGGGCAGGGACACCTTTCACTAGATCAGGTTGCTCAGAGCCCCATCCTACCTGGCCTTGAATGCTGCCAGGAATGGGGCATCCACAACTTCTCTGGGAAACCCGTTCTGGTGCATCATTACCCTCTGAGTAAAGAATCTGTACCATCTAATCTAAATTGCTCCTCTTTTAGTTTAAAACCCTTCCACCTTGTCCTATCACTATCTGCCTGTATAAAAAGTGGCTCTTTCACCTTTTTTTATAATCTGCCTTTAAGTACTGGAAGGCCACACTGAGGCCTCACTGGAGCCTTCTCTTCTCCAGTATTATTCTTGGATTAATCTCCAGTATTGCTTTATTACTGTTAAAATATGTAACAGTCTGTGTTAATACTTTTGGTTCATAAGGTCTTAGTCAACTGAAGCAGAACAGGCATTTTGGGTAGATTCTTATTGATAAAGTGTTAAGACCCAAGCAAGTGCTTTTGTGGGCCAGAGTGGCTGACCATCCATCCATCAGGGGTCTCACCAGTCCTTCCTCTGCCATCCATCCAATCTCTCTCTCTTTACTTGATTTGTTTTCGCACCATAAGATACGTGGTATAAGAAAGCCTGACCATGCCTTTTTACGCTCCCTTAGCATTCCTCAGTTTTTCAATTAGGAATGTTACAGGGTAGAGCTTTGCCTGTTCCTTTTAGTGTCTTCTTATGGACATGTTGTCTATGACTTTACATATCTAAAAGCTATTGCTTGTATACTCAGATAGAATGAGGGTCTTCAGTGGTTTTCTTGAACTGTCTGTTTACTCAGTTTAATTTTCTTAATAGGTATAATTCCTCAGCTCATGTTTTTTTCCCTGCCAAAAATGCCTCACAATAATATGGGATTAATATCCTGTGTTTATGGCAATATGTTTTGAAGGACAGATGATGTTCTATTTTATTTAAATGTGTATTCCTTCACTGTGAAATTGCAATGAAACTGTAGCCTAGTACCTTTTCTGGTGTGTATGATAAATGTTAATGTCAGTTGCATAGTGTGAACTAAATGATTTGGGGACAGAACTGAACATGATTTGACAAGGTATTATTCAAGACGTAAGATTGCTAAAAATGGCATGGTAGATGTCCCTCACACAACGTCCTAAAAATGAACTTGCCACGGATATTGCAGCATTTAGGGAATCTTTATGAAAAAGCTGTTTCGATTTTTTTGAAATATTTCTGACAATGTCTAGAATTCAAGTCAGAAAAACTGAATTCATTCTTCGTTCCAGTACAAGCTTGTTTAAGTTACATTTTTTCCATTTCTGTGTAAAACGTTTGTAATATTTATTATTTGCTGCCCCAGCTTATCAGAGGGTTACGTAGATAGTTTATTTCAATTTGTTAACATTAGTGAGCTGAGCTTAATATCTGCGTGTGTGATATTGAATCTAATACAGGCTTAGTGTAGCTAGGGAAGCAGTGTGAACAAAATGACAGCAGAGTACGAGTTGCAAGTCAGAATGGCATTTAAGCATGGTGTGGGTTTTTTCATAAAGCAGAAAGGAAGTTGAATTCTAGTTGGGGTTTCTCACATTGATGTTTCTAATTTTCTGGGGAGATGCACATTTCACATTTTTGTCTTATTACTGTTGCACATGTAGTTCTAGAGTTGCAGATTTCTAAAATGAGTTCCATTTCCTACAGCTGGCCTTGGCAGAGTTATACGAAGATGAAGCTAAAAGGCAGTCCTTGTGTTCTGACAAACCAACAACTACAAAGATCGGTAACCCAAAAGTATCACAGAGGTAAGATAGTCTTTGTACTTCAGAAATGTGTGGATAAGTGCTGTATTAGCTCACAAAACTTTGTCATGCTTGCTTGATCCCCTCCATGTATAAAAAGCGATCTAAAGCAGTTCATAATGCAAAATTGTGAATTCCTGTAATAATGCATCATCTGTCTTCTCACAATGCTTTTTAAATTCTATTTATTTAAGAGCCTTTGTATTATATGGTATTCCAGGAATTCCAAAACACTTCAAACCCACTTCAGATAAGACTAAGATGCTATAAGTGAAATGCAGTGTTGCCCTTTGTTTTACAAAGACAGAATTTGAAAATTTGCTGTGTCAGAAAAATACTGCAGTTATTGGCTTTTTCAAAATTCAACAAATCAGTTCTTTATGTGAACTTGCAAGTGAGCTGCTTTTAGTGCTGTATTTATGTCAGTATCTGGTGAGACAAATAGTAATTTGAAAAATTATTGGTAGGTTCATTATTAGCCTGCTAAGAGGTGAGAGAAATAAGAGGGACTTCTTAATGAATTTATCTGGATTGGGGAGATGGAAGGAAAGATGCATAACTATATGTAAATCCAGCTTTTGCTAGCCTGCTGTGCTTGCAGTTCACATAGCATTTGAAGTTTCCATGTAGTGTTGAATTTTTTATAAAGAAATCTTACCAATTTTTAATTAATATTTTTTAAATCGCGTGAACAAGAGGAGTTTTTATAACATTACTGTCAGTAATGCCATAGCAAGTCTTGTATTTGGCTTGTCTTTCATTTGCTGCCAGTATGGATGTCTCTGTTAAAGGATGTTAAGCAAAAGAAAAGACCTTAGTCACCAGAGTCATGCTTTGAGTGCATCTTGAAATGCAGATCTCTTCAGGAAGAGAGATTTTAGTGCAGTATGTTACACTTGGAAAATAATACCTGGGTTTTTTTGTTTGTTTTGGTGAAACCACCTAAGCTGACTAATCAGCTATGTAGAACAATGTTTTCAAACAAAAAAGCAAACAGCTCCATTTACCCACACGTATCATGAAGTTACAACTTCCCACTCCTAACCAAAGGAAAATACCATATCTCAAATAATTCAGTGTGATAGCTGGCAAACACTTGTTCTTTGTGGGCAATCACACTGGAATCTGTCTGACAAAGAAGAGATGGCTGCTATTTGCATGGTATCCCAAAAGAGATTTTTCTTTTAGTAGACTCCAGTTTGCTCTTGGATGAGCAGTGTATTAATTGCAAGGAAACATAGTGCTGCTCTTGAAGTTATCTGCTTAGCCTGCCTTCCACAGTTGCAAGTATAGAAGATTCCTCTGGGCCTTTCTGTCATGTTGTGTGAGCTCCTTTGAGAAACCTACAACTATTGGCACAGAAACACAAACCTCCAATGCGACAAAGGAAGAAAATAGAATTAACTTATAAAAATTAAGATTAAAAGTGTTTCTAGTGCACATGATCTTAAGACCATAATAATACCTTTTTTACTAAAAAAGTGGTTAGAATCAGATTCTTCACTGAGATACAGAATTACATTTTTTATCAACACTGATACTTAAACGAAGGGATGGCCAGCTCTGTTACACTTCCATTTCAAAGATATAGTAACCAGACAAATTGCATAACCTGAATTAGTGATCTACCAATACTCATGTAGCAGATTGTATGTATGTTCTTATCCCGTGGTAATTGGCTACCTCATAAACATCTTATATTAATGAGTTTTATCAAGTCCTACAGGATAAGAGCGTGTATCTGTCCAGCTTTTCCTGGCACTGTGCAACTGACAACCCTGGCTTGTCAATCAGTCCCTATCGTAAAACAGAGTCTGATTCTACGTTTTTATCATCTTTTGGAAGTCTTTGTGATGTTGTCATTCAAAGTATTTTTAAAACTGTGTAAACTAGAAGTGAAAACTACCTTTTAGTTTTTAGGATCCTCATAGATAGGGACTCCAGGACATCAAGGAAGGTCAGTGTTGATTAGACAACTTATCCCGTGACAAAAAGAGCTAAAATGTGGAAATAGTTTGACATGTAATTAATTCTGGTAATTTGGATTCTGAAACAGCTGTTGAGCTTGCATATATCCTGTGTTGTCAGTGGGAACACCAGTGGCATAAAGCAGAATTCTGCATAACCTATGCTAGAATAGAATAGTTGAGTTGCAATAGACCTGCAATGACCATCCAGCCCAACTGTTACTGCAAAATGACTCTGGCATATATGTGCCCTTTCCTGCTTATTCACTGGGAAACATTCATGTCTATGTACCTTGACAAAAAAAAAAAAAAAAAAAAAAAAGACTGAAAAAGCCACAACAACTTGATATCCTTAGTTTTTGGAAAAGAAGTAGTTTCAGAATTCATTTAGAGATGAATTACTTTGTGAAGTGTATATACCAATCTTCTCCAAATGTTTTCTTTTATTCTCTTGGCAGTCTTAAATTGGATTCTCTTAGAAGGTTGAGAAAACCAGAGAGAAGCATGAGCGATGACAAAGAAAACCAAAGGTATTTTTAAATAGAAAAAAATAAATCATTCAACAGTTGTCAAAACTGTTTGGGGGTTTTGTCACATTCACACTTTGCTCCCTCCTGTTTTTTCAAAATGCACGTGAGCTAGGTCTGTCCTGCAAAGTAACTGCAGGGATGCTATGTGACTTGTTAAAGTTAAGTGTTATCTGTACACTGTTGTAGTAAAACTGTTAGCAGAATCTGACTCTGGTGACGTAGGACCTGTGGATGCCCTAACACATGACTGTATGGTTGTAAAGATTGTAACTTAAACTTGTACTCAAAAGCGCTTTTGCCTTTTCTCTAATGTCCTGGGTTGTTCTTTGTATCCATTGTTCAAATATTTGAGTACTTCCTTTCTTTCTTGAATGCAAATTACGATGAAAATTGTTGTGTATCTCCTTGCCACTATCGTTCTTTTAAATCTGATAATTAAAGATTTTCTATATAAATGGCAGGTGGGATAATAAATACAGCTTTATGTACAAAGGGGAGATGTTACTAAGGAAGTGACAATTATCTACTTTATAAAAGCAGTATGGTTGTATAGGACCTTCATATCCCATACCAGTTTTTGGTAACTGTAATTATCATGGAATCAACAGTTATTGGCCTGAGAGACAGTCACTGGCCTGAGAGACAGTTTAACATCGGTTTCTCTTACCCCAAGTGGTTAAGTGTAAGAGTTGAGGAAAGTAAGAAACACTTATTAGTTACAAATGTTTCCTGTAATCAAAGCTGAAACACTCAGATTTGCCAGATTATGTATTTATATGCAGATTTTTTTAGAGCATCTATTCCATTGGTATTTAGAGATTATAGTGCCTTTCTCAAGATAATTCTCAAGGAGTATCTTGATCTTCATAATCAAACAGATGCAGTTGTGAACTATTGAACTATTTTGAATTATTTGTAGTTTAACATTTCATCTTCAAGAGCTAATAATGGGACTGTGGTGAAGGAAGAAACCACAAATTAGCTTTCACGGCAGTTTCTGCAGGTTTTAAAATGTCTTGAAAGGTTAATTAAATTTATTAAAAAATTTCCATTTCTGGTATTGGAAGGAAGAGAAATATGCTAGATCTGTGGATTAAAAAGTCAAATTGTGGCACTGTTCAAATTTTCCAGAAAAAGTTTTATGCTTGTTCTGCCAAGATGGTGTTAGTTGTGACACTACATTCTATCCAGCCTAGGCACAGTCCCATGCACAGGACACCCCTGAGGAAATGTGCCTTTCTGGGAGCAAGTGACATCCACATAAGATGGACAGCTGCATCAGGACTGTGCTCACTTATAACATAGGGCCCTGCCCTCTAACCTCTGGGATCTGTTTCCAGAAGGCACCTTGGTTGGTTGTTAGGTGTAGTGCTGCTTGGATTACTGGGAAGGTCAGAACCAAATGGAAAATTTCTGTTGCCAGAATGGAAAGGTTTTGTGCCAAATTTGTCTCTTTATTCATACTCTTTTCTTTTGAGGAAAGAGAAAAATTATGCTTGTAATTTTTAAAGCATTGTTGCTTATGTGCATTGCTACTCTAAAGATTTTATTCAGGTGACTCAGAATATAGAGGATTACAGATTTCTGGGACTTCTAATAATCCAAGTAAAATTGTTGCTGAACTCTTCAAGGAAGCAAAAGAACATGGGGCTGTCCCGTTAGATGAAGCCTCAAGAGCATCTGGTGATTTTGGTAAAGCTAAGGTAAAAGTTAAAAGATGTTTTGATCTCTATTTATATTAGTGTTTCTGAAACTCATCAAACCACAGGAGAGCAAGTCCACCTTTTTGCTGTTTGCAAATATCAGAGAATTTGCTCAGCACAGTTGTGGATTGTCTGTGCTCCAATAGCTTGCTCTGGAAAATAAATGGGAAGAACCACACAATTTCAGAGGATATTGTTAGAAATCACCATGAACTGGAATTATATGCTTTGTTTTTAATTACAATTTATAAAAAAAAAAAAAAAAACAGACTAAATTTGCATCCCAAATCAAAGTCTCTTACCTGTAGAGTTGCTTCTAGAGGATAATGATCAGCAGTTCAGTGTACAGATGGAGGCTGGTGACAAGGTATCCGTATTGCAGCCAGTGATATTTAATAACTTTATCAGTAACATAGACAGTGGGATCAAGTGCACCCTCAACAAGTTTGCAGACGACACCAGGCTGAGTATTGTGGTTGACATGCCTGAAGGATGGGATACCATCCAGGGAATCCTGGACAAGCTGGAGAAGAGGAGCTATGGGAACCTTGTGAGGTCAACAAGGCCAAATGCAAAGTGCCACACCTGTATCAGCACAAACCCCAGTATCAACAGAGGTTAAACAGATTGTGAGCAGCTCTGTGGGGAAGGACTTGGGGGTACTGGTGGATGAAAAACTAGACATGACCCACCAATGTGCACTCACAGTCTAGAAAGCCAAACATATCCTGGGCTGCAAGAAGCATGGCCAACAGGGTGAGGGAGGTGATTCTGCCCGTCCTCCACTCCAGGTGTGAGATATCATCTGGAGTACTGCATCCAACTCTGGTGTGCTCAACACATGGAGGACATCGACTTGTTAGAGTGAGTCCAGAGGAAAGTCACAAAAATAATCAAGTGAAGCATCTCTCCTATGAGGAAGGGCTGAGAGAGTTGGGATTGTTCAGCTTGGAGAAGTGAAGGCTCTGGGGAGACCTTATTGCAGCCTTCCAGTGCTTAAAGGGGGCTTTTAAGAAGATGGGAACAGACATTTCAGTAGGGCCTGTTTTGATAGGGCAAGGGGTAATGGTTTAAATTAAGAGAGCAGATTCAGCCTACATGTAAGAAATAAATTCTTTCAACAAGTATAGTAAAACACCAGGACAGATTGCCCAGAGAGGTGGTGGATGCCCCATCCCTGTAAACATTCAAGGTCAGGTTGGATGGGGCTCCGAGCAATGTGTTACAGTTGAAGATGTCCCTGCTTGTTGCAGGGGAGCTAAGTGACCTTTAAAGGTCTCTTCCCACCCAAACTATTCTATGATTCTTACGTCTGAAAAAATGTACAGAATAGAAACTGAAATGCATCACAGAAAGCTTGCTTAGCCTGATTATGCTTACTAGGTATAATTTTCCACTTAGAAAATGCATGTTATAACAGAATATTTGCTTTTTATCAGAGAGGCAAGCTTGTGGATGCTTCTTTTTTTGAACCTAGGTAAGAATTTTAATAAATTGGTTCAGATAATTATTTCAATAAGCTTTTCTATGTATTTTTTCAGTCATTTTCTGGTGGTGGATATAGATTGGGTGACTCATCACAAAAGCACTCTGAATACATATATGGAGAAAATCAAGATGTAAGTAAATTCTGAATAGCAAACAGAACCTCCAACAGATGTCTGTTTAATCATGTTTACAGCTTGAAGTGCCAGTATTACTCTAACTGTGCCTGTGAGGAAAAAATAATATCTAACTATTGAATATGTGTTAAATATAAATGATTAAAGTGTCCAAAGAGAACAGATGTTCTTTGGATATCCCAAAGGCCTCCATTATGGAATTTTCAGGTGTAAATTACTTTGAAATTCTTAGCACACCTTCTTTGCAGTTACTTTCCACCAGCTGTTGTTCTGCATTCTCTTTGCTATGCTAACATTTTAATCCTTCTGGGAATTGATTCTTGCTGTGGTTTGCAAAGTAGCCAATCTCAAACTGGAGGGGATGGGTGTATTCTAGGAAAGGTGAAGCAGCATGTTAGAGGCCTTTTGAAATTGTCTGGGCTTTCTTTCCTATCACTTAAAAAGCAGGAAGTGAAGGAAAGGGTGAGGAAAAACAAGGTTCTCTGTGCTTTGAGATTTTTGTGAATGGCTGGAGCAAATGTTAAGCTCATTTAGAAACAAACCCAAGAAATAAGTAAGGCCAGGAATTGAGTAAGGATGTGGTTCTGGCTGGAGTGTGCTATCATGTCACACCAGGAACTGCTACCTTCTGCTCTCCTAAGTAATCCTTCTGCTCTCCAAGTAATAGCCAGAAACCTGTGGATTTACCATAACTGGGAGCAGGGATAGTTTTCCAAGGAAAGGCCAGTTTTGTTGGCTAGGGAAGGCTAGGTATGCTGGATTGCAAGGCAGTTGCAAGGAACAGGTGCAGGCTCAGAAGCTGAAAGGCTCTGGCTGGACCTTATATGTAGCAAAATAAGTAAGGAGGGAAGGAGGCTGATTTCCTGGATTCTCAGTATTTGAACTGAATGGAGCTAGTATCAAATTCATTGGAGTTCAGTATGTAATAATTTGAGGAAAGAGTAGTTTTGGCTGTAGTAGATGTATCAGCAGTAATTTGTAATTTTATAAGTTTATTTCTTAATTTATCAACAAAAATGTTTACTGCTTTTGAAAGTAATTGAAATGCTGTGAAGATGCACAGTCATTATATCATACTTTGTCATGGATAGCACAAAAGAGCTTCTTTTTCCCCAGGTGTAAAAGTGGTCTCGAAGCAGATAGTAGTTATTTGCTTTTATTAAAAAAGGTTCTAACAATGAGAGTTACAGTCCAGTGTTCTGTTCTTATTTTGTTGTTTGCATTCTTGATTGTGATCTGGTACAAAATCTCTTAAGTGTAGATCAAAACTTGTACAACTAATGTGGATGAAATTGCACTGCCTTATGTGTTTCTCTTCACTTCTTTTTATTTCACTTTATAGGTTCAAATTTTGTTGAAACTGTGGAGGAATGGCTTCAGTTTAGATGATGGCGAATTGCGATCCTATTCAGACCCAACAAATGCTCAGTTTCTTGAGTCTGTTAAAAGAGGGTAAGTTAAAATGGCAACTTTTTGGGGGTATGACTTTCAAGTGGGGTGAAGAAAAATGCTTTCTCCACATGTTTATTAAAACCTCCAGGCTGCTTCTCTGCCTGCACCGATAAAAAAATTCTGTATTTGTCATCAGATGCATGAGACATTTAAACATTTGGAATACTTTGGTTCTTCTGGTGGTTTAACTCTGAATAGTACTTGTTATAACAGCTTTTAGATTGACATGTTTTATTTGCTCATTCTGTTTTTTGTCAGTATGTTTTAGGTTTTGACTGTCAGCTCACTGATTTATTTTTTTTTTACTTCCTTTAGGATGAAATCAATTCATAAAACAGTTGAATGTGACTTTCAAAGTAAACAGGCTATTAATAATGACTCATACTGCATATGTACTTTTTGCATAATTTCATTTTGCAGTTCAGAGTGTAATTGGGATTTTTTTTTTTTCACTAAGGGAAATTCCTGTGGAACTGCAGCGGCTCGTTCATGGTGGCCAGGTTAATTTGGATATGGAAGATCACCAAGAACAGGAATATGTGAAGCCCAGACTGCGATTTAAAGCTTTCAGTGGTGAAGGGCAAAAACTTGGAAGGTGAAAAAACCCTAGATTTTCTGTTCTGTGCTGTGTATTTGTATCCTGTTTCATTCCTGTGACTGAAAATTCCAGACTACCTTGTCCAAAAGTGCATAATCTGTCTTCGCCTAAATCGATGAGAGTAAACAGTAACGTGACCTCAACTCTACCCATCATCAGCTTTTTCACACAACAATTACAGGCTTTAAAGCGTCTTTGACAGCTGACTTGATACTAGCTGTTGAATTGTAAACAATTCAGTGTTTCTGTTCATCATTGCATATACTCATATAATGTATTTGGTTACCTGAAAAAGGTATTACTGGTGTGCTTCTTCAAGTAATTTAATTCAATAAATGATTTTTTACTGTTTATATTGTCTTTTTAAAAATGAGGAAATGTGCTCAGTAAAACTGAGAAGGAGTGGAGGTGAAATAGGGAACAATTGTATATGATAACTTCTTCACCTGAGCACTTGCCAAGATTATTGAAGAAAATAGCTGAAGGTTTCACATATAATAAAACGTGCACACCACTTGCATGGCATTTTTGTTTGTTTAGGTATCTGATGAAGTCTCAGGCATGTAAGCAATGAAAGGACCGGCCAAATTATTATTTCCAACTAGAGTTACATTCTTACTATTCTAATTGTAAAATAGTCCACATGCTCTGTGGTGATTATCAATGTCTTGTTAATATCATTTGTACTTCAAAAGGGTGGGGGGTGCAATCATAAAGTAATGCTCCTAAAATCAATTCATGAAGCAGTTTGTGTCAGTTTAGTGCACTATGATGGTGTATGATTATTTTTAATATAGTCCAGAGATACAATATACAAGTCTTAGTATCACAGGCATCTGCCATTTCATGCTCTGTAAACATAAACAAATATAGTTCTATTTGTACTTGGGTACCTATTTAAAATCATGCAAAGGTAATGATACCACAGTTACAAGAAAAATAACTATGAAGTATTGCAATCATTGACAAGAAACTACAAAAGCATTATTTGTATCTGTTAGAAAAGCTGTGTTTATACTTAGTTCATATAACTTTGAGAGGATTTTCATTGCTCATTTGTACTAGCTATACATGGTAGTTATTAAATGAAAAACACAACTGAAATATTCAGTTCTACTTTGACTCAAGTAGTAACAACTGGGTGTTTGGGTTTTTTTTCTTTTAATCTTTCAGCCTTACACCTGAAATAGTCAGCACGCCTTCTTCCCCAGAAGAGGAGGAGAAATCCATTCTTAATGCACCTGTTCTGATTGATGATTCCATGCCAGCAACTAAAATTCAAATTAGGTTAGCAGATGGAAGCCGTTTAATACAAAGATTTAATCAAACACACAGGTAAATTGATTTTGCATCAGTGCAGGTAACCATAAATATTTTGATAAGTTTGTGTTTTCTCATTAAATGAGTATCAGCAAGAAGCTGAAAAGGGGGAAGTACAGCTTCACTGAAATGTATAGCTCTGTGTCATTTTCATTACATGGATATACAGATAAATTGAGTGTCAGATCAAAATTCTGTTGGAAAAACAAGATATCTGATAACTGCAAAATCACAAACTTTTATAACCAATTCTGTCCTGTGATTTTTTTAAGACACAGTATGAGCCGTGACTGTTCTCAGGATGACTGAAATCTTGGCCGACCCACTATGTAGTCATCCCAGCCCTGAGCCCTTCTTGGGAGGAGAAGGTGGATGACTCAGAAAACACTGTGAAAACACTTTATTACAAAGTGTGGAGTCTAGACTCAATTGGAAAGAGAAGTCCTGTGGCCCATAATCAAGAGCTTCAGCTTTCTACCTTGTTGCACTTGAGAGCGTGGCTAAATGTGACATGGGTTCTAAGTGTAGACTGCAGCCCATATGCAGAAGGGTATGTAGATACAACATGCTCATTTGCAGTTCTGACACATGGGCTGGACATAACATTGAGAACCGAATTTTGTATTGCTTTGGATGGTCATCTCCTAAGGATTGGTAGTGTTTGAACTTTGTGGGGTTTTTAGTTCTGTTAGTAGCTCGCTTGCTCTGATTAGAGAGCTTGCCACCAATTTTATTGACATTGTTGGAGCAGTGCCACAAATGGTGTTGGCCAACCCCATCTATTTGCCTAAGAGGTTGTGTTAGTGCAAGGTTCTGCAAAGCTCTACTTTTCACTATGTGGCTGAGAGAACTTTGGGCAGAGGGCAGAGATTTGGGCCATAGTCCACCCACGCTTAAGCAGTATTCAAGCCAGCCTTGATTTGAAACCTGCACCATTTGCTTTAGAACACAGCTGAAATCTGAATCTTGACCTAAGATTTGGGTCTTAGCATGGGCCCAATTCCATGTTCGTATTGTTACAGGTACAGTTCACCTGTTTCCTTTTTTTCCTTCTTGCTCAAAATAGGGACAATGTGTGGCTTTCTTCACCTGGCAATATACACAGACCACAATGAGACAATTTTAGCTGAGGTGCCAGTAGGGAGGAAGATACAGCAATAATTTTTGATACTTTAACAGATCTGATAATGTACACTGATGGTACAGGCCCAGATCCTTCCTTCACAGTACCTCTGCAGAAGTGACTTAGACAAACCATAGGGCTTATTGGGAGCTTCTGTATTCATGTTGGGTGTTCTTCTGTCTGCATGAAAGGATTGAAATGGTAAACTTGCCAGTGACGTCTCTAACCAAAGGTGTGTTGACAGGAGCTTACTTTAATCATGATTAACTCTCTTTTCGTTGTGAATTTGCCCTGTTTATGTCATAGGCCTTGAAGACTGATAGAAAGCTGAAGTCTGCTTATTTGGCTACAGTAAATCTGCCAATTTACTAATTAAAAAAGATGTTCAAAGATTTATTCTCAGCTTAGTGTCTTAGGGGAGAAACCTCAAATTTCAGGGTTTTATCTCTAAACCAATATTTTTTCATCCATGTCTTACAAAATTAAATTACTGTTGTTGTATGGTGATGTGATTGTTTTGTTAACTATTGCTCAGAAGTTTAGTGCCAAGTGAAAATAAGGGAAACCTCTTGTTATTGAAGTGCATTAATAATTCCCCTCTGCTTTCTCTTCAGTGTGACCAAATATTTTAAGATTCCTCCTTCCATTAATAATTTCACAGTTTTGGAATATGCTAACATGGTGTGACTCTTGGATATGATCCTGTGCAGGGCTAAGGGTTGGACTCGATGGTCCGTATGGATCCCTTCCAACTCAGCATATTTTGTGATTCTGTGAATTAATAATGGAATTTTTGACAGGGATGTTGAAATTACTTGACTTTCTGTGTTAGATATCAGTTTGCAATATACTTCCATGTTAAAAATTTTGTTTCTGTTATTTGAGAAAACAAGCAACAATCATTTTAATTTTTCAGGTTTTTTTATGCAAGAATCAAAAAATTGTAGGCTACTATTTTTAGTAATCTGGATCAAACGGAATTGTAAACTTTAGGATTTATTTAATGGTTTTGTCTGTTTGATGGTTTTGTGTTGTCTGATCATCTTAGTGTACAGAGATATGTGTCAAAATGGAGTCATACACAGTTTTCATGTCCATATCCTTTTCACAGGATTAAGCATATTCGAGATTTCATTATCCAGTCCCGTCCAGCTTTTGCAACAACTGATTTTGTTCTTGTGACTACCTTTCCAAATAAAGAGCTAACAGATGAAAGCCTGACACTACAAGAAGCAGATATACTTAACACTGTGATTCTTCAGCAATTAAAGTAATCTTACGGTTGTTGTACAATATAGGGAGCCTGCTGTATTGTCATACAATATGTTTCCAACAGATGAAAGAAAGGAAATATCAGTGTCTTTTTATTTCATTATTTCCAGGGATCAGATTTTTGGATTTTATGTCTTCCAGCTATAACATATCTAACTTGTTTATTTTGCTTTCTCAACATTATTCAACCTTTTTTCAGTGTTAAAATTAAGCTTCCATATGTTGGTATGTTTCAAACCACATCTTGTATTCAATGTGAAATGAGATAGGACTTTGAATTGTTATTTTGAAGGGGTGGGGAAAGCATTTTTCAGAAGGGGACAGTATCTTTCATACAGTTGGTAAGATTTGCACTATGGAAATGTTCTATGCTGCATTGACAAACAGCCATTTGAAAACTTAGACTGTAGGTTATGTTTACCTTCCAAATTGTATTAATATTAAGGTGTTCTTTTTAATAGGTTTACAGATAATTAATGTCCTAATATAATTTTTGTATATTCTATTTGTAATGTTTCATGGTGCAGGATAATATTTATATTTTATTTTTTCTGTCATTTTCCTGGTATCATTGCTCGTATGAGTGAATCAGTTCAGGAGATGCAAACCTCAGCAGACTATAATAGGTTGTTCTTATTTGTATTCTTGTTGTTCTTCTTGTGATGAAAATAAATATGAATTTTTTTCTTCTTGAAGTTAGAGAAACATGAGAGACCACTGTCAACTGGGTAAATGATGTGACTGGGTGAAGGCCTGTGGCCGCTTTGAATCTCTATATGCAGTTGAACCCTGTGCAGCTACATGATTCTTTACAGAGTTACTTATATAACCCCAAATGAAAATACACCAAGGTGCACAAACATGGAACTTGTCTACTTTTGTGCATACAAGTTTTGAACATGTTAATTGGTCATGCATTTTTGACCTGAATTTCAGGTCTTTATATTTGAAATTTTGGCCAAAGGCATTTTGTAGTATTGTCATGGGGATTTGGTTGTGCAGCTTTCAGTATGGTTGTTTGGAAGCTGTATAATTAAACTCTTTAATCTTTGAAATTATATATTTTTTCAAATAACTTGCCCAAACACTACATTAATAGGTAGGAATATTATGTTGGGGGCCAACTGGCTGCTGTGCTTTAGTAGTATGCAGTTCTATAATATTTGGGGATTTATATCAGATGAGGGGATTACACTCTAAAGGAAGGTAAATGGGCTGTTTCTCTTGTACTGATATATGTGTTAAAAATTCTGGTTTCAATGATTATTTTGTTCTGGAAATATCAATACTTGTTTATTTATGCTAAAGTTATAATTTCTCAGTATTTTCTTACATTTTACCTCAAAGTAGATAAACTGAGATAGAGTGAGTAAATTTTAAACATACAATTGTATTTGAAGTATTTTGTTTTGCAGTCTGAATATCTGCATGATTTTAATAATAATTAATTTCATGTGCTTAGTAATTAAAGTTTTATGTTAAAGACCACAGGCAAGACTTGTTGTTTTATTCCAAATTTATGTTGTGATGAAGTGGTGATTGTGCTGTGTGACCAAATATTTAAGCCTAGACAGAAAGGAATGGACACATAGTATGCATATAATTTTATATATTAACAATTCTCTATGTAAATGCGAAGCCAAAGTCAGTATTGTGATACTCATCTTGGATGGTCTGTGGTTTGGGCGCATTTCAGTTCAGAATATACATAAAGTTACATTGCTTATTATTTCTGAAGACCATTATTAATTAAATTCTGATGTATGAAGAGCAGTGGTTAACTAAATTTTTGTGGTTTTTTTCATTATGCCAAAACCCACAACTGCGTATTATCAAAATCCCTTTGTTTCAGATAGCTGCTGATAAATTTTAGTGTTTAGTAGCAGCTGAGAGTAACTGGGAGTCCCAGTAGTTGACATGATTTTGTCAAGCACTTAGAAAACATCAAATCTCATGTTTAAATGTTTCACTGCTTCTCAGTACTTTAAAACCTGTGGAATTCTCCATCTCATAATTTTGTCATACATTTTATTATCAAAAATGCTCACTCATGTAGCTAATATCTTGGCATTTTTGGCACAAAACTGTTAACTTTGAGTACAGGCCTATGTGGATATGCTGTTAAGACTGGCTACAGGCAGAAGGAACTTGGTAGAGGATGATCATCTTTCCCTCTCAGTAAGGCTGCTGAGCTTGGGAGTTCCTCTTAGCTTCCATGAAATACAGGGAACAATCCTATTGCTTGCTGTTATAGACAGCTTATGAAAGGCTCAGGCTTCACCTCTGCTTGTCTTTCATAGAAATCCTTCATCACAGAAGAGCCAAATAATCAAAAGCTGAATATTTACTTTATAAAAGTCTCTAGTCATTTATTCTGGATAAATACAATGTTAGTTTTGGATTTTTTCTTTTTTTTTTTCCCAGCGGCACATTGAGACATTTGTAAGCATTCTGCAATAATTAGACTAATGGACACACTTGTATAATTAGCATTTATTAAGAGTTATGCTGTTCTCGCTCTTTAGTGAAAATCTGTGCAATATTAAATTAAGTGCGGAAAAGCATGCTAGTACTCCAAGGTGCTATTTGCTAGCTCCCTGCTTAGTTGCTTACACTGTTACTACTCATGTGGCCTTTAAATTGTGTTATTTTGTGCAGAGAGAACAGACAGAGATACATATTCCCCTTGCTTAAGCTGATTAAACTTGACAGGCTGCAGTGTAGATGTGTACTGTTCTACCTGCAGGTGAGACAGTGAGCAGAGAGAGTCTGGGATAATAAATACTGAATTAAAACATGACAAAAGCAGTAAGCTTGTGCTGTTTCTATAGGATGGATATAGTTGGAATGAGTTCCTGAAGAGATTAAAGGTAGGACGGATGCTATTTAGCTGTTTATCAATTACTTGAATGTAGATTTTAAACATCAAAAGATTAATGCAATGATAACAGCAGACTGTGAATACGATGACCATTTAGTGGACTGTAGCAATTGGATCACTTGTATCCTGAATACAGCCAAGTGTCAATTTACAAATCTTGAACCAGCTCTGAAAGACACTAGTAGCCTGGAAAGCACTGTCTCTAGAACAGAGTTGTATGACAGTAGGAAAACAATGCAGCAGAACTGTTTACACCCCTTTGAGGTTTACAAAATTGACTCTGTGACTGGTAGATGATTCTAATCCCTGTGTTACTGGTGAGTTTGATACCGTTTATGGTGCTTTAGACATAGGACCAAAAAAAGCAATGTACATGATAAATGTCTTATCTTAAGAGCTCAAAACAGGTAACATCAGGAATAAAACAGAGATGATGTGATTTAAAATGGGCAGTTACTTTACAGGGGGAAAATTTATTAGAGGACTGTTTGGTAGAGAAAAGCATAACACAGAAGCTTGTACAAAGAGGAAAACTCAGGTATTTTCAAAGTGAAATTCAAACACATTTTTCAATAGTTGAACTACTGGAATGAACCAACCTTTAAAATCAACTTCTGTCCTCTTTTTTTTGTTTGTTTTGGTTTTTGTTTGTTTGTTTTTGTTTTTTTTTTTTTTGTTTGTTTTTGTTTAATTCTCGTTGTTATGCTGGCTTTGTGTAAGATTTGTTTTAATTAAACCATATTTGGGTTTGCTACTGAGACAAAATAAGGTGACTTAATTTTTGAAAAGCAGTTTACTTTGCCTTTGTCTAGTCATCCTTAGAGTTAATAAATCTTACGTATGTTTCATATTTAAACAGCTGGAGATGTTACATGCATCACTCTACATCTTAAGTATTTTCATTACAGATCTTCCCAAAAAAGTCTGCTGAGCATCAAAGAACTCAGATTACAGACTAGAACTCACCTTTTTACACTCCTAACTTTCAACTCTTCTGCTTTAGTAATGGTCTTGTTCTGCCGATAACTGAAAAGCTCTCTGGCAGCACATCTGAATGTGAACGGAAAGAAACTACTTTTAAATAGTTTTTCATCTAACACTGAGAAATGAGGAGAGTATCTAGTTCTTTTTTGTTGGCTGGGAACTGTCTGCACGTGAGTTAAATATGTGATCTATAAGCTGTGTGTTTTAGCTCTTTCAGGGGTATGAGAAGGTAGATGTGTTCTTATTCCACATTACATTAAGATAAACCAAAATATTCATTCTTAACTGTGGAATTAAAATAAAATCCTTTAGGGATTTATTCTGGAAGAGCTACTATTTTACATTTATAAATCTACATCAGTCCAAATTACTTTAGTGAGATCTTACACCATTTAAATACTAATGAGCAAGAACTCCCAAATGGCAATAATCATGAGTCATTTTTTATATATGATATTTTTAGCTGAAATTTGAATAGAATGAATTACTTATGCAGGGCTGTGAAGTCGGTATTTATTTTGTAGAATTCTTAGTCTCTTATTAGGTGCTGATGTAAAAATTTTGATTGTCTATTCTAGCAAAAAGCAAACAAACCAGAATTCATAGTGTTTATTAGCTCTAACCTTAACACTGCGAAATAGTTGCACTTTGAGAACTAAATAAATTTTCTTAATTCCAAATTAAATTTTAATGAACTTTTCCATGGCAATAGCTGTCTACAGTGTTTTGGACCAACGGGAACCTCAGAACTTGTGCCTGTATTGTACACTCTAGACAGATGTTCCATTTCAGGGAACAGAATTAATTTCTGTTTATCTTGCAACTATTCCTAATCAAGTTATATTATCATTAATCAGATGTTCACAATGTAAATGTCTACAATCTTTTGTGATGATTTAGTTAATCCATTTTAAATTGAATTTTGCAAATAAAAAGCCTGAGTGTGAAAATATAAGTGCTATTTTTTTAAAGCTTGCAGTTAATAGAGAAGAACATAGATAAGGTATTAATTTCTACTTGCATTTGAATTTTCCCTTAGCAAGGTGCTTCTTGTTAGAAGAAATTGAGAAATTTCCAGTAGAGAAGACTTTAGCTCCAAATATAGAATAGTGCTACCACTTTTTGTCCATGAATAAGAACTTCAATACATTTGAATACTGGTTTCCACTTTTCTATTTATCACTTCTAAAATATTGGTTCTCTTGTTTTTGTATGTTTTGATACTGTTTTCATATGTATGCTTTCAGCTCTTTTAACTATAAAATCATATTCCCACACATTTTTATTAAAGCAGTCCTACTTCCCATAGCAGTCCCCCAATCCTGTAGTCTAAATTGAGGTTTTGAAAGCAGAGGACAGAGCATAAGTGGATATAGGCAAATGGTCATGTTAAAATGTTTTTCACTAACTTATTTGCGCCTGCTCTTACAGTTTAATAACTTGTTTCATTTTCTAAGGAGTATTCCTGAACATTCTATTTCCTGGAAACAGGCACAGACCTCAGACCCAGTTGGAACTGCTTGGTAACCTTGGTCACCACACAAAAAATTGTAAGCCAAGCCTTGGTCTCTGTGAAAAGAGTGAATTTCAGCAGAAGAGATCAGAGAGTTAGACCTTAAAAGGATCTGCTCGGGATTCAGGTTCACTTTTTCCCCTCATATCTTAAATCCCAACACTGGAAAAGTTTGTATGAACCAGTTGAGTTCTATTTTTTGATAAATCCCTCCACCCCTACCAAAGAACTCATATATGAGATTTACTTGGCTAGCACTTTTTGTATCCCTGTTGTTGCAGAGCCCAGCCTTTGGAATACGATTCTGTCTGGGTTTGGGGGGTTTATACTAGTATATCATGACCCAAACTAAGAAAGCAAACTTAGGTTGCACATGTGATAAGAATGCTGAGGAGGTCATGGTGTCAGCAAATAAATAAAACGAGGACCTTGAAAGGATTTTAGAAGAACTTTGATTAAAAATGTTTCTTCTCTAACCTGCACTGACCTCTTCCATACAGAGGTTTTCACTCCTTATTTAGTCATCTAAACATTATTTTATGTTTGTATAGAAAGTCTCTAAGTTCTGTCTCCCTAAGCAACTCCTTGGCAACAACTGGCCTGCCTGTAGGCACACATGAGAATAATTAACTTTAGGTTTGATGCTCTAATCCTAATTTTTTTTGTGACCGATTTCATGTCTGTCAGTGTGTCTCTAGTTCCTAAAAATAGTGACTGCCTGGTTCTAGTTGCAATCTTTAGGTCCTACTGCAGTAAAGTTTTGAAACAATAAAAAATTAGATTCATGCCTATGTTGTCAATTTCTTCAATTCTAGCTCCCAGTGCCTGGGCAAATGCTGGGACTGATACCGCAGTATCAGAACATGTCAACCTGGCAAGGTCTGTTTGCCTTAGTTGTCTGTATGGGTGCTATTACCCAATCAACTGCGCAAGCAGAGAAGGTAGAGATGACCTGGAGTTAGTGATTTCCAAATGGCCTTTACTCATAGTCAAGGCCAGCAACAAACACGCATTTAATTTTATGAATTTTCTTAGAATAGTAGCATATCCAAGCTCAGATAGTGCTGCTGTCTTTTTAGAAGCACAATAACTAAGTATTAATTCAATGCTGTTACAATAGTGAGATATCTTTATTAAGAAGAAAGCTATATTTTGCTAATAGAATTGCCACCAAGATGTTTTGAGTGATGGAGCACCTCTCCTATGAAGAATGGCTGAGAGAATGCAGGTTGTTCGGCCTGGAGAAGAAAAGGCTTTGGGGTGACCTAATTGCAGCTTTCCAGTACCTGAAAGGAGCCTCCAAGAAAGACTATTTACAAGAGCATGTAGTGACAGGGACTCTGAGCAACCTGGTCTAGTGGAAGGTGTCCCTGCCCATGGCAGAGGGCTTGGAACCACATGATCTTTAAGGCCACTTCCAACTTAAGTATTTCTATGATTCCATGATACTTCTAGATGAACAAATTAGTCTCTTTTCCATAGAGAGTAACACTGTGACAGTCAATAACGGGGTTTTTTGTAATATATTCAGAAGAACTTGAAATTTTGTTTAGTGTTATGGAAAGCTTGTCTGCAGTTATAAGAATATTTAATTCCTGCAAGACAGGGTTGGAAAAAAAAATCTGTAACTATACTATCATAGTTATAGCCATGGTCATAACAAATTATTAGGGGGAGTTTTTTCTCCTGTCTTTATCTTATCATTCTGAGGGAGAATAAATTCATATCAGTTCTTTCTGCTAGAAAATCTTCAACAGATATGAGAATAAAAGACACTGCCTTCTTACTTCAGATATCATAGCACCACAGAGCTTTCAGTCTGCACTTCCAATGCAGGTGGCTGCCCACCTTTGATAATTGTCATTCCTTTTCTTCTGTTCTTGCCTCCTGAAACATTTGTCACTGAAACCGAGGGAGTCTTCTGACAATAAAGTTTAATTCTGTACTATCAGAATCTCATGTGTTATGTTTCACCTCATCCATTTTATTTGGTCTTCTGCAGCTAAGACTTCCTGAGTAATGATTTGCTTGGGTGGGTGATCATAATAGTGTGCATCCCAAGGATTCCCCTTCTTTCTGAGAGACAGATTTTGGCTATATTTAAGAAGTATTTTGGGAGACATATATTAAAGCAGAAGAAAAGAAAACAGCTCTTCCCCAATAATGAAAGTTTGTTATATTTCATGCAAACATCATTAATAGATTCTACTTTCTACATACTGCACTTTTTGTTTGGTGTTTTGTTTTGTTTGTTTGTTTTTTTCCGTAGCTAAGCTAAATTTTTCATATCAAAGACCTTGATTCTCTTTTAACTTTCTTGACTAAGTGGACAATTATCACTTTTAGCCTAAGTTTAGGGCACTTTCACAGTATTGCCATCCCACTTTCACCCCAGTAATGTGATTTTAGCCATCATTGCAGCTGATCTGTCAACCCGTGACATGCCAAAAACTGCAGATATTGCAACCCAGCTATGGGAGAACTTCCTCTTTCTTTTGTTTCTTCTCTTTTTTCTTGTTCCTCTGAGTCTTAAAGCAGAACAGTCTGGATTGCTGTAGAAGTCAGCAGGAATTTGTTCTCATTCTGTGACCTGAGGAGTTGTCTATATAGGGAAGTTAAAAGGCAAACAAACAAAAAAGATCTCGAGCAGCAAGACTGACTCCGCTTATGATCGTCTTACTGTGAGCGGTACATCAGTCCCTTGAAGGTTAAACAAGGCCAAGTTCAGGGTTCTGCCTGTGGGTCAGGTCAATCCCTGCTATCAGGCTGGGGGATGAATGGCCTGGGGGCAGCTCTGTGGAAAGGACTTGGGGATACTGATGGGTGAGAGATTGGACATGACCCAGCAATGTGTGCTTGCATCCCAGAAAGCCAAACTTCTCCTGGGCTGCATCAAAAGAAGACATGATTCTGCCCCTCTGCTCTGGTGAGACCTCACCTGAAGGACTGTGTCCAGATGTAGGGGCCTCAGCACAGGACCAAGGAGTGAGTCCAGAGAAGGGCCACAAAAGTGAACAGTTGGAACACCTCGCCTGCGAAGACAGTCTGAGAGAGCTGGGGTTGTTCAAGCAGACCTTAGAGCAGCCTTACAGAACTTAAAGGGGGCCTGTAAGGACAGGGACAGACTTTTTATCAGGGTCTGTTGCAACAGGGCAACGGGTAATGGTTTTAAACTAAAATAGGGCAGATTTAGATATAAAAAAGAATGGGTTTTTATGTAGAGGGTGAGTGTAGAGACACTGGAACTAGATAACCAGGGAGGTGGTAGATGCTTGATCCCTCAAAACATTCAAGGTCAGATTTGACTGGGCTCTGAACAACCTGATGTTGTTGAAAAAGTTATTGCAGAGGAGCGTTTGGACCTACCAAGGTCTCTTGTAAACTGAATTGTTCTATGATTCTAAGAATTGTCTAACTGAAAAAAACCAGACAGATGTGATGCACATGACAAAAGAAAAGATGAAGGTTTGTGGATCTGTTTGGACCATTGTCACCAGTGACAACTCTTTGAAGGACTTCATTCACCTTATTTCAAAGATGATGGGAATTAGCACCAAGAAAGGGAATGACCCCAAAGACTAAAACATAATCTTTGCCCAGAGAATCATGTCTTTATAAATGTTTTTAATATGACGGAGTTTTTTATTGTGTATTAGTGAGATTGGCAATTATGTTAGAAGGTCATTCTTTCCCAGAAGAGTTTTTCAGTTGTCTTCTGGTTTCTTTAAAATTATTTCTTTGAATGATATGATTAATATAATTTCTGACGTTTGGAGGGAAGTAATGATGAAAGTAGATTGACTTACACCTATGAGCAGAGCAAGACAGACTTTTTATCTTCTGTTAGTAGAAACTGGTTTATTTTGCTCTCTGTATAGGCAAGTAAATTAATAAAATTCTTATGCAACATCAAACGTAAATAAGTAGAAGCTTATCAGGATAAACAGAAAAAAACCCAAAAATATAGTATTACAAAATAGAAGTTGGTTTCTTTGATTTGTGAATAGGCATTTAGATAGGTCTTCTCTGTTATATTTTAAAGTAAACAAAAAAGATGCAGCACTGCACCTGAATGTTTACTGTAAATGCTTTGTGCAATGTGCGTCTCTCCTACTGATTTGAACATTATGGCTGTGATAGTCATGAGGTGCTGCATATCAAAATTTAGTATCAGCAGACAGGAGCATCTCTACAGTTTGATGAATCCTTATTTGTGCACAGAACAATAAATAGAAAATCATTTTTGGAATACGCTCTGATATATATCTTCTGTGATTTCAAGTTAATAGAAATATGCAGAGTTACTTTCTGCCTTTACAGTAAAAGTTAGAGGAGACTTTCAAGAGCAGTACACATTGGTTTCTCTTTCTGTGGTGAAAGTTTTAGATTAAGTTCTTATCAACGTTGACAAGATGGGAAGCAAACTAGTGCTAAGTGTACAGGGAAACTTTTACTGTGTAAGAACTCCGAAGAATTGGCTAGTTAATGTTTTCAACAGTAAATGCAATATGAGTCTGCATAGATTTCAATAACTAAGTGCATGGTAGGAGAAAGTTATCAGGTCTATGATTAAAATGGAATAGCAGAAGTTTTAGTTACTAAGGAAGTTATAAAAATAATTCACTTCAGAAAGAATTAGAAGATAAACATTTAGTAGATCTGACCTACGTCAAATACATCAGATTTTTCAGCAAACCAAAATACTCTTGACAGCCAATATAGATCAAATTGTGCTTTCTATCTTTTAGTCCTTTAATTTGAAGTAATTTTAAAATGAAAGATTTCTAAATGGGAAGAAAACTGGAAATGTGTCATTTGGAATACAATGAAAGGAAAGAATTAATTTGCTTATTTCCAATCCAAGGATTTCAGGAAATACAAGCCCTGTATAACTGTTTTGATTAACTACAATGTGCATTTTTTTTTTCCACAGAAGTTGTTGGCCAAGGTTTTTTTCCAAATCTCTGCAATCTTGACTCCCTTTGTTAGTGCAAAAATTACATGATACAATCCCTAATCCAAGAGCACTGTTTCTCCAGATCTTCTTTCAGAGTGTAACTGAGCGCAGCAGTCTCCAGGGCACATTTATTATTTGCATGATCAAAAGCTATTGTTCATTTGAAATCAAAATTTGTGCTCTGAAAGCTGATGACCCAGACTGAATTCAAAGCTTGCATTTCTTTGACAGTCTTTGAAACTCTGGGAATGGGGTCCACGTCAAAGGTTAGGGCACTTAAATGTAGATATCTACCTGTACACATTTATTTATGAGCAAGGTGCCCAGTTCCTAATCTTATCAGTGGAAGTTTAGGGCTTGATCAGGCTGCTATCCCAAGTCAGATCCCAGAAGCTTTTTAGTCTCCAAAGACACCGTGAACTCAAGACACTTGACTTTTGGGTTGTATGTCTGTATGAAGGGTGTCTAAAGATATATGGGATACCTCAGGACATTTCAAATGTCTCTAGATACCTGTGTGGGGACAAGTGAGTCAAACCCCTTGTTAGTGCTATCATTTCAATGTAGAGATTTATTTGGTTTACCCAAAAGTAATCACTTATATTTTGGCAGCTGCTGGTGCTCAGCTGCCTGTATGTGCTCTCCAGGTCTGCAGTGGTTATATGAGTTTTGAAACCCAAGTCATACATGGACATACATGGATAGGTTTCTTAACCTATGAGCTGACTCTTTGTCTGTCACTCTCAAAACAGGACTTTAAAATTTTTTTAAAGTTTTATTTTCTTTTAGTCTTTGGTGGCACAATTTAATATTTTATTTTTCAGAATATAACATACAACATTATGCCACATTAGCATAGATATATGGCATCCATTTTTCCCTTCTTTCTTGTATTCTTACCATATATTCATTACAAAAATCTATATTACACTGAAACTAGGAACTTGAAATAATGAAATTATGAAAAATACCTGCTTCAAAAATATAATTATTCCCCAGATAAGCATAAGACTCAGTAAAAACTCTCTTTTTCCTTAGTTACCTCTTGTTACCTAGCATGTTTTTGACAGTATATAAATTGCAATAATGGTTCTGCGGTGCTGGTGATAGTTGCATGCGTGTTTTAGTTGGCAGACTTCAGATACATTATACTCTGTGTGGTTTCACTGGTAGTCTTCTGCACAAAGGTTCAAGGCTGACTGATGGTACAGTTTGATGTACCGATCTTTAGCAATAGCTGTAGTAGTGGAGCACCTTAATAAATGCTGTTCAAGGCCAGTTTTCAAGGCCGAACATTATCACCTAATAACTTTGATCAGAGTGGTGGCAAATATTTACATAGTACGTGCATGTGGATTCAGTCTGTTGTATTTTGTTTACAGAATAACTGTTTGGAATAGGGTCTGTCTGAGGTCTACTCTGGAAATTGAGGTCCATGGTTTCCACAAAACTATGCTCTTAACAGAGCTCTCCTCCTCATTTTCTGTCTCCATCCTGTCGTAACCCCTGAGAGTCACCATGTCTGTCACTTCTTCCCTTAACTTTTTGTTCTCCCTCATTCTTTTGTTGCATAATGCAAGCTTACTTCAGGGGTGCTCGTGTCATGTTCCTTTCTTGCTTCACAGCTTGCAGAATGCACATTAAAAAACACATTCTGGAACACTTTTAAGTCCTGTTCTGGCTTCCTATCAGTTGAATTTATACCTGCTTTACTCACGTGACACCACTTCCCAATGTCTTCAGTCAGGTCAAGACTCAAAATCAGTACCTCATCCTCACCCTTGGTCACCCATCAGCAATCTCTGTCACTGTCAGTGATATTCCTCTTCAAAAGCTGTCTTCGTTTCTGCATAACTACTGATAAGATATAGCTTCTCCCAGCTATTCTCCTAATAAAACATTCACCCAGGTGTTTCCTCCTTGCACTGCAGCAATTTTCCAGTGCTCTCCTCTCCTACTACATCAATTCGTATTTTTGCTGAGAAGGGTATTTATCTATGCTGTCATCCCTCCTCTCTTGTCCTGCACCCTTTATAGTACCAAAGATAAATTATTTTATTTTTCCTTTCCAAGGAGCTTCATAATTTATCTGAATTTATGAGCTTCATAACACCTACCTGCCATCTGGTATTAACTGTCTAGTTCTCATGTTTTAGATCTGACTAGATCAAGATGCTTTGATGTCAGTGATAAACTTGACCTTAACCAACCTGTTGGTCTCTTCAGATGACTAGCTGACATGCTGGCAATGCTGCCTCACTGTTTCTTTGCCCTCTTCCAGATGGATGGGTTTCACCTTGTTTTTTTTCTGTAGATTGTGACATCCATGGTGGTTTTGTTCTGTGTTTGCACAATTCTTATAACAAGTTCTGATCTGTGTGGAAATAATATCAGAAATAAACAACAATAGTGACAACATTCTTAGCAGGGAAGACTGGGGAATGTGTGTAATTTGTGCTACCATTTAGCTTTAGAAACCACTTAGGGAGTAAGATGGGGCTGGCCCTCCAGCCCTTGCCTCTGCTCTCTGCACCAGGAGCCTCAGCAGGTAGCTGGAGTCCTGGATTGCAGCCAGGCGACTACCTTTTGGCATTGCAATGCCTCCACTAAGAGCCTTGTGTCAGCCCTTTGCAGGTACCACTGCAATGTGGTATATCTGTGTATCTGCACCCAGCACCCCCAGGCTCTGGCTATGCCTTCTGCATACTCACAGGATGTCTAATGCCAATCCTATCACCAGATTTCAGGAAAGGTCCTCTGACTATAGTCTCTTTACAGACATAGGAGAATCTCTTCTAACTGTAACTGCATTGGAACTTCGATGGACAACAGTTATTTTTGTTTGTTTAGCCAAGTGTGCTGTGTCTAAATAATGCATCTAAGAAGCTAATGTACCAAGAATATGAAGCACAGTGAACAGGACTCATGTAATTGACTATTCCTTCCATCATTAATGGATTCCCCTGTTGTTTTTAAAATCAGCTTTTAATCCTCATAAGGATATTATTCCTTGTTTCAAGTTCTTACATCGAAGATGTAAAATTGGCATGAAGTGAGTCAGTTCAATGTGAAGGCTGTATTTTTAGAAAGCCCCCCCTTGACTGTTTGCCTTTCCCGAGGCTTTGCTTACTTGGGCAGAGCAGTGGAGCTGAAATGTTGTATAAAGCAGAGAGGAAGTCTTTGCCTCTGTAAGGAGCAATTATCATTAAAGAAGGGAGCAGAGCTGAGGTCACTGCAGGTCAGAAAGACCAGTTCCCCTCTTGCCTACTGATGCAACCCTTTGGCCAATGGTCCTCACCTCGTGCTTCAAACCAGCTATGAAAGCTTGTGGGGGTGCGGAATAGACCTTTCACAGGCACAAAACGTTCATATCTGTCTGCAACTCCCTTGCAGGCTCTGGTTTGCCTTCAGAGTCCACGTGCCCACATGGAACACGGGCTGAGATGAGACACTGTTCTCTATAAACAGAATAAGAGGTGAGACTGGTCACAGCACAGCTGGCAGGGGCACAGGCACATCACAGGGGTGGCAGCAAGGACTGGCCCCATGCTCCCACCAGCCAGAACTCCACCTGCAGCTAACACGAGGACAAAGCCCCCCAAAGTCCTCCAGAACCTCACAGAAAGCCAGTTGTTTCTGGAAATGTGCTGACCACTTGTAGGTTGAGCATCTCTGAGAGCAATTCTATTACTTAGGAGCTCCCAAGGGAGCTCCACTCGTACTTGCCATACCCCTGGGTAAAGTGGATGTCTTGCTATACCTAGGGTGATGTGATCTCTAGCCTGACTTTTGCCAGCCTATGGTATTTAATCACCTTCTTGTGGATGTTTGTATGTCTCAAGTCTGCAGTTATTGGGGGCTGGGAGATATCTAATCCCCTTCAATTGACTATTACACAAATGTTACTGAAAAATAATTACATAGCCTGTCACACTGAAGAGCTCTCTAAGCAAGAGTTATTCAGTCAGCCTTCAGAATCTCTATGGTATACTGATATCTGATGAGACAAATTTCAGAAATTACTGTTATCCTTAAAAAGATAACTGGAGCCTGCAGTGTCTTATTTATAAGTGAATTAAGTAAAATGAACTTTTAATTTCAAAAAT
This sequence comes from Xenops minutus, assembly GCA_035221455.1. NCBI lineage: Eukaryota > Metazoa > Chordata > Aves > Passeriformes > Furnariidae > Xenops > Xenops minutus. The sequence goes on from JAWWEE010000074.1 coordinate 113,170,711, forward strand.
ACGTGGCTCTTTAGTGAATTGTTCTGAAATGACCTCTCTCTCTCTCTCACATGGGCGACTGAAGATCATTTGATTTGAAATGTGTCCCACAGAGTTGTCTGTCTTGGCAGAAGACAAATTAAAGTCAACAACAGTTAGCAAGCTGGGTATTTACACTGATAGCAGTCCATTTAATAGTATGTAACCTTTTTATTATTTAATTCTAAGGTTATTAGGAGGCAATGACTGCTTTTACCACCAAACTGCCTGTATGCAGCTAGGCATAATTATGATCAAGCCTCATCTGTTTGCTATTTAACTGTGTGGACCTAATGATGTAAATCAGAGATCATAGAATCATAGAATAGTTTGGGTTGGAAGGGACCTTTACAGGTCATCCAGTCCAATCCCTGCAATGAGCAGGGGCATCAGAAGATCTTGACCTATGTTCAGCCTGCTGACATGCAACCGTAGCACTCTGTGAAGTTCATAAATAGCAAATACCTAATTATGCTGATACAGTCCTCCATTTATGCCAAGATGATGAACAACAACTTTTGAAGCACCCTATCATCAACTATAGTTATCCCTAAAATTAATTTCATGCTTTCAGAAAAATTGCCCCATGACTTTTCCTCTTTTTGCTTCCTCTTTTATTTCATCAGAAACTTGCAGGAAAGGTCTCATAATAAAAATACTGGTTTACCCTGATGTTTCTAAGGTAAAATGTAAAAATAATTGAAGAACTTTAGGCAGGACTTGAAAATATTTTTTTTTTTTTTCAAAACCACTATTGACAAGTCAAAGTGAAAGAGTGGTCACTCTGTTACCAGGTTCCTGCAGTTCTGCTTCTGCTTGAACCCAAAAGTACTGCAGTCTTGACTGAAGAAAGAAGCACTATGCATGTAGCTTTGACCCTCAGTCCATGAGGATCCGCAGACCAGGATGTCCTCTCTGCCGCTGGGAGCACCTCAAGTTCCCCACACAATACAGTGGCAGCTGCTTCTTTTCAAAATTTGGCTAGGATGGTTTTATCTTCATTCTTTCAAGCAGTTCCAAGCTGAACCTTAACCTTGAGAAAATCATCAGCATGCTGCAGCTCACAAGGGCACGATCCCAACCCCAGAGCCCCCTCCACGCTGTCTCCTCTTGCTTCCAACCCTACCACTGCTGCCTTCAAGTGTGGCTGCTGCTTCCCCTTGCTCATGTTGCTGGAAAGGAGCTGATTCAGCCTGCTGGAGGCAGATCACTCTGCCCAGCGTAGTTTTACATGACCCTTAACATCCAGCAAAAGCTTACCTGGAGCAGTTTCTCTGCGGATGAATCCCAGTCGGTGACCAATAGCTATGACCAGCATGGTTTCAGAAATGTAAAGCTGTCTAGTTTTCTGACAAGGTGTCTTGTTTCGTTAGTAAGGTCATCATGCCACCTTTAAGAACTTCATCTTCACTAAAGATTTCTTTTAGCCTGAAAACTGTAAAACATTTTAACTGCCTGGATTCAATCTGCTCAGGAAAAATGCCTCCTGCCGGATTAGGAGCCACCTGCTCTCACTCAGCTGGCTATGTCTTGCTCATAATCCCAAAATCAGCCTGCAGAGGCACCTGACTAGCCTGATGCAGAGCTCAGTTGGGTCCAAAACAATCTGTGTATTTAAACTCCTTGGTGTGCCTAATCTACAGTAGGTTTATGTGTCCCTCAGGAGGTACCCCTTGCCCTTACTCACCCTTTACAGGACAACCAGAAGGTTAGAGTTGTCCTTTGGGGTATGGGAGAGAGTAGATTAAGTAAAACTCCTCTTCCTCAGGGACTTCAAATCCATGTTGAAATTGAATCTTTTCTCAGGTAAGGGAGCACTTTAGGTATAAGGGCACTGTCGGGGAGTCATGAAAATTGCCCTGTTGAATCTGTTACATTTTTTCAGAGAAACAGACTACATACTCCCTGAAAAAGGGAGTGAATGCCTGAGCTAACCTAATGGTTAGGGTGCTCATCTGGGGGGTGAGGTCTTTGCCCCTCTTCTGCCCATATCACTTTATGCATTTTACCTAGTAAATGAAGTGTGTAATGTGGAAGACTCACAGATCCCACAGCAGAGGCTGCCTGCTTCCCACCAGCCTGGATCTGACCACTATTTTTATAATTGCTCTTATGGTTGTAAGTATTACTTTTTCTGTTCTCCTTAGAAAAGTACTGCTTTTAGGAGAGGCAGCAAAGAGAATTGCCCTGTTATAACCTTGTGGTGTTGTGACACTGACAGGGCAGATGACTATTGATTGCTGAAGTATTTGATTACATTAGCTGAGGCGTAGTGCCACAGACTTTGTACTCTTTCTTTTTTCCCCTCGCTTGCATCTGTGTGACCCCAGTAAGAGGGGTTTAACTGAGGTTAGAAATTTAGCAGCCGTAGCAGCAAAACAAACTACTTGTATATAGCTCCATATAAAAAAAAAAAAAAAAAAAAAAAAAAAAAAAAAAAAAAAAAAAAAAAAAAAAAAAAAAAAAAAAAAAAAAAAAAA
>JAWWEE010000074.1:113173308-113198128 GCA_035221455.1 Xenops minutus
AAAAAAAAAAAAAAAAAAAAAAAAAAAAAAAAAAAAAAAAAAAAAAAAAAAAAAAAAAAAAAAAAAAAACAAAACACCAAACAAACAAACCAAACCACAACCCCAGCCCCCATCCAAGCTGTTCATTTGCATGTCTTTTTTTCACAGAGTGGAAGCACACTGAAGGGCGTATGCTGAATCGTTTCAGCTTCATAACACTAGGTCAGCATTAAAAAGTGTCACTGCTCCACAGAGTCCCCCAAAGATATGCTGTATATTCCTCATGTTACAGGAGTTCAGACCTGAGCAGAAAGAGCTGGTTGCCTCTGCTGTATACACTGAATAACAATCCGCATGTTCTGGGTCCATCAATCCATCCATGGAGAACTGCTACCCGAGCAACAGAGGAGTGGTAGCAGGCTGAGTCCTGAGCACCACCCTCCCACAGGAGTTTGGGCAGGAACTCTTGAGCCGTCCTTGCAGGACCCTGTCTGGCAACAGTGCTGGTTTCTGTCAATTTATTACAGTTCTGCAGTTAAGTCAGTAGTCTCTCCATGACTCTCAGAACTTAACTTCAATCTGTGGGGTGAATCCTGTGGTGTTCTTACTTTCCCCTGAGTTCTCTACTGTTGGTATTCCTTGGCGTGTGGGCCAGCTCAGGCAGGACATAGGAACAACCACAAAACCATGAATGAAATTCAGAGAAAATTTGGTTTTGCTAAAGACAAACCACAAGTTTTCTAGTTTTTATCCTTCTGATTCTCTCCCTGATCCTACTGGTGGGGGAAGTGAGCAAGTGGCTGCATGTTGCTTGGCTGCTGGCTGTGTTAAGCCACGACACCTACCAGTGGGGGGATCCCCAAAGCAGCACACAGGCAGAAGCACACAAGCAGGGGTGCAGGCACCATGGAGCTTGCTGTGTTCTAGGGGATCACCAAACCTGCTCTCTTCATCCGTATATCAGGGATTTGTGCAGGTGTAGTTTACCATTGTTTGATCTTTCGCACATCAGGGCAGGAATCTCAAGCATGTTCAAATAGGGTACCTCTAGGTCTATCACAGGCCTATGCTATCTAAACACAGATGTTGTTTGACACACAAGGCTAAACAATAATTAGTATGATATGTGTGGGTTTTGACACCCCAGCTGCAAGCCACCTGAACATGTTCACAATCCTCCTCACCAATCTTCCATTATTTTTCTACACTTGGGAAGCTGAAAGCCACGTCAGGTCTAGGAGCTATTGAATACTTCAGTTTCTCATAGACCAAATGAACTGAAAAAAAACATTAAACCACAGTCAGAAAAGCCTGGAGCAGTCAGTTTGAAGGGGACAACGGGATGTAAAAGAAGGCTTAACTGCAATTCTGTGTTGAATTCCTTTTCATCAAGGAAGTGTATTTTGCTTAAAACATTGCATAGCCTTGCTACTCTCAAAACCTGTTGTTTTAAGCAGGATTTGCTTAAGAAAGGGTGAGTAGATACTCTAATGATAACAACCTATGCCAGGGAACATTTCGCTATGATGTTAAGCTTTCATGTGTTCTGTAAATCAGATCTAGCTTACATTGAATGTGCTACAATTTATATAAATCATATGAAAATATAACTGACAAAAGTATGAAAATGAGCTGTACTGGATACTTCTCTTACCAAGAGAATCAAAGTAATAATTCAAAACCCTTTGCATTATACATAATAGTTTAATATTAAACATATTGCAAATGGGAACAAATTGGTGTTCTCTGTCCTCCTTTGAAAATGAAAAAATATTAAATAAAATTACAAAGACAACACACAGGTAATAAATAATCATACACTGCACAACTTTTTTATTCACCTTTGATATTTAGCACAGTGGATAGCGAGAAGAGAAATGAATAAATCGTTTAAAGCAGTTCTAGGACTCAATCCAAAATTATATATTTAGGAAGAGCTCTGTCAACTAGATGTCTTACTGGATGTCTTACCAGAATGTGAAATTTGAAAATATGTAATAATACTGTATCTCTTCTTCTGCAATGAGGCTTACTTTTGAGTCAAGGACAAAAGGTCAGGCCATAAGCCCTTAGAAACATATAAAAGTAGGATAACAGTGATGTTTTAAGTTCATTTGTTCTATCCATCAGCAGATGTAAAGAAAGTTCTCTCTTTTGGCCTGAAAATGTTTCATTAAAAAACGGACTTTTGTGACATGCATACATCTGTCATTTGCAGCAGAAAAGGACAGGGATGTGAAAGAGAACCACATTATACCAACCCTGGAATAATTGTTCTTATGGACATGTCACCACTAAAAATGAAATGCATGGACATGCTACTCATGATAACTTTAATAGAATTAGACTAGGAAGACCTAAGGAGTAAGGAGGCTTACAGAAATAGAGTTTAGGCAATGGGGCAAAAATCCAGCCAGAACTGCTGATGAGTATAATGTAGATATTTATTTATCTCCATACTGGTATTTGAGTTGGCTAGTTTAAAACTGGTTTAGGGGCTTTAGATTAGTGCATAAACCTTTGATAACATGAATATATATTAAAGTAACAAACAGACACTTTTGGTTCAGCCAATATAATTTATTTTAATACAGTTACAACTTTCAGAAAATAAGTATATTACAATGAATATAATACAAATCTTGCAGTTTCACTTGAACGTGAACATTTTTGTAGGTTTTCTTCAAGTCTTTTTCTAGTTTTTCATAAAACCATAAAGGTACTTCCCCAGGAAACTCTCTTCTCCCCACTGTGAATCTGCCTTTATACAATAAAAACTTTATTTCACCTGTGGGGAGAACCACCACCCCCAACGTTGCAATTATAAAAAGAATAAGTTTTAACTTATTAGTTAATTAGTTCAATTTTAAAAATTATTTTGAATTAGCTGATGAAATTCTAAGTAACTGTAGGAAAGTATTTGCTGACAGAAAAAAAAGCTGCTACTATACATAAGCAATTCAAACTTTTAACTTGCATTTCCAAATGGTTGATAAAGCAGGAGCCATTTGCATCAACATGGGGCATTAAGGCCTCTGCATGTTGGTACTATACCGGTAAACATTTTTCATTATACTGGTGAATTAACATCTTCATATAGATTTTCCCCCAAGACTTGAAACATTTCATTTGCATATATACGTAAAATGTATATAAAGTATATGTTATACAGTATATTTATATACTACATAATCTATATGCATAATATAAAAGATGTATTCATAAGCATTTCAGTCTATACCTGAAATCAATATCATTGGATGGCTGCAAAATACCCAGTCCTGCACGGGATTGATCTAGAGAAGGACATTTTACATTACTGTCCACAAGCTCTATCTCAAAATACGAAAGCATCAGAGTCAAAAATTGTTTAATTTCATGGACAGCAAATAACCTGCCAGGGCATTTTGCTATGCCTGTCCCAAATGGCATGTAGTAATACTTCAGCTTGCGACCGTTGCGATAGAAGTCAGTCTTTTCTTCTCCGTTCTCATTCAGAAAGCGATCATATTTGAATGTCTGCAATTAAACACACAAAAGAGTCACTTGATATTTGAATACCTCCAAAGACCAGATAGAGTCATTGAAACACAAAATGCAGGTTGGAAAAGCAGAACCTCTAGCAATAAGCATCATACAGCAGCGCCAGGCCCCAGGGTGTTGTTTTGGAAAGGGTAGCCCCTGAGAAGTTCTGTTATGCAGGACATGATCCCAGGTTCTTTGCTAATGACTCTTCTTTTCTTTCCTGACCTCTAAAATGAAGGATTAGAACCTGCATCCTTGTTTGTGCAGCAGAACACACAAGAAGAATTCTCATGCTCTGCCTTTGGGAAAATATTATCCTTATCCTTTTCCTTCTTCAAAGACCCCCATAGCGGTGATCTTCCCTTACTGAGGAAGGCGGTAAGTAGAAGGTCCTCTGGGGCTGGCAGAACACTTTTGTTTTTCAGAGAATGCTTGTGCTGATGTTATTCTTTTTCTTGCCTACATCTCCAGGTGTAAGAACAGGGACACCACAGGGCACCCTGAAAAATGCTCTATTAAGGGCCTGTTAGCTTCTGCCTGATCTCTGAGTTTAAGGCACTTTGAACAATACTTACCAAGGGTTCAGCATAGATTTCTGGATCAAAATGCAGCAGTTGAGGATAAAGAGCTACAATATCATCTTTGCGAATGTTGTAAAAATCGTTCTCTAAGTGCAAAGTGAAATCCTCCTTGGCAACTCGGAAAGTCATGGATGCACTCGATAGCCTCATTGCCTCCTTGATGATGCTGTCTGTTGGAGGGGAAAATGAATGATTACCATAGAAATAGTATGTTCACATCCTTGGGGAAAGTCATCCGTATTGAACTATTTCAGACCCATTATCAAACCCTGAATTTATTAGAAGAAATATTTTAATAATACCTTTCTAAATGCCTAAGAAAGTATCTTTCTCATTTCTTTTTACCATTTCTATCCCTTCTGCAGATAACACTGAGAACCTAATCTGCTTTCCCCCAGAAAGATGCTTATAGCTGATAGAACGTTTGAAAGTGAGACACACTGGCACTGAGATAAAGAATGAATCAGTGAAAAGTGGAAACATAACAAGAAAAAGAAACAGTGCAGTGAGAAGGATTTTCAAAAACTTTAAGAGGTGCTGCATAGAAACACATGCTCAGAAAGAAAGTAATTTGGGGAATTTTTCTGTTTCAATATATGGGCTTTTTTTTTTTTTTTTAAAGCAACAGTAGTTAAAAAGCCACATTATCAAAACCCTGTGTAACTTCTGAAAAATGTGCTTACAACTTGAAAAATATTAAGAATAAAAGTAATGGTATTAGAAAATATGACTTCATGGCATAAGAATTGGGATATAAGCTTTGGCAACACCTTTTTATTTGAGCTAAAGACATTAACCAAATGAAATATTGTTTGAAATTATCCATGGGTCTCCAATACTGTGTTAGGTAGCTGAGTAGGAGTACCCATGAAAAAGTGCTATTCATGTGAATTTTGATACTCTCAGTATCACCTGGAACATTTAGAAGCCTGGTTGTATTGGCTACTGCTAAGGAACATACAGTGTTTTGTTTTACTGTTTCTTTGCTAGTTCCATAGTAATTTCATAGCAAGCATTTATGTGGTGATAACTAGAAGACTGGAAATTGTAGCATGATTTCTGCTACTCCTCCATAAAATAATCATACCTAGTATTGGCATATTATCCAGCTGTTTTCGATTCAAGGAAATATGTTTGCCATCTAAACTGATATTCTCTTCAGCACTCTCCAAAATACTTTGCACTTCTTTGGTTGCAGCTCTCATTGCTTCTGGACTCCTAAGATCAAGAGAGAAAAGGTATAACATAATTTTACACTTAAGAATGCTTTAAAAAGGTGTTTTGCCATTAACTTTCTTCCTGACTAATATTAGTTTGTTAGCTGACAATTACAACCTTCTAAAATTAAAATGTTGCAACAAAATGCTGCAGCAGTTTCCTTTTTTCATGTCTTGGCAAAGGTACAATAGCTTAAAAAAAAAAAAAAAGGAAAAAAAAGAAGGAAAGAAATCCCAAGTATTTGATTTTGTCTCCAATGACAAGTGGAACAGAACTGACATGCATAACTCAGGTAATAAACAATAATGTCGCTAAAAAGCAATGCCAAGAATAAGAAATAAACCAGCCAGTTGTAGATTAGGAAATAGCCCCACTGCAGGTAGAAAGTTTAGGAACAGGATTATAGATCAGTTTTATAACATCATTTATTTTAGCTGATGTGGTAACATTCTGTCTAGCTGAAAAGAATCTTACTAATACTAAAAGCCTACGTAGTATCTTTCACTGTCCAGACTTTCTTACAGACATGGAATATATGAGCTATGGTGAAATACATATAGACAGTAAAATAGGATGTGATAGTGTCTTGATGAATACACAAGTCCAAAAAACCTAAAGCAAATGCATTCTGGGAGTGAAAACTACTAAAGAATCTCCCAGATTAGCATTGGCAGGTAGATATGAGGGTGCTAAATAAAAGTGTCTGCAATTTAGACACATACTTCAGAGTTAGTCATGCTGAAGTAGATTATTCTCTATAGAGGCCCACTCTAAAATGCACAATTAATAGTATGATCTGAACTGTGCACTTGTCTCATGGGTAACGAGCTCAGCAGCTGCAGTCTACACTGCAACCTCAGTAGGGTCTATCAATGCATGAACTGTTTTCTACTAAGTTCCTGTGAAAACAATAATGAATTTAAAGCTCATTTTGCCTTCTCTAGTGAGATGGTCTAAAAATGTCCAGTTATATTGGGAGTCTTTAATATAATTAATGTTCTGACAGCAACTAGCACTTGTGATGTCATATCATATAGACTTACTCCAAAGCTTTCTTGACAAAGTGTAGCATTGCCCTGAAGTGTTGTTTTTAAAAAGAAAAAAACTATACAACTGCTCTATGCTATCACTTCTTGGTCTCAGATGAGTAAAAAGGGTTTCTGTGGAAGTCCAAAACAACACATCACTTCAGTTCCAAACAGTAAGTTTTTTAACACTGATGAAGTATCAAGCAGTGGAATTGGCCTGTATTAATGAATTGGCTTCTGAAAGATAACAAACATTTTTATTCTTCAGGAACAAGAAGCATCAGGACTTACTTAAGAAGATAGAACAAGGTCCAAAAAGTGGCAGGAATGGTGTTGGCTTGTGAGGCCCAGAGCACTGCTACATGGGTCTTTGCTTTTTCCATATCATCAAAGGTTGACAGAGTGTCATTCAGGAACATGCGGAGGGTGACAAGCTCAGACAGGTTGTCCCTTTTCAGGAGGTTCTTGTGGAGAAGTGCCTCTCCCAGCTTCTCGCGTGCACTGTGCGCACTCTTGAAGAAGTGAATGGGCAGCCCTGCCACAAGGGCTGGAAAAATCCTATCAAATTCCTGGAAGTTTTCAAGGGCATTTAGGATATGAGCTCTCTCAGTTTCCTGCTTTGATGATAGGGTTTTGTCACTATTTGAATTAAATTCTTTACCAAAAAGTGTTAAAAAGCCAGACTCAAACATCACCTGGCAACAGAATGTATAAAGTCCTTCTGTCACCCAGGTATTAGACTGAAGTTTAGGTGTTCTTGACTGCAGCATGACGTACTGTAGGTTTTCCATCATTGCTTCAATGAGGGCATCTAGGGCATTTCCTTGAAGGGTTCTAATGAAAGTCTGATGAAAATTTTCAGTGGTGTTTCCCTCTGCTGGATCAATGCTACCATGCCCAAAAGCCTGTCACAAAATAAAATGTATGCATGATAAGTAATGCCTGTCATAACCTTGATGATAAAGTCTAACAGAAATGAAAGCCAGAGTACAATTTCACAACTTAGTAGAAGGAAGCATAATAAAGGCTATTAATACTAGAACTGATACTTTCTCAGTGATCCATAGCAGTGAAGTAGCCAATGAAAAGAGATTCAAATAGATGCTTAAAAATAAATGGCATGGCTACCTAGACCTTCATTCAACTGCTGTTGACATCAGCAGGAGACTTTTTGCTCACTTCTATAGCACTTTGACTGAGCTCCTATTGTGGCACATCATTTTTTAAGGCATTTAGACTAAATCTTCCAAAGTAGTGAGAATCTTCTCAAGGTTTCAGATTCAGCAAGATATATTATAATTTTGCAGAGGGTGCTAATTGTGTTTCTGCTTTGACAGTTTGGGATACTAGATTGCTAAATAATGTACCGGTTTAGACAGTCCAAATCACTGCAAATTGCCTTTCCATTAAGGAAAGGGAAAAAAGACCACAATGTTTTAAACCAGTAAAAGTGCAGAAATGTGAAACCAATTCTATTTCAAAGGCATAGTTATGCTTCTAGGGATTAACTGGGTATGTCAGCAGATACTTTGCATGTTAGATATTAAAAACAGGGATACCTTGGCAGAAGTAGCAAAATGGAACTTTTTCCAGTCCAAATGTTTTCCCTGGCGCATCAATGCATGGTATGAAAAAGGGTCAGTGAGGAAATGAATGTATTTCCCTGCTACATGGCAAGTGAAGATGTGGCCGTGCTTCTTCTGCTTTTCTTTGAGGAATTCAAGGGGGTTGGCACCAAACTGTAAGGCACAGCCCAGGTATGGAAGGAACCCATTTTCAAGTGGTGGCTCACCTTGTCGCCTACAAAACACAAACAGAAGCTGTATTTATAAGTATGTATAAAGATCACTTCATCAGGACTACCAGATAAGTAAAATAATGTGCAAAAAAAAAATGAAAAGGAAAAAAAATCATGAACAAATTGTATAATGATAAACAATTTTCCCCCCTTCAAGGTCTAAGCCAATTGTGAGATCTATGCCATGTCAGAAAGAACAACTTTAACAGCCTGTACTATTAATAAACATAATAAAACACAGTTTGATTATGCCATCTTTCATTTCCCTAGATTTTCACCAATTTAAATACAAAATTCTTGCCATTAGCTAACACGCAGAGTATGCAATTGTTACATTAATAAATAATCCATTCCACTAATATTGTCTGGTACATTTTTGGTCAGTGGTATGCACAATTTCACCTGAATACCAAGTGGAGTAAGTTTTTAGTGTAGAAAGGTTGTTATTATTGGCATATTCCATTAATGGACCAGATCTTATTGAAAACAGTGGGAATTTTGCTATGATCTTCAGTAAGCAAAAGAGTTAGTCTTTCAGACCAAGTGCCATCAGGCATATGCTTTAAGTTAAGCATATGCTTAAACTCAACCATATGCTTAAATGATTTTATTTTCTGAGTCAGAAAACTACTTTTCTGTATAGGCACATCATGGCTGCAAAAAAACTTTCATATAATACTTTAGCTTTTCCAGTAAATTATTATATGAAATGAACTATTTTCACCTTTTTATTAAACATTTTTTTAAATAAACCAAGAAAATGACTGCTGAAAACCACAAAATCATAACAGATAAGTGAATTAGTTGCTCCCTATGTAAATGTGCCATTAGGACAAATGATTTTAAGGAATAAATCTTTGACATAGCAAGGTACATAAGTATTACCTGTATTAAACTATCTTACTAGATATGAGATAATATGAAAATGTAAGTAGGTATTAAACTATTATTAAATATAAGTAGGTATTAGCTGTGATTACAATACAGGTAAAACTATAGCCCAGAACTTTAGGAAATTAGAACATGCATATTAATATTTTAATTACCTAATTTATGCATAGATTAATATCTACAGCTACTTATATACATTGCTACTCTATTATTATAAAGTTCATACACAAAAATTCTATTGTATCGTAAGTCTATCAAAAGCATTGCCTATGCTATCCATCTCTCCATCTGAGTCTTAGGACTACAGTTCTTCTAGTTATGTACACAGTATATTTGACACAAATAAAGGATAGGTACACTAAGATGCATGAACAAATAGATTCCTTACCTTCTCCTCCTTCCTAGAAGTACATAAAATGCACAACAGAGCATTATGGCTGTTCCCCAGATCCAGGATGCTAGGAACATTTCTGGTAATGCCCAAAAACTTCCAAGGGGAAAACTGGTAACTACCAGTATGGCAAGAGAGGTGACTGAGAATGACAAACAAGACAGGTCACGATTTATATACAGTGGGTGCACCACTGTGTCTGATGGCACTCAGTCAACCTAGAAGCTATTGATTAACCATTTCTGGAGAGAGCTTGTTCTGTCTATGTTCTGGCACCTTTCTGCAGAGAGCTTCGCTGGATTGATGCAGACAGTTGCAGATCTGGCCTTGGGCTGATGTCACGTATCAGCAGCAGTTCCAAAGTAACCAAACAGCTGTAATAGTTGATAATTTGAAGGTCAGTTGGGTGTATTTTGATTAATCCTGAAGATTTACCAATTGCAGTTTATGGTTCAAGTTTAGCAATATGAAATGGCTACTGACCAGTGTCCAGAAGGTTCAGACTGGGCTAACTGGTGGCTGCAGTTTGTGCTGTCCTTCAGCTGCCAGCCTGTTCCCCTTCCCTCCTCCTTGCAGACTGTCCTGGCTCTGGTGTGCCAGTGCAAGAGGGAACAGCGGGGTTCAGCTGTTGGGTAAAAGGATGGCTGCGGAGGTGGACTTACTTCCTCTAACAATATTTATCTGGAAGAAAGGGGAAAATGGACCTTTACAGAATCATAGAATGAATCACAGAATCATGGAATGGTTTGGCTTGGAAGGGACTGTAAAGACTGTCTGGTTCCAACTCCCTGCTATTGGCAGGGACTACTTCCACTCAGCCACGTTGCTCAAAGCCCCATCCAGCCTGGCCTTGAACATTTTCAGGGATGTATTCTGTAAGGCAGCACAAGAGAGAAAAAAGCAGGATTAGACAACCACACTGGTTTGGAGGTTTTTTCCATTGTTCTTGGATCACGTTTTATTTTCCCAATAAACCTTTTCCCCTTTCTGTTGTTGACTGGTGAGAGTTCAAGCTTTGGCTTGCTCCTAGCACATGGCATCAAGCCATCAAGGAGGCAGCTCAGGTATAGTGATGTTTCATTAGTCATCCAAGGCCTATTATATTTCTAAGAGAGGAACAGAAGGGGTTTTCAGGCTCACTTTTTTACCAGTTTTTGTTGGTGTAACTACAGCTGTGTGATAAAACAGTAAAGATTTAGAATTTTTGCAGTCACAGTTGAACACTACACTGAAAGCATTGACATGCAAATCTGGCAGATGAGAATATTGCCCTGGCTTCAAACCAAGGCAGACAGTGAGGCATGGGGTAACTGTGCACATGCCATTACATTTGAGGCAATTTTTACATTGCTATACTGAAGAAATAAACTCTTTTGACAGCATTGAGATTTGCCCTCACTTAATCTAAAAGCCAAATCCTTTTGTGTGTCAGCTCAAGATCCAGTCCCCTATCCCATTTTCATTTAAACACAGGCATTTTTTTTCCTATAAAAAATTCTTTTTCATCAGCTGAATCTAGTTTGATTTTATATAATTGCTTTAAAAAAATCTTACTTTCCCCTTTCCTACTTCTTTCTGTTACAGAAAATTTCAGTTCTGGGTGTCATCTTTGACTTCATCCTATGACTTCCTCATCCTAAACAAGCATAATAATTTTATTATATTTGTATCTACTCCTTTTTGCTTGTATAGTTCTTGGCCTTTTTTATGTATAGTCAACATTGAACAGGAAAGTCAGAAGCTACTGTCAGTTTTGTGTCCAACATACAGGAATAACATTTAACCAGCAACACTTGCTTGTGGTTCCTTACACTATCTTTTGTTGCATTAGGTAGAACTGTCAGTCACACTTGCCTTTTCCTTCCATGCCTTGGGTTATTGCACTGCAGTGTGATGATAACATAATTTATAAATGGCATCCTGCTGCCAGCAAACAGAAGCAGTAACTTCTCTAAGGCTGCCCACCTTCTTTCACTTTCTACTTTATACATATATATTAGTACTAATAGTATAACCAGATGTAGGCAGAGCACAGGAGCTGCTTGGCAGCCTACCTTAAATAATTGCTTTTTCTCTCAGGAAAGTCTTAAATAGGCCAATCTAGAGCCCCAAAGCCAGCCAATACTATAGCTGACTTCAGCCTGTAATATATATTCTTATGATAAAGACAAGCAGGACTTGTCTTTATCATGACAGATACTCCCCCAAATTAAGCAGATGATAAGTGTGAATCTCTTTTTATCTATATTAGTGGGCATTAGGCTTTCCTGATTTTTCAGCAACACCAGTAATGTGCCCTGATGTTCTGGCTATGCTTTTTTGGTATTCTTCGACTTCAGATAGACACGCAACCTCTGCCTAGACACTGGATCCCATTTTCCACTGCCAAAACCCAGGCAGTAGCCACCAATCTGTACAGCAGGGCTTGAAGGCACTGTGTGATCCCAGTGATTGATAGATATTACATTTTCTGCAGTATATTGTGTGTTGTGTGTTAGCTGTGCTCTCTTGTCCTCATTCAAGAGGGTGACCCACAGGAGTTGTGGATGCAGTCAGAAAAAACCTACTGAACTTGTTTTGCTTTGGCTTCATAAAGCAGACTCCTGAAATAAATGGTAAGAAGAATATTAATGCAAAGAATGGACATGACTTGGGCTCAAGACTCAACTCAGGCCAATGACACTATCAAGAATAAAGAACTACATATCTTTGAAAGTATAAACCTTTGTCACTGCAAGTTTGAATATGGGTGTTCATCCCTCAAAAACTCAGCAATTCATTAAGAAGTTAGTTAGAAAATGTAAAATCATTTAACAGGTGTAATTTGACCTTTTGGTTAAACCCTTGTGTGTACTGAGCTAAAACCAGTCCAAAAACATCAGATCAACAGCACATGGATGCAGGCAAACCTGTGCTGACATTTTCCCCAGAACAGTAAGTTTAGCAGCTGCTTCCACTTCAGCCTGGCTGCCCACGGCAGCTGCAAGATCAGCAGTGACACAGCTCTGCTCGTGTCTTCAGGGCCAGGAATTGTGTCCAGGCTGATGCACGGTTACATTGCACCGCTCTCCCTAAAAGGGCACCAAGACACTTTTCACCCAGATACATCCACTGGCTGTGGGCAGAGGCTGCCAGGAGCACTCTTATCTGTCACCTCTGCTCCAGATGGTAAAGTGTGTTTAGTTGTGGCCCAAACAGAGCCAATACTGTTCCCATAAAGCAATCCTGGCTCACTTCTGTGGTGATTCCTGAAGCTTAAGAGAAATCTTCAGGCTTGCTTCACCCTGCTGCTCAAAAACAACTCGCTAACCATCCAAACCCGAGCTTTCTCTCATGTGCTGTAGCTGTATGGCTTTCATTAGTCATGACCCACATGGTATTTAAATTAATAGAAAATAATAGATAGGCCAAGCTGAGTTGAATAATTTTTTTCCAGGATTATTGATGGCTTCATAACTCAGGAGCACTGGTGCGTAAAAGGGCGTGATGGAGTTAGGAGAGGCTACTGATTACATTTGTAATAAATAGCAGATTTCCACAGCTAACTATAAAACTTATTTAGTCACTGGAAGAATAATAAGAGGTACACGCTATAAAGAAAGGATTGACTTTTATTCTGTACATGTGTTGCAAGAATTGAGATAATTTCTTTCATGAACAGATGAAAAACACTGAAACCACACAAAAAAAGCATTTTGTTCAGCAGTGGGAAGTCAGCCATGCAGTTCGCAGAACGGGAGCTGGCTGACGTACTACAGCCAGGAGATGCAATTGCAGTTATGAAACATTTCTGCAGCTGTGAAACATGTAAATGAGATCTCAGAAATGTGGAGCAATATGAAAGGAAAGCCTAAACAAGAAGCTGCACAGTGTAGCTGGTTGTAGCTCAGAACATTTTGCAGCCACAAAATAGCCAATAAAAAATTATATGTCACCACCTACTGGTAAAACTCCTTGTGTGGCACTTGTGTTCTACAGCAGTCACTGAACTCTGTGAGTCAATATTTTTTTCTTGTTTCTATACAGCAAATATGGATTGCCATGTATGCCTACATGCCTACGTATTTTTCTTTGTATTTACATAAAGGATCACTTTCATGAAGGTACGGAGATATGCTGGGTAAGACAACTGAGATTCCTGAAGGCCAAGCTTTCCTAGGGTCACTGAAAATGTTGCATTCAACAGAGTTAGGGTTTTACTCTTCTCCAGCAACAAAAAACATCTATTTGTAGAGAGGAACAATGGCTGTCACCACACAGGATTCCATACTGTTGGGACAGCCCAGGAATTGAAGGTCCTTGTGCAGCATCATTGTTGACCTGACACAGCCACTATTTGTCTACAAACTGGAAAGCATCAGTGGTGCTCCAGGCACAGAGGAGAGAACATTGGCTGCTGTACTCACTAGCAACAACAGTCCTGACCTCCAATCACGGCATCAGCCTGCCTTCATAAACCAGTGATCATGCCAGAAACGTGGTATCTTCCCCAGAGAGACTGTCATTTCAAAAATAAATCCAACAGATCCCTAGCAGTATTCGCCTTTTCCCTGGTTTTCCTGGGTCAGTGACAAAGGTGGAAGTCTTGTATACCCAAATAATAAGAGTATCTAAAAGAATATGAATAAGATTTTATTAGAGATGCTGTAGAGAATAATGCAAGTCAATTTGATTAATTACCTACATGATCGAAAATAAATTCATGCTACTCTCATGTCACTCTACAGTTCTATTTTAGCAACTGTCATGGTTGTTGGAAGGGCGGATTTTGCCTACATTATACTCTGCCTTCTGCAGAATTTGTGAGTCATCTGGCTTCAAGAAAATAGTGTGCTTATATATCTTTCTTAAAAAAAAAGTATGATGATGTCTATGATTATTACTGTTATTATTATATTTATTTATTTATTTTTCTGTAGACTGTAGAGATACAACTCTTTTGTATTCTGATATCATTCTGATATACTTGACCCTGTCATTTTTCTTTCACTATGAAGTACTCTTCGTATACAAAGCCTTGTATTTACATTAGGATAATCAACATTGAAGGGCTATAAAGTTGGATAGGCTTGTGAACTGGGTTTATTTGCATCCTGTTACAGGACAATTGCCCCCTAGCATTTACATAATAATATGGCCAGATGTTTCCTCTAATGACTAAGTTAGTATTTCTATATTTGTCTCAGAGTATCCTTTGAATGTGCTCATATATCAAATAATGAGTTTGGCTTGCTTAAACCATATCAGTTCATTTTCTACCTGGCATTTTCTTTGTTCTTTAGGAATGTTAATTCAAAATTTTTTAATCTTTTCTATCAAACCTGGAATTTACAATGCCACTATCTTACAATGGTACTTTAATACCAAGCATTAGAAATTAATCTTAATAACAAATACCATCCCTTATCTGAATTAGAGTATTTTAATGATATGTTCCATTCTGGCATGACAGGTTTCTTTAAAACTATAGAAAAGGGAACTATTAAACCTACGCTTGCGGGTAACAATTAAGAATAATAAGATTTATGAAAGTTGCCTTTTCCTAAATATCACAGAAAAGAAACTAAAGAAAGCAATTATGAAAGCAGAAACAAAAGAGAACTGAAATGGCAACCCAAACAGGGAAAGCAAATGGCTGTAAAATAAACCATGAGAAGGTATTACCCCTCACACAGTGCAGCAAACTGCATCTTCTTAAAGCAATTTTTTTTTATTATTTTTTTTAACTCTGGAGTTGGCTCACATAATTTGATAACAAAACAGAAGGTTCTATATTGTTCTATCAGTCCTAGATGCAAAATTGCAGGTGCTCAAAATAATGAAGAGGGAGAAATCAAATCTCAGATGTGATTGCAAAACTGCTACAGCTCACTGCTACCAAACAACTACTTGGAGAAAGGTAGTTAGGTAACAAGACAGTAGAAGATGACTGTGGTACAATTGTCTGGGTGAACATGACAAATGATTCTGGGTTGCTCCAGCAGATGGAGCAGGGAGTGTAACAGCAACTTCTGCCTCCCTTTTATTGCCTTTGCTTTTCTTCTGCTGACACTTTTACTTTCTTTTTCTGTTTAAAAGAAAAAAAAAAAAAAGAAAAGAGGTGCACTGTCCTGTAGCTTACTAGTTGTTTTTTTGCTATCAGCTTTCCAATACATAAATGGGGCTTACTAGAATGCTTGAGAAGGACTTTTCACAAGGGATAGGGCAAAGTGGAATGGCATTAAGCTGGAGAAGGATAGGCTTAGGTTGGATATAAGGTAAAAATTCTTTACTGTGAAGGTTGTGAGGCACAGGTTGCCCAGAGAGGTGTTCAAGACCAGGCTGGATGAGGCTTTGAGTAACTTCATGGAAAGTGTCTCTGCCTGTGGCAGGGGAGATGGAATGAGATGATCTTTAAGGTCCCTTCCAGCCCAAACCAATTATGATTATTTGATTCATCTGCCTGAGTTGGGCATGCATTGTGTAGTACTTAATTTATGTCCCCTCCTTCATCATACTTACAATTCGCTTTATGCCTCCATTTAGAAGCCAAGGAGATTCAGGTGTTGGAAGGCCCCTATACATCCAGGTTTAAGTCAGCAGTAGCAAGCAGCATGGGACAATAGGAGTGGACATGTAGAGCTGAATGGTGCTGAAGACTTGATGTCCACTCTTTTTTCTTACTTGTCTTCACATTAATTCTCTTGGCCAATGGACTGAATGCTCACCAGCAGAATGGATTAAATGTCCCCCTGTATTGCAAAAGTTTACATTAATCTAAAATCAAAAAAAGCACTCTGTGAAGTCAAGGTCTGCCTCACCAAATGCAAACCAAAGAATTGTAAGATGGGACATCTGGAAGGTTTGCTTTGCAGTTCTAATCCAAACTAAAATCCTAAAATATGTACACCTAAGTTTATTTCTGTAAACATGCAGAAGACCTTACCCCTATTTACATATATATCCAAGGAAGAAGCTATTGCATGTGTCTTTCTAGACATCTAAATCTCATGGCTGTCATGGAAAAGATAAAAATCTAGCCAAGCAAGTCAAAACTGAGTCTCCAAATCAGCAGAGGCTCAATCACCAACAAAAAAGGAAGAAACTCTCACAGATACCTTGGCTGTTGGTTTAGCAGGCATTTTAAATGAAGACCAAAGGACAGTATGAAAGAAGAGTTGTTTTGCCCTTCTCTCCTCCAAGGCAGCCAGCTAGATGAAATAAATCTGGTTTTAGCTTTAACAGACTGGAAGATAGCTGCAAGGCTTTGGCAATGTAATAGGTGAAGCAAACGACTGGATGGTCAGTTTTTAAAGGACTGGGCAGGCATGTTAGAAAATATTAAAAATAGCCAGTGACAGGAGTATCTATTCTGTGAGGATGGAATCTTCAGAACCATTCTGTTGCTTACAGCTATTTCCATCTTCTTGGTGCAAGTGCTGGTACCCCTCTGGTCCTACAGCCTGTGCAACTTTGGCAAACCTCACATCAGGTTGCTGTGGGGCTGGCCATGCGCTGCTTTTGCTCCTTAAGTGATCACCCTGTGCAGTGGCACTCTCAGTCCAGTATGAAGCAACATCAAAAGGTCCATTACCTTACTGGCAGGATGCCATTCTGGCTGGGAGCTAGCTTGGCACCCACAGTTGCAGTGGGGACTCTTTCTTCTGGCTATGGCCACTGCAGACCTAAAGAGAAACGAAGGTCAACAGGTAACCAGTAGTTGGAAACCACCAGTGACTTACCCTTAGTGGTGATTTCAGTGGCCACTTTGGGACTGAAGAAGTTTCCAGATGTTTAGAGGAAATGGAGAAGTTGATTTAACAATGAGCTTGGAAAGGATCTGTACTCTGAAAATGCTGGTGGTTATCACCACTTTCCTTGTACTGTTTTTCTCTGGTTTCAGAATCCTTTTACTTTTCCCTTGAATCTACACATGAACACATGGATCCTTCTCTGAAAGCACACCTGGTGGATTTCTGCTAGCCTGGTGCCTAGGTATGGAAAATTTTGCCAAGAACAGTGATATATAAATATGTCTTTTAGTGTAGATCTGAGCTTCACTGGACTGTGCCAAATGCGAAGAACTAGATGAAGTGTGGGGCACACAGCTATGCAACTGAGCCATATTCTATTCTTCCAAGGGTAAATACACATCCTTCTGCTCCTAGATTTCTAAGTATTACTTTTTCCTATCTCTATGTTCTACTTTTTATAATGCAATTTATTGAATGGTACAAGTGAAGAACTGAAGAGTGAGTACCTTTCTATATTGCAGCAGAAGTCTGTCAGTCATTGCTTCAATTCTTTTCTGTCATATATTTCTCTTTATGACCATATTTCTATGCAGCTAAAGGATTTTTCATTTTTTTAAAGTTTTTGGCAAAAGGGAACTGTGGCAGTGAACAATGTCTTCATTATACAGAAGAAAGGAAAAATAAGGCACGGTGGTGTAATAGACATAATATGAAACCAACTTCAAAGTGTGAGGCTGCTCAACTGTCCAGATTAGATTAAAAAGAGATGAATATGGGACTATATAAACAAGCTGTCCAAAGCACAGCCCACTGGCTTTAAGTGTGAATCAGCCTTCTGGTCTCAGAAAATTGAATTGTGAGTCAATGCAGATGGCTGATTTGAAAAAAATATCTCTCTGTGTTGATGTTTAACAAGTAATATTGATTCTCCATTACCAAAATTGCAGTAATATTTCATTTTACCCATTTCCTTTTATATGTTTTATATTATTTTTTAACTTAAATAGGTAAAGATCAGAGATCTACCTCTTACAGCCTTGCTTTGCCATTGAAAAGACCTAAATTACAAGTAAAAAGACAAAAATGAAAACAGAAATGCACAAAAAGAACATGGTAACATAGGAAGGAAAAACTGATGGATGAGAGATGACAGGTATGTGTTGCAGAGCATAGAAGGTGAGGAAGATAAAGACAAAACACAAGGTAAAAGACAGAAGCATTTAAAGAGCTGGAATGTTTACAAATGGGGACAAATTATTGCTTTTCTTAATAAACAGACAAACATTGGTGCTCCAGTAGCTATATAGCTCAAGACTGATCTCATATGTGAAACAGGTTTGGTGTGGTCAGAAACGCTTTGGCAGACTTCCAGAAACCACTCCCAATCTATGGAAAGCATTTAACTTGCTGAGTCAGTGTGGAGACAGCTCCTGAGAAAAGCAAGGGCACTGTGCCAACACCAACACATGCCTTTAGATGAGCTGCCTTCTGATCACTTACAGCAATTCAAGTTCCCATGACAGTGTCCCCCAAAATTTTTGGCTTGGTCTGAAGACTTCCAGTGGTCACAGACATAAAAGGGAAATTCTAATTATAACTGTTCAGTAGTGGTAATTCATGACAGAGGAATGATCTGGCATGGAGGGCAAGGAGGGGTTAAACTGGCTAGAACAGGAATGCCAGAGACAGAACAGACTCCTTCCAAGGGAGTGAAATTTCCCTTGGTGATGAGATAAGAAACAGTCTTAGCTTTGTCTTGCAGCCTCCTGGAATGGGAGCACTTAGGAACCCAAGCTCAGGGGTTAACTCTGGGCAGCAGAGCTGGGTTAGGGGTAGACCCACAGCCAAGCTGAGGTGCACCATGTAGACACTCTTGGAATTGGTGCTGGTGCAAGTGTGTATAAGGAATCTGCTTGTGACACATCTTTGCATATTCCATGTAGAACTGCATATTGTGGTGGGACCCTGCCTAATGCATTCTTTATTTTTTTTTTTTTTTTAACATTTAATCATAAC
Source organism: Xenops minutus (assembly GCA_035221455.1). Classification (NCBI taxonomy): domain Eukaryota; kingdom Metazoa; phylum Chordata; class Aves; order Passeriformes; family Furnariidae; genus Xenops; species Xenops minutus. Next base: position 113,192,469 of record JAWWEE010000074.1, read on the forward strand.
AGTATGTTTAATCCACCTCTAGCGTACCATAACAATTCTCCAACAGATGCCACTAGCGAGCCTTGCTGGAGCTGCTGACATTGCTGTTGGCCTCAGCTTTCCTTCTCCTCTTCTGCCAGAGGTTACAGCCCCAGTAACCAGAGCAAGAGAAGCGCCCACCTCTGTCCCAACACCTCATCCCAGAGGCTGGTTTCTGCTCAGATGAATCCTTGATGGCATTTTAAGACAAAGAGCCACGCTCCCATTGAAGCATCAGAGTTCATGATTCCTCATGCTGTGCTTGCCACAAGCACTTGTGCCCTGTGTTGGCAAAGTGCAAAGAAGAGGTCACCAGAGTGTCTGCCCCACCTGTACTGACTGACTGGCAGCCACCATGACATTTGCTGGACAGTCTCAGTGGAGCTTCTTTGGCAGTGGCTCTCCAGTCTGTCTCAATTCCTTCTTCATTTTCATATTCAGATGACTCCAGTGTATTACTGTGACCCAGTGAAGGCAGAACACAGAGGTACACTCTGCGGCTTACTTTATTTACATATATGCAAGGTCCTGCACCTGGGTCAGGGCAATCACAAGCACAAATACAGGCTGGGCAGAGAATGGATCAAGAGGAGCCCTGAGGAGAAGGACTTGGGGGTGTTGGTTGACAAGAAGCTCAACATGACCCAGCAATGTGTGCTTGCAGCCCAGAAAGACAATCATATCCTGGGCTGCATCAAAAGATGTGTAATCAGCAGGTCGAGGGACATGATTCTTTCCCTCTACTCAGCATTTATGAGACCCCTACCTGGAGTACTGCATCTGGGGCCCCCAACATAAATAGGATGTGGACCTGCTGAAGCAAGTCCAGAGAAGAGCCACAGAGATGATCAGAGGGCTGGAGCACCTCTACTATGAAAACAGGCTGAGAGCTTTTCAGTGTGGAAAAGTTTCCAGGGAGACCTTAAAGCATCCTTGCAGTAACTAAAGCGGGCTACATGAGAACAGGAGAGGGACTTTTTATAAGGGCATGTAGTGACAGGACAAGAGGCAATGGCTACAACATGAAAGGAGGAGAGATTTACATCGGATATGAGGAAGAAATTCTTTACTGTGAGAGCAGTGAGGCAGTAGAATAGGTTAATCAGAGAAGTTATGGATACCCTATCACTGGAAACAGTCAAGGCCAGGTTGGATGATGCTTTGAGAAACTTGGTCTAGTGGAAGGTGCCCCTGTCCACTGCAGGGTTTTGGAATGATCCAATCTTTAAGTTCTCTTCCTACTCAAACCATTCTGCAATTTTATGACTCTATGATTTTGAGGGCAGAGGGATCTGTCTGTCATTGTTTAGCATGGCTTCATGCTTCATCTAGACCACAGAATGTCACCTAAATCAGAGAATACAGCCTGAACTAGACTGTATAGAACATGAAATGCATCAAATGTTGATTTAGAGATACTAGGAGAAAGGAAAAAACACTGAATCCCTGGGGAAAGAGTTAAACAGAAAAAAATGCTGCTAGTGTGAAATATAAACCTTATTCCTGCTGTGTCTATGAAGGCAAAGAATAAAGATTTTTAAACCCTGACACATGTACGTCAGAGATAGGAAAGGTTATTTGAGTCCTTCCCAGCAAAATCCCAGTTGTGGATTAGGCACAGGAAGAGCACAGTCACTCCCTCCCCCACTTCTCTGTAGAGCTCAAACCCACCCCTTCCTCAGCTCTCTTTTCTGTCTCCTCCCTCCTAGGATTAACTCAGGATCTTGCATGAAGGAGCATGTTGTCTGCAGGGCCTGTGCTTCATCTGTTGTACGGGTTGGAGGGTGTCTAATGACCAAGGAGGAGAGAGGAACATCTTACTGCTCACACCCTGGACTGTCAGGCTGTGGAGTTGGATGCTGTCCTCATGTCTGCTGCAGAGCTCTCCTGCAGTGACAAATAAGTCCTCTTGCCAGGCTCTCCACAAGCAGTTCCTGTGTTTTGCTCATTTTCCATTAGCCTCACAGAGGCTCTATGTCTAATCTGCAGAAATGTTGGGTACACACAATCATGAATGAAGTCAGGAAGGTGGTGATTAAACAAAATATGTCCTGTATTCTTACAAACATGATATACAATTCTGTAGAACTCAGAGCTCAGAATAATGCATTATGAACATATTCAACTTACGTGCCTGAATTCCCTGTCTGTATCCCAGGACTTATGATAGAAAATAAAAGAACAATTGTTTGCACAGTACTCAGACACTAGAGTATTACTTAGAAAAGATGGTGACGACACTAGTATTTCCATCTTTAGAGTGGAGTTTGAATAGTACACAGGAAATTGGGCACGAAACTATCAACTGAACAGTGGAAAATCATACACTCACTGAGCACCATGCACCCTGTGGGCTGAGGGGCTACAGTGAAAGTAATATGTTATAATGCCCTTAAAAGGCAAGATCCAAAAAATATGAACAGGGAATCAAAAACAAAGTGACCCAGCAGTTTCTAATGTCGAGCTCCTTACTGGGGCAAAGCTCCTGTAATGTAATTTCTCATGCATAACAGGGTTTTATGCTGAAATTCTTGTTTCTGTATGTAAACTCCAAAAATTCTTGTTCACAAAGTTTAGAGGCATATCGGCACAGCTCAGTGCAATGCAACACCACAGTTACTTAAGCTGGTTTGAGGCGGGCTTGTTCTAGAAATGCAAACAACACATCAGGACATTCCTTGCACCTGGCTTAGAGCAGGATCTGTTAACTCCCTCATAACTATCCCAGGTACAGAACCACTTCAATGCGATTATTCTGTTTCCAGTGCTGACAGAGTGCTATCTTGCACAATTTGTGCATATTTTGAGTGACCACTGATAAGGTTTCATTGTTGAATGGGTGGAGAGCTTCCTACTAAACTAAAGTATAACCTGTTTCCAGCTTCAAAGAAGAAACATGAATTTTTGGGTAACAACCATGTATTATTTATTTAAGAATTTTGCAACAGCTGAGACTGATACCAATCAGTAGGTGGTTTCTATTATTCTTTGAAATTTGGCACTAAACCATTAAAAAACCCACAAATAGTACACTGACAATGGAAAATTATCACACTATTGCCCATGGGTATTCTAATTCCAACAAGCAAAATCTGATAACTTGGCTATCTGTTCCACTTCTTTCAAACAATAGATGCCCATAACCTGGACTTTGCTTGTTCTTAGATTATGCACCTGTAGCAGTGCACACACAGTATGCCCAACAACTAATAGACTATATGGAACCAAGTGTTTGTTTTATTATAATTTTCTTTATTATCATAAATGAATACCCATTACAGTCTTAAGGGTAAAATCAAGGAGTGTGCCTTGACAGTGCAGGTCTGGCATCCACCAACAAAGTCTGCTACCTGGATAATAGTAAGCTGTCTTGAAAGACCAAGGTAAGAGATAAAGTAATGCAGAAAACAGCAAATAACAACGTAGCTTTTTGGAGAGAAGAAAGGTCTTTGCAATGAGAGGAGCATTCAACAACAAATCAAAAGAAACCACTGCCCTTCAGTTGTCAGCACTGGCACCCAAGAGAATTGTGCTACCTGGAAAACTGTCCATCACACACCTGCAGTTTCCATGCCACATGGACCCTACAGTGCTCTTAATTCTCCAGGGTGGGTACAGGGCTTCACTGCACAAAGCTCATTGTAGGACAAAGAGCTAGACACTTGGTCTGAGCATACAGTTTTAAACCTTTCACTGCACTTATGTTAAAATATCTTTTGGCTATGTAGAAAATTTAGCACTTCAAAAGGAATCATCATCTGTCATTATCAAACCAGAGCTAGATTCGCTCCCTCCCAGTCTAGGAGACACGTAACACAGGATTTTGGTGAACTTGTACCCTAAGCCCAAAATTTCACTTCATATATATTTAATGATCTATAGTTGCATGACTCAGTAGCTGTGGGTTCAGGCACTGGCATGCAGGAAAGTTCCAGGCCTAGCTGACCGTCAGATATGGAAATAGCTGGAGGGTTGCTAATCCTCCATATTCAGCACTGCTATGACTGCTACCCCAATTCTATGTTCTGCTGTGTTGCTCCCCAAAAGGTATGGCAACTGGAGAGGATAAAAAACTGGAAGATATTACATTGCAAAAAAATCTCTGTTTAGCTTAACTAAGGTTATGATTGTGCAGGCAGTTCTAATGATGAAACAGCCTGTTAGTGCCAGAATGAAGGGAATCAACCTTTTCTCTCATTCCTACTTCTCCTTCTTCCTTCCTTTCTCCAGCCACACACTCTCCCACTTCAGCTCATGTTGGTGTTTGGGAGATCCTTTTGTTGTTTGTTTGGCTCTTTAATTAGCAGAAAAACATTCATGTTTTTTGGTGGATTTCATTTCTGCTGGTGCAATAAGTTAAGCTCTCCACTAGACAAGCTCAGCAACTGCTGGGCCTGGCTGAGGACAGGACAAAGGGATTGGAAGTGAGAGCAGACCACTTTCCTAGGTACTGGAGGACTGCTAAACTCCTCTACCAAACACTCTGCGAGGAGAAGCTCTAGGGTGCTCAGCATGCTTAATTATCTATATGATGAACAAGATGTGACAACAAGCGAAGAATCGTAATGAAGAGGAATTTTAAGGACTGAAAATTGATGCTGGAGAAGTTTACGCTCTAAATAAGGCGAATGGGGAGTAGTTATGGTAATTGACTCATGAAAGACTCTTTTTAAGCATGTTCTGTGGTTTTCCTGTTGCTGGTACACTTTATGCCGTGGTTCCTCCAAGGGAGCCCCTCCAGAAGAGCATGGCTCCTGACACATACCCGTGGGAGTAGGCCTGGACAGGTGCTGGACCACAGGACAGGTGATGTGCTCGCTCCAGCCCCCCCATCCACGCCTGGATGGCAGACACACCAAACACAGCTGATATGACACAGTGAGCTGACTGTGCTTTATTACACGGGGGGAAAAAATGTTGGAAAATGAGCAGAGAGTGATACTTCTTCCTCCATGAAGACAACAGCTGTGAAGCAACAGCGAATGAATGAGGCAAAGGCCACACAGAAATGAAGAAAGCCAGCGGTAAGTCTCAAGCAAAAGAGGCTTGGGGACATCTCATGGCTCTCCACAGCAACCTGAAGGGACGGTGTGATGGGTGGGCCGTCTCTTCTGCCAAGAAGACATGGGGAAACGGGCTTAGGCTGAAACATGGGAGGTTCAGATTAGATATTAGAAATTTTTTTTTTCACTGTTAGGGTGGCCAGGCGCTGGAAGAGGTTGCTCAGGGAGGTGGGGGAATCACCAGCCCAGGCAGTAATCCAGAGGGCCTGAGCCTGGCGCTGGGCGATGTGGTTTGGTGGCTACAGCGCTGGGTGGACGGCCGGACTTGATGGTCTTAAAGGCCTCTTCACCACGACCCCGATTCTAAGCAAAGCAAGTGGCCAGGGTGCGATCGGGGTCAGGGTTGGATCGTGGCCAGACTGTGATCGGGGCCAGGGTGTGAGGGGGTCAGGGTGTGAGGTGGTAAGGGTGGGATGGAGGTCAGGGTGTGAGGGGGCCCGGCTGTGACTGAGGTCAGGGTGTGAGGGGGTCAGGGTGGGATGGGGGCCCGGGTGTGAGGGGGCCCGGCTGTGACTGGGGTCAGGGTGTGAGGCGGGGCTAGCGTGTGAGGGGGCCAGGGTGTGAGGGGGCCAGGGTGTG
>JAWWEE010000074.1:113198228-113239702 GCA_035221455.1 Xenops minutus
CTGCGCGGTGCCGAGCCCGCCGCGCCCCGCCCCGCTGCCCGCGGCGCTGCCGGCACTCGCGGAGCCGCCGCCGCCCCGCTCCGCTACGCGAGCCTCGAGCACGGCAGCAGCCGCCGCCCCCCGGCCCGCAGGTAAGGCAGGGGCCAAGCCGGGTAGCGGATCCCCTCCCCGCGGCCCTTTGTGCGGCGGCCGGTCCTCGGGGCGGGGAGGGAGGGAGGGAGGGAGGGAGCGGGCGGGGGGCTGCAGGCCGGGTATGGCGGAGCGCGGAGGGGAGGAAGGGGAAGGGAAAGGAAGAGGAGGGGGCGGCCGCTGCCGAGGCGGCCCCACCGGGCCCCTCGCGAGGCCCGTGGCGGTCCCCGCCGAGCCGCACCGGGGAAAGGCTTCTGCCGGCCCGAGACAGGGGGAGCAGGGAGTGAATGAGCCCCGCCGTGGCTGGGAGTGCCCGCGGAGCGCCCGGGCAGTGCCCGCAGGGGGCCCGGCCGTGTGCGGCCGCTGCTCCGTACCGGGGCCGAGTGGTGCTGCGGGGGGCTCGCCGTGCCGCCCCCGCTCCGAAACGGAGCCGGCAGGTTTGGGAGCCTAGGGGCTAATGAGGGCAATTGCTCCGCGGCTAATGAGGTATGTATCAGGAGGGAAGCGCTGGGTTATTAGTGGAGAACGTGTCTTACGAAACAGCGCCTTGGGTTTCTGATGCCTCAGCCTGACCTCCGGGAAATCTCGTCCTGCATTTGCCTTAAAGACGAATTTTGGGGCTCGTAACCTTCCAACTTCTGGAAAGGGGAACCAGTGTTCCAGTAGAGGTGCTGACATTGTGGCCTGCTGTCATCTTTCCACAGGCCACAGGCGGAAAGCACGCAGGGGTGGCGTTTCTTGTTTTGGTTTGATTTCTCGCCTCCCCCAGTGTTGGCTGCTGGTGCCTTAGGGATAGCAGTGGCTACAGGCTGGCCGCACCGGGGTTCAGCAGGAGCCTCTGTTGTGTTCAGCTCCATGCTTTCCCACCTGGAGGATGTGTCCGGAAGCTTGTCCTCTCCCAGCCACGCCACCGAAAGCAGTTCGGGATCACTCCCACCCTCGAGACTTCCTGCTGGCAGGCTCAGGCTGTCACGAGTGACGCCTTTCACAGGTCTCTGACCCGTGGCCCAGCACTTCCCTTTGGCAAACAGGATCTGCTTAAGTGGGAGGTGCTGGCACTGGCAGTCGGACTTTCCAGCCGAGAGTACTGAGAAGAGGGGAGAGGTCTCTGCTGCCAGGTTTTGTAGTCACTAGTTGAGTTATGGCAGCCCCTCTTGCCCAACGCTTTTCCTTTGGCTTTCGCTTTTGCTTCCCTAAACACTTCTGAGCCTCACAATACATGGAAGCCTGAGAATGATCAAACAAGACAATTCTGATGTCGGTGTAGATTTTGGAGAGAAAAGAAGGTTATAAGTGACTCACCTTCTGTGGTATCCGCTCCCCAGTGCCTACTGAAACTCATATTTATACTCTGAATAACTGCTCAGAAGTCGAGGGCAAGTGCTTCATGCAGTTTCTGGTGGTCCCTCACAGTCACAATTGTTACTTAAAAATCTTATTTGAAGCTAGTATTTTTTTTGCTCTTGCATTAGCTAACAAAGAGTATTTGTGTTATGACTGCTGCTGCAGAAATTGAAAATACCATATGCGAAGTTATGAGCTCACTGAATGCAGTTACAGTGGTGACAGTTATTCTGCCCATTTAGCTGGAAAACCAAAACCGGGAACTGAAGGAACCAGTTCAGCATATACTTGGTGACAAACTCTTGGGTTTGTGAGCCCTTGGTGGGGCAGGGGGAGGCTGAAGTGGCAGGATAAGCTGCTGGAGTGTCATCATATTTGATCTGAGAACTAATATATGTTCAGCTCTGCTATTGCTTTTCTACAGAAAGCACTGTGCTCGTCCATGTAGACTAGGGGACGGTTGAGGTTGCCGGTCTGTGACAAATGTAACCAGTAATAGCATGCAGAGTGAGACTGGTCTGTGGAGGAGAGCTAAACCTGGCCAGCGTGTACCATGGACGTTGGTGACTGGGACAGGGGACCCCTTGTATGCTGTTCTTTGCTGCTGTGTGGTAGCTGTAGGTGACTACCTGCAAAGTGCTGCTGTTGTGTCCCTTCCTGCCCTGCCATGGGGTGACTCCTTTGGGAAGACACTGCCCTTGGCCTGCCCTCTCTTCCTGCCTGCTGCCAGGGATGTGCTGACTTTGAACATGTGCCAGTGCTTGGGCTGGCGCCTGAATCTATGAGAGCAGCTCTAGCACGGAAGAAGATGTTGAGATTGATGCTGTGTGTGACATGAGTGGTGTTTGCAGCAGAATGCAGAATCCAGGCACAGCTTGCCTGACCAAGGAGTTTACTATTACCCATTTTGGATGAGCAAAAGCACTTGGTTGTTTCAGGTCAGTGCTGGATTAAAACAGAACTTTAAATAGGCTTTAAATGTGCATGTTTAATTTACAAAGCTTCCAGGCTTTAATGGTGTTTGGTTTAGTTGCATCAGTTAGTCAAAAAACGTCAGTGGCAATTAATTTTTACAACATAACAGGCCATGTGTTCAGTTTTGGTTTGTCACATTTAGAACATTCTTTTTTTAAAGTTTTAATTGTGGTTTGGTATGATACTGGAGCTTCTGGACACTCTGCTGAACATCCATAAAAGCTGTTGATGAGCTTAGTGTAATATGAGGAGATGTCTGTTGTGTTACTGCAATATCACATTAGGCATCTGTGTGTGGTGTTCATTTAGAAATCAACTTAATATCTGCACTTAGTGAAGCAGTAGCTCAAGGATTTATGCAGTGGTCACTTTTAGTCTGGAGTTTTTGCTAAATTGCTACATGAATAAGGATCTCTGTTCTTTGGATGAGAAAATGAATCCCCAAACTGAAAGCTTTTAATAAAGATGCCTCATTAACTGTGTTCTCAGTGCCTTCTGTAACTTGCAAAACTGTATGACATTTTGTTGTCTTCTGTTTCTGTCCCTTTCCACTCCCCTCGTTAAAATGTTCCCATTGACTGTTGTGGAATGTTTTATTACGGTTTCCAAAAGTTCAGCTGATTTCGGGGAGTGTATGAGTGAAGGAGCACTGAAAAAATGGGATTTCCTGAAGCCTCAGGTGACTGGCTCTAACAGAGCTGGGTCAGCATGGTGCCTTAGAAAATCATGTGAAGTGGTTTATTTTTTTTTGTTTTGTTTTTGGGTTTGCTTGTTGTTTTTTTTTTTTCTCCTTGGTTTTGTTGTAGTGTGTCCTGATAAGTTGTCACAGGGCTCTCCCAACATCACATGAGAGCCAGCCTGGAGTCTGTGTGTTTTGAAACTTGCCACTGACTGAATCCTCCTGGTTTATGATCCCTTGCTGTAATTACTGTGTTGCAAATGGACATGGGAAGCCAGTTCTCTGTAGTGGCTTCTTGCTGGATCTCATGATTTAACCCCAGCCAGCAGCTCAAGGCCACACAGCTGCTTGCTGGATTTGCTTGCCCTGGCAGGATGGGGGCAAAGAATCAGACGGGTAAAAGTGAGAACTCATAGGTTGATGTAAAAACAGTTTAATGGGACAGAAAAGGAAGGGAAAAAGGATAATAAAAGAATATATAAAAGGAGTGATGCATGTTGCCCCTGCTCACTACTTGCCAACCAATGCCCAGCCAGTTCTCAAGCAGTGGCCCTTGGCCAGGTTTCTTCCTAAGCTTATATATGAGCATGATGCTACATGATATGGAATGTCTGTTTGGCCAGTTTGGGCCAACTGTCCTGGCTCTGTCCCCTCCCAGCTCTGTACCCCGCCAGGCTTCTCACCAGCAGGGCATGAGGAGCTGAAAAGTTACGGACTTAGTATAAACACTGTTTAGCAACAACTAAAACAATTAGTGTGTTATCAACATTATTCTCATCCTGAATCCAAAACACACTATGTACCAGCTATTGGGAAGAACGTTATTGCAGCCTAAACCAGGTCACTGGAATATCAGAGCTGATGGAAGTGTTTAGATATTTTGGATAACAGAGAGAGAGCTTCTGCATTTGTATATAAAATACTGTCCCAGTTGGGAGGAGGGCAATTAGGTTTTTCCTCTCAACCCTCACTGTTATTGCATCCTGGCCTCCTAAAGTTTGTCTTTACAGTGCTTCCTGTGAAATGGTTTTCTCTGTATAGGCTTTCTCATTGTTGAGACTTAACTTTGACTGTGCTAAGTACATTAAATGAAGCCTCTTACCCAAAGGCTGCTCTTGATAAGAGATTAAATGTGCAGTCTTAATGGAATTTATCTGTAGTGCCAGGTATCTCTAGTACTGGCTTGCAGGTGACAGATCATTTATTTAACTCTTTGTCTCGTTTTTTTTTCTTTTTTAATTTTTTAAAGTTGTAAACTCGGTAAATGTTTGACAGCTAACCATGTCGTTTGTTTGCTTTCTCATTTGGCTTTTTTTCAGTCTTCCTTCTACCCAGTAAGACTTCATCAAAATGTCTCTCTATCCTTCCCTAGAAGATCTGAAGGTGGACAAAGTTATTCAGGTATGGTGGACTTCAAAAAAGATGCGTTTTGATGATAGTAATATATCTGATGATGTGTAATCTAGGTAAGAGGAGACTTACTGCAGTTGATAACTTATTTTACCATAGTACTTTATAAGGGGAAAGACAAAACTGTTTACTTTGTAGCTTGATATAATATGATTAATGCTTAATTTACTACCTGGATATATTTATTTTTATTTTTTTATATATTCATTTGTATTCATGTTGGGCACTCTGATGAACAAACATAAATGCTGTTAACTGATGTGATGAGTGAAGTATTTAACTTGCCATATTTCACTCCCAGTGTCCAAATTTGTGGCAGAAAGCCTTCATGGTCATTTGAGCACCCAAAAAGAACAAGCACTGGTTGTATTAATGCCATCTAGAATCACAGACTTGTCCACTGGCAATTTCATGGTAATGACGAGGTGTCTCAGTACATCCAAGATTATCACATTTGTGTAGAACCCTCTACATGTAACAATATTGGTAGTTTTATTATTAGACATGATGAGGACTAAAAAAGTACCCGTGAAACAAAATGATGAAAAGCATTTTTATGGATTAAGAACTCCCTGAGAAATGTGACATGAATATATTACAGAAGGGGTTTCCTTGCCTTCTTCAGCATTTTGCCTTTTCCTGAGCTTAACTTGTATTCCCTCTCAGTTTAAACAAAGGCAAGGAGTTATACTGCGTTTCAGGGTGTCTACTACTTCTGTCATTGGGAAGTAGTCAAGCAAACTACATAGAACAGCTTGTTAACTCTCCTGTGCTATCCCCGACTGCTGTGCCTCATCTCACCAGTGTTTGTGTGGGGTGGGGCTTTTGAAGTTGTGGGTACTGTGGTGGGATTTCTCCTTGTCATGTCCACCCACTCCATTCTTCTTATCTTACCAAAGTCCTTTATTTACAGTCAGATAATGCTGAACTGAAAAATGAGTACCCCAGAGCCAAGAACATGCTGCATCAGCCTTGCATTGACTGGCTGCAAGACTTTATGTATTACAATTGAAAATTGTGATAAATATAATCAGTATGTTATATGTATATATCTTCCATTTTCACTGATGCTTTTCATAGAATCATTGCAAAGTTTGGGTTGTAAGAGACCTTGAAAAGTTACCTAGTCCAACCCCTCTGGAACAAGGAGGGACGTCTTCAACTTGAGCAGTTGTTCAGAGCCCAGTCCAACCTGACCTTGAATATCTCCAGAGATGGGACATTTATGATCTTTCTGGGCAATCTGTTCCAGTGCTTCACCACCCTCATTTTTAAAAAAACTTCTTCCTTATATCCAGTCTAAATCTGCCCTCTTTTAGTTTAAAACAATTACCCCTTGTCCTATCACAGCAGGCCCTGCTAAAAGGTCTGTACCCATCTTTCTTATAAGCTCCCTTTAAGTACTGAAACTCTGCTATAAGGCTTTCCCAGAGCCTTCCCTTCTCCATGTTGAGCAGCCCCAGCTCTCTCAGTCTTTTCCCACGAGAGAGGTGTTCCATCCCTCTGATAATTTCTGTGATCATTTCCTCTGCACCTGCTCTGATAGGTCTATGTCTTTCCTGTGCTGGGGACCCCAAAAATGAATACAGCACTCCAGGTGGGGTCTCACAAAGACAGAGTAGATGGGCAGAATCACCTCCCTTGACCTATTGGCACCAAAGGCTAAGTTATTTGCCTCTCACAAAGAGTGCATTATAAAAATGCTGTCTCTTTAAATATGTCTCAGAGCACTCTTCGAAGAAACGGGCAGAGTACAGAAAGAGAATGTCTGTAACTGCAACAAGTGATGAGTGAGATTAAAATGACTGCTGGTTAAAGCAAATGGACTTGTTACGTTAAATATTATTCTAACCTGTTCTTTTTGTCCCTCATTTGAGTTGGAGCCAATTCTTCTAAGTACATGTGATATTGCTAAATAATGAGTCATTCTTGCTGTGAAATCTTTTTCTAAAGACAGCTTCCTGGAGTGTATAGAACTAAGAAGTTTTCTATTTTTAAACATTTCCTTAACATCATGAAGTAATTTGACTGTCATGTTGTGTTAGATGATTTATGTGTCCTGTTCAGCATAATGTTTCACTATGAATTTAGTAATTTCTCCCCCACTTTTGACGTTCAACCTCAGGAAGGTTTTTGGGATAGCTATTTCCATCACACTTAACAGGCTTCTGTAAGGCAATGTTTTTCACTGGTCACGATTATGCAAGGCCAAAAAATAGTAGCTGAGGTATTGAGAAGGAAGGAAATTGACTTACTTACATAAGGCCTCTTACATTTGTGAGTCAGTCAGCAATGCAGAAATTAAGCTTAATGTGTTCACTGTAGGGACAAGTGCTGTAGAAAAATCAGTTTAGAAGGTCCATTTCTTTCAGAAGATATTAAACCAGTAGCATTGGATTGTGTGGAACTTGACACCTGGAAGGGACTATAGATTTCACTAATAAGATCTGTAAATGGTAAGGAGGTAAAACTGCTGCTATCCAGCTGATAAAAGTAATTGCAAACACTCTGCCAAAGGTCATACCCTGAAACTTAGTTATAAAGCTTTCATCCAAAGTTTAATGTGTCCTTTAAGGCTTTTAAACTTGCTTGATGACAAAAACAGAACTGGTTGATGGTAAAGCTTTGCTGCATTATTACTGTAGCTTTGTCTCTGAGCAAGATAGGAGTTGATCTACCGAAGCAGTTGTGTTACTACTATAGCATGATGAATTGAAACTATTTTTTCAAATAAAAAGATTGACTTCAGCACTTCAAGATGAATAGTAGCTAGCATGTACAAGAAAAAAGAAAATACTGATCTCCTGCCTGCATAATAAAGGTTTTGTTTTTCTTGTACAAGATAACATATGTGAATTTCTTTGCTTTTAGGCTCAGACTGCCTTTTCTTCAAATCCAGCTAATCCAGCAATCTTGTCTGAAGCTTCTGCTCCATTTCCTCATGATGGAGGTAAGCTCATGTACTGTATATTATCCTAATGTGAAAAGCAGTTACGAAATCCTAAAGGTAACAGTACAGTCAAGAATACCTATAAATATGCAACCTATTTACAAAGGGCAAGACCATGCCTTTTTGGAAATGCCAACACCCACCTTGGTAAGGTGCTATAAGAGTCAAAAAATAATGTTTGGTTATAAAAGGAAGTTGTGGCAAACACTTCCCCTTCTCTTTTTGGAACCTTTTTCAAGTGAGCCTAACATAACAAGATTTGTTGTTGGTACCATTTGAGCTCTTTTTAACTCTTACCTGAGAGATCTAGTTGTCCTTGTTTATCAACCTATCTATTTGTAAGATTTAGAGGTCAGCATGTGTCTGAGTGTCAGTCTTCTCCATATGAGCTTTCTTAGGAACAGACAAATGCAAATCTCTCAATAGAGAAGTGCCCAGGAAGGTGGCCCTTAATCTTGTCCTGCAATCAACATAAAGCTTCCAGCAGATTTTGGAATCAACTGCCTGGTGGGAAATCCATCAGATCTAAAGCTGAATGACTTGTACCCATTTATTCTTTTCTTCCATGCACATGTACATCCATGAAGATGCACAGGTGTGTTTGAGGCCAGAACTCTGGATTAGTAAATTATGCTTGGTCTAAAAGGCCCAAAGCCTCTAATCAGCATGACCAGCAGCAGTGTTGGAATGACTGCTAAGAAGTTTGGTGGATGTAACTTTGTCTCCAGTTCTCCTATGGGCACTTGTGTGTCTAAGATGACTTTAGGGCAGCAGTTTGCATAGATCGCCAGAGAATTGCCTCTGGTGGATCCTTTCTGGAATAGATACTTACCTGGCCTAACTTCACCAGACCAGATTTGAATTTGCTTCAGCAGTCCCTTTTTGGCAGCATTTTTTCTGCTGTTCAGAATTTGAATTCTCCTGCAGTTATTTGACCAGCAGTCACAAAGACATAATTTTGACATCAGCTTGTGTGTTAATTGCTCAGGAACTGTGTGTGACTGTAGAGTGACTAATGATTCAATATATCCCCAAAAAAGTGAGACCTACATCATTTATAGGATCTATTTGCTTTTATCCTAGCCAAACCCACTGGAAATTCCTCTGTCCTGGCAGAGACAGGGGACTATACAGCATCAAGAGCTTTTGAATGTATTCTGTTATTTGTAGCTCTCTCTGTTTTAAATGAGAATGTAATACAGCCAGCAAAGATGCATCATGTGTTGTGATCTTTAATGAAAAACAAACCAGAAAAATTGGATAGCTGCAAAAATCTTGTGCAGGGTTGTATATAATTCTAGGGGCTTGAAGAAGCAAGCAAAAGTAGAAGATTTATTCATTAAAAGCTTATTAATCAATACCAATGAAACCACAATCTAATAAGTTAGTCCAGGATTATGATCAGAGAGCTCTCATATGAAGCAGCATGTGAAAGAGGAAAAAAAGTCTCCTGTTTATACTGGCATTCACCTCGCAACAGCCTTTGTTCCATCTCAGGAAAGTTACTTTCCATTGCTGGTCAAATGTGGATACTTGTAATAGCTGATTTTATACGTGTACCCATAAATTAATCCCAAAAATTTAAGCTTTGTGTACTGGGGAGCCTGTTTGCTCTTGAAGCCATCCTTTGCACTATGTCTCTCTCTAAGCAGTCTTTTCTGTCCCCACTGATTCAGTAAGTGTCCTGTGGCCTCAAGTGTTCTCATAACTGCCTGCCACTTGTTAAATGGCAACAGTTAATGATCTGTGGAATGTCAAGAGTATTATCAATCTTATTTCCCAAGCTGTTCAGCTCAAGGTCTGACAAGTCTGTCAGCACAGCTTCCTTTCCTCCCACTCCCTGCACCTCACTTCTCTTGGGTGTAGAGGGATATTTTAAGGGCTGTGTGTGTTTTTTCTTGAGAGGCATGTCTAAAGCCCCTTTGTTTTGAAGCTGTGAGAAAACGACAGCTGCTTTCTTATGAAGACTCAAAGCAGCCTGTAGCGTGGACCTTAAACCAGGAGGCTTCTGCAGAAACCCTTCCATGCCTGGGATCTGAAATATCCTTGGCATGGATGCCTCTTGGAAGTGCTGATTTGAGCTTGGTGGAAGGTCTCTGTGTGTGTTTCAGCACACCTGCTTTGGGGTGGGAGGGAGAGTAGTTTCCCAGTAATTGCCCAAAAGCGCTAAAGTGCATGTCCTCAAGGACTGCAGCAGCGTGTTAGTCTTGCAACTTGTCATCCTGTGTTTCATGTTGTTTGTGCTGTAAATGAATGAACAGGGTAAGTGAAAGTTCTCTGTAAACTCTTCATCTCAAAAATGCTAGTTTTTTTGGTTGCTCCCCTAAACCAGACTAGAATAACAGTCCTGATTCAAGTGGGTTTTCTGTCATAATTTTACAATTAAATAATTACAATAGCATGAAATTTGTTGAAGTAATTGTACATGAAGAAGCAGTACCTGCTCTTTCTGTTAAATCAACAGCTGTACTGATTTTTATCACCTATAGGCTTATACCCCAGATTGTATCCAGAACTTTCTCAGTATATGGGCCTGAGCCTCAGTGAGGAAGAGGTGCAGAGAAACTTACCAGTGGCAGCAGCTGCTCAGCCACAAGGTGTAAGTACCAGCCAAGCATGTTTTAGAAAGCAAAAGTACAATGACTAAATGTGTATCTAGCCTTCTAGAGAGCAGACTACTATTTGTCTTTAAGTACCATACTTGACTGACTGGTGAATTGTTTTAAGTGACAGTGCCTATTTTAATCTGGTTTTAAACTGAGCTGTACATTTCCAGTGTTGGGAGAGGGTGGGGGAGAGCTGTTCTGTGTTCATTTGTGTGTTGTTTTTTTAAAAAATATAATTTCATATAAACTGACATATTAACTATTTTGAAAAGTTGAAACTAAGTTGTCTGGCTGTTTTGTTTTAATCAGCAACTGGTAACACGACCTTCTACTAATTACATGGTAGCTCCAGTGACTGGAAATGATATTGGAATTCGCAGAGCAGAAATTAAGCAAGGCATCCGTGAAGCAATTCTGTGTAAAGATCAAGATGGCAAAATTGGACTTCGCCTAAAATCTGTTGACAATGTAAGTGTAGAAGCTTGCTTTTGCCTCTAGAGATCTTATTGCTGGACTGAATTAATAGTGAAGTTGGTGTGTGGACACAGAATTGTCTTTTGTATTGTTCTTTCTAATCCATTCCCAGAATTTTATAGCTCTTCATTAGATCCATAACTAGATTTCCAGCTGCTGGACTAGAATCTGAATTTACAGCAGCAATTGAGTGCCATGTGTTTTGTATCACCTGAAAAATACTTGCAGTATTTTTTTTTTCCTGCTTTAGAATATGAACTTGTATCATAGCAGCTATGCTTTTAGAAGTTCAGGATTTGGAAATACTAGGCAGTACTCAATGTTCAGCAGTATGCAAAGAACTGCTCATTGCTTAGAAATCTCTCTTATAGAAGGTCCTTAAACATGCTCTGAAGCTTCTGTTTCAGCATCTTTTGATTCTCAACATGGAAAATCCACTATATTTGTTCTGTTTTTGTTTTGTTTTTTATTGGGGTAAGGCCATTTAATCTGAATGTTTTGATAAAACTGAATGTAGCATATATTCTTAAAATGCTTTTTGTAGTTCTAAGGCAGAAAATAGAGTTATCTTGGATTAGCATGGGGTGGTGTTGGTTTTTTTAGCACCGCTCTCCCCAAAACTATTATTTATAGTTTACTTTGATATACTTTACTTGGGTTTTAGGGGTACTTTGACTAGAAATCATTTTGTAACACCTTGGCTTTCTACCTGCGGTGGTAGCAAGTCATAATTGGTTAAGAAGTTGAAAGCTAATGGGGTTGAGAAATTTGCCATGGAGTTCTAGCAGTGCTGATCTATTTCTCCAGCTATATATAGACTGATGTCTGGCAAGGGAAATACTAGGTAAATGCAGCCGCAGATATGCAAATTTACCACAAGTCTGTCTTGATTCAGTTGTTCAGACTTAATGTTAAAACAGAAGATTATTTACCCCTTCGCATGAGACTTTCATGTTACACTCATGTCTCTTTATTTTTTTCTTTTTAATGTTTAGAGATCCAGATGGAACAGACCTCCTAGTTTTTGAACTTCATTCTAGCATTAATTATCCTTCAGACTTTTAAACACATCTATAAACAGACTGGTATTTAAAAAATGTCAATAATAACTAGCAAGTCTGGCTGGTATTGTGTGGAGAATGGGAAACTTTAAAGGGCTGTGTGTTCTGTCACTGGAACTTCCTCATCTCCCCTCCTTTTTTTTCCTCTTTTGTAGGGTATATTTGTCCAGTTAGTTCAGGCAAACTCTCCAGCATCCCTTGCTGGTCTGCGGTTTGGGGACCAAGTTCTGCAGATCAATGGTGAAAACTGTGCAGGATGGAGTTCTGATAAAGCACATAAAGTTCTGAAACAGGCTTCTGCAGAAAGGATTTCAATGATCATTCGGGACAGGTAAAACCAGCTGCAGATACAGGTTGTCATTGTCCATCTTGGAGTTATTCTGCGGGGTTTGGGTCTCCCCTTGCTCAAATAGGACTGCAGGCATAGCAAAATCTGTTTGTCCACATACTCAACTGTAAAGATCCTCAGAGATGTTCCTTTTCGTGGGGAAAAATCAGTAATGGTTGTTAACCTGTAAACTTCCTGGGAATGATAAGGCATAATGTTTTTTCGAGATAAACTCATGAGTGATAGAACAGGCTAAATTTTAACTCTGAATTGAAGAGTTCTGTGCTTTTTTTCCAACACAACTTGACTTTTGCTTTTACTAAATGAAATAATAATAGTACCAAAATATTTGCTGTATTAATGGATATATTTGCATTTTATTTAGCATGGTAGTTTTCTTGTGAATTCTGCTTACAGATGAATTAATGCCAGTTTTACTAACAGTATGCTTGATGAACCAATACAGATTTTCTGTTGTATTAAATAATGAGTTAGTTAGTATGTAGTAACAACAGGCCATACTCAATTTAAAGTCTGTAGGCTGCAAGAAGACATGACACT
This sequence comes from Xenops minutus, assembly GCA_035221455.1. NCBI lineage: Eukaryota > Metazoa > Chordata > Aves > Passeriformes > Furnariidae > Xenops > Xenops minutus. Next base: position 113,210,746 of record JAWWEE010000074.1, read on the forward strand.
TGATATGAATAGGTATATGCCTCAAAGCTTCTTCCGTGTTCAGTCTTGCTTAAGAACCAAGTCTGACCCAGTGGAAGGCAGCTACTTCAACCATGTATTGAATCAAAATACTCTGGTGGTTGTCTGCCACTTCTCTGCCCAACTCCCCACCTCCTTCCTGTATCTTCAAGACACAATTAAAGGTTTATTGTCTGTAAAGCAGTAGGAATGTTGTCAGGAAAGCCTTATACTCCAGAACCCTGTGGTCTACCTACAGTTGTTGTAACTGCCTGTGCTTTTATCTACCTTGTAACATTTGTAGAGAACTTAGTTTTTAATGGACATTTGCATGTGTTTGGTTGTTGTTGGTGGGTGGGTGGATGTTGTATGGAATCTTGTATTATTATTATTAATCCAGATGCTGCAGAATGTCTGTAGAACAGGGAAAACATGCAAGGTTTATAGAGAAGTATCTATTGATACAGCAATATTAACAAAATGGAGTTAAATCCAACTACTTTTCATTATACTTGATGTATGAGTCTCTTAGAGTACAATTACTTTTTGTAAGCCAAAGATGCTAAAATAGCACATGGTTTAGTAGACTGAAAATGTTGTTTTGTATTTTCAATGTTCTTTTAGACCTTTTGAACGCATTATTACTATGCATAAGGACAGCACAGGACATATTGGTTTCATATTCAAGAATGGAAAAATAACCTCAATAGTGAAAGACAGTTCTGCTGCGAGAAATGGGCTGCTTACAGAGCACAACATCTGTGAAATTAATGGCCAGAATGTAATTGGATTGAAGGTAAAATAAGTAGTATGTGGTGGGTGTGGAGAACTGTGAGCATTTTGTGTGTGTATAGCAATTGTGTTTTGGAGAGGGAAAAGAATTGTAATATACTGTTTAATGTTAATAAAATAAAGTCAGTCACAAGAGGTATTTTGATTGGAGAGATACGTGTTTTGAGGCTTCTTTGCAGTTTTGTATTGGTAGGCAGTGCAACTTGTTCTTTCTTTCTGCCTCTGCCTGGTGAGGCCTACCCTTAGTTTTTATCTGTAGTCTAACTTTGCTGGCAAAACAAAGAATAAGCTTCCTTCTGCCAGTCTGCATCAAGTATTAGCAGGAATTCTGTGCAGGACGTCTGTCTCTTCTCTAGTCCGTTTGTGTGAGATATGCATCACCAGTGGTGTTGCAGGTTCAGTGATTTGCCCTGAAGGTTAAACACTCCAAGCAAGGAGTTGTGGGTCCCTTATGTTGCATGAAATGCATCTAGAAAAAGTTCTTGAACTGCTGCTTTATGAGATGTGTTGCTCATACGACTTCTTGTTTAATAACAGGACCCCCAGGTTGCAGACATCTTGGCAACAGCTGGAAATGTAGTGACCATTACTGTCATGCCTTCCAGTATTTATGAGTATATAATAAAGAGGTAGGTAATACAAAGCAGCCATGCTGTTAATTATAGTCAAGTTGACAGTGACTATAAAATGCACTCATCATAAGACCTAAGTATAAACTTCACATGAAGACTGGAGGAGGCGGTAGGGGGAGTCTGAAAATTTATTTAGTCTGATATTTTGGTTAAATTGGTTTGTGTTGGTTCTGTTTTTAACCTATTCATATGTTAGTGATGATCTGTTGCCTTTTCCTCTCTGAAAAAAACCTTTTCTAAATATATTTTAACTAAGCCTGAATTTCTGAGAACTTTCAAGTATGTGGATACCACAAATATATTACCTTGTAACCTAAAGTGTTGTTTCTAGTGCAGTTAATTTCAGTGACTTAAACATGATTCTTGGCAGGATATAGTTGGGTTTTTCTAATCCTTTGGCAACAGTGGCTTTCCAGAGCTAAATCTGTCCTGCAAAAATATGTTTTTGAAGTTGCTAGAAATCAATAACGTTTCAGGTATAATTGAATTTTTTTTTTCCTGTTTGTTCTTTTTTAAACCCCCTAGGCTTGGTATACTCTTTCTACAAAGCAGTTTTCAGTCTAAGAGCCACCTTTTCCCCTGCCCTCCTTCCCTTGTGCTTGAGATAGTACTCTGCGCAGATACCCATATCCCAAAAGATATTGGCAGCATAGCTCAGGTTCTAATAGAATTGTTGAGTACCGTGGGCTTCTCTTTCTTCTCTGTGTGCAGATTAGCGCAGCTTTCTGTAGCAACATATTTATTGTCAAAAATAGTGAAGTAAAAGTCCAGCTTTTAATTTGTATTAAAGGGCTAGCAGTGATAGAGACACAGTGAGCAGAAGAAGCTTCAGTGGTCTTCTGCGGTTATTTTACAAAACTGAATGCCTTTTCATTTTCTTTAGGATGGCAACTAGCATCATGAAAAGCCTGATGGATCACTCTATTCCTGAAGTCTAAACTTGCACCATGGATGTGTGTGTACATATATATGATGATTCCACTAAACTTGGGCTATTATACTCAGTGATCTCTTTCTTCTGCACATGAGCCTTTCTGGAGGCTGAGAGAAGGATATGCTGCATCAAGCAATTGCATCTATAATGGCTGGGAATGTTACCGTTCACATATCTCGTTTATTCACACACTGTCAAACTCGTAGCCTTACATGCTTGACAAATGTGAAATTCTGACTGGGTTATGACTTCTTTTCGTAGGTCTCTTATTTAGCTTACTACTACTATAAGCCATTGCAACTAAAGGAACCAGGTATCACTTGCAAAGTTACATGTTGTTACCCAGGACAATGCTGTGCTTTATATGTCTAAGACAAATGAGTATTTTTACTGCTTTTTGTTTGCAAGAGTAGATTTGAAATAGAGTATTAGAAGTATGGCTAGTACTAGTTAATTTTTTGTTCTAGTAAATACTGTTTACACAAAAATGCCAGCTAAGCTGAATATAGCTCAAGGCATCAGTCAGTAAGTAAGCGTGATTAAAGTAGTGTACAGATACTCAAATCTTTTTATTACTTGTTATACAAATTGTAACTAATATGCTTATCTCTCGCCTTAACCATGTTCTTTTAAGGATTCAGACATAACCAAATAAATGACTGAAACTTTAGGTCCTGTTTGTGTACATACTTAAGAGAAGCTAAGGTGTGCTTTTTTTATTGAGGTCAGTTTCAGTGTAAAATATCTAAATAAGCTCACTGCCTGTGACATCGAAATGTTTTAGAACGGTAGCTCTGGGATACTTTAAACAAGATGTACTTAACAGAAGAAATTCTTCACTGTGAGGGTGGTGAGGTGTTGGAACAGGTTGTTTAGGGAAGTTGTGGATGCCCCATCCCTGGAAAATGTTCAAGGCCAGGTTGGATAGGGCTCTGAGCAACCTGGCCTAGTGGAAGGTGACCCTGCCCACGGCAGAGGGGCTGGAATGAGATGATTTTTAAGGCCCCTTCTAACCCAGGCCTTTCTGTGCTTCTAACTGTCCATACCTTAAGCTTAACACATGGAATAGCAGCCAGCTACAAGACATTACTAATTGCAGACTTGCAGTTTCACTTTAAAACTGCAGCTTACTGGGTGTGCTGGGTCTGGCTGGGAGGGAGTTAATTGTTGTTGTAGCAGGTGGTATGGCGCTATGTTTGAGGCTTGTGACAAGGCAGGGACGATAACACACCAGTGTGTTTGCTCTTGTTAAGCAGTACTTGCACAGTGTGAAGGCCTTTCCTGCTTCTGAGGCTGGGCAGGCTGAGGGAGTCAGGAGTCAGGAGGCTGAGAGGGAGCACAGCTGGGACTGCTGACCCAAACTGACCAAAGGAAAAAAAAATCCACACCATTTGACATCATACACAGCAATAACTTGGGGGACTTGGGGGCAATCTTTCCAAAGCAGTTGTTGCTTGGAGTCTGCTGGTGAGATGGGGGAGTGGTTACCTAACATCAATTTTTTTCCTCCCCCTTTGCTTAGTAAGCCATCTGTTGCAATCCATGAATTTCCCTAGCTTTTACCTTTCTGATTCTCTTGCCTGTGCTGCTGTGGGCAGGGTGAGGGAGAAACTCTAAGGGCTCAGCTGCTGGTTGGGGTCAACCCACCACAACAGGTCATAGGCATGTTCAGCCGAGACCTTAAAGTTCAGTGATCTGAAGTTTAAAAACCAGTTTAGTGGGTTTTTTTCCTTTTTCCTCCCCCTCTGCCCACCTCTGCTGTGTTCCAGGTTTCAGCACTGAAATCTAGGATTACTGAACTTTGATATTCCTCATAGTGGGCAGTAGCCTGAGGCAAAGAACTTCAGTTTAGTACAGGTATTATTTGTTCTCAAATGGATGTAAGGAGTCAGTTCAGGTGTTCCTTCAGAACTGACTTGGATCCAGAATTGGTCTGGGGAGGGTGGTATCTTAATTATTGCTTGTCCATTTAATGCAGATAATACTTCGAAAGATGACTACAAAAGATCACACTGAAAAGAAAGGAAACACTTCAGAGCTTGGCAGTCTGCAATAAACAGTGTCATCTGCTTGTCCCTTATTAACAGGTGGAACTAATTGCAGCTTTTTCAGTTTGTAGGAAAAGCAGGGATGAGGATAGGATTGGGAACTTCAGTTGTGGGTCTGAGCCAGAGACCTGTTCTTCCTGGGATATCTGAAGTTTAGCACTGGAAGCTCAGCTGTGCCTGTCCAGAAAAGCCTTGGGTAGATTCCTGTTTCTCAAATTAATTTCTCAGTTATGGTAACCAAGAGAAAAACCATTACACCACTTCAGGTTGTAGTGGTAATCAAATTCAGCTGGGGAGTCATGCTAATTGGACTGTTTGGTTACTAAATGATGTGTCTCTGAAACTACTGTGGCAAGCATGCCCTGGCAGTAATTGGTGGCTTCATGTAGCATTGGTATAATGCCACCCTATGGGCAATAGGGCTTGTGGCCTGCAGCAGTCAGCTCCAAGGGCTGAAATCCCTTGAGCTCAAACCAACATACTGAAATGCTGATCTCTGCCCCTAACCAGTTTTTACTTAGGAGCAGATGAGTCAGCAGAGGCCAGGTCTACACCTATTCTGGGTTTAAAACTCCTTATTTACAGCTTGACCAGTGGGGTTTGGGTACCTGAATTCCTTACTAAGAGCAAATCTGTGTAGAACTAAATAGTAGACAGACAAAAACACGTTGAGGGAACATAAGAAAACAATACTTATTTTTTTGTTATCAAACAGATAGCTGTAACTACAGGGAAGATCCATTGGAAATAACAAAGAGGTAGAACTTCAGTACAAGTATTTAGTGTGTTCCTTCCAGGTAAAGCATGTAGCAACCAGAAGTATCAGAGAGCTCTTGTTTTAAGGCAGAAGTTACCTAGCATTGAAGAGTAACTTATGGGCAAACATTTATACATAGATAAATTTAAGTTAAGCTGTAGGAAAAGCATGGTTTATATGTAGTTCCTTTCACACATGATTAAAAAACCCCCAACAAACACAACACACTAACATAGCAACAGGATTAACTTGATTTTCCCCCCCTCCTTTAAAAAGTTACGGCTGTTTTAGGCAATGAAGAAGCTGGATGAGGGCTCTGTTTTGTGAGCATGTTTTACAACAGAAAATAAGCTTCAGATGCACTCAAGAGCTATGCCTGGCATGCATCCATATTTAACGAAAAGAAAGTTAAGGGTTTATTCTCTGAGGCATTTTAAGTTAAAACTGAGGGGGTCACAACTTCAGGATCATTATCCTCTGGTTTAGCTCAGCAGGAGGCCTCCCCTAGTGACAAGGGACAGTCCAGAAATCACCCAACACATTTCCAGGCAAATGTAGAAAAATCACATTCTCTTTGCCTACACAGATGTTTTTGAGAAATAATTGAAAGGTAAAGAAACAGGGCAAACACCAAACATTGTCCTGCAAGATGAAGACTGGTACCAGTAGTACTGCATGATACAGCCTAATCTTTTGCCACATGTGCCTTCACCACACTCAGTGATTGCATAAACATTCAGTTATTTGCTAAGCCCAGTGAGTAGTGCAGCTGAAATAAATACCAGTTCAGTTTAATACCATTATCTTACTGAAAAATAAGTTCACACTCCAGCAAAATAAAAGATCAGGGTAATTAGAGAACAGCCCCTAACCATAAACTGATTGTTTTACAATGCCAAAGAAACTGTACCCTGGAATGGGTGCTGAGTGTCAAACCCAAGGCAGGATATCTACGGACAGAGGACTGAGCGAATATACCTGGACACACTGACAGAGCACCTCAATACCAAGAGCAGAGAATAGCAGCAGAGAAATAAATACTGATCTTGGGCCATCCTCAGGCAACATCACAACTGCAAATGCTTATTGCTGTAATAAACCATTTAAATACTAATTCAAGTCTTTCATTTAAGAAAAGCTCCTCCCAGGAAATGATATGCTGAAGTCCTACAGAGAAAGTAATCCTTGTGCAACACTGCTTTATCCTTGGGTTAAGAGAGTAACCCAAGTGTTAGCTCTTTTAAGTCACCTTTGAGGCAGAATTTAAATACATCATTTGAGTAGAAAGAGGTTGGGAACACTAAACAAAACATGAAAATGCTGAAGATTACCAAGAGAAGGATAGTAATACAGTAAGGGATGAAAGCCAGTAGTAGTAGAGCACAAAAGACTAATTTAAGGCATGGGTTTAGGGGAATATTTATATGATGTATGTGTAACTGTTCTCTGTTAGGTGATCAGTTTTCTGCTTGTCTTCTATTCAGGCAAATACATTAGTGCTGTTTTTCAGTAGGAAAAAGCAATATAGAATATGTTCTTATTCTGCTCTATGCTTTTGCAAATAGCCATAGCTGAAGACTATGTAGTAGACCAGACTGAGGACTGCTCAGAACAGCAGCTGCCTTGGTGTTCAAAGCAGTATTTATGTGCATCTTCACCAAGAAGGAAGGCTGACTACACAAGAGGTACATGCATTATGTCATGAGACATGGCACTAAGTTGCACCCATCCTAAAAGGCTTAAATTCAGAATGCAAATGCTGCTTCTTTCAAGCCAGTTCAAACAGCAAGCGATGACACATTCCATGTAAAGCAAACAATGACTGCAAGTTAAGAGCTCTTTAATTACAGAAAAATAGGTCTTTAATTTCATATCAGATATAATTTTAGACAAGCAATTTCAGTATGATAGTCCATGAAAAACAAATGCATATGCTATGGAAGTTAAGAGCTCTCAGTGAAGTCACCATAACATAGAAAGTTGTTGTTGAAGAAAGCTTCTTAGCTGGTTGAACTTCAGCAACCGTCATTGCACACAGTTAAGTTTCTTTAAAAGGTTTGGTTTAAAATGAGAGTTCATTTAAATGGCGGGAGGGAAAGGCACTTAGTATTGCAGTTTCCAGAACATGATTTGTTTGTCTTCCCCTCCTGTAATAACACTGTTGCACTGTTCATTCATCCACATGGACATTACAGCACCTGAGGAATAAAACCCCAAACAAACAAACAAGTAAATCCAAATGGAAACAGGTGTGGTACTCAAGATGACAGAATAGATCTTTTTAAGAGAGTTTATCATCCTCTGATCATTAGTTTGGATTACACTGACACCACATACACTGAGAAGAATTTTAGTAGGCTGCTAGGTGACTGCTCTTATTCACAGTAGTTACGTCACACTCCGTTGCCTCAGCTGACTTCATGTACTAGAGGGACAACATCAGTTGCAGTGAGGAATGCAGGTGGCACACTAAAAAAAGCATTCCTGGAGAAAGCGAGCTTTTTCACTCTGCCATTTGTACTTTTCATGTTAAAAATGTATTCACATCTTACAGCAATAGAAGCCAATTTTTGAAGATTCCTCAGCTACAGAATGATCTCTATACAGGTCAAGTTCCAGAGTGCAAGCCTACAGTAGGGAAGTTTGAAAAAACTGTTCTTAGTTAAATAGCCTTAAAAACCTCACCAAATTAAAGCAAGATAGTTTTTATCCTTCACATTGCCTGGTTGCTAATGTAGTGAGACGATATATTTAATCAGCCTACAAATCCCCATCTGAAACTATTTCTCTAGTGAACTTTACTTAATTTGTTGTTAGACTCAGTCTGGCCACACTGTGACAAAGGATACAGTACAGTCTATACTATGCTTTGAGGGCTATGAGGTAGAAAAATGTTGACATTTGTGATATTGTGTGAATTGGAAAGTTGAAAGTAATTTCCCTCTGTCCAGTCTTGCAAACAGCAATATTCAACAATTGCTATTATGTTTCCTAGAAGGCTCACTTGGACCTACTTCTAGTTCTGGTGTTCCAGGTAACCCTAATATCAGGAACAGCCTGCTGGCTGAGCAGATGCTCTTAAGATTCTTCAGTACTAACAGGGCTGAACAATAGGAACCTTTCATTCATTTTGAGAATAGGAAGTTTAGGCATACCTGTATGTCCTTTGATTCTTTCAATAACTTTTCCTCCAAGAAGGTCCCAAATCAGTAATTCACCAGACTGAGATCCTGATAAGATGATATTTCCATCCCATTTGAAACACCTGCAAGTCAGTCTTATATCAGTTCACGTCAAGCTTTTGAATAATGAGAGTCAAACATTTCCAAACTAAGTCAAGAAAGAATTGAAAATGGAAGTACAAAACCAAAAGAAACTCCACCCTTTCACACAGTCTTTCTGAAAAGGTTATTCCCAAATTATTTTAAAGGGTCACGACCCAAATTCACTTCTGACTGCCCTAGACCCAGCCAGACCTTCTCCTAACAGAAGGATGAAATCTAGTCGCATAAAAGAAGACCTCATAAGACCATAAATAACTATGCTTTTTAGTTTGTGGGGAAAAAAGTGATCAGTCTTTAATTGTAATAGTCAATCTTTCCTTAAGATTGTTGAAATAAAAAGGAATAGTATTAGTGGCAGAGATGATTCAAATAAGATAACTGTCTCCTTGCTAGACATTTCCATAGCTCAGCTGCTGAAAGAGCTAGTTAGCTACAGCTCTCATCATCATCGTTTATGGGCTTTAAAGCTGTTGTTGAAAAAAACCCAACCAAATAGTTATTTACTTATATACTTGTTTGGTTTTTTCCCAGTTTGGAAAGCTTGATCATAATGCACACAACATACTAGAATGTCAGCCTTTGCACTCTAAAAAGTAATCCAATAAAACAAAGCTGCTGGCATTAGTGCTCTTTCCACTCTGCTGTTACCAACCCTCTCCACAGTTAACCAAGTTGACCATGCAGTATCATAACCTGCATGTTCTCAGCATTACCTCTGTGGCTCATCAGTGGTTACAGAAGATATAAGCATTCCAGTTTGTACATCTATTACTTTAAAACAACAGTCCTCTCCTGTGCTGAGTAGATGTCTGCTGTCTGTATAAAAGCAAAAAGCAAACAAACAAGAAAAAAGAACACTTTTAGACATTCAGTTATTGTTACCTAAGCAGTCTATGATACAGTGTGTTGGATTTGACAGTGCCTGGCCTACTTATCTATAAATAATTTACTGCAAATTAAGTCTGTAAGCAAGCAACGATAAACAAAATTAGTTTATAGTCCAGACCACTGGTCTACGGCCTAGCACAGCCTTGTATACAATTAAATTCTTTATAATGGAGATACACGGCAATCCAAAACACCTCACTATCCCCCTTAAAGCAGTAACAACATGTGTATATTGCATGGTATCAGGAATAAGAGTCCCTCTGAAATTCCCAAAGGTGCATACTAAAAACTGAAATCCAACGTACCAGGACTAAAAGCAGTATCAAATACAGTCCCAGAATGACATGGCAACTGGTGCAACGCAGTTGCTGCAGTAACATCCCAAACACTAATGGTACCATCTTTGGTTCCAGATGCCAGAATAGTATTTGCAGCATTCAGGTCGATTGTATTTACCTAGGAAGTTAAACATCCCATAAGTTTCCTAATCGTTCACATGAGCCATCTTGAGACAGGTTTTAAACACACACAAAACAAGCCCATTACCTCTAAGACAATATTTTATTTACAAAAAGCTTTTAATTCTGCAACATCCTTAATTAGGTATAACTAAATTCAGACTATACAAAGTAAAAAACAGGTTGTTTTGATGATATTTTAAAATGCTTTTGCTTTGCAGAATCAGAAACGCTGGGTGACATTTCAGATTACTTTTAGTCCTCATATTCTCCATTTAAACATCAGACTTTACCCAAAATGTAAAATTCTTTACTTTTAAAAAATTTCCTACCCATCAGTTGTTTCCAATTCTCTTGGGTACAGTTCTTAAATGTTACCAAAACTGTTTCAGTATTTGCCTACATTGTGACCTGTTAAAAAACTATTAAGAAGGTTCAGAACACAGTAATTCTAAATATCTTACTAGACTAATGCTATAGGCTATAAACAAAAGTATGCAGTTACACATTTATGATTCACCACACACAAGGAAGATATTTTATAGCATGGCAAACAACTAAGAATTCTTTTTCGTTTGCTTGCCTTACCTTAAGAGGAAGGTAGCAATCAAAACATCTGAAAAAGACTAGTTTGTTTCCAAAACCAAACAAGAAAACCCCAAAAACCTCAGTCCTCCCTGCCCCCATAGGCAAGGTAAATTAAGAAACCTCTGTTTATACAGAGGAATTTAAACCTCTCCTGCTTCAGTCCCCAGAAGTGGACCTTTCAAGTCATGAAGCATGAGACACTGGTACAGGAAACATCAGACAAAGAAAATCCCAAAATGAAACAAAAAACCTCTATACACATTTCCCAAAACGTGCTCCCTTAGCCCCCTAATGCAATCTTTGTGCTTTACCATTAGATCATGATTTTGATTTTAATGAGCAATTCATTTTCTTATTCCGAGATAAAATATCAACATACTTACACTAACATCGTGTTCTAACTCTGCAAGCAGTTCAAAGTGATGTTTTTTATTGCTCAAGGTCTCTTCAGGAACACAGTGCCACACCTACAACACAGATAGTTAGGTTTGCTCAAGGAAGCATTAGTATAACCTGAGATGAGTTTGTTCTGAATTCTCATGTTACAAGGAGGACTGCTTGTGCTGACTGTGGGCCTTGCCTACGTGCCAGAATACAGCAACAAATGGCACCTGAACTCATTTACCCTAAGCAGAGCCACATACTAAACACTACTACGCTGATTCCAGATATACCTATACTTAGGTGGGCTCCCTGTAGGCTATCACTGCACAAAAAGCATAGTAAGGCTTTGGAAAATCCCTTCCTATCTCTAATTCCAAATTATCTTTGCACCTAACCATAGGCATGCTCTTTATATTAGCAAGTTTCTAGTCCCTTTAGCTGAAGAACATAAGCTACAAAATTATTAAACATTTTAGAAGCCTATTCTACTCAGGAAAAAGAATCTTCAGTCAAAGTCAGAAAACAGTCCAGTTCCTCCAATAAATACAGTTTTCCTTCAAAATCCCCATGTTTAGAGTAAGTTAGAATGAATGGATTTTCTTGAAAAATAACACTTTATCTTTGACACAGTTGAGATAAAATTAAATGAAGAAGATATCCTAGAAATGAACTTATTGTGATACTAGGTAGGTTACTGCAGTATAGCAGGTACATCTACCTCAAAGCATTTGGCTGGCTGAATATGATAAAGAGCTAGCTATAAATAGCTACGGAAGGGTAACAAACCCATCTACAAACCTTCACAGTGGAATCCCAAGATGCAGAATATAAACGCCCATCACGCCAACAGATCTTACTGACTGCATCATCATGTCCCATTAGGATGTCTTGCTGTCTTCCAAATGCAACTGAATAAAAATATCTAACAGGAAAAGGTTATAAAACCATTGCATCAGCATCAAACTTATTTTTTTTCCAAGTAAAGTAACTTCTATAGTTTCTAACAGAAATCTAGTGGGAAAAAAAACCAGAAAATAGACACTGTGTTTTAACAGTGAATTTCTATATCATTATGTAAAACCATAACATAACAACCAAGGCACTCTATACAGTTCAATAGTCAATAGGAAGTAAATACACACATATGATTGTCCCATGAAGAACTTATGACAGTGGTATCTCCTGGTAAGATTAGACATGATGACAAAGCCTGTAAGAAAAAGAAAGTAGTAGCGTTCAATTTGTTAGCCCAAATCCAAGAGAAATGCATTGACATGCTTTTGGAGAACAAGATGCATTTTAATCTTCTATAAACATAACATGCACGTGTTATATGAACACTAATCAAGAAAAACCTTAGAAGCTGGACACTGAACAGCAAGAATACTTAATCTCTGTTAAACAAAGGTAGCACTGAAGTTCAGAAATACATGCAGAACTGATGGATCTTCTTTTCAAATGCTGGTATTTCAAGGCTATGGTATGTAATGCCTCACTCAGGAGAAACTGGGTCAGCTCTTCATCTTGTAAGCTGCTGTCAATTCTAAATGCAAGCAACTAACATAAACTAAAAATGGAGGTTTCTTTTGATGTTTGTTCTCCATCACAGCTACTTATCAGATTAGCTTTTTCAAGGAACAAGTGTAACTATCTATCTAATTCCTACTACTTTCAAAAAGAAGTATTATTTACAGACACCTGCTCATTATCACAGCACATTATCATCATTGGAAACAAGGGAAAAAAAAAGCCAATCTACTAATATCATTACTGGCCATGTTTTAGATCTGTTTGAAAAAGAGTACAGTACTGGACTGTAAAGACTACTGCTTCTAGCATTGTTGAAACAGATCAGCACTAAAACTACAGTGAGGAGAAGAACAAAAGGGTCCCCTCGAGGTCTCCTCATGAAAATTGGACTTCTGGCTTAGGGGTCAACACTCCCTTCTTACAGTGCAAAGAAGCAATGTTCCTAACTTTCCCTTTGCTAAAGCATTAGGAATTGCTGCATCTAGATTCACCTGCTAGCATGTCCCATGGCAGACCATAGGGTCTTGATCCTGTGGCTTACTTGGGGACCAGTTAAAGCATGCCATGGCTTCTGTTTGGGCAACTCACTTGCCATTCTTGTAGGCTCTTGAGATGATGGTACAGAGAAAGCTGATCTATCATAGTGTCTTGCTGCAATCAAAGACTCTGAACATAACAACTGGGAACGTATCTTCATGACCCAGGTCTGGCCACAGTTCTCAGGCACAGAAAAAAATCAAATACAGAATCTCTTTCCAGGCTCTGTTTTAAGGGCAGGGGCAAAATGTTGTTCAGAGGTTGATGAGATCACTGCTCATGCAAAAAAGATGGCTTAAATTCACCCAGCAAAGATTCTGCTTGCTGTGCTTGGTTTTCTTCTCCCAGCTAACTCACAGCCTTCAAACACTAGGGTGCAGTAAGGCAATGCTGGATGCGAGCACATGGGAGGAATCTAAGCTTTGTGATTTTGGTCCCAGTGGCAGTTCAGGGTTGCTCAGGAAGACTTCTCTGCTCATGCCAGACCTACTACAAGCCCTTCTCTGCATAGCAAGCTAACTCAGAACAGAGCTAGCACAGAAGTGCAACCATTTAATGCTTCTTCCCCACGTTCACAAAATGTGCACTGTCTCTCTGGCCTGACAGAGTTTCAATTCACTCTGCTAAATTATTCACACACAACACAATTGAGTAGGCAAGAGAAAGAAAAGAGACATTGATGTGTGCTAAGAGACATGTCTCTGAGCAGCTTTCAGAAGACTCCCAATGATCTTGGTTTTATTTTGACAGCAACTTACCATGTTTGAAAAGGACACACTTCTCTGGATACTTTTTGATTCTTTGGAAAACATCTTCAAAGTTGAATCTGAGGAAAATGGAGAAAATAGAAGATAAAAGGATCATTTTATATTATAGAAGGTAATAATTTTGCTCTTGCTTGAATGTTCAAATATCTTACTATGAAAAGCAGATACAGATTTCTCATAGTCTGAGAAATTCTTTGTAAATCTTGTGACTTGGGCATGGAGCTACCCTGTTTTGCACCAGTTACAGATGGACTTCCACATGGCCATCAAACTCTAAGGAACTCTGGTATCTATATGGAGAAATTTCTGTTATTATCAAAATTATCTTCCCAAGCCTAGATAATATTGAAATCCTTGAGTCAAAGTCATCTAAAAGTGTAAAAATTCATATACTTAAGCTATTTAATTACAGGAAATAAATATTTCAATTTCATACCATTTTGCTCAAAAACAAACCTGCATTTGGTAAATACCTTTGCAATAATACTTACCCTGGGATGTCGTGAAAACAGAAGACCCATTGCAAGTGACTGCTATTCCAGTAATTGCCCTGTTTAATAGAAATAAACTTGTAGGTGACTTCATAGGTTTTGAAACTTAATTACCATACTGTAAATAGACTACAGTTGAAATCTGTTATTTGATCTCTGTAAGAACTAAGACATTCAAGGAGATTTTTAAAAGCGCTACACTGGTGCGTTATCTGCCCTAGAAACAAAAATATACCTTGACAGAATAAGTAAAACTCTAGTACAGGACCCCCAGAGTGTTCTGCAAGAACTTCATCCTCATCAGGAACGATGCTATTAATGTGGTAACAGACTACAAACATTACCTTGTTTTATGGACGTCATAGTACTTTCCTAGATTGGGTTGCAATCACCAAGAAAGTAGCTGGGATTAAGGTAGCAAGAAATCCTCCTAGCAGTCTAGCCACTAGGACAAGGGATGGGGCTAAAGGAAAATCTGTTCTTTGAAATACAGCTGACAGTGCTCATTATTAGGTATTTTCAAAGTTCACCTGAAGTCGCCCTGTTGAATCTTGACTCCCTAGGAATCCATCAGAACAGTAGTTTGGTACCTGGATTAACTGAAAACCTATAGTTGGAGCCTTGGCAAACTGCTCATGCAGCAGCTTGAAGTGTACAGTAGCTGATGCTAAGCGTTTAACCTTTCAAATCAGATGGGATGAAGACGTTAGGTGCTCCTGCGGTTATAAAAAAATAAATGGAAGTCTTTATCTGGCTGCTGCTACCAGTTTTAGAGAAGAGTAATGAATATCTGCTTCAGGTACTAAAATGATAAAGAACCTGGCCCTAGTGCTGTGTAAGAAATAACAACAGGATCAAGCTGACAAATACCTTTTCTGAACTGATAACACACCATAAACTCATCCTGTGTAATCAAATCAATAAGCTATCTCACAAAGAACAGTATTTACCTTAAACTTTAACCCATCATTTAGACTGACACACAGATCCCCACCCTACTTAAATGGAAGAATTTTGACTGAATAGTACCTACTCTTTGTGAATTTTGTATTGCTTATCTAGTTTTAATTTGGCAATATTGTTCCAGGCAAGTGTTATACTTTCTTCTGTCAAATCTTCAAATGATTCTTCATTTGGAGAAACTGCAATAAAATGCCATGAGAAAGTTTCATCACAAATACAAAATAAAGACAGATTTCAAAGACCTAGGCAGCTGAAGTTGCAGACATAAACATAAAAGTAGAAAAATAATACAGAGCTCCAGGAATAAGACCACTAGGCTCATGCAGAGAATGACAAGATCACTAATTTTTTTTTCAAAATCTCTTCCTCAATTTGCACAGGCTTACACAGTCAGAAATAGGATTTTTCTCCCCCAAACCAGGGCTTTAAAAATGAAGACTTTATAGAATATAATTCCAAAATGGAAAACACATGAACAAAACCAAAAAAACTTCTCTGCAAACATGTTTTGGTATTCTTTGAGATGTCAAGAGGCTTTCCAAATGGAAAAAGATTAAAAAAGTTATTTACTGCTACAATAAAGCATGCGCTTTTGTTATTCTATTGCATTTTGTTAGGAGTGTCAGAACTTCATTTCACCAAACTGTTAAAAAGTTAAGGGATGAAAAACATAAAATTGAGATAATTAGATGTCAAGTATTATAAAAAGGTCAAACTCAAGAGGGACTGTTCATCTGTGAATTTATGACTTGGGCAGCATACCATCATAGCTATTTAACACATATGACCATTATTATCACCACATAAAACTTCCAAAGCCACTCTTGCCATCTGGATGCTACAGGTTGCCACACTAAGTATCACTCATCTTCACTCCTCTGCTTAAAAGTGAAGGTCATCAAATGTGAGTTGAAGACAACCAAATGAGAAAAACCTTTCCAAGTGGTACCTAGGCTGAAGATTCAGTCCAATTTACAGTGAAATCATTGTACATATGATGAGGACAATAGCATCTTATTTTCAGAGAACTGGTGTAAGTTCTGCCTTGAACAGAAGCCTGTGAGGTCATTGCATATCCTTTTCTTGCAGAAAGTTATTCAATCAACTTTGTACAGTATGTAGGGTAAAAAAAGAGAAATTTCCTTACAGATTTTCATTCAGGTCATGGAAATAGAGAAAAAATTCAGATACTTAAGTTCTTAGGGTTTATTTTGATAAAGCAAATTAATCACCCTGTTAAGAACCTGAACAAATCTTTACACCATCTAGAATGCCTGCAGATATGGTCACTGAAATTAGTGTCATATCAGGTTGAATTTGAAGTGTCGTGAAAGGCCAGGGATGAGAGCCCTCCCACAGTCTGAGGCAAGACCACTGGAATGGAAGGCAAAATGCAGGACAACATCTTTTCAAATTTGAAACCGGTCTCATCTGTTTTTCTTTAACATTTAGTTCATGGATTTATTTGGAGTTGGCTTACAGGGAATGTAGCCAAGAGAGTTGTATAATGAGATCCTGTGGGAGAAAGATACAGAACTACTCAAAAGTACAAATCCTTTACATAGTCAGTTTATCTGCAAAACATTTACCTGGAGACTCAGTTAAGGAAACGCTGTGACTAGATGCTCGAGACAAGGTTTTCAACCTCGGTATTATCCTTTGAGGATGAGGGGTTGTAAACAACTGCTTTGGCGTCTGTCCAAACTCCAAGATTTGTGTCAGCAGAGCTACTTTTTCATTGGGGTCCATAATACTTCACAAAAGAAGATATATAATTAAACCCAGGAGGTGAGTACTTTTGTCACTCCCCTTCCCCAAAATCAAGGGTCTGCATGTGCAGCTACTACAGCACTATAGGCCATCAAAAATTTTTACAGAACTGATTTACCACAGATTTAACAGACAGTCATATGACAGCTTTATCATTTTGTTTATGTACAATGACAATATGCTCATCAATAGAAAAAATGAAGTAATTTCACAAAAGCTGGACTGAAGAAGTGTTCAAGTAACAATCTTCCAATGCATGCTAAAACTGAGAAGATGATGTTGGTTCTCTGCTATTTGGAAGCATGAAATAGAACTACACCATTCATGTACAGAGCCCTTTTACAGCCAGCAGAGAACTTGGAGAGATACTGAGAAACTCAGCTAACTGCTTTAACAAAACATTCAGATTCTTGTTTATTACCTGTTTAAATCCACTCCTCCTTCATAAGTTAATGGGTGAAACACTGGAAAAAAAAGTTTATTTGTACAATGTGGATATACAAGGCTCATTCTGTTTGTCTTGCTATAAAGCAAAGCTTTTTTTTTTACTCAAACTGGTTACATTTAAGCAACTAAGCTATTTCAGCAGGCTGTAGTAACTGAGGTCTTATGTTTTAATCCTGGGGTTTTTTAACCTAAAAGTAGTTTAGGATTTCTAGGAGATTTACAGAACATTTCAGAAGAAACCATTCCTTTCACAAAGGAAGGATAACTTATTTAAGCTTCATTAAATACCTCTCCCCAGCTAATATATAAATAAGTTCAGTTGCATAACTGGATCTCTGGTTAATTTTTAGACAGGTGACAAAAAGTAAAGAATGATCAGAAAGGTCTAGGTATTCACCTTTTCATTTGACATCACGTGAATTACTTTAGGGCCTCTGCATAAGAATATTTACTTTGACGTAAGTTCATTCATACACAGATCCCTTCTGTCCCTCTTATCTACTCAAGTGTCTGCAATTCATTATGCCAATAAAATCCATACTGCAGCAGAAGCAGCACATTATGCATAACAAGTGCTCTCATTTTTGAGGTAAAAACAGAGGTGCCATAACTTATATGCTGATTTACCATAAAGCCTCTGATACATTGTAATTGACACAGTCACAGTATGATTGGCTGCCAAACCCTGAAATTCTAAAATATAGCTAAATCACATGCTTTAAGGATACATGAGGAAGTACACTAAAAAGAAATGAACAACAGAAAAACAAAAAACAAAATCAAAACAAGCCCCAAAACCACCACACCACAAAACAAATCACACTATCTTACCCTGGAAGTAAAAAAATCCTGACTACCAAAATGAGGAGGTGCTTATTCCTTCCTTCCCCACTGTTGTATGAAGGTTTTCTTTCTGAAGTTTTTCTGTCCCATTAAGTGCAAACTATTTCAACATTGTCTGTTACTTGTAATCCTTCAAAAAGACCAGAGCTTCTGGAGTAAACACCCTAAAAATCTGATCTGCTAATCTTCCCTTACCAAGAGGACATTTCCTTACTGTGTAGTAATCAGCTAAATATCAGACTACTGAATAAGTTAATAATTGCTGTTACTATTAGGTTTAGATAAACACATCAACACAGCAATCACATAAACACATCCCCCTTTGTAAGCACACACAGTGCCTAAATACATGTTCAGAATAAGATTGCAAACAGTGAAATTTCCCACATGCAGTAGTCTATATAAACACAAGAAAAAACCCACAAATCCTTCATTCTTGGTCCTAAAGAGCTGTAGCTTCTTATAGCCCATTCTTTCTCTTGCTATTTCTCTCAGGAGCAGGGGGAATATTGCACTGAAATTCTCATACTGCAATTGCACTGGAGGAAAGTTAAATACATGTTCATGTATAGACCCTAAAGACTCCCATTTTAATTTGGAAAACACTAGTTCCATACTACATTGCCACACCATGCTATACAAGCAATTTACAGTAATGCTATAGAACCTTCTTGTCTACCATCTTAAGTACATCTTCAAAGATGCAAACCACCATGAAGGCAGTATTACCAGATAAGTCATTATTTCCAGTAATGAACTACTGCATTTCCTTTAGGGAGCAAGCACTCAAAGCATAGTTATGAATGCTCCAAACAAAACAAGCACTAAATATGTTATTTGCCATTCCTGCCTAATTGCAGCATCCTTTTTTTTTTTTTTGCTGTTTATCTGAAGTGTGTATTTACCATTATGAGCTGCAACTGCTTCACTTCCTTTCTGCTTGTAGCCAAATATTAAGTCAATCCACTCATGAAGATGTTCTGATACATACTGACTTTCTAAAGCCTCTTGGCTCTTCTGAAGAAAGTCATCAGGACCTGACAAAAGAAAGGTTAATTAAAGGAGAAAATAATCCATTCAGTATTGGTATCCATTTCTGTTCCTCCTCCTTCTTGAAAACCCAACCAAATACGCCACACCAAACCTCAAACTTTTTATAAAAATTAAAAGCAACATTTAATTATGTCAATGTTTTAAAGCACGAATTACATTAGAAGAAACCAGATTGGACATTTTTTGAGAAGAAACACCATTCCAGGAATCCAGAGAACCTTGAATTAATTTATATAATACAAGAAGTTTGACTATTATTACCTGACGCCCAAGGTGGAAGCTCTACATCTTCAACTATCTTTCCACCCTGCCTTTTTCCCAAGTCCAACTTCAAACTGTTTACTAGAAAACTAGGATCATTTTCATAAAATTCTGGAATCAACTGGAAGTGTAAATAAAAAAAACACAAGTTTTGAGATTAGCTTTGATCACTTAAACAGAATACATTCAGTGTAAAGAAAGTTACCAAAACTCATGTCAAGCTGTAAGGTTGGACATTAATTTTTCCAACTTTTACCTACAAGGCAGTTCTCTGAGCTAAATTGCTAAATTCAGAGTGGCACACATATTTTAAAATGTGTGACATATAAATCTGTAATACCTAAGAGTATCTTCAGAACTCTTATTGCATAGCTACCTTCTCATTTTTAATACATCAAGTAAGAGTAAAGATGAAAATCTAGATTAAAATTAGAATTATGACGTAAGTTTCAGAGACAAAATCAATTATTTAAATATCAACATAGCCAACCATTAAAAGACTTTTTTTAAAAAAAGCATCACTGTATTAAATAATGTTTCTTTGCTAAAGGAGTTTAACAGTGCTCACTGTCTGACAGTTCATTATTCTCAATATATTCTACAAGTTATAGTTTCTTAAAGCTCAAAAAACTAATATACTACTTCTAGAGTTTAACCTCTCCAGACGCCATGTTGCAATACAGCCAAATCCTTACAAGATTCCAGCAGACAATACATAAAACTGCATCTTTGGAGCCCTACTCCACTCTGCTAATTCCCATTTATTTCCAATAACATTCACAATGATACTTCTGCTAAACTAAAAGTCAGAAAGCAGACAGACAAGTAGTCATGGAAGTACAGAATTGATATAGGATTAAAACACAGTTAATAAAGCATTAATAAAGTCATCAGCCTAAAAAAAAAAAAAAAAAAGGCACAAAACCCAAAACAAACACACACAACTAAAAACTACACATAAAAAACCCAAACAACCAAACGAAGCCCAACAAAAACCTCTCAAATCAACAGATGAGAAAGCTTAGCACAGGTAAGAGGAAACACTTGAATAATTTCACAGCAATTTACCTCTTTGAAATCTGTTGCACCATCCAAACAGTTTTTCCAGGTTTCTGCAATACTAGGTAATAAATTGTATATTTGTTAAAAAAAAATATTTTTTTAAGGCCTTGCCCTCCCCACTGGTGCATATTTGAAAACAAAACCAGCCTAGTTATAGACAAAATACAAACAAACCTATTGAACATTCTGTCAGCATGATCAAACTTGCCGTTCTGCAGGCAGAGCATGTATTCTGGAGCTAAGGAGAAAAAAAATTGTCAGCTTGCTTCAAACCTTGTGTGCTTTGGAGGTAACTGTCTGATCAGAGAGCAAGGAGAAGCTGTCTTACCAACTCTAACGAGATAAAACAAAACATAACCCGGAGATGAATAATGGCTTCCATACATGAACTTGGGCTCTGGCATTTCCTGATAACGTGTCTGCAACATATGAAGAAGAAAGAAATGTCTGTGAAAAATCAGCACTCCTGCTTTCCCTTAAGAACGAACTTAGACACATTTTTTCTAATGACACAGGTTAGGACCACCTTCAACTTTTTTTTTTCTAATGATAAAACAAACTCTTAAGTTCTAATAACTATGCAGCTTTAATCAGAGCTGTAAATCGATACAGCAGAACAATTGTTAAAACTGATCATCCAGAACTATCAGGTTTTCAGGCTTTTTTTCCTCTTTTGCTTTCACACACAACTGCAGTGACTCAATTTCAAAGGTGTTCAAACAAATACTTCCTTTTTTCTTTCACATCAAGTTTAATGACAGTATGGAAAAACATGCTGACTTCATTCAACCTGGAGTATTCCTTCCTGTTTGAAACTCCTGTATGTTATCCTAAAACCTATCATAACCTATACAAAATGACTTTTACTGCAGTAAGTATGATGCAGATAACAGTTTGAGAAAAGTCAAATCTTAGAAAGAAAACTTTATCTACTGTTACTGAAAACATAATACTGATCATGTCCTTCCACAAACTGAGGAAGCCTTATGAAAACAGTTTGTCTTGAAATACTTTGTCTTTTGTATCAATATAATGCAGTTATTCTAGCAATATTTTTTCCTAATGTTTCATTAAGAACTAATAAATGTTCTGGCACATTAGTTATGTTCTGTAAATTATTTCAGAATCATTAACTTTCTATAGGAGACAATGATTTTACAAAAAGAATTAAAACCCAGGAAACTGAGGACCTTCTAAGTCTCTAACTACATGTTTGACAGGTTATGAAAAGAAAGCCTGCCTATTCTGACAAATAGAAAAACTTGGTGCACTACTATCTGCATATAGAATTTTCAAGGTGATGCTCTGATTTCCATGGATCCAGATTTCAGCCCTTCGAAGTACACTCCCTCAAATGTTTACAGCATTTCAGTGCTTACCATACATATAGTTAAATGGATTTGGGGATATGATTTTATAAGTGACGGAAAACACTTAAAAGCATAACATATAAAACGGTAGTAAGAGAGAGGAAATGGATTCAAATAATTTTAAATCAGTCCTGACAAAACCAGTACCAATGAAATTAAGCTGAAAATAAATGTGGTATCGTTATAGGTATGTTTGTTTCTGATAAGGTTTATAGCTAGCTTTAGATATCTACGTATTTCCCAAACCTTGCTGGACAAAGCTTCTTTCATTGCCAACACACACTAGGCCAAAAATGTGCAGCACATAAATGCCAAGATATACATACCAATAGCCTATCGAGCCTCTCCTTATTCAGGGCACCAACTGGTTTACTAAGGTCACGAAATGTTTCAGGCTTTGTCAGATCTAAAAAACACATTGTTCTAGATTTTAAGCATTCCATTACACATTAATGTACTCTAATCAATATTTAAAAACAAAAGAAAAAGCCTACCCAAACAGCAACAAAAGAAACAAAAACCAACACAAAAACACAACCTCTCCAATAATTTTCTCTCTCCCTACTAACTGCAAAACCTTATTGTAAATGGCTACTGATCCTCTTCCTTCCAAGCGGACATAATCTCATAATCTCTTGCTTAAGAGGTAGTACTTAATGTCTGAGACAGTTATTGCAATTAAGATCACCTAGGCAAAGTCCTGCTACCTGAGGCACAGAAGCAGCTGGTGTCATTTTCTTCCTATCATTTACTATTCTGTCAGGGTACAGTTAAGTCCCACCATACAACCAGACTGAAGTGTTTGTGCAGGTGCTGATGAATACCACGAGATTCCTCTGCTCTACTTCTTATAGAGGGACGCAATCCTCAAAAGGACCAACTTTAATCACAAACTGCACTAAGATGCTTAATCAAGGAGCCTATTTAGGGACAAGCCTTGTTAGACTCTTCCATTCAGCTTGCAATGTTAAAAATTATAAAAGAACACCTGGATGCTATATATTTCAGTGCAACTCATTCCATAACAAGTAATTTTACTGGTTCTTTTCCATTTATTAGAATCGCAGAAAGTCTTTGAATGCTCAGTATTGCTGATTTGCAAAGCAACCAAGTAGATGTTTGGTATATACTCTGTATGTGAGGAGTGCAATATTTAAAAGAATAAGGTAAAGTATTTTGTCCCCTAAACTAGAGGGGAAGGGTAAGTCCACAAGAGAATATCCAAGATCACTAATGCCAGGTTCATTTTGGCGTAACTTGAATTTTCTGCAGTGTAAAAGCTTCCCACACACATATTTCAGGTTGGACATGACGTAGTAATATACCTCTTTTTATACATACCTAATACTGAACTAGAGTAGTCTGCTATGATCCAAGGAAATACAGGATACTGGGAGAGATCATTGCAGCTTCTATCAGCCAGATTGTTGAGATGAAGAAGATACTGGTAATTTGTTATATGTCCTCGCTGCCATTGCAACATATAACTTTCAGCTGTATGCTCTGCAATATGATTTTCTAAAATAAAATAAAACATTAAGACTTGTGAGATTTGGAGTTCCACCCCAAATTATACTATGATTAACATGCAAGATGCTATCAAATAATTAAGGGCAGAGTTGCTTAATAAAACAAGTAAGAATTAAGCGACAACTTCATATTTCAATAGCTATCATACTTCAGACTATTTTAAGATCTCTTCAAATGGGCCTAAACTGCATTCAACCAAAAAAAAAAAAAAAGAATCACAAAGGAGGAGTGCTGAAAAATACAAAGAATTAATGGACATTTATGAAGGAACAGAAAAATATTTGCAGCCCATAAGTAAGTCTCTTGGTAATCCGGCAACCTTTAAGACTTCAAATTTCTAAAAGTAGGTCTGCTAGAGTCAAGAAAAAAATTAATTTTCCTACTGGACCACTAAGAAGTCCCACTATCAAAGACATGAGGCAAGAAGTCATATATGTGCATGAGCAAGGTTTAATTTCAGAACCACTGAAACAGAGAGAGACTAGAGGAAAAGAAAATTTGACCTCTCACTCAAGAAAGTAGGAGATGTGCATCTGTCAGAATGTCAGAACCTATTTCCTTTTCAAAGAAAAATCTAAAACACTAAAACAATTCTCAGGGAAAGCAATTCTTTTGTGAACTTTCTGCTTTGCTTTGTGAAGTGGGAAAAAGTCAACCGATATTTAGATGAATTGATTAAAACAGAACTAGAGCTCTGGTACAACAACAAAATAGTACAAAATTTACGTAAATATTTTTAATATTAGCAATAAATATGAGTTTCAGTGTTTCAGTTAAAGTAGCATTACAGGAAAACTATTAGCTTTTTTCTCCTTTTTTTTCCACAACATAGGTTTTTTAGAAAGTGTTCACAATCTGCAACAGATATGCATCACTTTGTAGGAATTAATGAATACAAGATTTAATAGAAATAAGAATTTGACTAGTTCAGTATGGTAATTTTCATCAGCTGCTTCTAAGACTGAGGAAAGTTCAGAATGTGTGCACTGGAAATCCACCCATTACAGGAAGTTTCTCAATAGGATTTTTACTTGGACTAAATTGAGTGCCAGGGGGATCCACACACAAAAATCAGTCTATATTCTTTCAGCAAAACACATTTAGTAGACTGGATCTCATTTACTCCTTGCTTTGAAGAGAAAGTATTTTGAGGGGTTTTTTTGCTTCATTTGTTTGTTTGGGGTTTTTTGGGGAGGTGTGTGTTACATGACAGTGCATATCAAGTTGCAAGTTAAAAGAATTTCACCTTAATAATGCCATCTCAGCTTTCGTACTCAGCTCTTCAACACAAAGAAACAGATGCTATTTCACAAAATTCATTCTAATTTTTGTTTACTTCTACTAAAATTTTTTACAGCCAATGATTCTGTTTATTCTTCTCATTCTTCCCACAAATCAACAGAGCAAAGACCAAGATAAATTTCCCTTCACAATATACTACACATGACATTAATAAATAAATACTGCAAACCTATATATGTTGCAATAAGGAAATAGACCTCATCTCGATCTTGATAGTTGTAGAATTTCAAGTAGATGTCAGAACATAGATCATTTTCTGTGCAAAACACTTCCAGGCCCTTAAAAGTTAACAAGGGAAAAAACATAAGTGAGAGCAAGTACTCACAAGCTGTGATAATAATGTTTTTTAACAGACTATTCCAGTTACCAGTATCTAAATCTTCACACGCTATTCCAGGGAGCAGTTTTGCCCATAAAGTATAACATTTTAAAATTTCTATTTCCAATCATAAAAGCATTCAGTTTACACCCAACTGAGCAAGCAGCTTTACAGCTGTGCATAGATTGGCTCTGTCTGGATTAAGCGAGCATAGGTAATATGCTTTTTTTTTTGCCTAAGTGAATGGAGTGATGCAAAAGAATTAAATGTCTATTCAGTTTAAATATGTTTCAAAACAAGAAATTTTCTACAAGCCTGAAATTTCAGTGCAAACACTGAAAGCATACAACTGAGGTTTCCCTGAGGCACTGTCTTCATCTCTGTCATGTACAGTGGGACTCATCACTCCACATTAGTCTCTATTTGAAGTAGTGACCAAACTCCGTCCATGAATCAATCCAGAGAAATACACCATGAGAGAGGAATTCATTCTATCCCAAGATAGGTGTTTGAGATAAATGGAATAAATTGCTCCCTGGTGAAGCTCCCTTCTCCCTTCCCCTATATTGACACCTTATGAAAGAAATTTTTCATCCTTGTCAGAGTTCAGCCTTTCTGTTTCATCTTTTTCAGAGCATAAAGAAATAAAACACTTAAAAAAACCCAGAAGGGATCATTGAGTGCCATTCACGACTTAATCCAGAGCTTTTAAAAATGCATAGTTTTTACCTAATGACGCCCATGGTTTCAGCTGGTCATTTAAGAAACAATATATACAGCAACACATGAAAATAAAACAAATATTTGAGCTTACCAGTGGCATCAGGCCATGTCTTCTTTTATAGATGCGACGCACATTTTGCAGTGTTATTTGTACTACTGGTTTCTGTGGGGGATGAGGGAGGGGGAAGAAAAGATGGAAACATTCTAGCAGGTTTACATTCTTTTGCCTTACTCTCTCCAGAGAATCTGAAGTTTTTCCTGACTATAAATACTAGCAATATGAAAACAGTATCCATTCCTGTCATTTAAGCAGAGGAATAGCAGTGCTAAGCAGTTACATTAAAAAGAGGAAGCTTGTCTGTGCTGTTGGTTTTTGCCTGAGTAGCAAAGCAGTTTAAGAATAAATAAACAACAGTGTATTATCACCCGAGTCTGTCAGCAGTGACAATCCTCATGCACGAGAGAAGCAGAACACAACAAACAGCATTAGAACGAAGCCACTGTGCCAATGGGGCCACCTGCCGGCTGGAAACAGAATGGAACTGTCATCTTCCGCTGTGAAACACCTTCTCCTTGCCTGGACACACTTTTAACAAGTCACAGAATCATAGAATGGTTTGGGTTGGAAGAGATCTTTAAAGGACATCTAGTCCGACTCCTCTGCAATGAGTAGGGATGTCTTTAAGTAGATCAGGTTGCTCAGAGCCTAGTCCCACCCAACCTTGAATGTTTCCAGGGTCAGGGCATCTACCACCTCACTGGGCAATCTGTGCCAGTGTTTTACCACTCTTTGCAAAAATCTTTTTTTCTATCTAGTCTGAATCTAGTCTCTTTCAGTTTAAAACTCTTACCCCTTGTCCTATCGCAACAGGCCCTGCTAAAATGTCTATCCCCCCAATTCCTCCTCCTTTATCAAACACACCTCTTCCAATTCCCTTTTCTGTTTTCTGTACTAGCTTCAGACATTCCTTCCTCTTAGCACAGACATGATCTCTCTAGGTTACCCATCCTTGTAGAGCACTCAGAGTTTTCATTTTCTTTTCCCTGTGCCTGGGTCTCCAGAGCCCTTCTTTCAGTCTTCTTGCTTGTCTTTTCCTTGTCCTTAGGGCACTCAAGTTAGGCAGATTCCTTTCTTCCCCCTAGGGTACCCAGCAGATGAGAGCACTAGAGGTGGGCTCAGGTACTCAGCCCTGTGGAGGGTACTGGCAGCCCAGTGCTAGGATTAGAGGATGGGTCTAGCTTGGTATTTCATCCCTGGCCAGATTGTGCTCCACCAGCCCATGGGACCAGTCATACCTAGCTAGAGCAACACCAGGACTGCTGACACAATCTCACATACTGACAAGGAAATTGGGAAACAAATTAGTCTGAGATAAAAGATTTTCTGGTAATTGTGCTACTGGCATGTGCACTCTAAAAGTGTTTCACAGAATCATAGCTAAGTCAGTGGACTACTAAGACTATCACGACTATTTCTGTGACAAAGTTCCAAAGGAGAAATGTATCAGTTTTCCTCTAGAGAAAGAAACAATTAGTTTAATAGAAAACCTAGCTAAGATCTTCTACAGTAAACTACATGTACATAAAGCTCTCACTAGGTAGTAAGAGCATCACAAAGTAAGATTTGGAAATTTATCTTAAATGAAATATTAAAAAAAGTGATATTCAAATATTAATAAAGAATGAACAAAGGACACCGTGCTTTGTCAGTACAAGGTAAATTTTAAGCAAGTTAGCAGAGAATGAAGCCTCAGAAGAAGAGATATACTGAATGCAACAGAGCAGCACAGATCAAAGGAAAACTAAGGACCTTCTGATTATAACTGAAAATAGAGTCTTCTTAGAGATGTGCTCTATGTTCATTTAAGGGAAATAGTACAGAAAATTAAATCTGTCCACTAGCAGGGCAGCGTGCTCACATTGTATGTAAGATCATCTGAGGCACTTACAGGATATCCATTAAGAGGCTGGAAGTACAAGTTAGCATCAGTAACGCACACATGCCCTGGATTAGTCACCAGTGGCGTCACCATTTCTGCTTTACATTCCATATGCAGCGTTTCAGAAATGCTTTGAAATCTACAAGTGAAGAAAAGGAGTAAGTTTACCTCCAGTTCTTACTTTGGTAACGGCACCCTTAAAATCTTTAGAAAGGGTTTAGGTTAACTTATAGCCTTGGGACATCAGAATGGGGACTTCAGTAAACCTATATCACATGGGACGAAAGTTCTTTGTTGAGACCTCTGCTTTAACAGGCACTCCAGGAAGGAACGCTGCTATGTTCTGCACCAGTCTCAGAGCAGTAAGCCACTTGACTTTTCTATACAGTTTTATTTGGCATATGTTGATGCCCAATTTGCAATAAATTCATAGATACACCATAAACAGTTTGATGACATAAAAAATTAACATATTTATCTTCACAACACAAAATTTCCTACTCTCCATTCCAAATGCTTCAGAATTTGAAGAAGGTAACCCTGAATTAGAGAACTTACACTATCGCAAACAACCATCTAAGTATCAATGCAGTAGACTAATCAACCAACAAGCTGAAAATGATTTCCCACTAGAAAGTGATTAGAAAAGTACCTGTTTTTATCAAATGAAGTTCTAGCCAAGCGTGATTGCAATATAGCAGTTATCTAATATGGAAGGAAAGAAAAGTTAATATGGTCTGTGATTTAAATTCAATTAGAAGTCGATTATTAAACAGTAATATCACAATATCATTATTAAACGGCAATATTAGAAATAACCAGGTACTTACCATGGCAGCTTGATCTCCCATCTTATCTAGACAAGAAGCCCTGTAAAGCTAAACAACAAGCTTTAAGCAAAATAGCACAGAGATCTCCCGCAGAGCTCAGAAGCCAACAAAAACAGGAGGGGCGTTTGCATGCTCTGTGACAGAATACTGAAAGATCTATTATTACTTCATTTTACAGTAGGATATGTTCGTTCATTGCTACAGCCATGTTATTACTTTGTCTGTATAGTACCACCCTGCATACTAAAAGCTAATATGGGTTGCTTACTGTTATAGTTTCAAAACTCAGGTAGAATTACTTCCAAAGCTTGGAGGCAACGCCTTAGAGCCGATAAAAGGTTTAACAAAGGACACTCTGAATATGTATGTGGTGATAATGACTCTAGCCAGGGTTTTTGTTCTGATCTCTCCCCAGGCTGGGAGGGGGAGGGAAGACAGGCTCTGGGCGGGGGGCAGG
>JAWWEE010000074.1:113239802-113329412 GCA_035221455.1 Xenops minutus
TGCTTTTGTCATCTATTCCACGGGACCTGACCTGACCTCTGCTCCTGCCGTTTCCGTGAGGGAGAGCCCAGCCGGCCGGGCACGACAGTGCCACCCGCTGTCCATAAATATAACTGCAACCCCTGAGAGAGCACGGCCAGCATTTGAGGTGCAACAGCGCCACCTTCTGTCTGTGGAGATAATTCCATCTCCCCTTCCTTTGGGGGTAGCCAAAGGGACCTTTTTTTGACTGTTTGCTTTGTTGTTTGGGGGTGGAGGAGTTTATTACAGGTTGTTGTTGTTTGGTTCTTTTCTTGATATATATATATATATATGTGTATTGTGATTAAGAACTGTTATCCTTTCATATATATTTTTTTTCTTCCTCTAATTAAAGTTCTGTTTCTAAATGTAAAGGAGAGGGATTGTTTTATTGGCTAACATATCTTAGTTCTTCCCTTGAACTAAGACACTTACAACAGGTGTCAGAACTAGATGCTGTTTTCAACTCTACATTTTAAAAATAGATATTCCAAGATTTTCACCTTGAGAACAAAAAAACCAAAGCTCTACATTAAAAACCAAAAGATGCTGTGATGATGAAGTAAGTGTGATATCAAATAACCACATACCTGATGTAGAGTTTGAACAACATCTCCTACTTTCCCAGCAACATCCAGCTGGAATAAGTGTTCTGTTCTACCCTAAAATTAAAAGTACATTTATTACAAATTAGTTTCAAATAAAGCTCAGGGGGGGGGGGGCGGGGAGGAGGGGGTGTTGTAAAACAAACTAAAATCAAAGAACAAACACCCCCTCCAAAAAACCCCCTAATTAATAAAAAAATTAACTGTGGTAAAAATATGCTACCAACGATTGTACTATACTTCAAACATTCCAAAAGCAGATGTAAACCCCAATTTTTTTCCTTTACAAATTTATCTTCCCTGAGGTAAGGACTTTGTGCAGTATGTTGTTCGTTGTTTGATACAATGCAACATAATAGCTTTGAAGTGAACAAATTAATACAGTGTAAACATCAGTAAATGTAGAACTATCACGTGCTCTGCCTATTTTATATCACATTAAAACATGTGAATATAGAATTAGTGACATATTACGTTAAAACAGCTACTGTATATCTTGTAGACAAAAGATACCAGCCCAACAAATCTTTAAAGTCTAGGCTAAAAAAATTAATCATTCTACTCTACATAAATAGTTTTGAGTGGAAAAGATCCTAAATTCAATCACAGCCTATTTTGACCAGTCATTTACAAAAGCCTCACTAACACATCACTCAGTCTATGAGGAATACTAATTTTTTCTCTACAAAGTTTTCTCAGCTTTCTTGAGTGTCATTTTTTAGTAGATTTTTCTGATTTTAACTTAAGTATGGAACAACTGATATCAACTTCACACATAACTCATTTAGCAAAGGTTGTGGGATCCTTTGATGACCCCTGAATGTAGTATAAAACTGTATCAACACACTTCTGTAGGTTCTTGTAATTTCTCAGGCTAGGCTTCAAAAACTAAAAAAGGGATCAGTAAAAGTACAGCAAGATATTGAGCAGTGGATATAGCTGGATTAATTTAAAACTGAAGAAAGGAAGACATGAAAATCTAGACAATCTTCAGTGTAATTTATGTGATCTGAGCTGAACTGACACCAATCCAAGAAAAAAGCATGTTTCTGGAAGCAAATGAAACTGTGTTATAGACAAGGAATTCACTAGCAATTTATACAAAAGTCTTTTAATATTTCACCCAGAGCACCGTTTTCCTTCAACAGCAAAAGCACAGCTCTCAGAAATCCTAGGGGATGGTCTAAAAGGATTGCTTACAATCAACAAAAGCTTTTGTGAACAGCTGTCTTTGTAGCTCTCCAGCCATATGCAAAGACAATAGTTCAGTATTTTGCAATTGATCTGAAACAACCAATGCAAGAGAAGGAAGATAAAATGTATTACGCAATTCCAGCACTCAGTGACATATAGGAAACTGGCAATGATTCAAGTAGAAGATATTTAGCAGCAACAGAAAAAATTCAGAAGTGATTGAAGGTGAACTAGATTTCTTGTTTTAAAATGCAGGAACACAGCTGCACTTTAGTGGAGTAAATTGTAATGGTTAACTGTCAGAAATGTTTTAGCTATGGATGAATCATAACTTAGGAGAAAATGAAGTGAAAAGCTTTCTAAACAGTTCTTCCGATTCTTTTCTTTTTCACTGTGCTGGCAACGGGATAAGGTATTTGTGTGATACTTAATAAATCTTCCACATGAATGCAAAGCAGAAAATGGAAGGACTGGAAGATGAAACAGGTTTTACACATGAAGAATTAACAGAATAAAAAAAACAAAGAAAGAAATTTTTTAAGTCCTAGTTTAGAGGCAGATCTAATCACAAAACCAACCCAAAGCAGTTGTTGGGAGAATAGGAATCTTATCTTGCCTCTTTGCTGTTCACTACAGTAATACAAATTTATGGACTCCATCATTCTTCATATTTCTTACTTGAATAAATATATTGAGAAATATAGTTCTGTCTGTTTCAATTCTTGGGCAATACGTTTAAAGACTCTGCATTTTCTTTTTGTATTTGTGTCCTAACTCATCTCACATTTCAGGTGAAAAACCCTCACTTCCATGCCTTGAAGCCTCCAGGCTCAGAATCAGAGCAGACCGACCCCATTAGCAGAAAGCAACCAGAAGTAACCTGCAATTTCTGCTGTAGGCCGTCTTATCTGCCATTTCTTTGAACTGTGAAGCACTCAGCTGGGAAATATCAATTAGCAGTCTCTCATCTCAGGACTGAGGAGAACTGAGGAGAAGCCATTTAGCCAGGATGCAATGTCCACTGTCTACTAGCAGCCTGCTGACAGCTCTGACTGTTGAGTCCATAGAATTACACATCAAAGTAAATGGCTGGTCAAGTCTGCAGTATGTCCTCCAAGAAATATGAGAAAGCTATCATGGGAGATTGAGACATGTTTTTTTCAATATGCACAATTGTTTGGGTTTTTTTAAAGCTTTATTGTGATATTCCTCAAGTGATAATTATCTTACTTTTTCAGAGATCAGAACATATATCCTTGCTAAACTTCAGTTTGCTAAGAACAGCAAAAAAAAATATACTCACTCTTACTGTTTTATAGGGTGCAATAACATTTCTTTCTTTAATGAGAAAAACCTGAAAGAGATGTTACAGTTTCAGACTTTAGAAAACAAAGTGAATCAGAAGTACTGAAAAATACAAAGCTAAGAAAACCATTTAAGCAAGCAAAACACTGGGTTGTAATATTCTGCTTTAGCTATCCCAGATAAACTGAAAAAAAACCAAAAAAACAATGAGCTTTTATATCAGCTACCTGCAAGAAGGGGCAAGAGTCGAGTTTCGTTCAGAGGCTTATTTATGTAGTTTAGTAGTAGGTTTTTATTTTAATCATATGGCCTCCAAGGAGTTGCAATACTAAGCCAATACACATATCTACATTCAATAGAGGGATTTTCCTCCTCTTCTGGTGGCTCACAGCCTTAGGGTTTTGTCCAAATGGGAATTATCTGACTGGATACTCACAACAAACTACCGTGTAAGCTTTCTCAAATGAACACCTTTCTTCTGCTTCCAGACCTAACCACTATGAACACTAGACTTCCTCTCTCATCCCATAGCATGCTTTCGAACAGTTTTATTTCTCTGGTGCTACTCTCAAATCTGAGAGGATCTTCTCTCCCCAAAAGCCATATGAAACTACTCTCCTTCACAACATTCATGAAAAAAACTTCTAGGAAGAGATTTGACAGCTAGCACATTGGTTTGTAGACACTTGTTCCTTACTACCACTGTCTGAAAGATGAGCCAGAAATAAGTCATGGTTTTGCTCTGTTTGTAGGGAAGGTTCAAGCTTGCTAAATTATTGGGCCTAAAGTGCAAGACTCAGGATTCGTTCTGAACTGCATAGAACACACTGGACTGCATTACCTACTGTCTTCTACTCTGTAGCCCAAGAGACCTGGATGATCAAAGAGCCTTTTCCAGTGCCTCAGTTTCATTCCTACAGCTAGCACCTCTGTGGTTCTATACTCCAAGGTACTGTGGCAGCAGCCTCAAACTAAGGACAAGTATTAAACTTGCAAGAACAGGTATGTACCATGCTCTAGCCAGAAGCCTTCCCACTTCCACCAGCTGAAAACAGAGCCATCCTTCACCACACAACCACTCAGCACCATCCAGCTAAAGAGCGTGGTGTGCTTTAGAAGCTTACAAGCTTGGCGTGCCTCTCTAAGTGCTACATTAAAAAATAATGACAATTAGTGTCCTTCATCTGAGATCAGCATGTACAGGCCTGAATCAGGCCACAGGAGAATCAGAATGAGAAACATGCATTACACTCAGATTGCTCTTCTGCAGGATAACTGAACATTTTTCTACACTGAATACTTCAGTTAATGAAAAAGTAGACATTATGGTTCTGGAGTTTTTACATAAAGTTATTTATCCTGTTATGTATTAACAACTTTTTTATAGTCTAAAAGTCAGACATTTCAGATGTTCCAATTATTCACTATATGCAGTTTCCTACAAGGCAAAAATTCTGTTTAGAAAAGGTATTCATAATTAGATCATGATGTGTCATAAATACAACTAGTGGTTACATGACACTTGAAAGTCTGTATACCTTTCATACAAAATACCACCACTTATCATGCCACCCAACTATTTCAGAACACTTCCACAGAGACAGAAGGACGACTAGCAAGCTACGCGTTGGAGGAGTGGGGAGTACTAACTCCACTTGCCATCTTAAAAGTTAATTCCCCTTTCCTATGAGATGTTTTTTATAATCATTTGTTCTTGAGAACATATACTAATGATGTATGGTGGAACCATTGCATGGAACAGTTAGAAACACCTTTTTAAAAAAACTCAATACACAAAAATTCTGACAACTCCAGAAACCTTGGCTATACAATATTCTTCACAGAAACAGTTTCAAACTAAATACACTGATTACTTTAACACAGCCCACAAATTTCTCTGTCATAGACAATATTAAATGTCTGAGCTAATTTTTTACTGCAGCAGTACATAACTGAGCAAGGCTGTCAGTTTTAGGTATTGATAAACAGAGATTTTACAAATATGGTAGACTATTTAAAATTACATTTCCCATCTCAACTCTGTTCTTTGCTGAAATTAAAGCATTTTCTTTAAAACTTTTACCGCTTTGGAACACCTATCAACTGTTATTTATCAACACTTGAATTGCATTCCCTTGATTAACTTTAAGTATGAACATATCGAAGTTAATCCCAACTCTTGATTAAAACTTGAAGTCAATATTTCAGGACACTTGAAAACTATTTGGTTGACATTCAGCACAGTCCAAAGTTTTCATAAAGCTGAACTGCAAGAATCAAGATGTCTTTGCCATTACCGCAACATGTTTCAGAAAGTAGAAGAAAGCAGTATAACAAGAACAAACTAAATAAGATTAATGACAAGTTTTGTTTCTGTCTATCCTCCTTTTTCTTCAATCTAAAGTTGCCCTAAGCCCCATTATAAAATACACAGTGCAAAAAGTTCACTTTATCAAAATAATCACTTAATGAAATCATTAACAGTTTGAAATTTCCAGCATCAATAGCTTCACATTAATGCTGAGGTTTTGACATTAATTAGTTCTGTTTTCAGTTAACTCCTCACCCTAGGACTACAGTTTTGAGAAAAACACCATTAAAGAATGTAAGCTCCCTCATTTATGTCACCTCACTCATTTATACATCAAGAATCTGTTATATGCAGGTCTTACCTGGCTACATAGAACAGAAATCCCTCCAGATGTATCCCTGAAATGTAAATAAAATATTTGAAGTGATGGGCATTTCAGCCATAAAAGAAGTTAAATACATACATAGAGTAACCCAAATTCACCTACCACGTGAAAGGGTTATTTGCTTCATTATCTTCTTGGGCTTTTATGCTAATGCAGTCTCTCAATGGTATCTGCAGCAAGTTATAAAAATATAAAATCTTAAAAGCTCTTTAAAAGAGAATCTTGAGTTACCGGGAAATTAAAGTTTGCACTGCTTACCTTGATAATGGGTTTGATGTTGTCATCTGGTTCAAAAATAATTGACTTTGAACATATTTTTAGAGAGCCTCTGAATTTTCTAAAAGGAATGAAAGAAAAAAAAATTAGTTGTGCATGTGTTCAAGATACATGAAACTAGAATGACTCTAGTAAATGAAGGTATGTAAAAGTTGTGTACCTTTCATCTTTGCAATCTTTATTTATAATATGATTAGCTGTGTGCTGTTCAAAGTAATATTCTTCCAGGTTAAGAAGAAGCAGTGAAAACCTACAAATAAATAAAAATAATTTATTCCAAGAGGAAATGCCTTAGCAGTTAGTATTATTAATAAGAGATACCAGTTTGGGAAGTCTTCGCTGTTTTCTGTGCTCTTTCCATATAACAAGGATACATTAACTTTGAAAAAGAATAACTTATAGGAAAATTTGTAAACACATGAAGATAGATGCTCTTCCAACATATATAAGGTTATAATATTTGATATGTTCACATGCCTTCAGTGGAAACTATTCTAATACAGCCAGGCTTTCTGACCAGTAAAGATCACTTTAGCCCTGATCAGTGTATGCCAGTTAAAATACGTAATGACAAAAAAAAAAAGGAAGGGAAGGAACCAATCACTTAGAATGAAGGAAATTAGAACGTTTTGAAGCAAAACCAAATTACACTGGCCTAAAGTGTTAAATGAAAACATGGCCACAGATTTTACAACACAGCTGAGTCACTTGACGGATGCCCTCTGAGGAAGCAACACCTTCCTCTCCAACCGCGTTCTGCACTTCCTCTGGACCACTGCCTGCTCAACCTCACAGGAAGCCTATCTGGGGACTAATCCGATCAACAACATACCTCAACAACAAAACTAAAATAAGAAATTGAAGTATTCTAAAATATTTAATTGCATGATCATAGCATTGTTGTGCTGGTACCAAGTAAATGCAAATTGGCCAGATTAGAGAGAACATGAAAATGCATTCTCCAACAACTTAACTTAAACTGCTGCAAGTGATCAAAACTCAACAATTTTCTAGCACAGCAAACACTCAGTGACTTACTGTTTCAGCTGGGGGGAATGGCAGTGGATACTGGCATAGTAGGAGGAGGAAAAACATACCATTTCAGCTGGAAGTAAAATAGCTTGTTTGTGTGAAGCACTGGTCTGATCTGCAGAAGTACGCAGTATTTATTCACATCCACACTTAGAGCTTTTTGTACTGTGTTCATGATGTACTTTGTGAGAAATGCCCATGAAAACACTAATAAACCAAGTGTCCCCAGAGCAGTATTCAAACAGCAGTAAATATGTTGAGAGTTCACAAAATGAACTGGATGGATTGAATGGCCTGTTCATTAAAAAAGCATATTTCACAACAGAAAAAAATGTGTTATTGGAAAATACATCTTGTTGACTTAAAGATTTGTGTTGCAGCTGTTATATTAAACAGAACATAACAATAAAAGTTTACTGTAACTACAAGTAACAGTGGGTCCATATACTTAAAAATGCTTGTGTGTCCAAGATACTTCATCCTAATGCTCTGCTGCTTTTTCAAAACAGCTTTATCGTTACCTCTCCTCTCTTGCAAACAGGTATTTTATGATCCCATTGTGCTGGTTTTGGCTTGATTTTCTTCACAGTACCTACTATGGGGCTTTGTTTTGGATTTGTGCTGAAAACAGTCCTCATAATTCAGAAGTGTTTTTGTTACTGCTGCGTAGTGCTTAAATAGAGTCAAGGCACTTTCTGATTCTCACCCCACCCCACCAGCAAGGAGGCTAAGGGTGCACAAGGAGCTGGAAGGGGACACAGCTGGGACAGCCAACCCCAACTGATCAGTGGTTATTCTGTACCATATGGCAACATTAGCATATGAAACCATGGCAGCTCTCACACAGTTACCATTAAATCCCATTTTTCAACACATCATCCAGTTGAAATCACCTGGAACAAACTTGAAATTTCTGTGCTTTTGCAAACTCAGACCTTGCAAGTCCTATCACATTTTTAAATTAAAGCTTTTTAATAAAGCTACATATATAAAGAACAAGTCACCATCAGAATGCTTTTCTTTCTAGTATGTATAAGCACATCCACTCAGTTTATTATCCATAAGCCAAAATATTTAAATAAAAAGAACAAACAGATTTGTTTGAAAAACATCTATTTTCTTTCACCAAGAAACAGAGACTATTAACAGAGGGAACAATAAGCTTCACAGCAATGGAATACATGGTCCCATAATTCTTTTCTTCCCCAGGAAAACTGCCTGGTTGATAGAATTCACTTCTGAAATTCTTCATTCTTGGGCTCTTCCCTTTGTCTCACCTATTCTTTTGACACACTCCTCACATTTTGATACTCCTTCAAAATTCATCTGTTGACAGCACTGGTAATAAGTACACTTTAAGTTTTTGGTAAATGCAGGCATCTTTCATATATTCAAGACCAGCCATATTTTTACATCAGATCATTGGCTGTTATTCACAGTAACCATAAATGCTTAACACAAGCCAAAACACATAAACCAAGAAAGTTCTCTTACAAATTTTTCATTATAACTATCTCCATCAAACTGTGGTATCTTTATACTTGGCACTTAATGAACCCATTCATCTTCCCAAAATCAGAAGCTGTGGTCTACTGGAAAGGATTTCAGGTACACTTTCTCTGGCATAATCCTCACTCCTGCTAAAGCAGAAGATTTCATGAAAAAAAAATAATGCACAAGGTATGGACAAAAACTCAAGATAAACTCTTTATATGGGCTAACTAGTTACTGTGGGAAATTATAGGCTTCTTCCCTTTTAAATACCACATTTACTAGCAGCATCCAGCTTACGCTTTTGCTATTCTCTCCCTGTGTCTCTTCCACATGGCTACTCACTCGCCAGGTTTACAGAGACAGCATCTGGGTAGAGCTCCTTGCTGGAGACCAGCGACCTCCTGTGCTGTGATCTCAGGCTCAGTGAACTCAGCTTTCCTGTCTAGAAAAAAGGTTTGTATCGCTAGCAGCTGTTAAAGCATTTTTCTTCAAACATTATGCATCATATAGGCCAAGTGCATTTTCCACATTTTATCTTTTCCCTCCACTCTCCACAGAGTTCATGTGGTTCTGTAGCCTCTTCCAAGCATTTCTATGCTTGTTGCTACTCTACTTGCAAGTCCATTTACTCTAACTGCATTTTCCTATATTATTAGGCTGCAATGAGTCATTTCTGCAGGCAGATAGAACCAGATATCAAATCTCCACAAATAAAATCACCAATCTCTTCTCAAACATCCATTGCATATTGGGACAAACCTACAGCCTGTCAAAAGATTCTGTCACAAAAACCACCCCTTTTAAAATTGATATGGTATCACAAGTGAAAACAAAATTTACAGACTTGTATCTCAACTACTGGCTAACAACTTAGACCAGTCCAAGTTACTGGTAATAACGAACTCCTGAGTTCATCTCCTGATGCATCATCTGTTGGAAAACCTGGAATTTCTCAACCAAATCTCAGTCTTTGCTGCTTAAGTATTTAAATTTCATTTTTCTGTTAATGATCCTTGTCAAAAAAAAAGGGAAAAAATCAAGTTTCATCAGATGTTACGAGAGTATAGTCAGAGATTTCTATCTTCACAGAACAAATGTCTTTCACACAAATAAACAGAGCCACTGATAGTTACTGTATCAACAGGGTCCCTCTTGAGAACCATCACTGCACAGGATAATACTTGCCAGAAGGTTCAACAAGTATCTACAGATAGCAAGGGCACAGATCAGTCTCTAGTATACTGCATGAGTAGGCAAAGTGTTGTGAAGGCCTGAAAAAAAAAAGGACATCAGCCACAACAGCTATACAATTACAGCACTGAGGGGATCTTCAATGTGCAACTGAGCAGTTGGACTTAAGACTGACTGCCTTCCAAAGACATAAAGAAGGTATTCCAGAGGCACTTGTGACATCAAGATGACGGGCATACCAAACTTAAATGCTATCAATTAATTCTTCTGCACCATGACAGGATGGCAAAATTTTAAAAAAAATAAAAATCAACAAATAACAGTAGCAAGGGAATGCATGAGATGGATGCACTGCATTAGAAACTGATTAAATCTATGGCAGCTGAAAACTGTATTTTGGTCTTCAGCCACTGAGCAGCTGTGCAGTTCCCTGTGCTGAGTAATTAACAGCACACACTGTAAGCCTATGACTACCACGCTGCCCTGCAAGAACAGCCTAGATCACAGAACCAATGTCAAGTCAAATAACAATAAACAATGTTGTTCCCAGTCTACCCTCCCTTGCCTTCAAGTCTGACCCCAAGGCATAAAAACCCCTCAACCTCAACAGTTAGTCAGGCAAATCATAAGTTTTAATTGGGAAATGTACAAAAATGCTTTGGTATCTAAAATGAAAACTGTTTGATTGTGGGTTCTTTTTTTTTTTTTTTTTGTATTTTTAAATTATCAGCAAGAACCAGTATCTAAAAATAAAAATAATTCTGGTTCTAACACAAACAGTTGTGAAATCCGAGGGACCTTCTACATTTGCCTGCTGCTCTAAAACTTTTTTCCTATAATACAGTAATAATCAAATATAAACTTTTTCAGGCAAACAGAAAAGGATCAATTTTGAGACATTTTTCTTATTATCAGCAAGTGGTTCATTTTAATCCATTTTCAAAATGAATAACCCAATTGTTACTTGAAACTTCCCACGTATAAATGATTTAATGAGTGTTTATTAAAAATCTACTTAGAGAAATTCAATGCTACATCTTGGAAAGCAACTCAAATATCTGTTGACACAAAATCCTTTGAAATCAAGCAATAAAATTCACACCTTAAAGTGTATTACAGGATACTTTTACACTTGGTTCTTAATAAAGACATATTTCACAGGTTTAAGTCTACAATTTTGTGGTCACAATGCTATTTAATGGCTTGTAACAGACTGATGAAGTTAGTAAGCCACAGCCATGTCTTCAGGGATCACTGACCATTTTTTCTTGTACATTTTACTTGACATACTAGACTATTTAAAAAAATCCTTTGCTGGTCCCACCCACTTGTAATGCCTCAAAAACCTCTTACAGTTGTGGAGACCAGCCAATTCTGATTTGAAAAAATTATCACATTAGCAGGTAGGTCAGAAAACAAGCTTTGGTTCAGAGCTGTGAAGTTTTCCCAGGACAGTTCTGCACAGTTTTAGTAACCTGGATCTGTCCATGGAAGGGCACACGAAATACCAGAGGTAGTACAATGTGAAGGGGACAGGTGCAAGAACAAGATGGTTAGGAACAAGGCCTTACCCTTTGGAAGGGAGCACACCTGTTCAGCAGCTCTGCTGCCAGAGGTGCTGAGAAAAACACAGTTTCACTTTCCAGGGTGAAACGAATTAGTAGCCATCACTGCCACCAAGGTAAAGCCTTAAGCTTTATAGTGAGAGGAAAGGCACTTCCACTGTTACATCTCAGGTTTAATGCAAGTCCTGTATTCAAAATCAAGAGGAGCAGCAGCAGTTTGGAGTGGGGAGGAAGAAGAACATGATAGGTGAGGGAGTACCTTCTGCTGTAACAATACACATAGCTGGAAAAACCAACACCACCAACTTCAAATAACATAAGGAGCTTCACAGATCTGAAATGGGAAGATGTTCAGCCACAGTTGTGCCTGTCTATCTGAGGGTATATGGGGGGCAGAAGGTAAAGCAATGGATAATTAGTATAATGTAGGCAAACACATCTCTGTCTCCCCACAAATAACTTTAATGTAGGCTTTAGCAGGTTTTGTGTTAGAACATCTTCAATTCCCACCCAGTGTTAGAAGTATACAGAACCTGGTGGAGTAAAGAGTTACCCTTTAAAAGGTGTGTGAGGAGCTGGTTGAGCTTAAAAGGTAAACACACTTAAGGGGAGAAGTAAATTAAAGCACACCACTGTAATTTTGCTTGAAGATTTACTTCATATTCCTGGCTTTGGATATTCCCAGGAAAATTATACTAAGAATAACTGAAAACATCATAAGCAAGTGATGTGGAAGGTATTTTCTTGTGAAGGGAGTCAGTATTCCCTTGAGAAGCAGCTTCAGGGGAAGAAAAAAAAAAGGCAGCAACCTTGCCAAGAAAAACAGAACTTACTGCCTTTTTCAAAGAGTTCCCATATAACTGCCACTAAGAAAAGGGCTGAGGAATATGAGTCAAGAACACACCCAAGGTACATAGGAAAACTAGGCATTTAAGTAGCAAGAAAACATCTCCAAAACTTCACCCCATATGATGTCGTTCTCAATACACAAGGTTTGAGAATCCAATCAGCACGTGAACATTCCTAACATTGTTTAGAGTATGTAACAAAGAAGTGAATCACATTTTACAAGCTGCAAACCAGTGTTTAGAAGTCCTGCCAAGATACTACAAAATATTCTTCAAACACAAAGTGTGCTGCATCAGATTTAGTCTACTCGAGAATTTTATTTTTACTTTGCCTGATGTGCATGTCCCTCTATACTTCTGTTTGAAAAAAAACTCATGTGTGGAATAAAAAAAACCCAAAACAACAAACTCACAGATCATTCTATATACCGATTTCACCTACCAGCTGAAGCACTGGACTTGTTCAAGCTGGACACAGGAATGACTGTGTAGGGATCAGTGCCTTGGCAAAATCCTATTTATGCTACCCAAAGAAGGTACCCCACTGATCCTGCATTAAATTCCTAATCTGTGATTGAATTCTTACTATTTTCATCACTTCATCAGAAAAGCCCATGCTGAAAACCTGCTTCGATGCAGGGATTTCAAGTGGCTGATCCAATATGACTTGCACAATCAGTTAACCCGATGCTGGAATTACAATCCTGATAACAGAAGGATATTGCCAAGGATGAAAAAGTAGTCCAGCCCAATCCAGCAGCAGCCCAAAGCTATGTAAAACCAATTCTAAAACTAAACTCTCTTCTAACAAGAGGAAAGTATCCATGGGCTGTAGGACACATTTGCTGATGTTTGAATAAAAGCCTTCATTATGCGTATTTTGTTCCAAGAGAGTAAGATAACACTACAAATATAACAAAATAAAAATAAAATTCATCTGTAGCACCTACGTGCACCAGTAAATTGTGTCATGTGAGTGATGTTTCCAGCAGAACAGATGAAACCCTTACACAGGAAGCCAAGCAGCATGCAAGACAAA
Organism: Xenops minutus; assembly: GCA_035221455.1. Taxonomy (NCBI): domain Eukaryota; kingdom Metazoa; phylum Chordata; class Aves; order Passeriformes; family Furnariidae; genus Xenops; species Xenops minutus. Next base: position 113,253,069 of record JAWWEE010000074.1, read on the forward strand.
CCAGGAGAACTATTTACAGAGCCTCTGTATCAAGTGGTACAGTGTTACACTTGCCCGAGCTTGGGCACACTGCCAACAGAACGAGACATCAGTTTATTAAGGGAGAGACAACCTGCACCAAACACCATGACATTTAATTTGAAGTGTTGTAGCTAAAACTGTTTGTAAAGAAGGATTCTTGTTCAGGAAGGATGAATGTTTTAGGGATTAAATAAACGGGATAAGCATGCACACAACACTAACGAGAAAGGGACATAATAACTTTCTTTACCCTGAACTCTTGGGCAAAGTTGGAATAGAGATGAACACAGCTGAAACAGATACAGATGAATTTGAAGGATAAACTCCTGACAGAATGAACCCCACTTAGTAGGGACATGGATTTGTTTAATCGAAGGTAAAGTAAAACCCACTCCTTGTCCTCAGTGTGTTCACACAGAATATTTCAGCATTTTCTTGTTTTCTACTAGCAATTGGCATATAGTCAGAAAAGAAGGGTTATGTAACCAGATATTAAAGTGGACTAACTAATTAGATAAGAAGAAACATTTTTTTCAAGTAATTTAAAACCATTCTGATCTTCCCCCCAAAAGTAATTGCATAAGAAGATTTAACTTCTTACCAAGTTTCACAGTACTCTTAACTGGAACTTCTATAGCTTAAAGCTTTGTGGAAAGCAACGTACAAATAACAACAAAAACAAACAAAAAATCCATAAACCACACACCAAATGTAGTTGCCAGAAAGCTTCAAAAAGTCCTGGTCATCTCACTAGGAAATATCTACACCAATAATACAAAGACCAAGAGAAGCTCTGAAGCAGAAGTTGCTATACCTGAAATAACTACCCAGCAGGAACAAGATAAGTTCTCAGAGGCTGTCCCTTCAGTTAAGTGATAAAGAGCTAGGTTTTTTGCTGTTTTGAGGCAGAACTATAAGGAAAAAATGAAAAAATTCAGAATTCCTGATCTGACATTTCAAATCTCAAAATCTTTTAAATCACTTGAATGTTTTTAAGATTCCCTAGTTCAGAAAAGTGCAGGAAGAGAGGGAGGGGAAAAGACCTCATACAGGATACTAAATATATACAAATTTGCTTTGATTTTATACAAGTATCAATTGTTAGGCAAGGAGAAGAAACAGAAAAATGAGTTTGCAGGTACAGGAAAAGCTGCCAGTGCAAATGAAAACCAGATTCATCTTTTATGAAGTGCTCAAATTGCAAACTCAGTAAGATCCTGAAATGCTTCCAACTATGAGCTAAGAAAAAAAATTGTCTTCAATAACTGCATCAGTAATGCTGACAGACAGTGATATTCTGAGTTTGTTTTCAGGGCTTTTTAGAAGAGATTTAGACCCCATTTGGGTTATTTGGGAAAAGTCTGATGATCAGTTCTGGCCTTTCTTCTCAGCTTCTCAAAAACAAAAAAAGACTATTTACATTAAATATGTAACAGAGCTAATACAGTAATTTTTCTTGCTTTTCCTAAAATTAAGATGTTTTATTTGAAAACTTAATTAAAAAATAACTAAAAATCCTTCTCTTTTCCTTCTACACAGGAACTGAAACCACCTGCAGCCCCCAAAAATAACAATATACAATCCAAAAAAGGATCCTGAACATGTCTGTACTTCAAAAGCCACTTCACAGGATGTGGTAGCATCATGGGCTGCACAGCCATGAATCAGAATTTATATGGACAGAGTGAGTCCAGCTCTTTGTCATGTGGTTTTCTCACCAACAATAAACAGTGCTGTGGAGCCAGCAGAGACCTGTATGAGTAATGTGCACAGGGCTTGCATGGAACCAGCCCACTGCCCCTCCACAGCTCCTGCCGCAGGACACAATGGGGGATTCCTGTCACCCCCAGAGAAGACCCCGTGTCCCTCTGCTGTGTGATCCATGCCGACCTGTCGCTCTCACCTTATAGAGATTTCCTATCTGGAAATACAAAGATTGGAAAGCATTTTGAAACTCTGTGACAAGCCAGATGCAGATAAGCCACGTAAAAGAAAGTGGGACACTACCTAACAATAAGAGAGCAAATTCAGGATACACTCGAGCATGTGTGATGAGCCTTTGTTGTATGTTCAGAAAGAAAACAGGGATTACAGTCAGCAAGCAGAAACCAGCTAATTGAATTTCACACTTTAAAGAGCCAGCACGGAGTCTGTAATTCAAGGCCTGACAATACACTAATTATAGTGTTCAGGGGACAACAACAACAACAAAAAAAGACAAAGAAAACAAACCAAGCCATAGTGAAGCAGAGCTGTAACTCCATGCCACCAACACAACTGAGGAGAAACAAACAGCAATCTACTACAGGCGCTCCTTTCATGCAGCTTTACACACAGGGCAAGCAGCATTGCTGTCTTCCCGGCTCCCTTCTACAGCCTTCCGAGCCTTAACCCCGGGGAATGGCCAGGCACCTGGCCCAGCAGCACCAGCGACGCGGGCACTGCAGCACCACCACCACCCCCCCCAGCCGCAGCCGCAGCCGCAGCGGGGCCCTGTCCGGAGGCCGGGCCGGGCCGGGCCGCTCCTCCGCCGGGCGCTCGGCGGGAGCCGGGGCAGAGCCGGGCAGGGCCGGGGCAGGGCCGCTCACCTCTCCTTGGAGTACAGCTCCCGCTCCAGCCGCCGCCTGCGGATGAAGGCCATAGAGCCGCCCGGCCGCGCTGCCGGAGCCGCCTACAGCGCAGGCCGGGCCGGGCCGGGGCAGGCCGCGCCCCAGGGAGGCGGGCAGGGCGGGCGGAGCGGGCCGGGCGCGGCCGCAGCCACAGGCACGGCCGCAGCCCTAGGCACGGCCGCAGCCTTAGGCACGGCCGCAGCCAGAGGCACGGCCGCAGCCCTGGGCACGGCCGCAGCCACAGTCGGGCTGGCGGGCCCGGCCCGCTCCGCTCCGCTCCGTGTGGAGCGCGGGGAAGGCGGCGGAGGCCGCGGGGAAGGGCAGGCTGTCGGCACTGGGGGCTCTGCGCCCTCGGCAGCGCCCTGAGCACTCGGAGGGAGGTCCCGCTGTGGCACACGGCGAACATGCCCATGCCCTCGGGTTAAAGCAGCAACCTCGAACGTAGTGCCATTGCAGTGGCTGCCCGTAATGTGTGACCGAATCCGCCCAGGCAGAAGGTGAAGTCCTGCCGAGTGCTGAAAGCCTAAAATGACAGGACATCCTGCGTCGGAAGGGACCCGTCAGGGTCGTGGAGTCCAACCCTAGCCCTGCACAGGACACCGCAAGGGTCGCACCGTGTGCTGTTCAAACCCTTCTCGAACTCCGCCAGGCTTGGTGCTGTGCCGCTTCCCCGGGGAGCCTGTCCCAGTGCCCAAACACACCCTGCGGGATATCCCGCCTCAGCCTCCCCTCACCCAACTTCCTGCGGTTTCCTCAAGTCCTGTCACCGCCTAGATGGACTATGGAAAGGGGACGTGAATAAAATTACGTAGTTCATATAAAACATATTCTGTTCATATAAATGCCCCTGTATCTGAACAATTCATAATATGTTTACTGATGTGATCTCTTGTGCAGTAGAAAAATGCTGCTTTTTGTGTAAGTTAAAAAATTGATCTATGGAGGGGATGTAATTTTTCACATAGGAATAAAATAATTATAGCCTTCTAGGCTTCAAGAGATTGATCTGCTCGCTGTGCTGAGTCTGATTCAGGTATATGTTGATCAGTGTTACTCAAACATTTTCAAGTTGTGGACATAAATATGAAGAAGTGTTATATATACAGAGAACAGATTTACTTTGGCTGATTGTCTTTCAGGGTCCTCTTAGGAGTAATTCACAGAATCTAAGGAAGCAAAAGATCACAGTTTGAAAACCAGTGATATCATCTCCAAGAACTGTTTCTCTAATCGACTTCTAAAAGCACCTTTTTGAAGGAGATCTGCAATGCTTGCATGTAGATTGTACAAATGCCTAACAGCATTTATGAATATGTATTTGTTCAATAGCCAACCTGTATTTTCTTTGCTGCATTCCTTGTCATACTTCCAGCAGAAATCAGAATCACAGATTCATATGTAGGTTTGGCTTGGAAGGAACATTAAAGATCATCTGGTTCCAATGCCCCTGCTGTGGTCAGGGACACCTTCCACTAGACCAGGTGGCTCAGGGTCCCATCCAGCCTGCCCTTGAGCACTTCCAGGGATGGACCACAACTTGTCTGGGCAACCTGTTCCCATGCCTCACCACCCTCAGAGTGAAGCATTTCTTCCTAATATCTAAGTAAACCTGCTCTCTTTCAGTTTGAAACCATTCCCCCTTGTCCTGTCACTACTTGCTCTTGTAAACAGTCTCTCTCCATCTTTCTTGGAAGCTCCTTTCAGGTACTGGAAAGCTGCAATTAGGGCACCCTGAACCCTTCTCTTTTCCAGGCTTAACAATCCCAATTCTCTCAGCCTTTCCTCATAGTCTCCTATGAGGGTGCTTCAACCCTCTAATCATCTTGATGGCCCTTCTCTGGACTTGCTCCAATAGGTTGATGCCCTTACCTGTGTTGGGGATCCCAGAACTGGGTGCAGTACCCATTGTGAATAATATTTATGTGTTCAAAAATATTTTAATAAATATTGGTGTGTATATGTATATATTTATTTATATAATTGTTTATATGTGCAGATATGTGTATCATTTTCTCATAGGCTAAACAGTTTTGTTCACATTTCTTATAGTCTGCACTCATAACTGATTTTTTTTACTGCTTTACTCTGCCTTCTTTCCAGTATGACTTTTACCTTTATCTTAATGTATAAGGCATCAACACCAACTTGAATGCAGTAATTATGTCCCATGTGTTACACATGAGAGGAATGTTTATAAATACATCCCAGAAGAAACTTGGTTTTCTTCTTATGACAGAAACTTCTGCTCAGAACCTTTTCTAACATAGTGTCATCTAGTTCTCCCCATTTTGTGCTGTATATGTAAGTTCTTCTCAGGTATAATATTTTGCCTTCTATCTCGCATTGGCCTATTTAGCCACCAACGTGCTTGTAGGAAGCGTGGGTAGAGCCCTTGTAAATCTTTGTTCGCGAAGCCTAGCCATGTGTATGTGTATAAGATTTTGCCTTAGCCTTGATTATTTCATCCTGCTAACTTTAGACATTTAGCCTACTTATGAAACTGGTTTTGAAATCCAATTCCATCTTCTAGCTCCCAGGCTTGCGAGAACCAGGGTTTTTTTTAATATTCCTATATTCTATTGCATCTTGCAGATCACTAATGGAAATACTGAATAGAACTGAAATGACAACAGATCCTTATGGGTTCTCACTGCAGGTGCACTCCAAGTCTGATTTTTGCAAGCAGCATGCTGATTGTTTGATACTTTCATGAAATTTATTTTTCCTTTTTTTTTTTTTTTTTTGTATTAATGAAGCTGTCATGGGATGGTGTCTAAATTACACTAAACTTAAGATGTGTGATACTTACTGTTTCTCTTTTTCTACTGAATCAGTGACATTGATTGTAAAAATGGGGCATTAGACCACTGTGAGAGCATCTGTTCTTAGCAACCTTATGCTAACTTCTTAATCATGAAGTTTATTCTAAAATATTCCTTGGGATCAAAATTAATATGGGTAACTTTAGGCCTGCTTTCTTTAGATAAATACATTTTATCCTTTTATAGTCTCTTAAAACCTGCATAGTCTTTTAGCAACTCACAGATTATTTTTGCTATATTATTAAGTAAATTTCTTTAGGCCCTATTAACTCAATTACATACAATTTGCATAGTTTTTAACTAATTCCTTCTCTAATTTCTCTGGTAAGATATATTTAAGTAAGTATCTGGGCACTTCTAGTATATTTCCAGAACATTTTCTTGTTACATTTTATACTCCTTTTTACTTGTCAGTCATTTTGTACTGTAGGCTTTGTAATTTTAGTCTTTTATTCATATTCTTTTATGTTACTCTTCAGTTATGTCCCCTTATTGTGACTTCTTTTTTCAAATCCTTGAAGAGCTTTTAATGTGATGTTAACACAGTCTGCTTAAGCTTCCCCTGCTTCCTTTTGTTCACATCAGGATAGCTTGCTATTGTATGTTTAATTAAAAATGAGTCTATTGTTCTCTGTAGAAAATCTAGGTTAGCTTTAAATGACTGAGCTCAGGCCTAGACCATACAGAAAGGAGGTTAATTAACTCATATAAAATGGCATGCTGTTATGATGAGCCTGCTTTTAGTATCTAGACTAGCTTGATTAAAGCTAGCTTAACTCTTTCTACATAGCAATGCAATCCCAAGTTAGCAGTGCTGACATGCTTTTTCTTCCTCTTTTTCTCAGAGCAGGGAAGCCTATTTTCATCAAATGTGTCATGATCACTTTCACTCAGTTTACTTCCTGCCTATAAAATAAAAATGAGCTCCTCCCTATTTGTCATGCAATTCAAGTTGGTAATGCCTCTTATAACTTCCTCTGTCTTGTGAAGAAAAAGTTTATCCCTAAAATACTACAAGAATTTGATGGGCATTTTAAGTCCTGCCATATTGTTTTTCTAACTGGTATTCAACTAATTGAAATCCATTGTTAACTCATAGGCAATCTTCTTGAATACCTTCATAAGTTGCTCAAAGTACATCAGAAAAAACCAGCAATTTCCTCATTTTGAATACAGCTGTAGTCTATTATGAAAAATAGACCCCACTCGTAACACAGTTTTACTTCTTCCTTTTCATTTTCATCAAAGCAATATCTTTTGCCTCTTCTTGGATTAGATACACATTGACTCATCATCCCCTGATTTACTGTGCCCATTTTTCCTAGCATTCTAATATACAGCTATCACTCATGTGTGCCATTTTATCTCTGGGATACAACTAAACCTATATTTTTTCCATAGGTTCTCTAGGTCCCTGGCATTTTACTTCAAAATATCCCAAGTTGGTTTTTATTATTTTCTCTTCTGTCTTCCACTCTCTTCCTTATTTTCAGCTCTTTGTAACTGGCCTACTTCAAAGTCCCTTTCTAATGTTGTTAAAAGATCACCTCCCCATGTCTGTGGGTCACTGTCCTCAAATGCACTTTCCTGTCATTGTTGAATGAACATCATTTCTTCACAGTAAAAATATGGAAGAACACCCCATAGTCGAGTAGTTCAGATCCCCTACCAAACCTTCCACAGCACTGTCCCATTAACCCCAGTATTTGTCATGGAGCGGCCAAAAGATTTTACTTTCAGGCTTGGGGGAGTACAAAGGAAAGTATATTCTCCAACGTATACATTAATGTCACTGTGAATACAAGATTCATGTCTGAGGTGCAGTACTACAGTTACTGTGCCAATAGTTTAATTAGGGAAAGTTTTTACCATCGTGAGTTTTTGGCAGATATACTCTGAGATACTTAACCAATAAAGCTTTGTCTTTCAGGTATCTAAAAGGCTTCATGAAATACAATGCTTCTGTTTCATGTCAATCCATTCTATTATACTGAGCATTTTTAGACATGTCCAGAATAGGCTTAACCTCAACTGTTGAAGTTGGTGGCAAAGTTGTCACTGAATTGCTGAGACCATGAAAGACTCCTGAGTGTAGTTCGAGGATTCATCCAATAATATTTTTATTCTGCAAAATATGTCAATGGCCAACCCATGACACATTAATCAAAGGCAAAACTAGTGGAGAATACTTTAGCTTATTGTTAGTAGAATCAGTCAGTAGAGAATACTTTAGCTTATTGTTAGTAGAATCAGTCAGAACACAGAAGCACATTTTTTTTTTTTTAATGGGGGGAAAAAAACCCAGCATTGTCATCTCTCAAGTTTAAAGACATTTAAACTATTTAAAATAATTTTTCAGTATTGTAAAGAAAGCTTTTTTTTTTTTTTAAAGATACAAATATTCATTAATTTTGCTTTCAGTAAAAGTTTAGGACCGGATAAATTCTGCAAAGCAGACAGTAGGTGTGAGTTCTCTGGGACATACACTATCTTTTCATCGTATGTGTACTCACAGCCTAGAATAATAAATAGATCCTTAACTGGTGTGTCTTGCTTCTACTACAGTAACAATAACAGAATTAACAACAATTAGGGGTGTCATGGCTTATTTGTTGCCCTGATTTGAAAGATGACTTGGTGATACATGCAGAAATTCAACTAATTTGAAAATAATCATGTGAAGTTTACCCTGACCTTAGAATTTCAACATCCATTCTGATTTAAACTAGTTTGTAATCATCTTTCTTGTACTAAATTCTGCTAATTTTTTTTTGAGCTGGTTGTAAATCAATGTATATATGTACACAGAATTTGTAAGTGTTTGACAGATTTAAAATCAATTTTAATTAAACAAATACATAATTTATCATTTTACTTGGAGCAAAATAATCCTAGAGGCAGATCTGTAGTGTCAATATTTAAAGCTGATCTGTAAGTCAAAGTGTAAAGGCAAGGATGAGACAAGCTTAAACAACTATTTTACGCAGAAATTTAAATTGATGGTTTCATGTAAAATTAACGTTTCTAGTGAAATATCTCTGAACCACACCCATGCTTAAATGGAATACTTGACTATAAGTTGTTTTGATTTTAGTACTCCTAGAAGGATTAGGTTATTAATACTTTAGGTCTCTCTATTCCTTTGCTAACATTACTAACAGGTCTTTTTCATAGGTTAAGATATGCAGAATTTGAGGGCTGGATTTACAGCCTCTTGTTTGGTACACACTGCTTAAACAGATCCCTGCACTTCATTAAGAAATTGTCCCGAAGAGGACTCATAAAACAGGGCAGAGTGTATGGTAATCCAAAAATAATGTGGTACGCTTTTGCATATTTGCACTACTGGGAGATACAATGATACTAACTTAGTCTCTTTAAAGGCATGTAAATTTTAAAGATCAGAGAGATATTTTTAACAGAAAAGAATATATTTACTTTATTAAAATAGATTTAGAACTCATGCGAACTATACTGGAAAAAACAGCTGAATGTGTTCTTCAAGAAAGGTATGCCCCGACACCTTCAGTGTTCCAGCTACTTTATGGAGCTGATGACTTGTTTCCCCTCCAACACCCACATGTCATTAGATGCATGAGTCATTCCACTCTGCTGTAGAGCTACTAAATGTGGTATCACAAATGTTGATTTGAAAAGTGGATGGGCCCTTGAGTCATTTCTCAGTATAGCCAGTATTTTAAGGAAAAGCCTTTTAGAAAGCTTGTTACATATAGTCTACAGGACAATGGAGCTCTATTTTATATCACAGTAATGAAAATAATCTTGAATAGTGGTGGTGAGAGAAAACATGAAAAGTCTCAGAGAAGGGAGGGAGCATCTATTGAGAACAGGTTCATTTTGCAAAACTAGTATATACTAATCCTTACAGATTAAATACTGGTTCACTTTATCCACCACCCCAATATATCACTTAAATGGAAATTTAAAAAGTAATCTGTAATGTCATTAAGTTTCCCTATTTTTGTATGTGCAAAGTTGATTTTTTTTGGCAGAACAAGTGAATTCATAGCAGGTGAATACACTGTTTTATTCCTTTCCTTGTGAGCAACTGCATGTGACTATATAAGAATATATATATATGTATAAAACTTTATGTCAAAGGGAAATTTAAATCCCAGTCTGTAAATATTAAAATCACAAGTCTCCCTTTTTTGATTAACAGATTCAGTGTTCTGCTAAGAGGTACCTTCTCTGGCAGCAGGTTGCTTGCTTGGGTATGGGGGAGGGAAAATAAAATAAAAAAGGTATTAAGATGCAGGACTAAAGTGTTTAATTTCCTTAGGTAAACTTTTTAAAGGTTTTAGCTAAGAATATTTTAAATGCTTATATTTTTTGCATAGCTAGTAGTCCCAAGTATGTTAGGCCTTTTGAGGTGACCAGTGACAGGTCTCAAGGGAATGGCCTGAAGTTATGACAGGGGAGGTTTAGGTTGAATATTGTGTGCAGTTTTGGTCTTCACAATATAAGAAAGATATTAAGCTGTTAGAGAGTGTCCAAAGGAGGGCAAGAAAGATGGTGAAGAGCCTTGAGGGGAAGCCGTGTGAGGAATGGCTGAGGTCACTTGGTGTGTTCAGCCTGGAGAAGAGGAGATTGAGAGGAGACCTCGCTGCAGTTACAACTTCCTTGTGAGGGGAAGAGAAGGTACAGGCACTGATCTCTTTTCTGTTGATCTTTGTGGGTCCCTTCCAACTCAGCATATTCTTGCATGCTTGCTGCAAAGATGAGTCTGTGACAGAATAATATTCATGCTTCCATTTTAGGTCAGTGTATAATTTCGGTTAATCATTGCATAATTTAGATTAATTTTCAGATATATGCACAAACATGTTATTTCTTTGACACATTTTCTAAATTGTTGTTTGACTGTATGCTGGTTTCCCTAAACCAGAACCCTGTTCAGCAAAGAAAAAGAGCACAGCTCGAATAACTTCTGTCTAAAAGCTAATACTGTCTGATGAACTGGGGAGATACAAAGTCAGCTCATCTAAAGCCTGCATAAACAAATTAGACTCTTTGCCATATAATGAAGAATACACAACAAATAGATAAAGGCCTTTCCTTCTTCTTCCCCATCCATAAAACTTGACATGTTTTGTATGATATGTAATACAGATGTCCTAAGAATGTATTTCCAAATGTAAGACAAGATTTTTTCTTAACTGGAAATGCTTTCTCCTCTGTCACCAGTCAACAGAGTTATATTTTGTTTCAGAGCAGCTGGTGAAGTGACAAATGAATACAACAACCCTTCTATTTAGAGAGATTGTTTAGAACACAATTTTTTCAGGAAATTATTTCACTTGAGGCACTAAGGATGGATTCTTCTCACCTAAATTTAGCCAAATATGCAAGTTAAGCCTTTAGTCTGAGATAGTTTTCCAAGTTTCTGCTGTTCATCATGGAGAGAGGTGGGCGATTCACCATTCTTGTCTTGGACATCACACCTAAGGAGAATGAATCGTTTCCTATAGGATAGGAATTTCTCATAGTGCTCCATTCACTATGGAGAGAGTCCAGATGACTGTCTTAAATTAGATATTTAATTTTAAGGTAGCTACAGTTGAGTAAAGCGAGCCATGTGCTGCAGGAGGTGCTTTTAAACAAATCCCATGAATTATATTACATTATTTGTTAACAGCAACAACCCCAAAATTTCCCTAAAGAATAAACTCAGCAATTGTCATATTCATAAACATGCAGGAGTAACTTTCATCACATTTTAAGCATTTCAAAATCTCTGTGGCCATTGTGATCTCATGAGTTATAGTGATTAGACATGCCTGGACAGGCTGGACGCCAGGCAGCATTGTGGAGGAAAAGTTCCCTGGACATAATGCAGGCTGCTCTTATAGCTGCTTTGTAAGTTGTGCTTTTAATTGTAGTGGAAACATATCTGCTATCAGCTGACTGTTAGGAGGAGAGAGGAAAAGCAGTCTTTTGCATTTTAAGAAGAGCAGAGGTGAAATTCTGGGGGCTTGCGTGTTCTGAAAAATTTCCAAAATCAAGCTAGAGCTTCTGCTCAGTACTCATAAGCATATGGTAATTTTTACAGGATCACATTTAGAGTTCCCACTTGGTATGATGTGAAAGAGAAAAAAATCAGTATTTGATACTGCTCCCTCATTATAATAGCCTGACTTCAATAGCCTTCTGTCCAAAGAATTGGAACAGAATAGTGTGTGAGAAACTACTTTGGACTATATCACTCAGCAATATGAAGAAAAAAAATTGAACAGCTCCTCATGCTACATGCCTTCCCATACTTAAGCATTCTTTTAAAAATTCCTAAAGGGAAAGATGATTAATGGAAGAAGCAGTTCAAGTTACCTACTCTCTTCTTTCAAAAGAGTATTGGAAAGATGATTTAGACACTGGAGCAGTGTTTGGCTTGTTACTCTTGAATGGCAAAAATTAGACAGTTCACATGCTGCAATGACATACTACAAGTAACTAAGAATTTTTAAAAGTCTAAAGCAAAAGACACTCTTCTTCTGAGATTTGACCCTGAAATCCAAAGGAGCCTGTATGCTTAGCATCTCTAAATGATCAGACATTAAAGGATGCAGCATTTTGATTGGCTACTTAAGCAATGAGCTGTGGTGGTTTGGAAAGAAGGGATCAGGAGAAATATAGCCAACAGTCTGGTTTTTCATCACTGGATGGATCACCACATCTATGTCCAACAAGTGGATTACATTCTTCTAGCCAGTTGTACCTCTGTGTTGAATGGTTTTGACTGTGATTATTTTCCTTCCTCTGACTGTAAGGATTTGTTACTTCTTTATGTAAGTAGACAGTAAATTATTTGGGAAAGGGAGCATCTTTTGGTTGCATTTGTATAACAAGTGGCAGGATACTGTGGTCCATGACATTAAATCAATTACAGCAGTAGAGCTACATTAGTTGCTGATAATGGCAACTGACCTAAGAAAGTCAAGGAAACCAGCAAGACCCCAAAAGTGTAAATTAAGTGATGAGACCATAAGCAGATGTCATTAGCAAAAGAAAATGTTATGATAGACAATATAAGATTCTACCTGTAAATTACTGATAGTATTTGAGTGGCATTCAATTTTCCTCTTCTTTGACCAGTGCTTCTCAGTTAATCACTAGAGCAGTATCCAAAATGCTTTCTCAGTCTGAAACCTTGTAGTTTAGTGGTGAAGTTTAAATGAATTTGTCTCTTCAAAAATGGTTTTCAATTTTTGCCAGCAAATGCATGTATCTTTATAACTGGTGCAGATGGTCCTCTGGTCTTTCCTGCTCTCTGTACTCTAGTTACTGTCACATATCTCTACATATTGAACAGCTTTGCCCCCCATCCCCCACTTTTTTTTCAGAGAGATTTAGAAACTTTATTAAGAAGCAAATAGTTTTTAAATTATAAATTTTTATGACTTTGTAGGAAAGTGAGAAACAAATCAGGAGCAAGTATAATGAAAGACAAGAAGTTTTCACACATTTAAATATGCTGTAGTGTCTAAATATAGGAATACTGATTACACAGTTCCTAGTGCACATAAGACAATCCTAGGCAACACATGAAACCACTTTAAAAGCTAAGGGGTATATGCAGAGCTTTCAATTCTTGCAGCCTTTCTCAAAACAGATCTAACTGTAAACCACTCTTCTGAAATAACAACACCACAAATGTTTATTCTTCCTTATATTTCACCAGAAGCTGCGACCACAAGTGTCAACTGTCTGCACATGATAGAGAAATTAATTTGTAAGGGGAGCGATGTGTCAGACTATCAAGAAAATACTTTTACTTAATCACCTGTGGTACTATTTCTGCTTTTGGGACAACCAGGTAGCAAGCATGATTTGTAGTGATATTTCATTCTGCTCTCGACCACAGAAAGCCCTGGCAAACCAGTAATCTTGAAGCTTGTTTAGTACACACTGAGGCAGGACCTGGGATTTTTAAAACACTCCTGTTCACTCTCATCTGTGGATGCTCAACTTTCCCAACTTCTCCCTTTGCCCTCTAGATAAAGTGTTTGTGTTGCTCTTCTGTCAGTCCTAGAGCTTAAGTTTACCTGTTGACTGCTGGTGGGAAGTCAGTATCACAGACCCAGGAGAAAACACACTCACTCCACCTCAGACTGATGCTTCTGAGATTGGTTCCATCCTAACAAATCAGAAACTTAATATGTATTCATCTACTACATTAATGAGTGTTTGAAATTAATCTACATATATTTTAGAGAGAATCTGGAAAAATAATTTGCAGAAATGTTTTCTCAGATGTTTGTGTTACCTATGCTTGTTTATGTAATGTTTGATCATATAATAAGTGGGACATACTAAAGCCTAAATGTTTTTCTTCATGATTGATTTTCTTGATTGATCCATTTCAATGCATTTAAGATGCTTGTTTCTGACAGAGCTGGTTTTTCTTTTCAGAAAACAAAGCAAGGATTTATACATCCAGTTTATGATGCCCTTCATTAAAAAACCCTCTATCCAAGCCTTCCAATCCTACCATGTGATAAAAATTATTATGAGTTTTCATCTAGATGAGACCTCTTATTCAGTTCTATGTGGTAAGAATTTCAGCCAGAAGTGAGTGAAGTACTTCAAACCTCATAAACTGAAAAAAACAGAGGAGGCCTTGATTTATCAATATGTGGAAGAAATTTTTAATCTAACTTTGAGATTCTTATTAAAAATGCTGTAGGTGTAGACTGTAAAATGCCTGTGAAGTTATTTCCCTGTACTTATATCAAAAAGATAACAGGCTAGTTTTCTTTAGATCAAACAAACAAATGAAAAACTGGAAAAAATAGGAGTGCTGTTTCATATTTTTGGTCACTTGATGGCACTAAACTAACACTATATACATATTAATCACCAATAGCATAAGAATATTTCTGTGCCAATGCATTTTTTTTTTGAGGCTTGGCCTGATCAAAGTGCTTTGTTTTGTTGAGGGCAAATTTCAGAGACAATAGAGATTAAAAAATAAATAAACAAAGCTCTAAAAAGCAGTACTGACATCTGCCTGTGTTCCATCAGTCCTGTTAAAGTTCATGGCATACTACAAATACCATGATGCAATGGAATAGGTAGCATTTCTGAGCAAAACGTGTCAGTTTTCCAATGTAACACACCAAAGACCAAATCAAGCCTTCCAGTGTATAATCTGCGGGAAGTATCTGCAAACTTTGGACACTGGCATTTCCATCAAAATCTGAGACCATCAGGTGGCCACCTACATGAGGCAAAACATGTGGACATCCTAATCTTTTCCATATCTCAGTATCTCTGGGGAAATTCAGCATGTCAAGGCTAAATGTTTGGTTTATTGTGTGTAGAGGTGAAGCAGGGAAAACTTTGCTTGGATAGTCTCAGTCATGTAATAGGAAGCTCCTGGTGTGATAAATGGCTAAAGAAGGAGTTGCAGCACACTGTGTCTCCCAGTAAAAGCACCTCCTCACATATTGTCCTGCAAAATGTCTGTATTGTATTTATTTGGACTGAGAAATCTGAGAACAGAAATCCTCAGTTAAAGCTATTTTGAGGACTTTTTAGGATTTGATTAGAGTAGAAATGGAACATTTTTATTTAATTGTCAGAAATTTTAATATTTTGAAATATTTTCTTCTGGAAAGGGAGAAAAAACACAGTTTTTTTAAAATTTTCACAGATCAACAACCAAAAACGCTGTTCTTGGAACAAAGAACATATTTTCATCTGATAATGCCTTCTCACTGAACGTTTTCAGTTTGTTGTTTGTTTGTTTGGGTTTTTTTTTCCCCACAGGCAATTACTTACATTTTGAAAGTACATTTCCAGAAGTTTTGAAAGATTTTCTAACAATCTTCAAAGGCAACCTCTTATTTTGGAAACCTAAAGCAAGATATTTCAGGAATTTGAAAAGGCAGGGAGAGGATGTATTTTTTCTCTTTTGGAAGTATTCCATTCAAGCCTTTCTTGTAAATAGCTTTTAATGAATCAGTGAACAAAACAATTTGTGACACAAAATTCTCAGGAAGCTCTAGAATGATGATGCAGATTGCAAGTCCTCTGCTCCTTTCTCACAGCACTCCTGAAGGAGTCTTTGTGACTGACTGAGCAGCACTTCCCAGGGCCGCCTGTTTCAATGTTTGGCTTTCAGTGATGAAGTGTTTCCTAATACCCAATCTAAACCTCCTCTGATGCAACTTGAGGCCATTTCCTCTCATTCTGTCACTTGTTACTTGGGAGAAGAGACCTCCAACTTTCAAGTAGCTGTCAAGAGTGATAAGGTTTCCCTGAGCCTCCTTTTCTCCAGACTAAACAACCCTGCTTCCCTCAGCTGGTCCTCAGAAGATTTGTGCTTTAGACCCTTCACCATCTTTGTTGCCCTTCTCTGGACACGCTCCATCACTTCAATGTCTGTCTTGTAGTGAGGGACCCAGAACTGGACACAGGGTTTGAGGTGTGGCGTCCCCAGTGCTGAGTGCAGAGGGGCAATCATTTCCCTGGTCTTGCTCCCCACACTATTTCAGATACAAGCCAGGATGTCATTGGCCTTCTTGGCTGCCTGGGCACACTGCTGGCTCATGGTTGTCACATTTGTTAACCTCCAGCTACTTGGGACTTCCTTGGTTAGCCAGAACTGCTGGCAAGTGATGTAAAGAGGCTCAGTGAGCACTTCCACAGCTCCCTCAGAATCCTCGTGTGGATCTTATCTGGCCCCATAGACTTATGTGTGTCAAAGTGGTGTAGCAGGTCACTGACCATTTCCCCTTGGATTATGGGGGCTTCATTCTTCTCCTCACCTGTCTGCTCCTCTTCCAATTCAAGGGGCTGGATACCTACAGAATAACTGATCTTACTGTTAAAGACAGGCAAGGAAGGCATTAAGTACCTCTGCCTTTTCCACATTCTTTTTTCAGTACATTTTCATCTGCATCCAGTAAAGGATAGATATTATCCTTACCCCTCCTTTTGCTGCCAAAGTATTTGTAAAAACATTTTCTGTTGTCTTTTATGGCAGTAGCCAGATTACAGAATCCCAGAATCAACTAGGCTGGAAAAGACGTCTGAGATCATCGAGTCCAGCCTATGACCGAACACCACCATGTCAAACACCACCGTGTCACTAAGTGCCATGTCCAGTCTCTCCTTAAACACCTCTAGGGAGAGTGACTCCACCACCTTCCTGGGCAGCCCATTCCAATGTAAAATCACTCTTTCTATGAAGAAATTACTCCCAGTGAGAAATTCCTCATTAATTAAATTCTAGCTGGACTTTGGCCCTGCTAATTTTCTTCCTGCAGAACCTCATAATAACCTTGTTGTCATCCTGAGTTGCCTGCCTCTTCTTCCAAAGCTCATAAACTCTTCTTTTTTCAGTTCAAACCAAAGATGTCTATTCAGTTAGGCTGGTCTTCTTCCCCACTGTCATGTCTTTTGGCACATGGGGATGGCTTGCTCCTGCACCTTTAACATTTCTTTTTTGGGGAATGTCCAGCCTTCCTGGATTTCTTTGCCCTTCAGGACTTTGCTCTTCTCAACCTGCCTACTATACAGGCCAAAATCTGCCTTTTGAAAGTCTAGGGTGGCAGCTCTGCTGGTCACTTTCCTTACTTTGAGAAGTGAAAACTCTTAGCATTTTGTGATTGCTGTGTCCCAGACTGCCTCTAAGCATCACATCACCCAACAGTCCTTCTCTGTTCACAAACCATAGGTCCAGTGAGTGCCTCCCTTAGCTGCCTCCCTCACCAGCTGTGGCAGGAACTTTTCTTCCAAACACTACAGGAACGTTCTGGACTGTTTCTTCTCTGCTGTATTGTGTTTTCAGCAGACAGCTGGGAAGTTGAATTTCCCCATGATCAAAAGGGCTAGCCAATGTGAGACTTCTCCCAGCTCTTTCTAGACTATTTCTTCTGCCTCTTCATCCTGGTTGGCTGATCTGTCACAGAATCCCTCCAGGATATCTGCCTTGTCTGCCTTCCCCATGATTCTTACCCATAAACACTCAACACTACCAGCACCATCATTAAGCTCTAGACAATCAAAACATGTGCCTTGTGTTTCCACTCATTACCTATTACATTTTCATCTATGTGCGGTATGGGAAACTTGGATGGTGCTCAACCTGAGGGGAAAAATACTCTGTGACTTCACCACTTCTGGAACAGTGGAGAATTTATCTGCAGGTTTTTTCATCCTGTCATTGTCTAACTGCTGCAGAGATAAGGGAATGATGGGCTTCACTTTGTCATATAGTCAAATACTATCTTCAGTGATTCTGCAACTATTGAGAAATATAATGATTTTTGGAAATTTTATGGACTTTAGAATGCTTTCAGTTAAATGGAAGACTTTCAGCTTGTCCCTTTTCAAAAGTTTGGTTGCATTTGTCATTTCACGTGTCCTTAACCACAATAAGCTTAAGGAAAGGGGTTGGAAAGGATTGCAGTCATTTCCATAGTATGCAAAGCCAATTTCAGCTCTCCGTTCTCCTCATGAAAGTTAATAGCTTTCCACAGGAGGTAAATGAGGACAAATTTGGCTTTCTTGGCTTAAAAAATACCTTGTTTTTCTGACTATCTGCACCAAATTTAATCTAACTACAACCAATTAATCTATTCAAAAAGTTGGATAAATGTTGAGTTGAGCTAATATAAACCATGTGAAAATCCACCCTGCTTTATGTAGTACCAGTCAAACAGTATTTGAAATTTATATGGAAGAATAGAAATACATATGAAAATCCCCTCAGATATAGTAGACGTGTAGTTTTTAGATGCATGTCTATTTTTATATGATTAATAGAATCATAGGATCTCAAATTCAAATTTGCAAACGCTGTCTGAGAAACAAAGAAGGAAAAGCTCAAGAAATTGCTCTTTCAATATCAGACACTGTCATATAAGTTTTCCACTATTACATTTCTCAGTCTCTTGTGCTTCCTATACATTGCTGGAAACACATAGCACAAATCCTAATTTTTTATAGGCCTGGCAAAAAATTATCATTTTCATTGCATGTGAAGTTTTGATTATGGTTATTTGTATGTAACTCAGAAAATGCCCTCTCCTTATGTTGCTGTTCATTTTCCAAGTCATCCTTTGTTCATGTAACATAGTTTTTTCTTTATAAATTTCTAAAGGGTTTTTTAAAAAACATTTCAGAAGTAATCATTCTGTAAAGATTTGAATCAAAAATCTAGCATTCAATGATAGGGCTATTAGAGGGACTTTCAGGAAGACAGACACTGGGAGGCTGGGTGGGTTTGCCTGGTGAGGGGTAAATTTGCTGCCCGAATGGCATGAGCACTGCTGCCTTGCCCCTCTGTCTCTTCGTGGAACCTCATGAATCCTATTCAAACAGATTTGCATTCCATTTCTACCTGAATAAAGTGAGATAAAATGCAGAGATGACTGTGACTCAACCCAAAATGCTCCTGGAAACTCCTAGGAAGACCTCCCATGTCCACTCACTCTGTTACGTACCCCTTTTAGCCCTGATCAGCCCTTAGCTATCTAACAGGGCAGACCCATAGCTCTGCTGCATTCAGTTCTGTCTTCTTTCTTATAATTATGTATATTCAGATATGCTAAGATGTATGCATCTGACCAATCTTTAGCCTAAGTAACTCTTCATTGCAAACAGTTTCAGTTACAGGCTGTCCTGTTCAGAAAATGTGCAAATGAAAAGATAAAGTCTTTGTCTTAGTGGATAGGTTAATATTGATTTTTGAGGAAGAGCCCTAGCAAGGCTCAAGTTTTCAGCTCACCCATCCAGCAAACCTGGCCCCAGCAGTGACTCCCACAGAATACATGGGACCCTGCATAATACTGGATTACTTGCTAGATGCAAACATTAAATAAAATTCAATATGAGATTCTAAGTAATCATTGCATTCAAGGGAATGGATGACAAAGGGGTTGTCAGGGAGAGCAATCCATGGGTGTCAACAGTTAGGGAATGGGCAGATCAGGGAGTTTGGAGTGACCTCAGGTTGCTCTTGAAAGATGTAGACATTGGGATTGATGGCAAAAATCATGTTGCTGTCACGTTCTTGCTGAACAGCCTTGTGTCTGAGTGTAAAAGAGGGAAGGAAATCACTGTATCATCTTCTGCCTTGCAGAGGCCAAAGAGACTTTGCCCATATGATTCTGCTCATTCTCTGTCAACATTTCCATTGACTTCAGTAGAAGTCTAAATTGGTGAAGTCCAGCTTTAATCTATTTTTATTCCTACAACCTTCCCTTCACAGAGCCTGCTCATTTTCAAAAATTCACACTATATTTTGACTTATAATAAAAGAAAAAAAAAACACCCATTTAGTTACAGACTACAGACAAATTATTAGTACATAAGTACTGAAGGCTGAATTCAACAGAAAGAGAAAAAAGGTTGTGAAGCCAGATACTAAGCTAATGTAGCTTGGCATAGTTCCCTTAACATCAGTGGAGTTCTGCTGATTTACAAAAACTGAGAATCTGGCTTGTTAAAATTTAAAAATAAAACTACAAGTACCTACTAAATTTGAACTTTGTGCTTCAAAATATAAAGCATACTTTTTATCCATGGGTCTGTGCAGTCTTTGGTTAAAATCCACTGGAACTGAGACATATTATTTTTTGCCACTGCAAAGTGCTCATATTGTTCCCTAAACGAAACAGAAATATGTTGTGAATTCAAAAGACAAATTAATAGATTTTTTTTAACAATAATTAAAATAAAGGAGGCTATTGAGTTCACAGAAAGTGCGCTCCTTCACCCCAAATTAACAGCTATGTTCATGAAGATCTACTCAAGAAGTCAAACTTAATTTAACTATCTTTCTTCAGCAGATTAGTGTGGCAAAAAGAGAGAAGACTTTCCTCTCATTGCTTACTGTTCATGCTCTTTTTAATCTCTCAATTCCAGTCCTGAATAATGTGTGAAATTTTGGAAAGACTTAGTCTTTAACAAAGAAATGCAATTACAGTTGTGTGCATTGAGGGCACAATGATTTCCATCCTCTCTGCCTTTGTGGCTTCTCTGCCTGCTGAGGGCCCCCGTGCCCTGCAGTCCCACACACCAGCTGCCTGGGGAGTCTGTGTAGTCCCAGAGGACACCATGAGTGAGGGCAGACAGGCACAAGGCCTCTCTAAAGATTACAGAATCATAGAATTATTCAGGTTGGAAAAGACTCTAAGGTCATCAAATGCAACCATTTAACCTAACACTGCCAAATCCACCACTAAACCATGTCCTTGAGTGTCCCATTGTGCTGGTTTAAGAGTAAACTGGTGGGAGAAATGAACCTGAGTCAAGAGAGATTACAAGTCAGAGTTACAATTTAGTAAAAAGGCTACAATAAATGCAATGATACAGAGAAAAACTGGTTTTTGACCCACAAAAACAGATTTATAACCCAGCACCCTGGAATAAGAACAGAATGGTGTTCATTGGCCCCTGTGCTGGGCACTATATGGTCCCCCTGAATGCAAAGTAAAAGGAACAGAAAACTGTCGGTGAGGATGATGGTCACAGTCTTGTTGAGAGTGGCAGTTGCAGTCCTGTTGAGATTCTGGCCCTCCTTTGGATCCCACAAGTGGTACCCGAAGTCCCAAACCCCAATGATTATATATGCTCAGGTCCAGGTAGGAATGCCTGGTACCTCCCCCAGGGCAGGATGTTTCACAATGGGTAATTTAACTCTGTGAGTCATGGGATATTTTTGAAATCTTTGATGGTCTAGGTCATTGCATTGCCTATTATGCCAGTCCCTAATGGTTCGTTGGCAGAGATGACCCCTCAGGCTGGGTGTGAAAGTGCCAATGCCTTCCCAGAGGGCAGTTATCACAGCTGAGTCACTGGTGTGAAGACAGAAACATCCCCCCTATCTCACATGGTTCTTTAACACCCAGCTTGTAGCCTGAGGTGTCAGGTGTGCCCTAGGCAGCTACTGCAAATGGTCCATTATTAACAGTCCATCAGTAATAGGGAGTGTAGAACACAAAGTTTTGGTTATGCCCACATAGTGATAAACCAGTCCCAGCCCCTGTAGCTAGGACGCCCATCTACAAGTCTTTTAAAAAATTCAAGTGATGGTGACTCAAGTATATGCCAGTAAATGTTATACAGATAAGATGGACCGACTTACTGGACTATAGATCACAGATTGGGCATGTCTGTGTGACTATGCATAGCCTCAGAATTCAGAGCTGAGAAAAGTGTGGTTTTCCCATTATCATGGGTTAAACATAACAAAATGGGAGCTTTGACTTTCAGTCACCAGTATCAATAAAAATAATTAAATCAGAGTTAATGACCTCATTTGGAAAATGGATCAGAGGTTGTACTTACCCAGATAAACACCCCCACACAAATGCTTCATTCTTCAACCACTGGAAGCCATGCAAGTGTTTAACACATCCCTACCCAGCTATGCAACATGATTTTGTCCTGTGCCAACTGGCACATTAGGACATGCTCTGCCATAATGGCCAGAGTCAGACTGGGGGTTTGGAGGCATTCAGGACTGTTCCCAAAAGGTCAGTATGATCAAAAATGACACATCTTGGCTCCCTCTGCCCTTCTCAGTTCTCCAAAACTGTAGCAGCTTTTTTACCTCAAACATACTGGCATATCAAATCTAAGGCATACAATCCTAATTTTATTTTCATGCAGCAAAAGCACTGTTTTGGTGAGCTGCAGTGCACTTCTGTATTACTGTGAACATTGTAAGCACACACACATACAATGATAATTGTATGTTAGAGCCTTAGGGATAGGACACTGGCTTGAAGGAGACCTGAAGGACAGGAGATACCTAGTGCAGACAGGATCAGGCCAGGCCACTTCACTTCAGGGAGAGAGCATGATCCCTGAACAGGTGTTATTTGGCAGTTTAACTATAGTCACGGCCACTGCAGTATCAGGGACAAATAATGAATGTTGCCAAGTAACATTTCTGTGAACTGAAATGTCACCTTACAGAACATAGCAGGCACAAGCATAGAAGGGTCTTTATCTTACACATGGTTTACGTAAGCACATTAATGTAAGGCTATAAAAATAAAGCACAGTATCAAAGTATAAATATGGCATGCACTTTTCATTACAGTAATTCTTTTGAAAATATTTCTTTAAAAAAGTCCTAAATTTTTAAAAACTGCAACTTATTGATATGCTGTATTGTGCATAGCAAACCAGAACCCAACAATAATAAAGCCCAATGTTTTATTGGACAGAATGCATAATGCAAACTTTTCAATTTCTCTTTTCTCACTGGAATGAAGTAAGAATATGAATAATAATTGAAGTGGTAGCTCTAAGAGACCAATACTCTTTCTTATCTGAGTAAGAAAGGCAAAAGAAAAAAAAAAAAAACCAGGAAAAGCATCTTCCAAGTGAGAGATGGATGTTTTTGAAAACATTAGGTACGAGCACATTTGAGTCCAGGTAATCGTTACTCAGCTATGCATATACAATTCCTATTGCCTTAAATGTGTATTTAGTGCTGCTCTGTGCACTACAACCCTACATATTCATTGTTCAGTTATTGAGAGTGAGTATTCTTGAGACAGGCTGATCAAGACTTACTATAGAAAATCCACTTCAAGCATATCTGAAAAAAAGTTACAAATCCTGGGCCCAGAGAGACAAAAAACATCCCAGCAATGAGAAATACATATTTAGAATGGCAATAAGATAAAATGCAAACTTTCAATTAGTTTCTATTGCAATGAACATTCTAGTCTAAAAGAGTCAGATTTTCTTAGGAATTGGGAATCAACCAGAGACCATGGGACTGGTCTCCATGGTGAAAGTTGGATGAAATGGTGTTGACATTAATGTAGAGCAAAAGTCACATTCTGCCAGTGTTAGGACAAAGGCAAAGGCTCACTATGTCTGTTACACAACTGGTTTGGGCAATAATTTGGCTAATTGCTGCATGTATATATGTAAATGTGCTTAGAAAATGACAAAATTCTATTTGACATTTTATCAAAGATCTTCTGTTGCATTGCAAGAAAACTTAGGACTAGTGTCTACTCTCTTCATCTGCAACCCACAAACAGCATGGAATGTACATGGGAAAGTACACAGGGAAATTAAACTTCCTAATACACTTTCTTCTCTTAGGGACAGACAAATAGGTAATTTTTTAAAAAAATATTGGCTCCTAAAATTTGGCACCTGAGTCCCCACTTCAGGGTCTAAATTTAAGATTCTTAGTCATGATTCATCCACCAAATTTGAGAAGAATTGGTGATACTGTTCAGGTGACTGGTCCTTTATTCCATACATTTTTAAAATGCAGACATACTTCTCCACTGAAGATGGCTCACTGTTCTGCAGATAATGTGTTCACAGCAGATTGCATTTGGCCTTTGGTTATTGATTACAAAAAGTTGAAAGCAAGTAAATTTACATATATAGGCTTAACTAAAAAAACAACAAAAAATAAATATTTCTTTATTCTTTACAAGGCAGTAAATGTTAACTTCAAAAATTTCCATTTGCCATATGGTCTTCAGGTGATTTGATATAATTCAAAATAGGCATTCAGTAGCCTAGTAGTTTCACTTTACCACAGATGTGTCATTCCCTGGAAAAATAATTTAAGTTTGCTTCTCAGGCCTTGATTCTGCTGGTATTAGAAGCCCAATTACAGAAGCAAAGCAAATTCCAAATTCAGTCCACAAGGCTACATTATCAAAACCCTTTCAGCTGGAAAAATATTCATGTCAGGCTTGAAATACCTTAATCACATTTCTCTTCTTCATTCCCCCAACAAGGTATAGGAGGATATGATGTAGAAGAGCTAGAAGCTACTCAGGAAAAGCTCTTCCCCATTTTGTCCAAGTCATTTGGGAGAACTGTGATTTGAGCCTGAGCTTAGGCTCATGGCTTCACAGTTTAAACATGATTATGCACATGCATGACTAGCACCCATACTTGAGTGCACATATTGTAGATTTTAAGTCAGTGTTTTCAAAGATATTTTTGTTTTGTTATTTTGTCTGAAGAAGTAATGATAGCTCTGTGAGAGGCTTTAGGGAAAAGGTTTGGTTTTTATTCTTTGCTGCTTTGATTCCTTACAATAACAGAAGTATCAGTGTGAAACATTTGAGCTTAGATGGGAACATTTTCAGACCCAATGACTATGTATTCATAGACTGATGAAGTTTAGATACGAGTGAAATATGTGTCTGGGACCTTGAGTGACCAAGTCTACTTCACTTTACACAGTCATTTGCTTAAACTGATGTCTTGCAGCTGATGCACAGTCTTTTCCTCACCACTCTACCTCATGTAGATCTGACAGATTAAATAGGGAAGGTGGTAATTCTACAACAAGAACTTCTTTTCTAAATGTGACCAATGTGAGCTAAGCAGTCTGTAGTTGACAGATACAAATGTTTTGTTCTGTTTTAACTGTATGGATCAAAGGATAGTATATCAAAGATCATAGCTAGCCATCCCCTATTAAATGGTGTATTTTCATTCAGTTGCTTTATTCAGCATTAAATACATTTACATCTAGCATATACTTCAGGTGATCTTGTTTTAAATGACTGGACTTTAATTTGCGTTACTTCAGATGCCTGGGAATTGGTTCTTTAAAGGATTTTTAGATTCCCTCTCGAAACACCTCCAGAATCACCATTAGCAAAGTGGGACTTCACACACACCAGCTCACCAAGGGCAGTAGTATATACTAAAGCAACTACAATGACATGAAACACTGTTTCTAACCTTTTATTAATGAGATCACAGTTCTAGTTCAAAGCAGGTGAAACAATAACTGTGTAGTTTGAGCAGAGAAAGTTAAATGGCATACGGAACTTCTTATTACATAAAAAGTAAAAAAATCTATTGCAGACATGTTGCTTCTTGCCAAGTTCTTGTTGGTGTTCCAAGAAAATGAATAACTGACCTACTATAAAACTCTATTCTTTTATTACTTTCTTGAAGCTTTCATCAAAAATAGATATCTTGAGTGTGTTGGATATTTCTGGTTCTTTTGAGGATTTGTTGTAATGTTAATCTCCACAGTGCCGTTGTGTTAACGCCTTCCTGCTGCTAAACCAAATTTCACCTTCAGACACAGGAGGACTGAATTTTTAGACAGGGATAATCCAGGACTCAGCAGTAGTGGATTTTGGAAAAGTGAGTGAAATATAACCCAAGCTGGGCTGACTCGGTTGGCAGGCTGAAGCTGAGACAGCTTAACAAAAAATGAGTCTTTAAAGATCCTGTCTGTTGACACTTCAGTAGTATGTTACTTTTCTGAAACTTCCAAGGGACTTTATGAGGACTAGAAAGTGCTATTTTATGGCTGCAGAGTAGCGGATTTTTTTCCTTAGTAGCAAGGGACATCCATCTCAATAAATTCTGGCCCATCAGCTGCTTTGACAGCAATAATCATTGGACCTATTAAAATGTCTGCAGATTCCCTTTTCTTCAAGAGTACGTAGAAATTAGAGTTAAATCTTTGTTTGTGTATAACAAAGTTACAGACATGACAGTGCTTTGAATTGTATAATACTGATAGATCAATATGCAGGCAGACAAACATAAAAATGTTCTCAAAAGTTGATGTCATCAGCATATATATGGCTTCAATTAGATGTAGGTGAATCTCTCCCAAGTCTATAACCTGGGTAAGGGGTTGTTTGGAAGAGGCCCAACTAACAGAGTTAGAGGATGTTCACCAGATAAGAGCAATTCCTGGGGGGCACAAGGGAGGTGAAATCTGAACTATAGTTTTCTATAGCCATTGCAAATGAAGTGGGAAATCTGTCCAGTTGCTTGTACCTTAGCTTTAGTTACAGGAGTAAACTACTCTGGTGGTCCATTGTCATGGGAATGTAACTTTTCCATTCAGCTCTTGGAACAGTTCATTATGTCCATACATACATGGGCATAATGAACCGTTCTAAGAGCTGAATGTATATATATACACACATATATACGTATGTGTATGCATATGCAATATATAACAATGTGTTCTGTGTCAGCCTTTGCTTGGAAAAAAAAAATCTAAGCAGAAACTTCAACTATTGAGTTTTATAATGATATTTATTTTACATACCTTGTTTGTGCAAAAAAAGTTCTTGCATTTATATATTTTTATAAATAGCAGATTGTCCTTTGACCTGAAAAGCTCTTTGGCTATGACTACATTACCAAATATGCAGATGAATAGGAATGGATCTGCAGACATTTTTATTATGTACATTTCAGAAGGTGTTACTTTGGGCTTATTCTATTCTGGTCTTATGGGCTGAATGCCTGCACCTGGAGTGCACTAGGTTTACTGTTGGAGTTGTTTTATTGGTTATTTTTCAATAAAAGTATCCACAGTTCTCAATGTCTAACCATTATGCTTTAAACATTTGACAGGCAGGTCTCAAGGAGCTTTATAAATCTTTGCAGTTTCAGAGTGGTTGAAATAAATGCTGTTATTGTGTTACAGCCAGGGAAAGTAACATACTGAAGTATTGCATAACATGCCAACACAGAAAGTCTTTCTTTGAGTCAGGTATATATGCCATGTCTACTGAATTTCAGCTAATTTTTAAACTTCTCATCAGTACTTAAATACAGTTTCTTTCAGAACAACAAATCACTATAGATTTGTACTTCAACCTGTGTGAAACAGCAATGCTTTTCACCTAATGGACAAAATGGGCAAGAAATACCTAGGCTATATCAGGTTTTTTCTTTGTGACAGTGTGATGTGAAAGCAAATGCCAAACACAGCCAAAAGAGAACGGTATTTCAGTCAAACCTCATTCACT
This sequence comes from Xenops minutus, assembly GCA_035221455.1. Taxonomy (NCBI): domain Eukaryota; kingdom Metazoa; phylum Chordata; class Aves; order Passeriformes; family Furnariidae; genus Xenops; species Xenops minutus. Next base: position 113,280,288 of record JAWWEE010000074.1, read on the forward strand.
CTCTGGTACTCTGAATATCTGTGCAACATGCAGGGTTATATAAATCAGGCATGCAACTTGTAAGCAAAGATATTCCACAGCAAAATGTTGAAGTTGTCTTATTTAAAATGAATAAATAAATAAGAAACAGATTGGGCAATACAATAACACAGATTTTAAGCTTCATAAACAGCAGTGGCATACCTCTGATTTGCACTTTTTTATTAAGAAAAAACCCTCTTTTAAACCTTGTTGATGTTAAAAATATTCATGCAGCAACTTTTTGCCTTCTGCCAAAAGTCTGCCCTCTATTAGATCAATGACATTTCCTTTGAAAAGCATCTGGCTTCTGAGACTGCAGTGTCCATCAATGAAATTCCTGGTTGTGAAAAAGCAACAAGAAGCCGATATAGCAGATAAGGTTACTGACGTATCTCCAAATAGGATTTCCTCTGTGGCAATTCTGAATAGTCAATTTTGAACACTTATAAAGAGTTTCACAAATAGACAGTGAAACTTCATTATCTTCAACTGGTGAGGAGATAGGGTATTCTAAAGTAGATGGCTACACCATTCAGTCTATCATTCTGTTTAGAGATGTGCTCATTGTCTAATTGTAAAAGTTTAAAAAAAGGCTTTGCACAACAAAACCAAAATACACCTGGCCAGTTGTGAAATGCTGATTTCCTAAAACATTCCTTCCTGACTTATATAAGTAATGCGTTTATATCAAGAAGCATGAGGCTTCATTATACTTAATTATCTTAGCATAATTATAAATGCTAATGGTCACATAATTATCTAGATCTTTTTAAAATTCAATCACTCAACTCACTATTTCACTCAAAAAGTCTCTTGGGGCTATAAATCCCACACTTTGCATGAAATAATATTTCCTTGAATTTGTTCTTCATTTAACTGCCATTAATTACATCATATAACATCTTCTCATATTTTGGAATAGAAGAGAACTGGGTGCTTTTCATAGTTTTATATTAATATCACTATGTTTCAGTGCTTATTTTTTAAGTTAAAACAATAAAAGAATACATAAAATCCTAATGAATAAGTTAATGACAGTCACAGAAAATATCAAGATTTATGAGCAGTTACAACCACTACCTTATATCATCATACTAGCATTCCTATTAAAAAATGTGTCAGGTCTGCAATCAATTCAAAGTCAAAGTGTGTACGTGAATACTGAAGAGATGAGTCCAGACTTTAGGACAGTATGATAAACCCGTTCTTCAAAAGGTTCTATAGAGAAGTCCTGCATAGCCTGAAACTGTCAGACAGGTCTCTCAGACCCCAAGACCCCAGACCATAATAGTCACAGATGGATAGTTAGGACTTTTTTACCCCTTCATTTCAAAGTCTCAGTTCTGGACAGCCCACCTCTTGCACCATACCAGGGTGTTGCCATTGCCAGCCCTTCCACCGCATGGCTCACCACTGCTGTCACTACTTAATTCCAGTTCATCTCCACAGGTCATTAAAATCATGACACTGTTTTACTTCAGAAATCTGCCTCTTACCATTAGCCTCACTATGGAGCCTCTTTTCTTTAATTAGCAATACAGGACCTGCAGTGAGCAAAGCAGGGAATCCTATGTGCTGTCCTATGATCTTTGCTTTTCCAGCCTGTGAATGCCATCCTTGCTCTCTGCTGTTAATAACTACCTTAGCTGTCACCTGCTCTTTCCTGCATTCATATGTGTCAGCAAAGACTCCTTGTCTCCTCATCTCTCATCTTTCTTATCTCTTTCACAGTGTGAGCTAGATCTCTTTGCCAAAATGTGACCTTCAGCACCTTTTGGAGGGTTTGTACTCTTATTCCACCACTCACCTGACTGAAGGCAGCCGTGCTCACATGTGCTGCAGGGCTTTGGTGGTTAGACAGAGACCTAAACCCATATTTAAAATTTCACAGGTCCTACTGTGCCCTTCATTTGCTTGTCTTACACTGGCTCTAACCCAGCACCACTGAAGTTAATGAGTGCAATCATTAATACAAATTCAAGATGTACATGCAATCATTAATACAAATTCAAGATGTACACTGCACGCTTGGACCCAAGTGTCAGTAAAAAAGATGTGGTAATAAATAAAACAATACCCTACAGGTCCTAGAGCTGGGTTAATGACAATAGTGACAAACTTAAATAACAGTAGTACATCTGTCTCACTTGAAACCAAGAATGCATTGGTCTGGCACAGAATTGGAAGAATTCTGCTGTGAGTGTGTGGCTCAGACACATCGACAATCTACAGTGTGATGCAAACTATCAACAGTACTTTGAGCATGAAGGGAAGTATGGCTAGCTATCTGCACTTTAGGCACAGAGAAAATGGGCTCTCCTGTGGTATCTGTTTTGATTTTAGGCTAATGTAGCAGTGTTGTGCAATTTTGCTGCTTGCTATTTTGCCTGAACAGAGAAAATACAAGCAATGATTTTAATGTCTAGACTAGCTCTTGATAAAAAGAGATCAAGAATCTTTGTTTAGGAAACCTTATCTCAGAGGATAAATCAAGATATATAAGCGTCAATACTCATGCTACTAGCTAGGATTTTGTGGTAGATTTCAAGAGGATCTCAAATTTTTAATCCTGTATTTTCTCCCACATTGTCTGCCCCTCTCCTTTGTTGTAATTGGAGTCACAGTTACATTTAAATAAAAAAAATGTAATACACCGCAATCTTTCTCATTCTCTGACTATTTTCTGGACTTTCACCCTGTCAGGTCTCATCCCTTTTGGTGGCTTGCTGGAGGCCAAGACTGATAGAAACCCCCTAAAACTTGACTAAGAGACAGGGTCTTCTTTGGTTCAGGAAAGAATAGATAATGCTCCACAGAATCATGAGAGTGGATGAGTTTGGAAAACACCTCTGGAGACTGTCCCTTCCAAACCCCCATGCTCAAGCAGGGCTGACTAGAACAGGTTTCCCAAGACCAGACCCAGATGAACTTTAAATATCTTCTCATTGTTCTATTCTTCTATCTTCTAGAAAGAGATTCTGTCTATAAGTCCATGAGGAATCTGGGTGAAAAATAATAACTTTAATTCAACAGACAAAATATTTTGTCATAGATTTCATTTCTGATTGTTTATGGCTGATTTTAATATGATACAGTGCTTGCACATGGTTGTATTGTCTATGGTTCTAGATGTAGATCCCGAAGCACCTATCTGAAGAAGAGCCTGCTTGGTTGTTTTATTTGTTGTCATGTAAAGTTGTAACAGATGGATAAGGATTAAGTGTGTATATATACATGTGTGCATGTATACACATCCATATGCATAAATATGTATGCATACTTATGTATGTGAACATATATATGCATATGTACATACGAAATGTGTCTTATTTCTGTACATGTGAAAAGTATTGGCAAAACCAATTTTATTTCTTTATCCCTTTCATCACAAAAAAAGAGAAAGAGGTATTCCCGTATACACAAGAGTAGAGGAAAACCCACAAACATCTGCCCCGCTGCAAATGTTGAATCAAATAAATGTTGAAATAATTTCATTTCTATGCTTTGAGTAGCACAAAGGAAAAAAATAAGCTTTCTTCTTTGGATGTGAAGCAGATTGCAGAAGTGTTATGTAAGCTAAAAAGAAATTATTTGGTTTTAGACATCATTCCTCTATGAAAACCACAAGTGATTAAAATTGGACTAGGCAAAGTCAAATAAACAACAGCAGAAGAGCTATAAAATGTCATTGACAAACAATGTCATTACTGTCATGCATATGAATACTTCAACTCGCATTTCTGTATTCTGTGGGTTGATCACCACAAATGGTGATAACCATAAAGCCTTCTCTACTGTGAGCAAATCTTTGACAAGAATGGTGTGATCATGTAATGACTAGATGATCTCTTCACAGAGACAATATTGGTATTCAGTTGGGAGTTATTCTGGAGAGTTTTACTGAAGAGCATTTTCAGTCCTGAAAAGGCATTCAGCTTCATTCAGCACTCAAAACACTGAAACTATTTCTGATCAAGAAATATCCAGTCAGAGTGCAAAAGCTGCTTTCAGAGTTATATTCCTTTAAATATATTCTCCCTTTTTATAGCTGCACTGGCTCCACTTTTGTTTATTATATTGAACATAAGATATTTTTTATTTGCCTTCTTGACTCCCTCAAAATTCTTTTGATTTTAAGGCCATCAAAGAAGATATAAATAATTTGTTATATTGTGCATTGCCTATTTGCTATATTGCACAACTATGTAAATGTACAGTTTGAGGAAGCCAGACATACGGAACAAAGTATTTTCCAAAAATTTGTAAAAAAAAAGTTGTATTAAATAATTGATGTGAATTATTAATTGTAAATGACTATGAACATTGTGTGCAATAGCTTAAAAACCACATTTCCCAACAGAAAAAAAAGCCTAACTCAGTCAAACTAGCTTAACAAAGGATTAAAGTTGTCCCTCTATACATTGAAGGGAGAAATTGCTAGTAATAAATATTAATCATAAATGTGGATTTTTGAAACAATCATAAAGCATAACATTATTCTTTATGAAATTTATTAATGCAAAAATGGTAAGTTATGACAGTACAGTAATACTGTAAAAAAAAAAGGAAACATATCTATTTGTACGTATGTACAGGAGACAGTGTAGAAGATGTCAATATCAAATATGTACTCTCCAGTTGTAACTGAAGAATATGTTACAGAATAGCTGTGGAAGAAGGTAGTTTTAAATCAGCAATCTGGTCATCCTGTACCCATGAGTTTTAACAGAGCTGGCAAAGGAACTCAATGAACATTAATGCTGAAATTTAGTCAGCCTTGAAACATTAAAAAACTCCATTAGACATTTTTAAAAGTTGCCTTTGTATTTTAATAGGTAAGAGGTAACAGTCTAGGCAATTATGGGCCTATCAGCCCCTTCCTGTTCAAATAATAAACAGCTGACATAGAGTAAGCAAACCTAAGTGCTAATAGAGTTTGTGCTATGGTTCCTTTAAAGTGCTAATATGGTACTAATCTAGTTAACATAAATTCACATGCACAAATGGAAAACAGATCCTGTCTGACCAACCTGATAGGGTTTTTTTTCAGAGAAGTTGGGCGATAAGCATAATAGTCTTGACTTTTAGAAGTTTTTGACAGAGTTCAGCACAACGTTCAGGGTGAAAGCTGGAATGATAAAAAGTAACACTGGAACATATAACATAGAGAACTTACTATCCAGTCCTTGCAAATGTGAGGAACATGTTGGGCAGAGTTATTTCTTCCCACAGGGAGCAGATTTGGAAATACTTCATGCCTTTATCCTTGCCTGATTGGTTTTGCAGATATCAGGAAGCCTGTGGGAAGAGCTGAGTGATGAAGGAAGGGGTGAGCTGCTCAGTATAAGCAAATTTTCTTTTTCAGACGGTCACATAATAATGTCACTCACGTTAGCCTGCTTTGTGCAAAGGGAGTCACCAAGTAGTGAAGAAATAACTCACCACAATACAAGCGCTTATTGTATGGCAGTGGTCTGTGGTGATGTTGTGATCCTTGGACTGTAAATAGGGTGATCTTAAGAGCTAAAAAAATATATTCCCTCTTCATTTGGCATGAATCTGACTATTACTGCAATTCTGTGTTAATGTTTTCTCTGCAGCTTGAGGAAAACTATTGCAATTTGGAGAGATTTCAGGGAACAGTCATGACAGATACAAAAGGACAAGTAAACATACCTTGGAGAGAGAGAGGGAATGCAAGAACTCTGTTTAGCTCATCAGGGAGCAGTTAGGAGGATGCTTTTGGTCTCAGTCTACAGGTGACTGTGAGGGGGAAACAGGTCAAAATAGGGGGTTCTTCGATCTGGATGTAGATGCATGAAAATATCCAGCTCTAAGAAGCTGAGGACACATACACTCTGTGTTAGTTAGAGATTTTTAATTGTTTACCAAAGTTCATGGTGAAGTAATTTAGAAATAGCTAACTTAAGATCAGATGTCTTTAAAATGTTTTTCATTACAGGCAGGAACGAGCAGAGTGAAGTCTAATGGGCAACATCTGAATGCTGATCTTTGAGTCAAATCCTAGTCCCAACATTCTTCCAGTACGCTGTGTTTGGCAGGAGATGAAACCCCACCATTTCTGTACCTTCTCCTGCACACAGACAGCCTCTTAGAGCCAGGAGCTGTTATATTTGCATGGAATAAGCAATTAGTAGTGGAGTCATCTCCTGTGCCATCTGCTCATGGCTCGGCACTCAGGACTGCACCTGCAACTGCACCTGCATTGGAGTGTAAATCAAATAGGTTAGTACCACACAAGCAGGAAAGCAGGTTAAGGGATCATGATGGTATTTTCTCTCTATGTAATCTTTCAGTCTAGTTGAACAAGACTGTGTGAGCTGGTTTAGTAGAATTCTTCGCCAGGACTATGGATAGCATGCTAATGTCTATTTGGTTAGTAGCACCAGAGGCAGCCTTATTTAGACTGTCTAACAGCACAATAACCTTACACACAACAAAACACTTCATATTTATCAGAGTGCACTCTGAGCGCACCCATGGGTCTTAGATGCCCTTACTAGACTTAGTGACTTGACAACATTTTTCCTGATAACTTTTCTCTTACCTAACCATTGCTTGGGAGATAATTTAAAGGCAGTAAACAAACCCTTTACGGGAAGAAATCCTACCTTTAAATCTTCTTCACTTTTACCTTTATATTTCTTGTATTTGTCTTCATTAACTAGTTCCATAAAGTGTTTTATAAGAATTTTTCCTTTCTCAGTGTCTGGATCTGGTTATCACCACATATAATCTTTGTACAGCACAAGCATAATACTGTTTGGGGCACTTAGATTAAGGACTTGCTGCTAGTTATCTAGCCCCATCAAAGATGAATTTCAGGGAAACAGCTGTTGGAATAAAAGGAGATTCTTTTGTAATTTCTGTTCTCTGAATATTGTGTTCATAGTATTATAAAAGCCTCAATCCTTCTCAGCTATTTGTCTGTACTGTTGTGAAGCCCAGCTGTTTAAAAGACACTAGATGACAACATAGTGTTGCTTCTCTAAATCACTCAGATAGAGGCACAAAGGATGGCAAACACACCACATTGCTTTAGTAAATACTTTAATCTCAGAAGGGTGGGAAGTGATCTCTTGAAAAGTTCTGCTCTTTGGCCAAAACTGTTAAAAGCATTCCAATTGAAAATTGAAAGGAAGATTACACTGAATTCTGCACAGTTTGGGAAAAGAAGATTAAATGTATGTAGAAATCTGATTTAGATTCCCAGTCGAGCCTAATTTCCAAGTTAAACACAGCAGTCAGATATTGTAATAATGCCGTCTAATCCCAAAGGCACCTGCATGCTTTACAAAAATATTTCTTCATTCAGAGCTTCCCTTCAAAAGCACTGTCTCCACTTAGTCCTGTGGCTGGGATATTATGCCTTGCAGTGCAAAAATGGGCTGGTGTCCTCTTTGAAACCAGCAGAAAATGAACTAAGTTTTCTGCTTTCTGGAAAGAAGGTTGCTGCTGCTGATGCTTTCACCTGAGAAGAGGAGTTGGTCCTTTCTGAGTGCTTTTAGAAAGTGGTTTGGAGAAAACCCAGGGGAGTCAGTGAGTGTCTCCTGACAAGACAGAACCATATGTCTGAGGGAAGGAGGTGGGCAGGACTTCAGACCTATCTCTCCCCTCAGCTTCTCCTAGTAACTACCTGAGCTCTCTCAGGTTGCTAACTGCTGTGGGAGCTGTTCTGAGACACCAGCTTGCCCTTTGATCGCACTGAGTGCTTACATGCCTAACTCCACATGAAGGCTTTCATTTCAGGAGTCTAGACACATAAAAAGTAGGAACCTGCTTTGGCAAACTGCTGAGCTTTGTAGCCTCAGTCTTCCTCTACATCTCATTAAAAGCACTGTAGCAGAAATTGTGCTTGCTTGATGTATCAGCATGTAGTATTTGTACTGTTCAGGTGAATACAGTAAAGCCTATAATATGGACAACATTTGTTAATATTCTGCAAGGGAATACCACGCTGACCACAGCACTGAAATAAATAGTCATGACATTTCCTCAAATATGCAGAAGGGCTTGAAATCCTTTTAGAACACAAATCAACGAAGCTATTTCATTACACAGAAAAAAAATTCAGGTCTGCCTCTTCCCCACTCTGTTTTGCTGGGCAGATCCTTTGCTCCAATTTTGCTCTTCATTCCAGCAGTTTTCTGAAGCTTTGTAAGTTCCTCAACCTCCATACACTCTTTCTTTTTATGGCCAAAGCTTAGGTGTCCATATGAGGTCTTGCCTACTATTCGTATTGTTTCTTTCTCATGTTGCTATCATATTGCCACATCATAGTACAAATACACAACAAAATCTGTTTTATGTAATTTTTTTCTGCACTGTGGGATACTTAGTGTAAGAAATTTCCTTACTCTAATCTTTTGGAGATATATGGATGTCCTTCAAGAAGGCCATACAAGGGTTAGAGAATGACCAGCTTTGTCAACTTTCACTTTTTAGACTCCCATCTACATCCTGGGATTGGATTTTATGTTCTATGATGGCTAATGTTTCAAAATACACAGATTTTTACATTAGTTCATTTCCCTTGCTGCAACACTGAACCATGTGCTGTTTGACAGACCCTTGAGCACAGACATGGTGCAGCACTGTCTCTCTGTAACAAAGCCGTTAGTGCATGTGGCGGTGTTCCCACTGCACAGCCAGGGAGTTAATTTTTCATTGAAAAATACAAATCTCTTGATTTGGATCAGGCTTGGATTAATTTGTCAAACTAGACTCGCAGGGCTGGCTATTATCCTTTCCAGGGGACAGTGATTAGATCTGTACATAGGTTGGGGGTCTAATCACTGTCTTATACAGTAATAATATTATAACCTTCTTTGCTTTATGTTTTTCTAGCTGTGCAATCTGTCAACCAGTTTATCTTTGTCACTAATTAGGCTGGGGGCTTTGGGGGAATTATACTGTAACTCCTAAATCTCCTTTCTGATTAGCTCCATGTTTACCTTTATGATTTGATTTGATAGTTTTTATTATTTTAATACAAAATACTATAATTATTAATACTTGGGGCAAGGGGGGAAGCACAGGTACCTTGACTGTATAACAATAGTGTGAAGGCTACACCCCTGCTGCATTTTCCCAGTGCTGAAAGTGCTTTTAAATGTCAGTAGGAGAGCTCCTTTCCTGTGCTTCCAGTTAGTGTTTATAAGTAGCTATTGAGGGGACTGGTTTTTCACTTGCATTATATTTTGGAAAAGCATAAACAGATTTTTGTAGTAGATCTGTGGATTTATTCCCTGAAGCATTAGTAGTGGGGAGTGAAAAGCTTCTTTATTCTGCCAGGAGACAAATTTTTAGATGGGGTGAAGGCACTGTCTGCCAGACTACACAATCCCTGAAATAAATGATGTCCATCATTTAGGTGACCATCAGTTGATGACCATTGGACTTTGCCCTTTGATGGGATGTACAGGAAAAGTTTCCCATGCATAACTTTTATCCTCTTTCTTTGGGAGCTGAGAACTGTAAGCAAGGGACCAAATTACTCATTCTTCAAGGAAAAGCAGAAAGTAGAAAAAGCACTCTGAAAATTGTTTTCTGAGTTTAAATTCTGAGGTTATGACTGGAAGTGTCAAACTACACACAAAAAAAATTTGGAAGAAAGTTTTTTCTATTTTGCAAGGGTAGTGCTTAGATGAGGTAAGGAAAGGGTGGGCATCATAAAAATGCCCCTTAACTTAGGGAGTTCATGTCCAAAAAATCAGTAACTTTCTCTCCTTTTCAAATCCAATAACTCAACTTTTTTTAAAAAAGAAAAATATTTTAAAAAATCCAATCCAAACCAGGAAATTAAGTGAAAAACTACAAAATCTGTATAGGAAAAACGTAAAAGTTCAAAAGAATTTTGTTAAATTTCCTGCAGAATTTTCCTATAGTGTCTTAAACTCTTCTGTGTTCTCTTTTTCTGATTAAGTTACTATCTTGATATGCTGTATTGTTTTTGCATGGTTCACAGATATAGGAAAACATGCTTCAATTATATTGCAGTCAGCTAATGATCACCACTGAAAGCTTAATTTTTGTATTTCCTGATTATTTTTCTTTTTAAAATTGAACAGTTTAAACATAGCCTAGTATTACTAGAACTGCTTGGATTTAATAAAGATCTGAAATGACACAGATTCAGATGAATTGTGGCAAAGCCCTGTGAGTGGTGCAGGTCTAATTTATAGACAAAGGAAATGTGAAGAAGCGGAGGAGCACAAGATCAAAAAATCCTAATTTGGGGAGCTTAACTGTGAGTTCAGAAGCACCACTTGAGTCAGCATCATGAGGTGAATGAAGGGTTTTCTCTGTCCTAAAGGATACTCATCTCTAACAGTTCCAACAGCAAGAAATTTTGGTTGTCAGGAGCAGAGTCTGGGATGGGAAGAGGCACAGCTGCAGTCATGGGGCTCTATGGTAGAGCCAGTGTCAGTATATGTGAGACACTCAGTCCTGTTCTACTCAGAGGACAGAGAAAAGAGAAATAAAGGCAACATCTCAAATGAATATGTTGAATACAATGAATACTCAGTAGATTTTAGAGAATTTCTTCCTTAGGTCCAAAATATAAAGGATTTGCAGCAATGTTAGTCAGGGCAGCTTAAAATTGTTCAACAAGGCAAGTTTGAGTGTGACCTAATCCTGGAAATAAAAGAGGAGAAAAAGTTCCCCAAATCAGCTTGTGAGTACTCTGCCCAGCTCGATGCCCTCGATGCCTGAGGGAGATGAGGAGCCAGAGGTGGTGCCTTCCTGCAGGGGAGCAAAAAAAGGCATCTGTGGGGACCAGGCAGGAACAACAGGCCTGTGAGTGCAGGAAAGACACCAAAAGGAGCTGAACATTCAAAGCCCTCTTAATGTCTTGTCAGTCAAATCTGGGGGTTTCCTAGAAAAAAAAAAAAAAAAAAGGAAGATTGAACCACCTAATTCTCAGTGTCTGTGATAATGAGGGTTTGGACAAACAAACAGTTTTTGGAATGTAAGCTTCTTAGAGCATTAGGGAGAAGAAATCCTCAGATGTCACCATAATGTGCCTGCCTTTTTTTTTTTTTTAATGCAGTATGTCATGGGAGTGCAGCGGATGGCTACTCTTGAGTGCAGGTCAATAGACTGGGACACTGAGATGGCCATAAGTGGAGAAATAAACATCTAGGTAGACTCCTTGGCATGTGACCGGTATTGAGTATAAATCTACACAACAAGAACAAGCAGCCCTTTGTGCCACAAGATTATTTTGAATTTGAGCTTTCAAGTAGCTATCAGAGATTACCTCTCATCTTTGGCAACATGAATTTCATGTCTGCATTGTTAGAGAATACAGAACAATATGAAAAGCAAGAAGGAAGAAAGGAGGAATTAAAGTACCTAAATCAGCTGAGTCATAGCTGAAATATAAAAAGGATTTCTGAAGGGTTGAGATTGAAACAGTAATGAAAAAATCCTTCCTCTATAGCTATGGGGTTACTTACTACAGTGTTTTTGATGGGAATTATGACTCAATTCCTGGGGATTCTCTTGCTTCAATTAATTAAACTCACACTGAGAGGACTATTTCAACTCTGCAATGATTATTTCTTTTTTCTTTCATGGGAAAGTAGGAAAAGCAATTTTAAGAGAATTTGGTGAGCCTTTTTTTCATCTTCTGATGCTGAAGACTTTGAGTGGAAACCAGAACTCAAACCACAGACATGTGTCTGGGGGCAGAGAACAAGGGGAGAGCTGAGAGGCATTGAGGACATAACTGCAAGAAAGAATGGACAAAATCTGTCTGATATCATCTCCCCTCATCACCTCCTTTCTTATTACTTTTCTGTATTCCTACTGCTTTTTGCCTTTCACCCTGAATTCACTTTAGTTTCTGAGCTCCAAGTTGCTTTTTCAAGAGAAGTAACAAATTGCGTTGGTTTGCTTATATTATTTTTAAGTGAGGCAAAAAGGTAAGTCTTCTTCTCCAGGGAAAAGTGAATCATGCTAGCTCCTGTGAGCAGTAGGCAGAGTAATAACTAACTTATTGGAGCTCTATGGTCTTTGAAAACACTCTGTTATTCTCCAAGGTATCAGTTTAACTCCTGTAGGAGACACCAATCACCAGATTTTGCTCCTTTCCCTTTTCTCAGAAGAAAACCAGGTTATTTGGAACCAAGTCACTCAGCACTACAATATTCTCTTTCTTTGAAGCGGGCTGTACGGGAGTGTCTGCGGTAAGTATGAAAACATGACTGGGTGATAAGAACTATACAATTAAGCCCATGAGTGATAATGAACAGGTGCTTCCCTCCCACAAATGCTTTCTCATATCACATGAAGTCTGGCTGAAAGATTTTATCAATTCTAGGAGTTTACTCAACTTTAGGGAAAAAATGTGACCTACTTCAATAATACCCCATATGGTTGTCTCTCACACCAGGACTTTTACGTTTGTGGGTAAGTTTTTTTTGTTTCTGTTAAACTGATTTTTCCCATCTTGGCAAAATTAAAAACAAAATGGCATGTGACTCCTCTTGGGTTTAACAATAAACAAAGCCACAGCACATGTGTTACGTGACGGTGGAACTTTCTCTACACTGTTACTAATTACTGAGATATTTTTCCTCTGGTGGGAGTGGGCAAAGATAAAATCTACCAATTTGTGTCAGTAACATAGCAAGGAGATGCTGGCAAAATTTGTCATAATTTTTAATCCTTGCATGGCCAGGATAGGATGGCTTCCAGCAGCAATCTGTTTTTAACACGTTAGAACTTTACTTTGCCCTCTGGTATTAACTCCCTAGTATGTACTCCTGCATAGCTGGAGTAATCCCAGCACATGCCTAGGAAGGATTGGGACCTTTTACACTGCAGGTCTCAAGTAGGCTGGATAGCTGTGAGCCCTTGCAGCTGTGGGGTGATCGGTGTGGCCAGGAGGGCAGCGTGGCACCTGCCAGCTCTCTGGCTTGGCCACTGCTCTGCTGTAAAACCACTGGTCAACCATTAACTTCTGTGTGTACCTACTTCTTTCTTCCTTTTTATCTGTCCTGATGTTTTAGATGGGAACCTCTGTAGGTGAAGGATGCATTTTATCATGTGTCTGTCAAGCTCCAATATCGGCTTGGAAACCTCAGCGCTCCTGAGATATGCATAATAATTCCAATAATAAAGGCAGAGCCTGACCATCTGGCTGCTATTATGGTACTGTCTTGCTCCATGCCAATCAGACACTTTATGTAGCTGCTTCTCTGTCTCCTTCTGTATTGGAGAAGACTGTTCTTTGACTTTGGACTGTCTCCATGGCTTAAAGATAGAAAAGGCCCATGGTTGTGCCACCTATTCTAGGTACAGAGGCTGAAAACAAACCCACTGTCAGAAGGGTATCACTCAGGGTTGTATGCTATGGTACTCATCTCTGAATAACAAGTAAGCCATTGGTTTCAACCCTAAAGTGAGTGATGCTCACTGTTCCCAAGTATCTTCTCAGATCACTCCATCCATGTCTGTCTGGTGTCCAGGTAACTTGCTCCACCCCCAAAGAATATGAATTCTCCTGATTTTATTCAAACAACTATAGGTAATTACTGGATTCTGACTTAGTAGCAAAGTTCTTTAACTCTCAATCAGCTTGAGCTCTGACTGTCCTCCCTGCCCACCTCACTCCATTTGCTTCTTGCAGAATTGGTGCATTTCTGGTTGGCATACAGTAGACACTTCAGTGCTTTGGGATCGAGATAGCGATATAGCTGTGAGTCACAAAATGAAACAAAACATAAACTGGAAATTACTTATAAGTTGCCTAATTTATGTTGATCAGAGTTTTCAAACGTGGCCTTTTTCATGTTATAAGATGAAGCCTGACTCAGGATGATAATTCACATGGCTGAATACAGTGCCACTGATAATAATACCTAGCAGTGGGAAACTGTCAAAGGCTTAGCCTCACTGTCTATTATGTTCTCTCACTAACTGTTTTATTTTATTGGATCTAGAGTTTACTTTAGCTTGCACAATATGTTTGGCACAACCTACATTAAAAAGGTGGCTTTGCATTTTCAAAAATATTTATACTGTCTCAGAGAGATAGCTTGCAAATTCAAAAGTGAAGTTAAAACTCCTTTCCTCTCATGTACATACAACTCCAGAAGAGGCAGGGAACTGAGCTAGGTGAATGAGAATAATTTATTAGTCTCTTTTCTGTGTCGTATGCAAAGCCCAGCACCGCTGTATATCTGATGACTTGCTTCTGGTGCTAGTCAGTGTGTCTACAGGGAATTTGGTCCCAGTGAGACCCTGTGTGAGACACAGAAAAGGTGCAAGGGATGGATGTATCTATTTAGCTATGCTGTGGCTGAAGGCATATACTACAAGGAGTCACCCTGGGTCCCTAGCCATCAGCATTTTAGTGTGGTCCATCCTCCTGTCTCCTCAAGGCCCAGCTGCTCCTCGGCCAGTTTAACTCTATCTGCATCACACAGCCCTTGGCCCAGGGACCCCAGTGCTCCCATTCTATCCTGGAACTGCAACATGCAGATCAGTTTGAATTAAGGAATTTTTTTCCTCAAAACTCATCATGAGGATTTTGTAGTGCATTGGAACACTGTTGGAAAGATAGGTCGTGGGCATGGGAACAGGCTTCTTAGGGATCATTGTGCAGTGGTCATTGTGGAGACAGTGGTGGAGTATTGTGTAGGGTTGGTGCTGTCTTGTCCATACTCAAGGACAAAACCAAGGGATTTCTTTAGGGAAGTAGGTTTGAAACTACACACAGGCCTAGAGTGAAGAGGAACTGCTATTGCCCTTCTATGATGGAGTGATTACCCCAGTGGAAATGGGAAGGGCTACAGATATCATCTACCTGGATTTCTGTAAGGACTTTGACATGGTTCCCCACAACATCTTTCTCTATAAATTGGAGAGACATTTGAATGGATGGATGGATGGATGGACTGTTTGATGGATGAGAAATTTGTTGGACAGCCACATCTCAGGGTAATAGGCAATGTCCAGATGGAGATCAATGACAAGTGGTGTCCCTCAGGGGTCCTTATCAGCACCAATGCCATTTAATATCTTCATCAGTGACACAGACAGTGGGGTTGAGTGCACCCTCAGCAAATCTGCAGACCACACCAACAGGCTGAGTGGTGCAGCTGACATGCTTGAGGGATGGGATGTCATCCAGAGGGACCTGGACAAGCTCAAGAACTGAGCCCTCGGGAACTTCATGAGTTTTAACAAGACCAATTGCAAGGTACAACAACTGGGTTGGAGCCACTCCTGATATCAACACAGGCTGAACAGTCCTACCAAGAAGTACTTGAGGGTGCTGGTGGATGAGAGGCTGGACATGAGCCAACAATGTAGGCTTGAAGCCCTGAAAGCCAATCATGTTCTGGGCTGAATCAAAAGCAGCATGGGCAGCAGGTCGAGGGAGATGATTCTGCCCCTCTACTCCACGCTTGTGAGACTCCACCTGGAAAGCTGCATCCAGCTCTGGGGCCCCCAGCAAAGGAAACACATGGGCTTGTTGGAGTGGGTCCACAGAATCACAAAATCACAGAATATGCTGAGTTGGAAGGGACCCACATCGAGTCCAGTCCCTGCACAGAACCATTCCCAAGAGTCACACCTGAGAGTGTCGTCCAAATTCTTCTTGAACTCTGTCAGGCTTGCTGCTGTACCCATTTCCCTAGGAAACCTGTTCCAGCACCCAACCACCCTCTGGGTGAAGAACCTCTTTCTAATATCCAAGTTAAGCCTCCCCTGAAACAATGTCAAGCCATTCCCTTGGGTTCTGTCACTGATCACCACAAAGAAGAGATCAGTGCCTGCCCCTCCTCTTCCCCTTTCTGCGGCATTGCTTTACATCATCTCATTCCCCAGGCCGGTTGCCCCATCACAGGTACAGAATCCGGCACTTCCCCTTGTTGAACTTCATATGGTTGGTGATTGCCCAACCCAACCAAATTCGTCGAGGTTTCTGTGCAGGGCCTCCCTACCCTTGAGGGAGTCAATAGCTCCTCCCAGTTCTGTGTCATCTGCAGACTTGCTTAGTATTCTGTCCAGTCCTGTGTCCAAATGAAGAGCCACAGAAATGATCAGTGGGCTGGAGCACCTCTCCTGTGAAGACAGGCTGAGATAAGTTGCGGCTGTTCAGCCTGGAGAAAAAAAGGCTCTGGGGAGACTTATTGTGACTTTTCAGAACTTAGCAGGGGCTTATCAGAAAGGTGGGTGCAGACTTTTCAGCAGGGCCTATTGTGATAGGACAAGGGATAATGGTTTTAAACAGAAGGAGGGCCAGTTTAGACTAGATATAAGGAAGAAGTTTTTTAAAATGAGAGTGGTAAAAGATTGGAACAGATTGCCCAGAGAGGTGGTAGATGCTCCATCCCTGGAAACATTCAAGGTCAGGTAGGATGGGGCCCTGAGCAACCTGATCTAGCAAAAGATGTCCCTGCCCATTGCAGGGGAGTTGGACTAGATGACTTATAAAATGCAAAATATTCAATGATTCTATGATTTCAAGAGAGAGCCCACGAGTGAGATACCACTCAAGGAACACATATATCAGGGCCCAAGAGTGAACTGGTAAAATAAGTTGTTTGGCAGTGCTGCTATAGCCTTTAAATCCCAAAGACATGACGAAGTGAAATTGCCTGTGGCTTTTTTACCACTGGTCAGGCCAAACTTGCTCATATACAGAAGCCATCACAGGCTGTAATTTTTTGAATCCCCATGGAGATCTTGCTGCAGCAGTGTCCTTGGGAGAGAGGCAAGTTCTCTGCATGGCCCAAAGCAGGTAGAGCTTTCACATGTCATATTGCAAATTGGATGCTTATTCCTTTGGGAGCACTTCCTTTGTGTAAGGCAAATTAAATCTCTAGCTTGTCTGAAGACAAGGAAAGAAGAGTCTGTTTTGAGGACAAAGGGGAATCTCAGCTCTCTCTTGAAACACAGCTTAATCATTTTAAGTGTTTGTTTCTATGCCTTTACCTATTTTATCTGTTTTTCCTTTGAAAGACAGCATAGCATGGAATTAAGGCATTCTTTCGACATCATTCTGTGTTTGGCTTCTCTCATATTTTTCTGAAGTCTATGTTGGTTTTCTACTTTTTTTATTCAATTGTGTTCAAAATAGTGGCAAAAGTTCCCTTAATCTTAATGGTAGAGAGTCTGGTCTTACTGGAGGAACACCTTCTTAGGCTTCTTGACTTGCATGTGTCTCTCAAGACTTTCTTGGGAAGGACATGAAAATCTCAACATCAATTTCTTTTTCCAAATAAGACGGAAGAAACCATTTGGAAAGCAACTGATGCAGGCAAATCAATTAAAAAAGATTATTCATAAGATGAATTTAATTTTTTTTAATTTCCAAATATGCACCATGAGCCTGATATTTAGAGTGATGAACTGGCTGTTTCTTGATACACAGTTATTCATGAGTAGTTCATTGTAATTCAAGGCATAGCTCTTTTGAGAGCACACAGGTCATGGTTTGGGTCCATTTTTTCTAACTGGATGCACATTGTTCTTTTGGAATCTGTTTCCCTAGTACACACATTCATTATGACAAAATCACAGTAATGATTTTTTGCTGCTACGATAAGAGCTCCTTTCCTTAGAGGATGGTGTAAAGGGAAGGTCTGCTCACCCAAAACAATGTGATGAAAAACTTCCATACAATTTGAATACAATTCTATATAATTGGAATACAATCCCATACAATGTCAGCCGCAGAGATGGTTCCTAATCCATCTCAGATGTTTTACATGGCACACAATGGTTAACTTTTCAGGTGTGACTGAAAAAGTTGGCAATGGCTGATGACCCAGCTTCAAAGGCTGATGACCCAAGCAGATGACTTCAAAGCACAGAGAAAGGAGTGGAGATAAGATCAGAAAATAGCTGGAGCAGAGTGATAAATGAAGATGTAGCTCAGTAGCTTTGCCCATCCACCTGCCACTGTGTGGGTGTGCTGATGCAGCATTTTGTGTGTGGAAATCTCATAAAGGCAATTACTAGAGTCCTTACCATCCTGTGAGAGGTATTCTCCATAGTGTAGGTGTCTGCTCTGCTCCCAGGGCTGCTCTCTCTGAGGGCAGGCAGCAGGAGCAAGGCATTATGGCGGAGCAAGGTTGCCAAAGAAGGGGCAGACTGACCTAAAAGCAAATAAAGTGAAACCTTTAGCTGCTTTCACATGAAAGGCTGAGGGCTGTCAATGGCAAAAGTAGTTCACTAACTTTTTACCTTGGCAAATGGATCCACATTTCACAGTCCATTGAGGAGCACCAGATGGAACAGTTACCTATCCTGGTGTAGCAACCGCTCTGGGGTGGAGATCTCTCAGCCAGATCTCAGTGCTCACTGAGGCAAATACCTGTGCCCCAGCTACAGCCCATGGCTATTAGGGATGGTATCTGTTTGGACAATTTTGTGAGGAAAAGAAACTAGACACCACAACATTCCCATTTTCCATTTTCCTATCTGGCTTTTTATCTTGATTCAGAAGGTGCACCATAAAAATAAGTCTTGGATCATCAGTTATTTCTGACCCATGGATTATGTTTGCTTTCATTTCATACCACAGGGGCTTGTGTCTGTCTTGGCCTGGCTTAGATTTTTCTGGTGCTGTTCACTGAAATGTTTTATTTTCAACCATTGCCTGTAGGCACTGACATGGATTAGCTTTGGCAGCACCACGCAGGGGGTTTACACACCCTGATGCTCACTAATTATAACCTCCTGAACATTCTAACAGCTATAATAATACAGTGATGTATATATGAAGTCACGGTCTGTCAATGTATTGCCCCTGTGGTGTAAACCCTGCAAGCAATATACTCATGACTATAAATCCCTTCATTGCATGGAGAGTTTTTTTCTTTGGAGTGGTTTCTATTTACATGTGCTCGAGTTCTCTGAATGTGATACTGCACATCTTGGAGAACACAGAATGTTATATCTTTTCTTTTACCCCTTTTCTTTTTTCTTGCTTTTGACTCCCTTGCCTTCTTTCTTCCCATAGCTACTTGCCAACATTTTTTCTGGCACAGTATCTGAAGTGCCCAGTCCAGGAAAGCCCATATAAGGATTATTTGTTTGTTTTAAATCTCTGTGTTAACTGTGCATTTAGATTGCTAAATACCTGTCAGGGTCTAAATATGAATTCAGCCACCTAATTTCTGGTGTGTGGATTGCTGAGTTACAGGTGATGAGCTGGAGTGCAGAGGAAGACAGTAAATTTAGTCCTACATGAAACCCCTGAAATTCATGCAGTGGAGCTGTCGGAGCTTAGGTTGCATTTCTTCAACCAGCTCCTACTACACAAAATTACTTCTCAGTGTAATGTAGACATAGGTATTTAGGATCTCCAAGTGTTTAGAGAATTAGGCTAAGGAGAGAGTATTTTTTTCCTACATAATATGGACCATGGAGTTGCTGATCCAACTCCTCTGGCTGCAAAGGGAGGCCAGCAAGATCATGTTCCCAAGAGTGTGTCTCCATCAGATGCTAGAGTTAAGTCCTTATGTTCTGCATGACCAATGGGCTGGGTGCTGGACACCCTTGAGCACCTGGAGAGCTCTGCTGAAATGAGAGAAAATGGCAAATAATGCCTGTCCTGGACCAATCATGATGATCATGTTAATGAAGAAATTATGGTGTTTCCTGTGTCCTGCTCCACTTGGCCCCAGATGATGTCTTTGAATAAGGAAGACCCTATGGATTTAGAGTCACTCAGGTATGCCCTCTTAACTTCCTCACAGCATGTGCATAGCAGAGCCACGTTAATTTCATTGCTGGGGGGAACTCCCCAGAAATGGGAATGGATTTTGCATATACTGGGAATTAAAGTTTGCAGTAGGGAAATCTCTGCAGTTTTCACACACTCAATGCACTCTCCAAAGTAATGACATTAAGACAAAAAGAAGGAAGATTAAGGGTTTGTGTCATTATATTTGACAGAACATATACACTACTTTTGCAGAGATTGAAATAATCATAACTGAGCATATGGAAAATTGCAAACACATAAAGGTTGTATGAAAAGATGCATAAATCAAATTGTGAAGCAATTTTAATGCACTTTTTTAGACCTAAATTCTTTTAGAGAAGTAATCAACCACATTCTGATATGAATCTTATTTGATAGTAAGAATGATGATGGTGAAAATATTAGACACTAGCAAAAACTTCTCTGCTTCTGAAAAAAAGAAAAAGTTATATCCAAGCCTTGAGACAAAAATGTTAAAAATAGACATTTTTTGTATGAAACTATTTGCATGAATGAAACTAATAGGTTTTTATCTAAACCATCTGGTGGAGGAAAAGCATTAAAATGTAAAGTCACGTATTGAAGCCCACCGAGACTTATTCTGAGTGCTATATGTTAAAAAAAAAATGTAAAAAAGGAAATCTGTGTCTTTTCCTTCATTTATCTCTGGCCTTGCTCCCCACAGTACAAGATTTAACCAGTCAGTTTTGCTTTGGCAACCAATAAACTCCTGGTTGTCTTCACATAAAAATTGTGATCCCACTAATGGAATCTAAATTCATTTTGGAAAAATGATCAGTGGATTAGCATTTATGATTTGCTTGGAAGTTCTGGGTTTTTTTTCCCCTTAGTGAAACCTCTACAGGAAACTCAGAAACAAATGACATTCACTTTTGCTTTTTCTGTACATGGAAAACTAGACAGCAAAACCTCAGTTTAAAGTAGCACAATTTACTGTAGCACATGAGCTGCGTAACAGGAAGTAACCAACAAAGACTTTCTCACTCCCTTTCAGAACTTGAGCCCAAATGACCATGATCTGTTGGGCTTTCTTTCTATGCCACATGTAGGGGATTTTCTGTGACACGGAATCATATCCTAGCCTAGATTGGAAGAGATCTCTGCAGGTTTTCTGGTCTACCCTATCCTCACATGCAAAGCTGGTACAACTTAGAAAGGGCTATTCAGGGCTATCCAGTTGAGTTTTGAGTGTTTGCAAGGAAGGAAATCCCACATCCTCTCTGGGCCCCTCTTTCAGTGTTTGCAACCTGCCCACTGGTGATTTTTTTTTTCCCTAATATGTAATCAGAACTTTCCTTATTTAAACTTGTGCCTGTTGTCTCTTGTCCTTCATGTATGCCTCCTGAAACATTTGGGCTCTGTCTTCTCCATAAAGACCTACTGACCTACAGACTGCAGTAGGAACTCCCTTCCTGGAGACTAAGCAGATCCAGCACCCTCAGCCCTCCACCTGTGCCCTGTGTTCCAGTCCCTGACCATTGTTTTCCTTGTAATGGGGTCACTTCTGGAAAGGCTGCCACCTCTAGAGTCAGATTCCTTCCCAGTCTACAGGTCACAACAGTACAAAAAGATAGGATAGCCTGTTTCTGACTTTAGTTCAAATTGTCCTCAAACGATTCTCTCTTGAGGGTTTAAAAATACTCATTCTTGAAAATTTATTACCCATATACTGCAGAAGCATGACCTTCCTGCCAGGAGTTCATTGTGTGACTGCTTCCAGCCTGCATGCAGAGGGCAGCTTCTGCTGCAGACTCAGATGCAAGACAGTCTCATTCAGCTGCCATGACTCTCTCCTTGTGGGTCCTATCAGTCTCCTTGGTAGCAGATATGTGTATACATATGGTTAACTCTAATGCAGAAAGACAGGTAAAAGGCTTCACTGAGTTCTAGGGAGAAATTTTGAAAAAAAGAATAAAAAGAAAAAGAGAGAGAGAAAGAAATAAAGAAGTTTAAGGAATATGAACAGTATAGTCAAAATTCTGGTCTCACAAGCTTTGAAATTTTAATCAAAGATTCCAGGAACGTGGGACCAGTGATTTCTCAGACATCTCTCTCTCTCGTTATTTTAATCTTGGTAGAGTCAATTTAGAGTTAAGTTTGAAAATAGCACTCCAACTGTCCACATATGACTTAAAAGTGGAAAACTGCTAAAGACAAATAAAACCTGGCAAGTTCTCCCTATTTACTATTTGTAAAATATCACCTAAGTTAAAGCTGCTCTAGTGGCTCTTAGCACTGCTTCACAGTTTTTGAACTTTAGTTATGACTAAAGCAGAAGCCTGTTTTTCAAAACTCTCAGATCTCAGCTACCTTTCCTCTAAATTACTCTGTGTCCCTGGGCACATCACTTACCTTCTTTCACATTCATCTCTTTAACCAAACCATGTAGCATATGCTTGTAAGCCAGAGCACTGAAGAGGCTGAGCTCATTATTTTGAACTCTGAGCAAAACATGAAGGCTTCCTCTGCTAATTAGGGCATCAGCCTTATTTATTCAAGTGGTGACATGTTTTTGAATGAACTTTGGATCTTCATGTTGCTATCTAAGCTGCGCTACACAGACAGCAGGAAAAAATCTTTCTTGCATCTTCAGTATTTAACAATATGACTGCACTGATGGCACAAACATGGATCCAGGTGTTTCACTGTGAAGAAAGTCAGTATTACAAAAGCAAGCTCCAGGCTATGTGCCTGCAGAGGGCTTACACTGCCACAGGTACTTTGCTGGCACAGTAAGGTGAATGAGCCACATGCCTCTACCCCCACCCCATAATGGAAATATTTTGGGCTTTTTTACTTTCTACTGAAACTTGGCACTTTGAGATCACCAAGGTCAGCATATATGCTGTGCATAGAGCTAGGAAGTTTTTTATTCTATATATCAAAGTATGAGAAACATGAATGTCACTAGAGTTTTCTTATTATTATTATTTTCTTTTTTTTTAGGTACTGCAGACAGGCAGATTGTAAGGCAGAACTTCTTAGAAAACTAGTTTTAGAGCAGCATGTGAAAAATGTGATTCTGGGAGGCTTCAGAGACTTCCAGATTCCAAAATATGTGCCTAGCCTTCTGTGAAACAGTGGTGTGTGGAAGATCACCTACTTGTGTGTTTGATTTAGCTAAAGAACACGTTTTACAAAGGTATCTATCCTCAATCCAGCTTTTTTTTTTTTATAATTTGTTATATATATATATATATACACCTATCTTGTGGTTTGGTAAATTCAGAGTTAAAAGGAAAAGTATTTTATTTCCAGTTTGAAATCACAACTTAGACATCCGGCCTCTGGACATGGCTATGGGTTCTCTGGTTCTGCCTGCTGTGTGAGCTTGGTATCTGCCGTCTGTATCCTCACTGTTCAGCTGGCTGAAGGTCTGGAAAACGCTGATGTTCTAAGGGTTACTGGATTACAATTGTTCTCTGCAAACAAAATTCACATCTGTTCTGACAACTTATTTCAGCCTGATGCAACTTGAAAAGGTCGAGATTAATCCCAGAAAATCAGACTTCTATTTGAAAGGCCAAATCAACTTTAATTGTAACACAAGGCTATTTGTATTGGCATTTAGCTGCAGCCATTTATCCTTCTTTCCATTGGTATTATTTGTTTCTGAGCTTGCTACTAAAGCCTGCAATGCCAGCTGAAATGTTTTAAGTAACGTAAAAAAAATAACAGCTGACATCTTTCCTTTTACAGGTTTCCACTGACCCAGGGTATTTTGTGTGCATGGTTTTTATGAATTTTCTTTATCAGCAGACTGAGCAAAACAATCATGGAAGAAAATGGCTCATTTTGTAAAGATTAATGGTGTCTACTCTATTTTCACACACCCTTCAAGGCTCTTGGCTTCATCCGTCAGAGCCTGAGGGGATGAACCCTTCACTCTGGAGTTTTGCCTCCTAGCCCACTTAGATCGCAGGTGTTAAGGGGTATAAAACCCCTTTACATTGCATCAGTTACAAGTCAGTGAGGTGACTAACAGCAGCACTCTCATCAGCACGGAGGGCAGGCTGGAGTAGCCCCTCCCTCCCTAACTACCCTGCTTCTCCTGGCAGCTGCCACCAGCTCAGCCACTCAGCCATCAACTGATATCTGAGCTCTCAGATCCCCTGAAAAGTGACAGGATGAAAGAGACTGATTTGGCAATACTTTGTTCTTGCTGTTTGGCCTGGAGAAAGATACTCGAAGTGGTAAGATTGTTTAGCAACAGCTGGCAAGCACCCGGGTGTGAGCCTGATTTTCAGACATGACAGGCACTTACAGGAATGTTGCCAGATACAGCTGTTTAAAAGCCTTAATAAACAGCAAGTCAATACTAATCTTTGCCAAATTAATCTTTTCCTTGACAGCCCATCAGAGCAATTATGCTCAGACTCGTTGTAAACACACAATTGTCAGAGGGTAAGGATCTTCTCTGCAGTATACTGTGGATTTTTGCAGTTTGTTTTCTAAATAGGTAGGTTTCCATTTCTTTTACCCTTCCTCTCTCTCTCTCTCTCTCTCCTTTTATTTTTTTTCCCCTTTCTCCTAGTTTCTTTTCTGGCCAATTACATGATTGCCAGCTTGGTATTAGCCTGAACAAAATTTCTTTGTAAGTGTCTATCACAGCAAGCCCTTAATAGAATGTGAAATGATGACAGTTGTAGGATCCATGCAGATGCACATTTGCTAGTGGGTTTCTCTAATTAGGCAGTAACTGTGACAGACTCTGAAATGTTACAAGTCATTGTTCTCACTTGTCCTCTTGCTGGTGGAGTAAGAGCTACATTTGAGTTGTGATTTAACATGTTGCTGGGTAATAATAAAATACATGACTTTGCAAAGGAAAGCAAATGCTGTCTATGAGACCTGACACAAAGCACCTTGTGTTCTCTGAGGTGCTCAGCACCTCCTGCAGCACTGCCAGCATGCTGCTATAGTCACCAAGTAATATTTTATTTAAATGCAAAAGGACTTGAAAATATCGGATAAATAGTTAAAAGGCTGTCTATGTATGTATGTATGTCTGTAATCTTTTTGTCTGTATCTATACCTACATCTGTAACTACGACTGTCTCTATACCTACCTATCAATGGGAGTTCAGGGGAGTAACTCCTGTATGTGCTATATAACAGCTCTTTAGCTACTTCTCGCAGTGTGTGCAAAACAAGGATTTTTATCCTACTCCATTTTCCCAGAGCACAAAAAGGGATCTCTGTGGATCTGCCATGTTTACAGGACTGGGTAAAAAACAGGCAGATACAGACTTGGAGATGGTAGTTCAAGGTAGGATGAGGTCTCAAAAGGCTGAGGAAGGTGGTAAGAGCATGTTTTACCTTCCACTAATGAGATCTTTTATTGTTGGGTTTCCTGTTTACAAAGGAGCCTCACAGGGAATATTTGGCAGAGACGCCACAGGAATCAGGAGCTGGTATTTGGTGAGAGAAAGAGAAGTGGGCATGAATACATTACATTTGGCTGAGGCTCTCCAAGAATACATTACTTACTGCCTGTGGATGAATGCGGGGGGGGAAATCCTATGGCAGGTCCCTTTGAATTGCTTTTTTGGGTCAGAGGCAGCAGCTGGATGAGATTTCTGCTTGAACATGTGTGAGTTTGGGGATAGAGAGACCAGGACTCCTGTCACCAGAACAGGGCAGGCTGAAAACAGTGGTAAATTCGAAGAGCCTTTTCTTTTCAAAGCCTCTGCTTATATTGGTGTAAGCAAATGGGATTTGCATCTTGCAGAGTGCATATGTTGCCAACTTTGCATTTGGCTCACCACTGTTCAAAAAAATTTGAAAAAATATTAATTTCAATTAATGGAAGACATTATTTCCCTTGGTTTCTACCACTTTGATGTGTTTTTATCATATTAACTTGCTGTTACTGTCTTGCTTCAATGTGCAGGTTGTTTAGTTCCTGTGTGCTTTCTCATTATCGTGGTTAGGACAGATGGTCACTTACAACTAGTGACTTGGGTATATGTGTTAATGTGGTGCCTAAGCCACAGCACTTCAGCAAAGGATGGTGCATGTCTCCACATGAACTCCAGTGGAGTTTCACCTGCTTTACAAAAGGATATCAACCACCTATTAACAATTTGTATCTATCAATACACAGCTGAAAACAAATAGCAGATTTCCCATGGCTGGCAACCATTTCTTTTTTCCATGGTCAGACACGAAGAACTGACATTTATGCATTGAAGTTGGATCTTCCTTTGGGAACAAAGTGGTTCCAGTATAATCATGGCCAAACTGCTGCTTTTCCAGTACAGTTGACCCACCTGAACAGAGCCAGAACCACACTCAGAGCACTGGATGGGTAAGGTGCTGCATGCAAAACACAGTTTACACACTGAGAGACACCAACTAGCCAGAGGTTCATACAGAATAAGTATTTTATTCATGATGTATTTTTTTATTTACATTAAAGTTTTCTTGTATTTTGAACTCTGCTTGGATACTGAAATTAACAACTTTATGTGACTGCACACCTGCTCTAAAAGAAATGAAGATAGCACAGTTCTTTTCCATAAAAGAAAAAGGAAAATTGCCTGTCAAAATCAAAGTTGATTTTTCTCATTCTCAGTAATTATCTTCTCACTTTAGAATTAATATGAGTGGAAAATGTAGTTTACTATAATATAATAAATAGAAGACATTGGGTAATTAGTAGTGCTGGTATATTTCTAAAGTACTAAACAGACAAACAATAAACTGTGAATTTAATCACGAGTTCTCATACAGTTTCAAGACAGGAAAATTAGAGCTCTCAGCTACAGTCATTTGAGTAATCACATCTGATCTGCATTATTTATTAGTTATTACATGCCAAGTGATTCCGATTGTACATTGCCTGAAATCATTCAAAAGCAAGCATGCCTTTGTTTCTGTTTTGTTTTATAAAGAAAAATCAATGGCATTGCATAATGTGTATTCTATCCAAATTGCTTTCTTTATTTCACATAGAAAATACAAATCAGCAGTACTCTCCATTAACGAGATAGGCATATGAGATGAAATCCTCCAGAAATGTATTTTTGGAGCTATCCCTGATCCTAAACATTGACAAAATACCATCTTTTGGATATTTTCATCTCTTTCCCTGTGTCTGTTGACCTTACCTTTAATTTTAGGATTTATTTCTGATATACTCCCTAAAATTCTGTAGGAACTTTTGCATATATAATAAAATGCCTGAAGCATATTTGGTAGTATTTCTTTTGGTAATATGTTTAGTCCATTTGACTTTTTAACAAAAAATGATGAAGGTTCAAGAAGGAGTGTCACGCAGTTTTATTCAATTAGTTTTGTTGGTTCACCTCTTAGTCTTGGGCAACTTCCTCATACAATGCTTTAAAAAGGGAATTACTTAAAATACCTTTTCCCCCTTCTCCTTAACAACCAAAGAAATAGAGAAATAATTATTGGGTACCTTCATTTTCTACCAGTAAAGCAGGTTTGGTGTTATATATGTCACTGTAAAAACTAAATAAAGTATTCACATCAGTTGTGAACAATTTGTGCCAGCAAAAGTTAAAGCATCAAAGAAACCTCTGTAAAATGCTAACAAATTTACTTACAAACACCTATATTTATTATTTCATAAATAGGCGCAACAGGTTCCATAAAAAAGATTAAATACAGACACAGTATGAAGAAACAATAATACATAGCCATATGTAGAGGTTATAATTTAGCTGTCTCCAATCTGTTTCTGCATCTAATAAAATATCAGGTAAGCATTTGGCAGTTTTATACATAAAAGGACTTAAATGACGTTTACTAACCAGTACACATAAAGTGATTTTCTTTAAAAAAAAAGAAGCATTTTTTAGGCAGTACAAAATAAATGTGTTTGCTCTTTATCAACATTAGTTTTTTTCCTAGTTGTTTTCTTTTTGTATTTATTTCAAGAGACAAAGCCAATATTTTTAATTAATATAATTTGGGACTATTTTACTTTTTTTGTCCTCCAAATACTTTTAAAATATAGACTATTAGTCAGTTGTTTAAAAATGAAGTAAAAATATGAATGTTTGCCAATTTAACCGTTATTGTGAAATCAATAAACTGGAATGAGCCAGTTTCAATTACAATTAGCTACAAAAACATTCACATTTTATACTCTAGGAGAGTGTAACATAGATGCTATTTACAAACTTGCTATGACTGCTACATCAAGCCATTTAAAAAGTCTTTAGTAGTTTCATATAAACACCCATTATGAAAAACCAATGGAAAATCCAGGACTTTTATCCGAGACATCTACAGTTGCTAAGGCAGTTACTATCGCAGCACTTCACAGCAAAAACCAACATAAAATCTGAATGGTCCAAGTTTCCTTCAGGGAAGAAGAAAAGCAATGTCCGTTAAAGGATCTCAGGGTAGGGGTGGAAAAGAGAAAGAAAGAGAAAAACCGGGGTGGGGGGGGGGGAAGGGGAGGAGGAGAAAAAGAAAGAAGCAAGACTATTTTTTCCAGAGTGGGTGACCCACAAGCTCAAATAGTCCTAAGTGCTTAGCAACTTGTATTTCCTAATAAAATGCAGAACTGCCTTGACTGCATAAAGCAATCCATGATGAAAAGACTTCCCTGCATTCCTCAGTGAAAAGGAGAGGTGTTTCAGATTTTCAGGTAAGGTAGAGTGCTTTGTCCCTCTGCATGCCCCTGTTCAAAGAGGAAAAGAACAAATGTGAGGGTTTTTTTTTAAATCTGAAAAATCTTTAGTTCTACTTTTCAAAAAAACCACAACCCCACAACCCTACTGCATGTCATTAATTCCAAGCATATCACTGAAGTACAGCTGTATTGTCATGGTAATAATAAGAAAAATCCTAGTGTCATAGTGACATGTAACAACACAGAGGCCACATCTGGCTCTAAACTTCACAGGACTGGGATACTGGTTTAAGTGCTGGTTCAGGAATGCCTGTATGAGTGGGCTGGTAGCACTGACTATCAAAAACCACATGGGCAGAATTGAGGGGCTTTTTAGCACAGGTTTTGAAACAACACTCCATAAGCCCCCTACATGAAATAGCCACTTTCCTTAGAGGGCAGAAGAGCTTAGTTATGTGAATATGGATGTCAGCCACTGATATCTCTGGCCTATTTCATTTACTCATACAGACATACCCAAACCGTGTTGGGTCAGCAGGTTCAGGTAAACACATGTAAGGGAACACCAGAAGTTTCTGGCCCACCCTGCTAGATCAGCTCTCTCCTGGAGACTGGGCTCTACAGGATACCTTCCACCAAGGCACTTTGTCTAGCATGCTTTTGCATTAAGCTCTTTTTGAGTTTCGGATTCAACTGAAGAATACCAGTTAAGGGCAAAAAGGAGTAATTCACCAATTTCTAGTTTGGAACAGTCTGTAGAAGTCAGAAAAAAAGAGTCATTTAAAGCAGAAGAAGCATCACTGATGGGGCTTGGTGCACACTTGCACACTGCAGACATTTTCTGGGAGTGAGGCTTTACTCTTAATCTCCCACTTCCCTGACAAAACCTAGAGACCAGTTCTGCTCCTCCATAGCTTTTCAACTTACTTGATTTGGAGTCCAAGAGCAGTACAAAGCAAATTACACTGTACTGGTAGTTTATGCCAATGCTATAGCAAAGACAGGTTACGTTCATGCATAGGCATTCACAAAGACATATCTACCCAGAGTATATTCAGGGTCTGCTCAGAGAAAGCTGCTGGTGATGTAAAGTTATGCCTGGTGGGCACCTGGAGGGCAATGCTGAGAACAATGATACATTGCTTTTTTTTTCCAGAATCAGGAGTCAAAGCCACAGGTGGCTGTGGCTTGTGTGACAGAGGACAGTCTATTCAGAGATCAGTGTAAGTGGTTGTAAAAGTCTGTGGGCTGGGTAGACTTCTACGAGGGCCTGTGGTATGCATGAGGACACGATGGTGGTACAACACAGAAGCAAGACTGTTCTGCTGAACAAGTGGGTACATCACAAGGAAACAGTGATAGGTTTGGGGAAAATGCTTCAGTGTCAGCAGGTTCTAGTCAAGGTGTTATTCTGAACTAGTAACCAGAAAAAGATTTTTGTTCAGTTCTAGTTTGAGTTACAGAAACACTTTTGAACAACAATGCAAGTGAAATTCTCAGTTTAAGCAAATGTAATTGATGAAACTGGTCTTTAGTTCTGCTTTGTGTTCATTTGTCTGGGCTAGATTTGGCACTTTGATAGCAAACAAGATACTTTATCTGCCTTTGCTTTGGGAATTTGAACCAAGTCAAGGGGTGGTCAGGCTGGTGGTCATGTTCACAAGGCTCAACATCTATCATTTAAAACTGGAAAGGCGCCTTCTGTCCAGTCTTAAATGTTTCCAGACAGTTCCTGGGACGGTACTATGAGTCCACAAAAACCATGCTGCAGAGGAGTTGAAGGTTGGGAGGGGTTACTAACCTAATGTTAGGGGCATAGAGCTCCTACAGGTATGGTGTCTGGTTGCAGTCATGTGATCTTCATGCCATTCCCTTCCATGCATCTTGTATTCCATGCATCAGCCCTGCCTCTTGCTGATGTGGTTTCTTATGACCCAGACTAGTTATTTTCACTGGCAACAAGCTTTCTTCAGCAATGAATTATTTGGAGAAAATAGATCATGCTAGTTGTCTCTCAAGGAGGAGGTAGTGATCTTAAAACCTTTTTCTTACACCTTCTCCCTAAAATTTCAGTTCTGATTTTCTGTGGACTGGAAGTTCTCTAAGACTACAAAGTGTATGCTGTGATAAAGTGACAACAATGTCTAATAAATGTATGTATTGAAAATTTGTTCTACAACAGTCTAACTGCTGAATAAATACGGTGCCATCTCAGATGCACTTCTGAAACACTGTAGGGAAACAGGCAACTACCCTGCACTCAAATTCTCTATCAGATACTTGTGTCATGAATGTTGCTCAACACAAGGTGGCATTCACTGGCTGCTTACCCATTACTGCAGTAGTCATTATTCCAGTCCACAGTCTGTGCTGGAGGATTTCTGCACCCTGAACGAACATACTCCATTGCTTGAGTAACAACTTGTGCAGCTGTTGATGTTGGATTGATGATATTCTGATAATCAGGCTGAAGAGTAAATCCCTGGAGGAGAAAGCAAGTACATTACAATGTATGGAAACAAGGTAACAAGTCTGGTGTATTAAAAAAAATTAAAAAAATTATGTGTACTGTGAACTAGTAGAATACTTCTTTTCCAGGTGTGCTTTAGGTATAAAACCTAAAATAGGCAAAAAAAATGCAGGTACTTTCTAAGTTTTAAAATATTTCTTTGGTTTGAGAAATGAAACACTGCCAAACCATTGTTAGCTGTTATACAGTCACAGGATGGAACTAAAGGACACAGAGCAGAAACAATTCAAAACCAAGAGAACAACTCAATCAGCACTGGGACAAAAAGGTCTGTTTGCTGCTTAGAGCGTCCATTTAGATTAAACGTAAGGATACACACTAGTCACTAATTCCCAGAATATGCAACAGAATCTTTTTGAAGGATGTAGGCAGCAGGTGGCTGACTGTTTTATTAGACTACACATATTCACGTATTGTTCTCAAAAACCTTTTTCTTCATTCAGTCACAAAGGGACCATCTGCTGCCTCTTTTATTTGCCCTTCTCTCTCAACTAAACGGAAATTCAACCAAAGCTTTTTAACAGTTGTTGGACTAATGTAGTGAAAGTAGCACAGAATAACTTGCTTTTTGAAACCAAGGAGATGAGAAAAAGAAAAAAAAAGTGGAAGTTACAAAGAGACATATAACCTGTTCCCTGAAATATGTGTCATATGAAAAGTCATAACGATTTTTAGCTCTTTATATATTAGGATGTTTAA
Source organism: Xenops minutus (assembly GCA_035221455.1). NCBI lineage: Eukaryota > Metazoa > Chordata > Aves > Passeriformes > Furnariidae > Xenops > Xenops minutus. Next base: position 113,311,923 of record JAWWEE010000074.1, read on the forward strand.
ATATTGTGTTTCAAACCCAGGAGAACAATTGAAATTTCAAGGCTAGTGTATCTGGTTCACCCTGTATAAATGTACATCATATTCCTGTAAAGTTAGAAGAACTGCATTGGGTAAAAGCATGGGAATGTTGTATGAAAGCAATCAATGTCTGCTGAAAAAAACCCAGACCAAACTCCTTCCTGGGGCAAGGGCACACAATTCCCACTCAACTTAACTGGATGTGTTGCTGTTCAATTAGAAACTGAATGTGAACCAAGATACCTACTTTGAAAACTCACTTCTTCCAGCCAAAGCTCCCACACAAAATACATAGAATTAATGCTTTCAGTTAGCTTTTAGTTTAGTGTTAGTGCATTGTGTGATTGCTTCTTATACGCAGCCTTCATTAGGGCAGGGATTCTGTGGAGAGATATTTTTTTTCTGCAGGTTTAAGAAGTCAGCCACACTACCTTTTGTCAAGATAAATGATTATTCTCAGTTTTCACCTGGCTCCCTCCATCCACAGAAATTAGCTTCCTTCAAATATAACATGTCACTTTCTTCTTCACATCCCTCTTCCTTGGCTATTACCCCAGGTCCTGTGGGTGTTCTGCCCTGCCTCTCATGCACACTGTCATCTCACTCCACTCATCCTGATCATGGATTTCAATCTAGACCATAAATGATTGCAACTTTCTTCTTTAATCTTTTCCATATGGAGAACATCCTAAGTAACACTTCAGTACCTTGAAGGTTCTTTGAAGCCTCACTTTGTCCCTGTTGACTCCAAGAAACAGTGGTGAGCAAGTTCACAACTGAATTCTGCATGTAGTTGCCATGTTACTTATATACTGCCCTGCTAATGAGATTAAAAAAAAATGCACCCAAGGTGTGTTTTAAACCCATGGTGATTGTAACACCCGTGCTCTGTACACTATCTTTTCACCAGGCTCTAAATCTACACAGCAAGCTGTGTAAACAACCCCCATGCCTGCAACAGATCCAAAGGAAACAGCAATTGAGCAGATTTCCCAATTACTTTAATTGGAGTTCTGAGTAATTAGAAGGCAGAAAATTTGGGTTTCTATACCATTGTCAATAATTTTTATACAAAACATCACCCATAAGATCTTTCTAATTTAGCTGTAAGACAGAAACACATCCTACCCTCAGGCACTCAGATTTACCTTTTGTAGCAAAGCCTCTGATCTATCTTACCATTTTTCTTGAAAAAAACAAATATACAAGAAATATATAGGGACTATATAGGGATGTAGCCAGTAACAAAGCATGCTTATGAGCAAGCACAGAGACTCAAGTACTCATAAAATCTCAGAATGAGTTGGGTTAGAAGGAACCTTAAAGATCACCTAGTTCCAACCCCCGTGCCATGGGCAGGGACACTTTCCACTAGAGCAGGTTGCTCAGAGATCCATCCACCATGGTCTTGAACAGTTCCAGGGAGGTGGCATCCACAACTCCTCTGGGACACACTCATGCAGCAAGGAGACAGTTCCTCAAAATCAGAGGAAGAGACCATCAGCACAATATCCATTCCATTTCCTCCAGAATTAGGACAAATAAATAGTTTAGACGTTGGAGAATGGTTCTGTGGTTTAAATGCCAAGTTGGAACTGTGTGGGAACTTATTCTCATATTTTTTCAAGTTTTCTGTGTGACCACAGCCAACTTGCTTTGGCTCTCTTCCAGCAGAATTGGTCTCTCTCATTGGTTGGGACTGTAGACCCGAATTTAATTCTTCTATCTGCAAAATTAGGGGTAGCAACACTTAACATCTTGTACCTTTCAAGTCTGTTTAGTTTGCTGCCGCCTGGTATTTGGACCTGTTTCTTAGGACACACTCAGGTGATAAATTCTAACATGGTGCAGGGGTATCTGTCTGAGCCAGGCTCCAGCTCCAGAAGCATCTTGGTGGTGCCTCTGGGAGGGGTTGAGGGCTACCAGAACACCTGCAATGTGGGCGTTGGAAACCATGCTCGTTAGAGCAAAGTAATTTAAGCAACCTCAACTCAATATGAAGGACCGATAAAGTATGGTATTGTTTCAGATGCAAGCAATAATTACTTCAGCTTTTTCACCAGCAGAAAAAGCTCTGGAAATATAGATCAGTACAACAGAGGGAGACGGCCTTGTGGTAAATATTTGTGTATTATTTATGTAAGCCCTTAACAAACAATGATGAAATAAAAAGTGCTCAGAAAATGAGTGCTTCAAGGTCTAATTAAACAATGCTGAATGTTTTTGCATTGTAATGCTTGAGAGAAAATCACCAACTGTTTTGCAACATGCCTGGAATTTTAAATTTCATTTTCTTGTTCCAGATTGAAATAAAAATAGGGAACTTGATAAAGATTAATTCGATGTCAGGAGGGACATTTGCTCTTTAATTAGATTTCTGTAGCCTTAGCAGTTTCGTTGTGCCACTATAGCAAGTCCTAAAAAGCCTGCAGCAGAACTAAGGAGTGATCCTCATCTCCACACTTTACTAGGAACTAATTTCATTTCCTGCCTGTCTGGAGAGGTATTTTCAACAGGCTTCAATGTTTTTGTCTTCACAACTGATTTATTCATCAATCTCAATGTGATATTTTAAACCTTTAAATTACATCCAAATCCTAAAGCATCTGTTTATTACACAAGGAAATTGAAAATCTGTCCGTGTGATATCATACAAAGATTTTTCCTTAAGGTTATAAAGGAGGTTGACAGATATTAATGATTTTTTTTTCTCTTGACCTCATTCGAAGACAAAGCTTAACAAAAAAGGAAGAAGAAATCTGGACAAATACAGCCAGTCCCCGAGTTTGCTGTATATAAAATATATACCAGAAAAAATGAGGCTATTATTTTTGGCAGGCTATGCAATCATCTTGCTGTATACATTTATTTTCTAAAGGAAAAGAAATACCTAAAAGTAGACTGAAATGAGTTATTATTTAAAAGAATAAAAAATAAAATGTGACATACATTAATCTTCTGCTGCTTTGTTATGCATATGCACTTGCAGCCATGGTTACTAGACATTTGGAATCTAGTTTTGCTTGCTCTACCTGTGAACTGAAGTGGGACAGAGATTGTAATGGGACTCACCATCCCACACAATGCTTGGGTGAAGGATTTTGAGCTGGGAAGGTGATGCTTCCAATAGGGCTACTTAAAAGGGTTCCTTAATAAGGACTGAGCATATATGGGAGGGAGTGAATCCTTGGTCTCATCACTCTTCACTCCAAACAGCACAGTACGATGGGCTGGATAGCAGGGTATACTCAGAAAGAAGCACAAATATCTGTGAGAGTAGAGAAAGGAGAGAATGACCTTGCAAGTGTTTTAGCCCGAACTTTGGAAAAATTGTGCTGATTTGAATGACAAGGGTTAAGGATTGGATCATCTAATGACAACTAAGTAAAAATTAAATGTCATGTCAAACATAAGAAACAGACTGAAGAGAAGTAACTCCGTATCAGTTAAAAAATTATACAGTGATAAGATGATCACATGGGCATTTAATGAAAGAAAAATCACACTCTTCTAATCTACTGAGTCTTCTGTGTGTCAAAAGCAGATGAAAGCAAAACTGCCACACAGTGGATTTTGACTTTGAAAAGCAAAACTTTAACATAGTTTCTGATAATAGTATTTAAGAAAAATATAAAATATAAAATATTTTGGAATATTTTGTAAGTGTGAAAACAGAAATAAATGGTCTTTTTTTTTTTTTTTTCATTTTAAAGGATTATCACCATAAACAAGCACTTCAGAGGTCTCCAGTAGTGGCCATTATTTAATTTAGTCATTAAATGTTTTGGAACAGATGCGAAAAGAGATAAAATAGTCTGTTTCACAGAAGTTACAATTTAGATAACTCAAAATAGAGAAGATGGTTTAAAAGAAATTAAAAAAATATTTACTAATGCTAGGCATATGACCAAAATGCTAATACCAAAATTTTACATTGCCTTGTGCATTTCAGAACAATTTGGATGCATTGCATTAGCTGCAAACTCCACAGAGTTAATTGATTAAAAAAAAAAAAAACAACAAAAAACAAACAGAAATTGTGCAGTCACTGAGGATTTTTGGCTACCAACACTTCTGAGCTTCTTGATGTTCTGAAGTTTTTGTGGACTCCTGAAGGACACTGCCCTTCTCCAGCTGGCAATCTCTCTTGATTTGGCAGCTGCACATGTGCAGTCAAGGAGTGCTGGATGTGGAGAAGGACATGCTGTTCCCTGTGGAGCTGATGAAGATCAGCTTATTGTCCTGGAAGCAGTGGGGGCAGAACTCTCTCCCCAGGTCAGCATTTCTTATCAGTCCCTCCTCAAAGTTATGCACACAAGTTTGTGGATTTCATGCACAGTGGTTTTTAGAGAACAGTTTTTCTGGCTGCCAGGACTGAAATCTGGATCTTTATGTGATTTTTCTTGGACCTGGCAGTCCTTCAGACATACTACAAGATAGTCTGATATGAAACTATCCTCTTTTTTCCTGAGGAAAATGAGTAGCCAAATGCCACAGAGTCACAGATAGAGCAGGGCATCTGTAGAGAGCAGATTCACAGAGCCTACTACCATAGAGTGTCACACTAGTAAGCCATGAGCTATTTCAAAGCTGGATGCTGGGTAAAAAAAAAATGGAAAAGAAAAGAGAACCCACCAACGGTGGGAGCAGTGATTGCTGCTTCTAACATGCCTACAGCACACTCTGCAATGACAGTGTCCAGCCAGGTGAACATGCCAACACCTGCAATAGAAGACTGCTAGGAAGCTGTTGGCAGAATTACCCTTCTCTTGCCTATTAAGCTTCATGATGCATTGTGACATGAGAAAATTTGCCTCCTTTCTTAAAGTGTGTTAGTCTGTTTGGTATGAGCAGTGTTGAGGCTTCCAAAGAGGAAAATGTCTTCTGTTGCAAGTCATGCTGTAGGAGCAGGATGTTAACTAGTTTCTGTTCTTGATGCTTACATGGAGTCTTTGGAAAGGCTTAAGGTGGCCACGCCTTAAGCACAGAGGAAATAAACCAGCAGAGGGAAGAAGAAGTGAAAAAAGGTTGAAGTAAAGGCAACAATTGATTCTGCTTTATCAGAATACATATTCTCTGATTCCTCTTGGCTGTTCTTTTTATGTAGCAGAGTGCTCTACACGGTGTCATTTGGGACTGAACCTCACATGCAGAGTTCCCCTTCCCTCCTCAACATGGGCCAGACATACAGCATAGACCCTCTTATTTCTCCTCATTGCTGTTCACTCTGTGCTGCTGCTGCTGTTGGGAGAGCTCACTTTTTTCCCCACTACATCTTTTCGTTTCTAACATGTTCTGTGATCAGCAGTGTTGGCTCAATTTCAAGCAGAGGGGAGAGCAGAGTCCTTTGACAACTGAGTCAGGCCAACCTGACTTTTGTGTTGTAATGCAGTGAAATCCTTGGGACAGTGTTTTCTATCCTTTTTTGAGTAGATTAAAAAGAGTCATACTTAAGAAACTGAAGAGGATGCCTCTGTTATGTTCTGTCATGGCAAATCATTGTGTTTTTAGTGCACCTATTGCCCTAAAATGTAATATACATTTTGCTTTGTTGTTGCCAGCATCAAAAGAAATGAATTCTATATTTAAATTCAATTAAAAAACTATAAACGGTTGTATGCTAAAAAATAAAAATAAAAAAAATGTACAAACTTTCCAAAGTGAAATTACTTTAATAAAAAAGCAGGAGCAAAAGAAATATAAATTGGCTTGTAGATGTTCCACAGTACTTAAAGAGGCATGCAGATTGGCAGTGTAGTATTTACACAAGTAACAAGCACCTGCCACCTTGAGTGAAACTTAGAAATATCTCACCATGTTATCTTCATTACCATCTTCAGCACCAGCTCTTCTGATTAAGGAGTACGAGCAGTAAAAAGCATTTAACCCAAAATTTTGTGAGTTTAGCAACAGAACAGGCACATGGAGGTTACTTAACTGTGATTGTCCTTAGTAAAACAAAAGACTCATCTGACTACATACTGACTTCTAGAGACCTGTTTTCTACCACTCAGTGTCCTGTATTTTCTCTTAAGCTAGAAACAAGTCAACTGTGTGCCACACATCTCACAGGCAACAGAAAGCAGTCTCCTAACATTGATGCATGCACCATATGCTACAAGCGTGCGACTTGATAAAATAAAACATTAGAAGAGTAATTTTATATTGCCTTTCCTTTTTTGTAGTATGTAATGGTTTGGAGTAATGTCTAAGTGTTTGGATTCATACAATAATGATGTTCTTTGCATAAATATGTAAGTATCTAACATCTGCATTACATCTTTTGCTAGCCCCTACTGTACTGTTAATTCAATAGAGCCAGGTTTTCAAATATATTCAGTAAATTATGTTTAGCAATGATTCTAGAAAATACATAAAGGTTTGATTTTCTATAGTTCTGCACTGGACAAGTACTATACAACTCACACTGAACTTGGTACACAAGGATTCCATCAGGCTTAGGATCGCCAGGCAGACCCTTCTGGCTCACATGTCTAGGATTTCCTCCAGCTAATTAATGCCACCCAGGCTTGGGGTCAACTCCTGAGTTTCTCTGAGACCTGAGCATAGGTTCCCCTAGGATATTCACACTAACTAATAGGAAAACCTTCAGGAATACACAACTCCACAAATGTGTGATCATAAGTCTGTTGAGTCTGTTTACTCTGATTATGAAAAATAAACTGGACTAGGAAAATGTTGTAAACACTTTAAAAATTTCCCTTCCTGAATACTTGAAAGCACTCTTTGGACTAACATAAAAGAATCTGAAAATGTCCAAATCATCCTGAGTGCACCTTCTGAACACCTAAGTCCAGATTGTTTTCAACTCTTTTGTTTGTTTTTGTTTTCTGCTTTGTAAAATTTCTTCCCCTGTGAAATTGTTCTCCCAGCTAGAAGCTATGATCTGTGTGCAAGCATTCTCATCTCTAAAGACCAATCTTGAGATTAAATGTTTCTGGCTTGGAAAGCAAATGCAAATGCCTTGTTAGCAAAGGTGAATTTATAGAGAAATTTAAAACGTGCAGCAAGTTCATGAGTATGCATTATCAGCCAGAACTGACAAGTTTTGTGTATAAAAATCTTACAACTCCATTCAAAAAATGTTCATTCTAATGGCACTTTGCAAATCAAGATCTTTTTATTGATAGTCAGATCTAATCCAAAAAGGGCAAAAGGAAATTTCTCTGATGAAATGAACAGCTTATCTGCTCCAGCCCTCCTGAAAGTCACAACACCACGGTTGGTCTGCATTCATTCAGAACTCCTATGAAATGTATTGAGAATCAACACTGAGAGTGACCCCCCAAAAAAAACCCCAAACAATAAAAGATCTGCCATATTGGGATTGTGGGCACAGCCCACTTACTTCCAGTAAAAAGAGGGTACCAGAAAAATCAAGTTATAAAACCAGTATAAACCCATGTTTACTTAATCTAGCATGTTCAACACAACTTGTGTTACTTCATGTTCCTCTGACTGTTTTATGGTACAGTCAGCACAAGGATAACAGCACAAGCTACAACAATATCTTTTTATAGATATGTCTGCCTTTTCTTTGTAAAATGTGTTTCCTGAAGTCTTAACATTTCTCTTATATTTCAGGGTAGTCCCAGATTTGCATATGGATCTACAGGTAACGATGGACATCATCACTAGCCCAAACAGTTCTGAAGTATTCCATCATCTAGGTAAACTCATTCATTTGTTCTTGCCCTTGAAAGACTAACTATACTACGATGGTTTAGGAACCTGCAAAACTAAAGGTAATCCGTAGCTCTAAATCTCCCTCACTGTTTCAACTTTTGGATGACTCCCGTCCCCACACTCCTCACAAAATAAAATAATTCACCAGACAACTGAAAAGCTCAAACTTACTTGCTGCATTGTAGGTGAATGTAAAGCAGACTGGACCTGCATTGGTAGCTGGTTTCCAATGGACTGCTGCATTGAAATCGGCTGGTGTTGCTGGATGTTGAGATGCTGGTGCAGAGGGGGGCTGATCTGAAGAGGTGGTGGTGGGGACACAGCCATGTTTGCTATGGAAACAGTCACTGGCATTTGGTTGTTGGGCTTGGGAGCTATGTTCCTGGGGATATTGGCATGCATGGCAGTGATGTGAGGATTCATTCCTTGTTGTTGATGGTAGTGGGAACTGAGGTACAGTGCAGAGTGAGCTTGGGTGGGCCCATGAAACACTGACTGCTTTGAATTCATCATCTGAGGCTGTGGAGAGGCTTTAACATCAACAGGTTCACTGTAGCTCTGTTGAGAAAAACAAAAAATCAGACAATAATTACAAGCTACCAAACATGGCTGTTCTACCCTGAAGTCTGTTTTAGAGTCACACCATAGGAAAATATGTACCTGGACCATCAAACTGTCCTTGAAATGGAGTTTGGTTATTACACTGGAAAAATAATTAATCTCTTTTACCTTACATTTTTGCCTTCAACATTGTGGAGGGGAAAAAAGTAAATTAGGTCCTCTGTTTACTGGTCTAGCCTGGCATTTTCCTTTTTCCAAGCTTGAAACTGGAATCACTGACCTAATAACTTACACAACAAAGACAGCCAAGCCTGACACATTTATTTACATAAGAAGCCAGTACTATTTACCTCAGATTTGATGGCCTAGTTGAAAAGAGATTCAGAGTGGTGAGTTCTAGGAAAAGCCTGCAGTGATCTTTGACATGTTTCATTTTCCTATTTGCAAACCAGGGATAAGAATTTCATTGTCCTTTACCATAGACATTGATAATGCTAATAGCGCTTTATTGGTTAGCTAATATGATGAAGAGGCTAAACCCCAACAGCTGTTCTCCTGCATGGAACAGCTCGTTGCTATGCTAATGCCTTTATTTTGAAGTATTCTGTGCTGGAATGCTATCCATGCCACCAAACATGTTACAAGAGCCATGCATTAAGAGAAAAAAGAATATGCTGAATAATTTCACTTTCAGTAAAACTTTGTTAATCTAATTCATAAGATTCTGAAAATTCTGTTTTAAACTGATGTCTATAAAAATGTTAGACTGCATCAGACACAGAGAAATTATCTTACTAAATCTGGAAGAATATTGCATAGAATATTAGAAACTACACAGATTTTCAGAAATGTTATGATCTGTACTGATTCATTAAAGTTGCTAATAATAAAAACTCTTCTTTAATGAATGTGAATTGTAATATTTATAACTCACTACATCTGATTAAACTCTGTGTGCTCAGTTGCTTTTCATACCTTTATTTTCTTCAATATCCTGACTGCGAACTGTGTGCTTAAATAAATGATGAAAAAAAAATTATGAATTAAGTCCCATATGCTTGTAAGTGGGAATCATAATTTAAGTCATACTGGGATTAATAGTCAGTGAAAGATGAAACATGCTGGAAAAAAATGGCATAAATGTCCCTCTGGAGAAAGAAGTCACTTTGTCAAAACAAGACTGAAAGATGCATATATGCCCTTATTCTGTGATCTCCATGTCATGTTTGCTCAGTTTACAAGTCAGAGTAATTTTCATATTATTCTTAGCACTCCAGGGTCAGTGAAGTCTATTTGTATTCTTCCTGAAGGATGCACCACCACCAACAATCTGTTGACATGAGTCATACTGAAATTGATAGAAATCAGAACAATAACTTAATTTTCCCTAAGTATAACTGCAGTTCCCTTAGCAAAAAACTCTTTGTTTTCTCTAGTAAACTAAAAAAAATTAAATGAAAATGATAAAATGAATGCAAATCTCTGTCTCTGTGGATCTGCCTGGCTCTGCTTACATGTGGGTGTACACGTGTGCAATATGTATTGTGTGCATGTTTGCAGGATTGAGATGCAGACATAAAAGATTGAAAGTAGCTTCAAAAATCTGCCATTATTTGGATATTATTTTTAAAACACTGAATTAATGTTCATGACAACATGGGAAATATTTTCCCCCTCTCTTCCCAGTCGTATTTTTAGAACACTCTCGTGAGTGTAGGAGCAAAGACTGGCAGGTTTTCTGAAATTTCAGCGATTCAGAAGGTTTGCTAATTAGCAGCATGGTGAGGAGGCTCCTCTTGAGTGTCCCACGCTTATTACACATTACAGGAGGTGTATGCTGTGTTCTTTCTTGAGAAACTTGAAAGTTTTATTGAGAGCATAGTCCCTTCATGAAAACAGCTTGTCTTTTCATGATGAAGCTGGCAGGCTCTGTGTGGTCCAAATAAGGATAATTGCTCTCGAAGTATCTACGGGCAGATCGCTTAAAGAATCCCTCCTGGTGAGGAGGTATCAAAAAGCCTTTGCAGCACCACTTGTGACATGCTGATACATACTTATATTTCATTTGTAACTACAAAGATGCTGCCATACACCTCTTTAACAAAAATATATTGAACCAATCTAATTATTGGACAATTCTGAGTTCATACCTAAGTGGTGAATGCATGGCCCATACTGACAAAATTACAGACGTATAGATAGTATCATATGATACTTTAAATACTAAATTATATTAAGAGGAATTGTACAGTCTCTGGTCAGAGATGAATAACACTCGTTATACCTCTGAGAAGAGCACACAAAGTGATCAAAAGGGACTGTGTGAGTTTTTTCAAGCTATTTGCCTCCTGATCCAGTGAAAAGCACAACACTTCAGTCTAAGACCAAGTATTTTGCTGTAACTTAGGATGCTTTGAATCATATGTGATCTGAAACCAAATTGTCCAATATCAGTGTAAAACACATCAATACTATCAGTTACTGGGAATCTTGATAAATGAACCCATTAAATGCCCTTCACCAGCATACTGCACTTTTAGCTTTTTCTGCAGATAGGTCAGAAATGCAGATTTTGTAAGTATTGCTAAAACTAATAGAATAGGTGATGTCAAATATTTTGGCTTAGTTATGTTACTTTATTGTGAAATATACCAGGAGGCATACATGATGCATAACTCATGCTACCATTTCAGGCAAAATTACTGCATTCACAGACTTGAATAGGCATTGCACCTGTCCAATACAGCATCACACAGTCTTAGACAAGTACTTTTATTATCGGTAAAACTAGGAAATAAGAACAAAGGGATTCAATTAGCTAATATGGACGTCAAATGCACAGTAATGTTCACCAACTTTGCAGCTTGAAATTCAGTCAATTTTCTATTGCCTCATCCAAGGAGAAGAGCACAGAAATAGTTTTAAAAATCCCCCAAAGTCCCCTCTAATTAATCTGCCTCAAATCAAAACAGAAAATTTACACCTCTAATTTTTGGGTTTAAGTTCTAGGATACAATTAGTTTGCAGATATATGCAGTGGAGAGCAAAATTACAAATCTGTACACACAGACCACCAAGCACTGGGGCTTAGTATCTCCTTCATGCAACAAGGTCTTCTACTAGATCTCCAGTGAGAACATCTTTGATCATGATTATCAGAATGGTGATGTAGACCCACCACTAGAGGGTGACAGAATATTATATTTAGTTTATCATAGGTGGTAGTATTTTACACACAGATCAGTGAATATACCCTAGGACCACAAATTAGTTGTTCTTGACAGTCCTTTATGCTCCTTGCATGGCTTATACATGTTCTGAAGATCAGGCTGAAGCCCTACTCTAAATCTTCAAGTTTTTCATAGGCTAGGAGAAGGATTTTCTATGGACCTGTCTCCATCTAACATAATCACCTAATAATGCTGCCTACATTTAAAAAAAAACCCTAAAAACCAAAACCAAAACAACAAAAAACCCACCCCAAAACAAACAAACAAACAACAACAACAAAAAACCAAAATAAAAACGGAAGGAGAAAGTAATGTAGGTAGGCCAAGGCAATGGAATGCTACAGAGAAAGTATGACTGCCCTTCTGGCACAATACAAAATGACCTTCCTCCCTCCCTGCCCAAGAGTCTATTGCTTTACTGAAACACAAAGAAAAAGAGAGAAGAACATTTTGAAATATGAACAGAAAGATAAAGAAAGTAGAAGAGAAATAGGAAAAGGAAGGAAATAAAAGAAGTACTACTGTAAGTCTGATGATAATGAATATAGTTATATTAACTAAAAGTACTGGTGGTGCATGACCCTTAGTCCACAAAATTATTTCATTTGTATCATATTTTCAAGGAAATATGTGATTTCTCTTCGGGGAAAGTGTTCTGAGTTGATAATTTTGCACAGTTTGCAAAGTGCTGAATCAAGTTCTTTCCCGCGGTTTTCACCAAACTTGTGCCTTTCCTTCCAATTTTAGAGCAAAGAGAACTTTGTCATCCACTCTACTCCTCTATTGTGCACCAAAACTCCTTATGCTTAACTGCCAAATTAAAGAATTAAATTAGGTTAAGGGGTTAAGCATTGCTCATTTAGTTGTGCTATTCTTTTCTACTGAGAACTGCCCTGGGACTAATGGCCCTTTTTATCACAGACTGAATTCAGGCACAGGGAATGTGTCTGTTCCTTAGAGGAAAATGACATTGGGATTTCCCTCATCCCATAACATACAATTCACTCCTATGGTTGGGAAATGATTTTTGGTACAGACATCCTGCTCAATTTACTTGTGTCAGAGAAAAAAGCAGCAGCCTAGGTGATGCCATTCTGGCATCTCCACAGCTTGCTTTGGGATATAATTTTACTTCCACTTTGAAAAGGCACACTTTAAACCCTAAAATCTGTATATGGGTAACCAAACAGCTCTTGAAACTTACACAGGTATTGATTCTCTTTCTAACCTGTGGTTGCCTTCTAGCTACTGTTGGCACTTCTAACCCCATTTCAGTTGGAACATAAACAACATCCATGATGAAAGTAAAGCAAGAATGTTTTAACAAGGCAGTACTCTAAGGGCCTGATCCTTGGACTACTGAATTGAAAGGAAAATCCTCTATTATTGACTCCAACAGAATTTGGATCACAACCCCACACTGCTACTATTACTTCAGGATTAATGTCTGTAGGTCCAGTTAATTTTTCATGAAAACCAGGTAGGATCTGGCTAACAGAGGCTGAGAATCATTCCTAATTGAGGATCACTACTTTTGACCTGTTTCTTCAGAAGCATGTCTGGAAACTACAAGTGCCTATACTTATTTCCTTTGTTCATATGTTAATGCAATTTTTGTTAGAAATGTTGCCAGGAAGTAGGACTATATAGATATATATACACATAATGCATATGAACATCTTCAACTTACATAACATACAAATACTTTATATTCAGCATACTTATCTACTATAGCATACTATATATATATGTATGTATGTACATATATATATATTATCTATCATAGCATACAATATACAGCCATAATATGGGGCAATTAAACAGACTTTTGTAATAATTCCACTCTAGTAAGCAGTGCACAACTAACATTGCTCCTTGCAGTGTAAAATCAAAAAGTCAGTGCTGTCTCAAAGAAACCAGATATGTTCTATTTACAGAGAAAAAAGGTTGTTTTTTTTTCTTGTTCTACCGATTTCACAAAATTAGTTAATGATCAAAGCCTTTCAGTTGAAGCAATATAATTTCAATTGTTTACAGATCAGATATTATCTAAATGCTTCTTTATTAACAACACCAATTAAGCTCTCCTTTGTAGTAAAATATTCAGTAAATACATTCAGTACGTTCAGAACATCCACTAAATGTTCTTGGTACTATTGTATGCCCATGTATCCTTTAAATACAGGCTGTGAGACCTCCTCAAGGGCAAAGAAGTGAGCCTTATGGCCAATATGCAAACAGCAAAGAATGCAAACAGCTTTACTTGTGGGTAAACATAACATATTCCAAACTCAGAGTTATTTTTTACATAGCCAAAATGGTGTAACATAGTTTTATTTTAAATGAGAAACAGGTGCTTCTCCCTAAATGAGAAATGGAGGTCTGGCATCCTCTCTCTATAGACTGGAACATGTACTATGTGAGTATTTCAAAGCCCACATGAATATGTGCCATAAACCTTCACAGTTACCACACTATCCCTTTTCATGATGGTGCCATGCCCACATCTAGCGACTGGTGTCTGTCCTTGAGCCATGCTGATGAATTCAACATTTTTTGGACTCTGTGACCAGAATGAAGGTTACATTCAGGTAAGAGCAGTGATTATGTCAGCAAGTACCAGGATGGTCCAGGCTGTTCAGGCTGCGATCAAACTTTGGCAGGCCTGACTCAGCTTAAAATGAGTTATCTTCAGTACTGTAACATTAAAGAGGTAGATAGAAGGAAATTGGCTGCTTATTTATGCAGCTCTTACAAAGCTTACCTAAGCTTAAGTTTGCATCTGCTGTCTTTGCTGTCTCTTCAGTGGAAGGAACATCTTGAATTGTTTATTCCTTCTCTCAGCTTTTCTGTGTTCACATAATCCTGTCTGTTTTTAACGTTTTTGACATTTTAGGTCACTTCTAACCCCAAGCTTGTCCTTGAGAAGAATCCCTTCTTCTAGCCTGCATGGGCTCAGCCACTTTATTAATACCCCTGCGAGGCTGCTTATGAGAGAATGACTTCTCTGTGGCACCGTTTTCTCTTTCTTACTTAGCTCTTTAACTCCTTTAGAGATTCCTGTGACTTAACTCTACACCCTCCGGTAGGTTACTCATATGTAGATTTGCAGTACAGCTGTCTTCCTACCTAAGTCACAAGAGGCTCTTAGCAAATGACGTTTCATATTTTGTTAATTCCAGTCACCTATTGCAATAACAACATCTGGGACTCTAGAGAGTTCAGAAAGCTTTTTGACACATTCTTGATGTTTCAGAACAAAGGAATAAGCTATGGGTTGTCATCTATAATTAGTCGAGGTGGCTCAGAAGAACATCTTCAAATCTAAATATACATTTTGTCATCATCTACAGGGGATTGTCATGGATTCATTTAGGGTATGTAAGTAAGAATGGATGTTTTATGAATGTAACCTGGGTACATGTGATAAAGGATATGCAACTTTAATTTGATACAAGTGTTTTAATTCCCCAAATGGAAGCACTAGGCTAATAGTGAAATCTATTTTTATTAACTCACTTCAAAAACAAACACAGTTCCTCTCCCAATCAAAATCTGGCTTCTATCAAGCTTAAGACATTTCTGCCATTTTTGGTAGAAATTATGTCAGAGTATCTCTCGGTTTTTGTACTGCTTAATGCAAAGCATCACGTGATTTAGCCTCAAATCAAATTCATGTCACTAACTTAAATATAGTTTGCTCTTTTTTTTCAGCAGTAGATGGAAAAAAAAAATGGTTGGACTTGTGTTATTATGAGGTTAGACAACTGTTTTAAAAATATACATGTTGACATACCAGATACTCGGACACATCACATATTTGCACATAACTTCATTTATGACTCCTTCAAAATTTCTGACTACATCATAACAACTCCAGAAATAATGAAAGAATGATGTACCACAGAAACATGAATTACCTGCTTTAAAAACCTTATATTATAGTTTTACCAGCTAGGGATTCTAATGTTTAATGGAAAAAAGTAAAAAAATGTATGTGTATGTAATCATTCTGAGATTTTATGTTATGGTTTTAAGAGAAATATTGCCACATGCCTTGTGTCTACAAAAAAAAACCCCTAACATGCATCAAACATAACTATATTTTTTATTTATTCTTTCTCATATGCCTTCACTGAGAATAGGCTAAACTGGTTTATGAAATTTCAAAAACATCTGCATGGACTGGGGCTAGATATAATGCAGGAAAAGCTGTTCTCAGAACCAGATGCCTTTCTGCCATATGCAGCAGGAATGCTGCTCTCCTTGTATGTAATAGCCAACTTATTCAAGCACTGACCAGAAGACAAGACAATTCAGTCATTGACTTTTGTCAAGACATATTAAGAATTTTATTCCCAAAACCAATGTCCTAGACCCAATAGCTGCTTATTTCAGGAAGGAGTGAGCCATGATACAGTGCTCCTCTACATTTGAAGCTTGGCTGCTATACAGAAAAGAATTTGGGTTTCACTGGGCTACAGAAAACAAATTGTGGAGAGAGCACAGCTGCACATCTACATTTACTTTGGAGTGGTGCAATGCATGACCTAGGAAAGTTGATATAACTTTTTGACTTTTTATCAGTTAGGCAAGTGCTCTCACCACATACATACATGAAATGGGAAACTAATACCAATTTTACTGTTTCAGTTTTGGGTTTTGTTATTTTTGGGTTTTGCTTTCTGGTTGGTTTTTTTTTTTTCTTTTTTTTTTCTTTTTTTCTTTTCATGGTCTCCATACTGCTTTTTATATGTAGGTCAAACTTTTTGAACTGTATTCACTGCAGTCTTAAAAGAACTGAATTCCTTAAGTTGATCATTTGTATTTCAACATAGGCAGTGTAATAGATATTTTGGATGCCCGGAACTCTGTGGTTACAAATTGCTGTGCTAATGGCATTAAGGCAATGCCAGTCTTACTAGATATGACCTTTAGTTTTCTTATGAACCACAATTGCAAGATGATGGACTAGGAAAGCTAAGTCTGCCATATAATTCAAGAAGCAATTTTACATGTCCAAAGAATTTGCACTGTCCACGAAACTGAAAAATGTCCAATGCACTCACTACAAAGTCAAGTGAGGACACCACTTCGACTTAAACACAACACGCTTGAGAATTTTGAATTTGAATAATATTCTCCTTGCTGAGAAGTTTTAGCTTCAGTCATAGTCACTAAAATATGTCTGCATGAAACTTGAAGTTGTCACTACACAGAATTAAAGATTCATTTAGTAAAAAGGAATAAAACAGGGAGGAGAAACCTTTTTTGTACTATTGAAACAGTTACATTTATACTGCTATATTTAACATACATATATGTATCACTTATATGCACATATATTATGCGTGTTGAATGCATAATATGTATATATTGTTATATAAATATAATATATAAAAGTATTTAACATTTACCCATATGTATCTGTATTAAATACATATATTTGAAATATTCAGCGAAAACCCTAATGTCAGCCAGAAAAAAGGCTGGTTAAGCTGGAAAAAGTGCTTGTTTTATGAAAAAGTAAAATTGCAATTCACAGCATTTTATGTAATGCTATACAAATTACCAGATACCAGAGACTGCATTTCTGGACCTGAATAGTACTAAAAGTTGCAACTAAGGGCAAATATAAAGACACCTGTTTACAGTGCAAAGGCTTAGTCAGTACTATAAGCAATATGGCAATCTGCACAGCAGAAGATATAATGCTTTGTTATGTGGTTTTACTTTACATATCAATTCCTACACACATGAACAAACTGAACAACACACCCATTAATTTCAACCATTATAAAAAAAAGAAAAGAGAAAATACAGGAAATATACTGATAAATTGAATGGGGATCAATGTTTACTGACATATTTATACAATGATAAGTCTACCTTATTTACTGGGTGGTAGCCATATCTCATAAAGACATCAGAAAAAGTGTACTAGAGATGGAGAGGAAGTGTGCTAGAGAAAGAC
>JAWWEE010000074.1:113329721-113367336 GCA_035221455.1 Xenops minutus
ATGGAGAGGAAGTGTGCTAGAGAAAGACGAGCGGAGGGGAGGGGAGAGGAGGGGAGGGGACCGGAGGGGAGGGGAGGGGAGGGGAGGGGAGAGGAGAGGGGAGAATGAATTCAACTCCAAGACTGGACTACTAAGGCATATGTCCATTCCTCGCTTTTCGGAAGACTTGCAAATACATGCAGAAAAACATACATAAACATATATATGTTCACTAGTTGTTTTAAAACCAGCAATACTTCATAAAAATGTGCCAGATTCAGTGTTGAAAAAGTTAGGAAACAGGTAAAGCAGCTGCTTTGGGAAGTGTAAGGCACTGCTGAACTGGACAGAGGGGACCCGACCAGCACCCTTGCCTGCTTGTGCCTGCCTCTTCCTACAGGCAGCGTCCTCTGGGAGGGGATAAGGAAGAAGCTTGATAATTGGGTAACTCCTATCATTTGGGTAGCAAGAGAATGTCCTGATGTGATGTAGAGCACAACGGAACATCTCGTAGCTGCCAGCCAGCTGACCCTGAAGTCATTGGAACTCTGCTATGAACAGAAAGGGGGTAATATTGGTCAAATACTCTGAAATATGTCCCAAGGAAAAAACAAAAATTACTGGAAACCTGATTTCACAATGATTCATTTGTGTTTGAAAATATGGACAATATAAACTTCCTGCTCCCAAGTATCAGTGAGGATTTCTATACACAAAAACACTACTGGGATGAGCAGCACAGAAAATCCTATAAAGGAGCAAGGTTAAACAACATGCAGCAAATATGACTCAGGAGCACCCAGGGTGAACATCTGATTATAATTGTATAAAATGAGACTCACACAGAGTGAAGTATAAAGTATAAAACATATAATGCGAGCAAATAATTAATATTGTATTAAAGCATTTTTGGAAAAGGTATGTTAGTTTTGGCACATCTCTCCTGAGATAGAGGTCTGGGAATCTTAATAATATTGTCCAAAAGTAGCTTTTATGGATGATAATACAACACAAGGGCATAAAAGACCATGTGGACTCCAAACAGTCTTAATAATGTATTATATATACTTCCTCATGCTTACAGACTTGTCTAAAGAACTACAACTCTTCTGGTGCCATATAAATATTTAATTACGATAACATAGAATATACTGATATTATATTACAACTGGGTATTTTACATCCTTCTTTCAAAATGGACTTGCTTTAGTTACATGCCAGCTCTGTTAGATTCACTGAATGTGTGTTTTCATGAGAGTAAGCAATCAGTACTCAGCTTCATTAAGTTTATATTTTTATACTTTCCACACTAGAGGAAAACATTATATTATGGGCAGAATTTAAATAATTGCTTAAAAGTTAAGAAAATGCTTCAATGCTTTTCTGACTAACAACAAATTTAAATATTTGCACAAATGGATTCATGCACTGAACTGATCAACAATCTTCCATTTTTTTTTTTCTAAAAACAAACCTCAGAAAATGCCATAACATATTTTTTTCTCTTCAAATAAAAACACCCCAAAAAAACAAAATAAAAATCACGGGTTTTATATGCAACGTTTCAAAATTAAGCTACATAGAGTGTTAACAGCCGACAATGTGCTGAATAATGACATCCAAGTTATTTTCTCAAGTAAAAAGTCAGATTCATGCATTTCTTAGAAAACTAATGGAATATTTTGAGCTTTTTAGATCTATCTTTTGCCAATAAAAAAGCTATTTCAAAAAGATTTGTTTGTGTACACATGGTATTCCTTCTGAATGCAATGAGTATTTCTGGAACCAAACAGTTTTAATACAGAAATGAAAAGTACCCTGTAAACCACTTTAACTAAATGCATGAATATTTATGTTGGTAATTGAAAAATTAAAATGTATAAGACACAACCCCCAAAAATGCGTAAGGTGACACCCATATTTCAGACTTTTAAGTTCAGAACAAACATTGACCAAATACTAAGGTAATAGAGAAGGATGCATGAAAGGTAGTTATATGGCTAATCATATAGTGATCTCCTGAAATATGTGCAAACTAATATGATATAGAGAGAACTATTGAGTTTGACTCCCCAAAAATTTTTTAACTAAATAAAAATTGTGTCCTATATGTCTATTTGTGTCCTATATGACAGTCCTTATTATAATCTTTATTTCTAATATTGATTTTAGTTATGTAAGAACAAATTAGATCTAAATTCGTTTTCATGGACCCAAACCAAGTCATTCTATCTGGTATGATTCTAAAGTTGCTTAATTATTTTTTTACATTTACACAGTGCAGTAATTTCACATTCTTCTGCATATTTAAAAGCCTTTTACAAATTATAAAGAGTCTACTGCAAAATTATGGGCACTAAGAACGTCTGAATAAGTCAATTTAGAAAATTGCTACTAGCTGTTTATTTGGAATACACTGGTGTGTCCCAGTAAAAAACATTCCACCATTGTCTTAATGGTGACCTATGCTGTGCTCACATGAATGGCTTGCTGGATGTAAAACGCAAATTCACATTTTCTTATGAAAATTTGCAATGTCATCTGAGCTTGAATTGTTTGTATTGTGATTGCAAGGTAAAAATCAGTACTTAAAACCCCCCACCAAACCAAGCCCAGGCATTTTGTGTATGATACTTTTTTCCCCCCCTTATAGCATGGTGACTGCCTGGCATGGTATGTTTGTTGTATTTTGGTCTGTTTACCACTATCTCCTTCCTCTTTTGAACTGAGACGTTACCTCCAAACTGAAGTGCTGTCTTGATGGCCAGAAGGAAAAAGATAACTTTCCATGGAGAGATCACTGTGTTTATTGAGCATTTGCAACTTAAACCTAAGTTTAAGGTGATAACAAACAAGGCTATTTGCACTATGGTGTTCAGCACCAGATAAATGCTGAAAATGGTTTGCAATATCCCACTATATATATGTGTGTATGTATATACATTATGTGTTACCTTGGATACAAGGCTTGCTCTGTAGGCAGCTAACTGCTTCAGATATTCCTTCTTGGCAGCTTCAGTTTTCTTTTTGTATACCTAAAAACAAAGAGTGTCACATTGGTAAATTAATCTGGTTTTGTTTTTATATATCACCGGTATGTCTCATGCATCTTCATAATGTCTTTCTAAGTAAACAGCCTTTCCTTCTCATATTGCTTAAAGAGTGAAATAATAAACATCAGATATTTTAAAGAAAATATTGTTTCAATGCTGAAACACCCTTTAGCTACCCAGCAGTACTGAAAAAACAGTATCACTCATAGCATCTCAGGTTTAATTGTTCAAAGTGAAGTGTAGGGCGTACTTTCAGATGGAACCTCTAGGGATGGGGGAAGGCAGGCGTGGGCCTATCCACTGGCTTCAACTTGTGGGACCAGTTAAAACACCCTGGGGAAGATGAGAATGTGCAGAAAGATGTTTGAGCTAAATGAAGGAAGAAATGACAGCACCAGACAGATGAGCCAAGAGGCTTTCTCTCTTCCCTGGGTAAACTGTTGGGGGCAGTCAAAGAAGCTTCATGGAGCTGCTAAGGATAATAAATGTTAGTCATTATCCCAGTCTTGATCCCATATCGGTCTCATTAACTTCTCAGGAGCATGTATCTATTTCTGTACATTTCTCTCAACTCACCAAATTATTTTAAATGTGGCATGTGCACAATCTTATAATAAAGACCTTGGAGAATCCCTTCAGTTTTGCCCAGATTTCAAGATCAAAGATTATTTGCAGGGCTAGGCAAGACCTCATAGCATCACAGTAACATGATGTTAGAAAAGCATATGTAGATATTTGGGGTTGAAAGTTCTCAAAAGAACCAGCGTCTGACCCATGGAGCCTAGCTAATGACTTGCTGTTAGCCATGTCAGTGACAGATTCAGGAACAAGTCAGCATTTCTCTTTGCAAATGTTGTCATGAGTTTCTCACTACTTCATGGGTTGTTTGTTTTTTTTTTCCCTAAAAGGGTAGATTTAGGAGTCATGCATGCATCTTGGCATCATGTGACTAAGTAGGACTGACTTCTTTGTTGAAAGCAAAAGCCTAAAAAACATCTAAGGGCTTAAAAGTGAGGTAGACAAAAAAAGGGAAAGAAAATTTACCTTTTATATTGGTGTTATATGTCACAATTTTTAAGTCATATGCCCGAGTTTAATTCATGTGTGGATGGGCATTTGGGATTAATATTATCACACAAAATGAATCTGCAGCTTTGTGTCTCTGCTGTCCACTTCTCAAGCCAAATGCACAACCTGAGCATTATGGAAAGGCTCCATAAGAGTAAAGACTATCCACCTTCCCCCTCCCATTCCACACTATCTAGTCACCTGGACTATTGATTGAAAGCTAAAAGTCAAGCAAAGCTATTTTGGAGGACAATTTTGGACTGTTGCATTGAATTCCACAGCTAAAAACACACATGAACATCTCCTCCCCAGAAAGATAAATTTTATGAAACTTTAAAGTGTTCTCTTTTGATCTTCCAATGGCTCCAGTAAAACCAGCAGTCCTGTAATGGAGAGGAGCTGGCAGCACAGAGTGTATACACAGAGAACAATATATTGCAGACTACAAAGTGAGAGTGGTAGTGTCAGGCTGGAACAATCCAGTACAACACCATTTTTATAAAGAATGTGTTCATGAAACAATTTTTTGTTTCACTGAGGCTTTGCTTTCAGACACAGAACAAAACTCAGATATGGGCTGGCAAAACACAGAGACTGTCTAAAAGGATTAAAGATTTTGCTTCCCAGGGAAGCAAAAGATCATAATGGAAACAGAGAAGTCTTAGGATTCTAAAATTGTAAATATAAAGACAAAGAGGGAAAAAGATTGGTTTTAGCTGGGCAAATGTATCTTTGCACCCTTGTAATTTCTCCAGATTAAGATAAATATATAGTGTTTGCTGATCTCCTATTGTTCTGGGAAAAAAAAAAAGGTAGCAATTTGCTTTAAAGTTGTAATTGCTTGTGATTATTAGGGGAATTACTATTTGTTTTGAAAATGAATAAAAAAATTAGTCAACAGTCTGTTCCTAGCTACTAAAAGGAATTCAGCTTGACCTACAGAACAAAGACTAAGTTATACTGCTTTGTATATTGTGATGCCTCTGCAACATTCTGATAGCCAACATAAAAAACAGAGCTGAACAAAGAATTTTACACAGAATAGTGTTCTTCAAAAGATCATGTATCTACTGGTTCCACATTGAGTTTTATTTTACATTACACAAATGCAAAAAAATAGACACTCCTGCTGTGCTTTTAGTCACAGCATAATTGAAAGAGTCCTCTGGGACCTGACTTTTCCTGCAAATAGTCATATTGCACAAGGTTACCTCAATATTATGAAGCTAACAACAATTCTGTAAATCTCCACCTAAAACATCACTATTTCAATGGAACATCACTGCACAGTTGTTATTTAATTATTTCCTACCTATGCATCTACCATGTTCAGTGTACACACTGTCCTGCACTCTTGACTCTTTTGGTGATTGAATAATAGTCACATGAACACCACATCTTGCCTGGCAATACAAATTTTAATGATGTAACAGAAGGCCATTATAATAAAAAAGTCCTTTTTTTTGGAGTGGTGGAAATTTTCAGATGACCCCAGTCCACTTTGATGTTTTGTATTGGCAAAAATAGTCCCTGCAGGCTGACTTGTCTGGAGGGTGATCAGCTCACCCCACCTGATCCCTGTTAAGGGCATTGGCACGTCCTCTGAGGACAACAGCTTGAGCTCTCACTGTCTATGTTGTCCTTTCGAAGGTTCCCCCTGTTTAGGTCAGCATACAAGTATGCTGATGATCCTCATGATGGTTTTGGAAATTCTGATTGGTCCTGGCTGACACTAAAAATTAGGCTGAATTCTGCCTGCCTGGGGAGTAACAGCATAGTAACATGAGTAGCAACAAGGTCCGGATGTCAATATTTTTCTCTGAAGGCAAATGAATTTACCCGGGCAGTGGATACCAGTTCACTGACTTCGTTCTAGACTGGACTTGCATTGGGGCAAGGCAAGTAGGGAGCATCTTCAGCATTTCTAGCAGCACCTCAAACAGGTATGAGCGCGTCAGCGGCTCCGCCCAACCTTTTTTTTTTTTTTTTTTTTTTTTTTTTAGTGCAGCTGTGAGAATTTTTAGCCCTAGGGCTTAAATAGTTTTATAGTAAGTGTAACAGAATTGCATCCTTGCAGCACTTTGGGGGAGGAAAAAGCGTTGTATCATCATTCAAGTGTGCTCTAGAAAATGGCAGAAGATCTTTTGAATTTCACACTTAAGACAGTGCCGAATTATGAAACACATCATATCCAACAATATATTTAATGTTTTTCCTGTATCAAGAAGCAGGGTTCTGTTCTTTTGTTTATCTATTGTGTATAGTGGGAATATGTAATTTTATTTTTAGCATCTTAGAAATCTCTTATAAGGTCATTTTCCTGTATTCCACCAAGCAAGCAACAATTATTAAATAAGTAACTTGACAGGAACATATAGTTATGGAATTAAGTAATTTTTATCTTGCTTTAATTCAATTAACATGATAATTGAATGTCAACTGATTGTCACTCAGGCAGTAAAGGCCCATTCTGATTCAGCAGCAGATTTGTTTCTCTATACAATATTTTATTTTTTATATCGTCCTAGTTGTAGAAATTGAATGTTGGCAGAAAAAAACCCATAATTTCTGTTTATGCAGGGTGGGTCAGTTTAATTTATTCTTATTCTTTTCAGCATGTTATAGAAACTCCAAAACACCAAAACTACATTAATTTGTCTCTAAATGGAACTTGCTGGCATTATTTTCCTACTGTGCTTCACAAATGCAAATGGAGACATCCTAATACACAAGTCCTTTTCTAATTGCACTTCCAAGATAGCTTCAAGTCTCCTTACTCTGTTTAGCAAAGTATGCAGAAATACAGAAGATACTTTCCAAAAGGAACAAGTATGAAACTCTCTTTGTGCATATCAATATATAAGACAGAATTTGAATTAGGCCACCAGGGAAAAAAACACTGTGGGCTCTCACAGCCTGGTACCAAAGTTTCACTTGGAAATAGAGAGGTGATGAGTTATAGGACAACCACTCACAAATACTAGATTTACCACATTAAAAACACAGTAGAATATCTGTACTTCTGTTTTATAATGCCAGCTTCTGCATGATTTGCTTTATGTATTTTAACTCTGTTTATTTTTTGTCTTTTTGGATCATAAATTCCTTGTGGCAGCCTTTGTGCCTCCTGTGATGTTCTATGTGTTCTATAATATGAAACTCATCACATATATATATCTGAAATATACCTGTAATGTCTTAAGCCAAGATTTTGTTCTGCCTAGCCATCTTTTCCCAATGAACTTCCTCTCAACTTGCTTATGGAGGATTATCAACACACCACAACACATTAGGCAGCAAGATTACTACCCTGCTCCACATGGTTTGTGCCCTTATTTCTTTAGGGGAACAGATCTCCCTTCCCCCAGTCATAACAAGCGCCAAAACAGGGACTCAAATGTCTGCAACAACGTCCCCAGTTTTGAGTATCAGGTGCTAATGGAAGATTACTGCTTGTGACTACAATCCCCTTTGATACTAGAGATGATACTAGAGACTTGGACACAATGAACTAGAACGACTGACAGCTTTAGGAGAAAAAGAGACTTTCCGAATTTGTGCCTGTAAAGTGTGCAGAAGCTGTATGTCTCCTAGTGACAAAGCACATTACAAAGAACCATGCTACTTCCCTGGCTTTGCCTAAATAGATGGTATGAGGATGACAAAGAAGGGGAAGTTTTCCATTTATCTTGTGAATATCTCCTTAGAGCTGACACTTGCAAGCAAGTTATATTTTTCTTTTTAAAATGATGTACAAGTGCCCACATTTTTTTCGGTGGAAGTGTTCCAGAACCACCCCCCCCAAAAGCATATGCGAAAATAGTAAATCAAAAGGCAGCATGACCGATTTTGTCTTCTTGGTCTCTGCAGTGTTATAACCCATGGGAGTGTCACTTTCACAGGCTACAGTTACAGGAATGTCATCTGATAAAATACAGTAGGCTGCAATCCAGAATTAAATTCCGCATTCAGACTGTCGTTCCTGGCCCTAAATACCTAGGCTTATAGAGAAAGCTTGTATTTTTTCCAAGTGGGAGACATATCTCTAGTTTTAATCGTCTGATTTTGCAGCAAAGGCACCTAGAGCTGCACACACTCATCTAAAATATGGAGAAAGATATTCCCACAGCAGTCAGAAAAAAATCCTCAGAATTGCTTAATGGATGCTGAAATATGTTACCATTTGTTTCTTAATCTAGGTACATACAGTAACAGAAAGAGGCCCAGGGCAAGCTATATGGCTCAGCAGTCTCTTTGACTGTAGAGCATGAAAAAGATACTGATGACATATTAGAAGCTTAGGGGAAAAAACTCAGTCTTTCTGGCATGTAGGGGAAAGATCACAGGCCAAATCCAGCTCTAGCACAGTGAGACTCAATAGAGATCACTGAAAATTGCAGCCATTTGTGCCAGGCCTAAATCTGACCTTATAGTCTTGATGCTTGCAGCTTATGTGAGCAGAACTGTACACTTTATCAGGGGCATGTTGAATGAAAGTTAGGTACAAAAGAAGTGACATTAAACATATGATTTATGTGGTGATTATTTCCACTTGCTGGTATTTTTTTTTTTTTAAAAAAAGCAAAGCTGTGAGCCTAAATGGAGGCATAGTAATTGGGCCTAAATCCAGTTTTGTATGCAAGTGACTTAAAGCCATGGTCCTATCAAGTTTGAATGGGGAAGAAGAATAAGCAGAAAATTAAGGCTATTATTTATGTACATTGCTATAGCAATATTTGGAATCCAGCGTCTTTTTGGCCCAGCTGCTTCCAAGTACAACAAGAAGGTGAAGACAAGTTAAAATCAACATTTCATGGCTTGGTGGCATTGTACAATATTTTCTTAGGAGTTGTGTCTGTTGTGTGCTGCAAATATTAGAAATCCACCCTGGCATGGGGTATCTGTTGCTGCCTTTGACTCCAGTGCTTCCAGGAGGCTGCAGGAGGACCAAGCTGCTCAGTGGGCTGGGCAGGAGGCAGCATATGATAGCCTGTGTTAGCCTATACAGAGTAAGCTGTGGCAGATCTGTGGTGGCTTAGGTGACTCCTATGGTGACATTAACTTTATATTTTTCTGCAACAGAGGGTAAGGTCTCCCATCTGGAGTGTACAGCACAGTCCTGCTCAGCTCAGCTCTGGGGTGCAGTGGAAGGTGGAAGGTGTCAGGTGCCAGAGGTTCTGCAGCAAAACTCCATTGCAAACAGGGGGCCTGACACTGCTCTCCTCTGGAGTCAGTGGAAGTTAAGGAGTTCAAGGGCTAGCCCTGTAGAAGCCTGGGCAATAGAATAATCTGAAGGTATAAATTTACATATGTGAACATATATATACACAGACATGAGTTGTATCTGCGCTTAAGGTGTGCCTGTTCTTGGCCCATTTGTGTTCCAGCTCATCAAGCCCAGATGCTTTCAGAGAAAGGGAGAAGGAGAATACACCAGGATGAGGAGTTATTTTAAACTCTCAACACACTCATCTAGAGCTTCAAAGGTTAGAGATGCAATTTCAGTACAGAATGGAGAAGAAAAGCAGCACATCTCCCAAACACACCTAAGACGCAACACTGGTAAAAGCAACTTTGCTGGTGCAGGTAGCTGGGAGGGGAGATGCAAGGTTGCTGTCTGTTGTGCCTATTCCTGAATCCATTTTGCTTATAATTCACTTTGGCCATGTGCACACACAGATGTGCATTCTCCTCCTATTCTCTTTTACAAAAATAAAACAAAGCTAAACCTTGTGTGGTTGTTTATCTACTAAACTGAAGGTACATTCTCATCATCTTACAAGTGTGTTAGCTATTCCTTGCAGATTGCTTCCTTAGCATGGAGAAAATTTTTATAAAAGGTCATTTTAAAGGGAGATAAACAAATGTCTGTGTGAGTATATGAGCATATATGAGTGAACAAACTGCAAATTTATGTTTAAAAAATGCTACAGACTGCCTTGACCTAGAGATCTGTATACCTTCTGGAGCTATTTCAGCAGCCAGTCCCCTGAACTGCCTGACATTCTGTCACCAGGCACCCTATATGCATGGCAATGCAATGGGAATGTGATGGCTCTTCCACCCATGGGATGAATGACCTCATTTGTCATGTCAAGTGATGGGACAGCATTACACCCAGGGAAGGCAAAGGAGCTGGGTTAGGGGTGTCCAGAGGCCAGGTGATGCCAAGACCTGTTGAAACACTGATCTTGGATCCACTTTCATCTGACTTGTGGTGTCTCACATCATAATAGAAGCTGTGGGCATGTGAAGTGTTGGCCAGCATTATTTTAAAGCCCCTCCTGATATACCTGATTCATCCCAGAACGGGATAATGGGCTGCTATGCCTAAAACTACCCTGTGGTCAAAAGAGAAATTTATAAAACATTCTTCTTTACTTTTCATGCACAAATCAGTTTGGGGTATTTTTAATGACCAAAATAGAAACCCCTGAAAGCTTGTGAGCTATAGCGACAATGGTAGCAACATCACAAACATTGACACTAATGTATTGGTAACATGCAATCCAAGTTCCATCAGATGTTAAAGAATAAACTGCAGCTTTTATCTAGTGGGTCTTTGAGCACCAATGAGGAGTAAATGATTTGATTTTGTGAGCTTTGAGGATTTGTCAGCTGCCTCATATGTATAATTCTGTCTCTTCATATTCCTGCTGCTTCTAATTTAGCAGGACAGGCTCATAATTGAAGCAAATTAACTATTTACACTTGCCACTTCTACCAGGGGAAGAGGACACATCAGCAGGAAAGAATGAGTGGGAAATTAAATTCTTCCCACTTGTGTCAGATCTGCCCTTATATAAACACATTAGCAGTAATTTCATGAGGCGTCAACCATAGAAATAAATACTGAGGGATAAAATAATGAGGTGTTGCTATTGAGCTGAACTGTTGCAGCTAATATTACTGTGTATGAATTATGCAGCTTGAAAGATAGCATCTGTTACAGCACTCTGACAGTTGTTTTACCTGCTTCTTCTGATTGTTAAGTTTTGAGTGCCCTGTGCAAATCTTCTTCCAGCTATAGGGCCAGGGCAACGTTTCAGTAAACACACAGAAACACACATACACAAGTACGCACACTAAGCTGTTCATAGGAAGCCAAACTAATTCCTGTTAGAATTCCAGTTAAGTTATTGAAGTTATACCAGAGATTAATTTTGTTGAATGCTGAATAGATGTTCAATTCCATTTTTAGAATAACAGAACGTTTATTAAGGTCTTTGGCTGAAGTTTTAAAGTTACACTAATGTAAACAAGAACATTTTGTTTGGAATTTGCCACATCTATTACAGCATTACTAGGACTCCAATTAGAAACGTAAGGTTCATTTAGTACATGCACGTCTGGTACTGATTTAAAATTACTTTCCTTTTTCATCTAAGGACAGAAAAGGACCTAAATAGCCCTTTTACCCAGTTTAAACCAGTGTTCTGTCTGAAAGCCAGAGACTTGACTGTTTAGCATGCTGAACCCTCTTTCCTTGGGGCTGTTTATCTCCCCTTTGCAGTAAAAATGTGTGCAAAGGGCAAAGATGTACATAAATAACCCATAAAAATGGGATGTACAGAAGTATAGTACTGACTAAGGAGAAAAAAGTGTTTGTGATCATGAGAGAGGAACTGGAAAAGTCACTGAAAAAAAAATCCCTGTGCTATGGCTACAGCACTGAGAATGTCCCTCAACATATTACTGCTACAGCTGCTTTCCATTCACAAATGTATTAATGTGAACAGTTTTGGAAAACATTAACAGTGAAAAATGAAGGAAAGTGCACAGTCCTGGCTTCTTATCTTGTGTAATTATTGTACTCAATTCAGAATTTGAGAAGAAACCATGACAAAGCTCACCATGACCACTAAAATTCCTTTAATTTTTAGACTTCTCTGCATAAATAGGTTTAGACGAACAAAACACAGGCACACCCTAGCATTGTTTGCAAATGTCTCTTTTACAAACAGACATTAATGGGAACAGTTACAACATAAGACCCAAAAATGCCAATGTCTTCACACTGTAAAACGAGAGGGAAGTACACTGTTATCTGCTTTAATCTAATAAATTGCAACATTCTCATGGTAAGAGTATCAGAGTGCAATCCATTTTAAGTATAACACTCCCCTAACTTCAGTAGGGCACCCAGCATCAGCTAGTTCATAATAACATTTCCTTTTTTTTGTCATTCAAATCCTATTTTCTCAAACAACACTTTCCTAATTCTTCACAGTTTGAAAAACATATGTGGTTATTGAACAAAGCATTTCAAGCTACAGTCTGTCGAGTTATCACAATTTCGTTGCAAAGCATTGGACATACATGGAGTGGTTACTCCACTGAGTTTCTATACCTTTATTTATTCTTTGGTCAATCTTCAGGAATAAACAAGAATTCTATGTATTTCAGAAAAAAAAGGCTCAGATCATAGGAACAAAGAAGATTTCAGTTTAATACGAAAACATGAGGCTATTCTTCTCTCTCAGTAGCTGCATTATGCTATACTTTCTGATTCATTTATATTTACTATTTAAATAGTAAAAGGATATCCAATTTGGGAAACATAATTTGGAAACACAGTTCTATTTAAATTCCAGAATAAGCATTGGCTTCCAAATCATAAAAGCCAGAAGCTTTATGATAACTGAATCCTTTTCAGCAAGTATAATTCGTCAATAAAGTAGTCCTCTAATGTTGTTATTGTTTCTTTATTTAACTATTTTTGAATTTCTGAAGCTCCTTTAGCGCCAAATACCAAATGCTACATTAATCATTTGTATTTTTAGAGTCCAATTTTCCTACCAGAGACATAGGTTTCATAACAGTTTCTAATGCTCTGGATCTGAAAAATTAGGCCTTTAAAATACAGACTATCTAGTCAGTTAAGATGTCTGGTAATCATTCCTTTCGACATTAGATTCTTAATTGAATAAAAAATGAGTTTAAATTTATCCTAGAAAAAAGGATTGTGAATTTTATTTTTTTTTTAAAGGGGACTAGCTTTTATTATTTTTGTACAGTGTTAAATTAGAAAGGTCTTTGGCATGGAGTTCTAAAATTTTACTTAATAGATGATAATGAATAGGCAAATGAAGAGCAACAAAGATATAGTAACCCAAACTCTTGGAAAAATTGGTTTAAAAACATTGTTGCAGCCTTTTTTTTTTTTCATGGATGTGTCATGTGGATTCCATAACACATCATTCTGCTGTGTTTCAACTTAAATTAAGAACAGAGATAGGGAAAATAAATTTTGTTCTGCTGTTTCAGCATAAGACTTATTCAATTATTGTTTTCAACTATGAATAGGAAATTGAAATTAAAGCTGGAAATTCAGGATTTTATGCAGTTTTCTTAAACAGAATTCTATGGAAATACATCAGTATTCTGGAGGTAGTACTCATATGAAAAGCTCAAAGGAAATGTGCATTTTACAGTCTTTTAGTTTTATCTGTATTACATGATCTTAGACCATTATTCATGAAGTCAAGTTTTCTGAGTTGTAAGCAGAACAAATACTATGGAAGGAGAAACGACAGCACTGCAACAGCCACAAATTAAGAGTCTGGATAAATAAATAATTTTTTGGTTGGTGTCATCACTAGAGAAATATATGTCAGCTAGAGAGACAGATGCTGTAAGTCCAGGTCTTGGCCTTTCACCATTTCAGGGAAAAAAAATTGTATGTCCAGATTTCAAGAACAGGGAATGATTTTGGACAACAATATTTCTATGGGGTAGAAACCATTTTAAGCCAGATAGCAGAGTCTATAGTTTCTCAGCTTTGGTCAGAGGTCCTGGCCAAGCACAGCAGGGGCAGCAGGCTGCTTCTTGCATCTTTGGGCAGCCTGCTGAGCAGTGGTTACTCTTGGTGTGGCTCAGAGCATTGTCCCTCCTACAAGCTGGAAGGTATGTGGAACAAAGAGGAATGGCATTAAAACTTCTGTACTTTTTCTGGGTAAAAAATGAGCCAACATCATCATGATCCCAAAAAGTAACATTCAGCTACAGAACTGTTGTACTAGGAAGATCTAAATAGCCTGTCAGATCTAGAACATTGGCCTTTGCTGGTCATATTAAAAAAGGGAGAAGAAAGTGACAACACAACAAAATAGCTAATGTGCCAGGCCAAGTGACTTCTCTGATCCCTGTGTTCAGAAAGTTACCTTTCCTCAAGCCAAACATTACAAATACTGGACAATGGTGAATACTAGATAGGATAAGCCTGTTTTGTTTTTTTTTTTTTAGGTTTTGGGTTTGTTTGTTTGTTTTCGTTTTGGGGGGGGTTGGTTTTGTTTGTTTTGTTTTGTTGTTGTTGTGCTGCTTTTTTTTTTTTTTTTTTTAGTTCATCAATGAGTGCCAAATCTTGTTTCTTATTACACTGTTATCTTTAACAGGGATCTAGATGTACCTACACCATTTGATTATTAACAAAGTAACCCTTTTTTTCCAAGCCCAAGTTATTTTACATACCTAAAAATGATAAAGAGATTCTCCTTTAACTTTTGGTCTTATTAGCTATAATTCTGTAGTAATAATGTGTGAATGAATGAGATTCAGTTTAGTACCAGCACACATGCACTCCCTGTGTTGATATCGAGATATCGACCCTGACCCAGGTCTCCTGCAGACAATATAACTCTCACTCAGTGTATCCTTTCTTTCCCTACCTGTTTCCTTCTTAAAGCTCCCATTTCTTTGTCAATCCAATCCATTCTATTGGCATTTAGTAAAAATACAGCCCATAACAACAGAAGAGCAATGGTATGCCATAGTGAGGATGAATGGTATTTGCCAACTGTCAGCACATGAACACAGTGAGCTTCCAGAGTTGCCCACTTTTACATAGCATTTGACTGACTTGAAAGGATTTCTGCAAAGGTGCAGGTCCAGCTCTGCCGACTTTGTTGCAGAACAAGGCTCTTCTATGGACCATAGACCTAACTGTGGGCTGTGATTTCCACAGCCCACACATATGCTAGAGGATACACCAGAACACTATTCACTTGCCAGTGTCCACCCTAGGTCTCTTTGGGTCTACACATAACTGATTTCTCTGGGAGCAAAGGTAAGCTCAGTTTCCCTCCTGGCATTGTGGGATCATGGGGCAGGGAAACATCTGCAGCTGGGAGCTCAGATATATGTCAGGTCCCACTGCACAGGCCTAAGCTTTGGCAGCAAGATCCTCTTACACCACGGTGTCAATACACAGGACAATGCCATCATAAAATCCTAGGACCACTACTTTTGGAAAAAAACTATCCTAAATATAATCCTAAGGCTTGTGTCACACCCCAAAACTAAGAAAAATTTTTTACTGGTTTCATAAAGAAAAAAATGAAACTATGCTCCCCTTATCTCAGTCTCTTTAAATCATATTCCTAAGACGTCACATATTCAAGTTTCATCCTGGCAAACAAAAGAAGCTGCCTACAGTGCTTAGATGACCCTGATAACACTTCCCTGAAACAAAGCCTCTGAGCTATAGCACATATTGTACCTGTTTTTGTTCTTCTCCTAAGCCGTCCCACATTGAAGCTACAATTTTAGAGACTTCACCGAAAGTAGCATTGGGGTTTTGGCCCTTGATGGCTGCTTGAGTGTCTCGAAAGAACAATGCATAGGCAGACACAGGTTTCTGTGGCTCATTTGGGTCCTTCTTCTTCTTCTTTTTGGGAGTTTTGGGTTTCTTTCCCATATCTGAAGCAGGTCTCTTCTCACCACCATTGACCTGTAACATAAAATTAGAAAAGTACTATAAAAAAAAGCCAATTTAATTAAATCAATTGTTACAGCCTCTGTGATACAAAAATACTGGATTTTGCATGCAAAATTGAAATTTTTGTTGCCATCTTTGTTAATCCAAATGTTGACACTTTCTGCCTTGGTCTCATGTATAAAACTCACTGCAAGTATTTCCAATTATGCAATCTTTTTCCCTTAAAGTGCTTTCTATTTTGCTTTCATATAATTGCTAGAATCTCTTTTATAGTTCATCTGGTCATTTTTTCACCTTTTATGAGTTTTATTGCTAATGGCTTTAACTTGTATATAATTAGAAAAATCAAATGAAATTGGTTTCTCTATAGCCTGACTTTCAGTTCAAGAACACTAGCCACCTGCAGACAGCAGGAACACTGTCATTTCTACCTTTTGTTTATTCTCACTCTTCCCCAGAGTGACCCCAGACTACTGTTCAAATCAATTTCTTCTACAGCTGGTAGTACACCTTCCAGGGACTTTGAAGAGAATCTGACTGTGAATTAAACAATTAAAGTTACAGACATTCCCCTACACACCTTCTAATTAAAGTCTGAAGAAACAAAGTTTTACCAGTATAGACAGTTTAGAGCCTGTTGAAGGTTCAGTTCTGATCTGTGTGGATGTAGCTGCATAGGTTTTTCATCTGTTCATGTAAAAGCAAACAATTTGGGGAAACAAGTGAAAGAGATGTGGTGTGTGGAGGAAAGTTCATGTGCATTATTTATGTACCACCTGAAAAAAAATGCACATGTGCATTTGTGCAAATTCCAAAGTACCCTAATTTCCTAGTGAAGCTGGTGAAGGGCCTAGAGCACAGGGCTTGTGAGGAGCAGCTGAGTGAACTGGGTTTCTTTATCCTGGAGAAAAGGAGATGCAGGGGAGATCTTATCTCTCTCTAGGAATGCCTGAAAGGAGGTTGTATCAAGGTGGGTGTTGTGGTCTTGACAAGCTAGAGAATGAGAAGAATGAGAAGAAATGGCCTCAAGTTGCACCCGGAGAAGTATAGTTGGATTTTGGGAAAAATTTATTTACCAAAAAGGTTGTCGATCCTGGAACAGGCTGTCCAGGGAAGTGGTGGAGTCACTCTCCCTGGTGGCATTTAAAAGATGTGCAGATGTGGCACCTGGGGACATGGCTTAGTGGTGGACTTGGAAGCGTGAGGTTAAGGGATAGACTTAATGATCCATGACTTATAAGCACATAAAGGGACACTGACCCGATTCTTCAACAGATTGGAACTCCATAGCAAAGCAGATTCTCTTGATATGATCACTTAATTTACTATACCTGTAGCAATGATATGTGATCTTACAAGTGGTTTCAAAGGCTTTTTTCTTTTGTAGGCTTGACCAAAGTAGTGTGCATCATAAGTGTTTTGAACTATGAGAAGATCAAGAGCATAAAAGGTATCCTCTAGGCTAAGGATCTACCAGGCATGACTTCTTTCACTTCCTTGTACTATTATTTTTTAATAATGCATATCAAGTGGTACAGAAGAATAGAGGTGTTCAAATCAGTGGAACTGCATGAGTAAAATGGCTGTAAATCCTCATTCTGGGATAAAAAGCTTTTTTATTTTTCTATATGCATCACTGTGTGGTGTCCAACAGAAGCCAGGTGACTACAGTGAACAACTTGGATCTCTGTGGCTTACTAAAAACAGCAACAAAGTGATGACAAGAATTTGAAAATGAAATTGATTGTTTCCTGGGCATTAAGTTACAATAGATGCATCTTAAATACAAAGTTAATGGACACACAGGCTATTGGCAGCAGGAAAAACAGAAGCAGTGTGCTACCTGTTATTAAATTATCCAACTTTTAGTCTCTTGCTATTATTTCATTCTACAGGGTACAGAAAAGTACCAGTTAAAGGATAATTAACTAGGGCTCCCTAGTTAATTTGACATCAGTTTAAACTCTTTAGAAGTCCTGTGCAAACTCATGAGCAAGACTGAAAAATAGTTTGTTCTATGGTTAGAATTTTACCTCTGATTTGTTAAAGTTTTCCTCTTTTCAGAGTATTTTTGAACGAAGGAGATTTTAAAGCTCTCTGTATGATAGGATACCACATTACTTCAACTACCCTTAAACTAGGTGATATACTACAGAAACTGGTGTAAGATGCCTTCTGGTAAGTTGTTCTGCAAACATCTCTAAAACCTTATTCTCCAGCCTTAATGATCAACACACTTCAAAAACCCATTGTCAAAAACAGAGTACTCACAGGGGAAATTCTGTTTGTCTTATATGAAAACAATGAAATAAAAAGAATACAAGAATTCTGGTACTAATAACCTTGCAAATGGCTGGGATGATGGCCTACCTTATGCTCCCATCAGTCTATCAGCTTCATAGACTCCACTTCTAACCACCAAAGCAGAGACAGATGGAAAATAAAATAAAAACCATATATATTCTGCTAGGCATAGACTTGTGCCTCAAAAT
This sequence comes from Xenops minutus, assembly GCA_035221455.1. Lineage (NCBI taxonomy): Eukaryota > Metazoa > Chordata > Aves > Passeriformes > Furnariidae > Xenops > Xenops minutus. Next base: position 113,348,030 of record JAWWEE010000074.1, read on the forward strand.
CCCTGGAGGTGTAGTTAGCTCATGGTAATCCACCTCCTGTCTTGGCTTATTGCTTAATTATGGTGATGTATTTAAGTTATTTATCACAAGAAAGCAATAATCTTTCACTTTAAAAAAGTGTACATTAACCATGTTGCACATATAATAGATCACAAGAATATCTAGTGTAGGATTTAAAACTATCAAGTAAGGCACATCGTTGATATCTAAATGTCCCTTGAGAACTTGGAAAATGTCTATAAGCATATTTAAAATAAACTGCAATAGTACCAAAGCCTTTAATGGAGCTAGGAGAGCTTTTTTATGCACACTATCTTGCAGTAATCGCTGTAGTTTAAAATAGATTTTAATCAAGCACCATCTGCATAATAGGCTGAACAGACAACATAGAATTCTACGTATAACTCCTATCATATAAAGTAAATATTGTAAAACCTCTTCCACATAAAGAGAATATGCTGCAGCAGTTCTTTAGTAATTGTGTTTCTGTTATTTAATTCTTGCAGTCCTTTCACTATGTTCCCTCTAAAATACATTATTTGAATTTCTCTCATAAGTGATATGCAAATGAGCATGGAAGAAAACCCTGTTATCCATCTATGAAGAAATACTTATTTACAAACCAGTAATGTTTCCAGCAGCTCACAATTATGCTTGGCAATAACCAAGTACATGTTTAATGATCCAACAGTATGAATTATGGCAAGAATTACATAAAGGTAATATTCCAATGTTGAGGTGGTCAGAATAAAACATGTGCTAAGTGGCTGCTTTGTTTAGTATGTTTTTATAGTTAGTTACAGCTATTGATTTTTAAGTTCTCCCCTTTTTCTTCTTCTAACCACAGTCCCACATGTGAGATTTAGAAAAATTAAGAAGATTTAGTGATGTACACCCCGTGCAGAGATGATATCCTTAGTCAGAGGCTACATTTCACATTTCCATGGACCTAGCAGCTTTCTGACTGTATATCTAGCCTTACATTTATGCTACGGTTGTCACTGATCTTATGGTCAAGCAACCTCAGCTGTCCTGCTTTTAGAACAACATCAAGTAGAGAAACTGAGCCCTCTATAATGCAGCTCCTTTCCCTTTTTTTTTTTTTTGTGAAATGGAATATAGAACAGCTGAAGTCTGAACAGCCTATATGAAAAAGTCTTTATGAGAATGAGTATTGCCAAAAAGTATTTAGCAGCTGCTGCCATTAGTTCTGTGTATGTTGGATAAGGCTTTGAATATTTATCAGAGAATGAACGTCCAAGAATCTCAGCACATGAACAATTATATTACTTTGTAAAGTTTCCCTACTACTAGAATTTGGAATACATTAGCTGAAATGGTCATGTTTTTAATGCATGGAAATCAGTGTTTCATAAGGATACAACTATATTTTAGTCCAAAGGTATATAATGTACGTATTTGTTTACACTTTCCATCATGCTCTTTCTAGAAGTTCATGTAAACATGAATAGAACATAGAGATTTCTGTATAGTTTTTCTCTAGATAGAAATACATATAGTTGCTAGGGAGCTGTCTACCAAACATGCTTTCAAAAAGCCAGTGGCTGGGCTTTCAGCTGGTGTAAACTAAAGAAGGATATCTGACACTGAGGTGATTTTCCATTTGAAAATGTACTTTGTCTTTTTGATCAATGTTGGTACATAGGCAGACATCTTCTCCTGCTGGTTAAACAGGGAGAATCTCACTGTTACAATTAACAATATGGTGAATTCAGAAGGAGTTGTTTTTTTGGCAGCCTTCATGACAGGAACATCCTACTGACTCCATGAAGTGAGCTCCACCAGCTCCTACAGGAGTGGAGCACGTGCACCTCTACTGAAGGACTGACTAATGAGGTCTGGCCCTCATTTATTAAGTAATACAACACATCTACAGGATAGTTTATAAATCAAAGAGAAACCACCAAATTTAGCAAAGTTATATTCAGGTAAAAGATAGAACTTTTCACAACAGGCAGAACAACTGGTTTATCTCTCCCTGTCCCCACTCAGTGCCTTCTTTCACTCGAAAGAGAATTTCTGGAGCGAGAACATTCACAGGCCCTTCCAAAGCAAGCCTGAAAAAATGTAATACTGTTGTGTCTGGGGAGAAAAATCTCCAGAGAAAACTGATTTATTCGGAGTATTTATATCCATTCACTTCCAGGAAGAGCAACGTGACAAAGATACAGAGTGGAGAGTTTTAAATCATGAACTACAACAATATGCTAACGCCTTAGGCTGATCATTCAAACTCTCTTGCCTTTTACAGAAGGAACTGCAGCATTGGACCAGGTGTTCCAGCCCACTGCCTGTCTCCAGTGATGGTCAGCCTCAGTTGTTTTCAGGAAGACATAAAAAATCCCACAGAAGACATGCAGAACATTATCTGCTCCCCATCAAGCTTTTGTTTAAACCATACTAATCAGAGAAGAATTTAAACCCTCTGTTATTATTAACCAAATTTAATATCCTTTGAAAGTTTTCTCTTAGCAGAGAAATTATAATTATGGAATTTTAAGGCAATGTATCTACTTCACCATCCTGAATTAAATTTTGTGTTGCACATTGTGCCTTTTGTCTTCTTTCTCTGCTTAGACTGAGCATGAGAGAATTTTAAAGAGTTTTCCAAAATAACATGCCTTGTTAAAAAGTTGAACATTGTACAAACTTTCACAAAGTACCAAGTTTTCCTTAGTCTATAGTGTTTTGTACTTCTCTATTGAAAACAACAGTTTCAGATAACTACTGCTTGCATGAAACCACACTCCTACAACTTTTGCTAGTACAAAGTGCTACAGTGAAAAAGTACATGAAAAATATGGGTGAAATAACTGAAATATTTGAGAGAAACAGAAAGGAAATCTTAATAACTTGAGTGCATGTTTTCTCCAGAAGTTCAGAGCATCTTGCACACTCCCACCAATATATGTAAAAATATTAGCAAGCAACAGGAGTAGCAAATAAATTATTCTCAAAAAGTAAAGGCTGCCTGGAATTATTTTTACATAGTTATATTCTAAAGTCTCCTTCAGTAAGGATGTGCTCATTTAAAATGTATGAATTATTCAGTAATTTTTAAAACATAAAGTTTGTGAAACCAGGAGAATGTCCTGAAATAAAACTTTTGAATCAGAATTTATTCAAAATGCAGTAAAACATATGTCTCCAATTACATGATTATTGTATAGCTTGAGGCATGAAAAACAATATAATTTGAAAACAAATCAGACTTACATTTCTTGACTGGATTATACCTCCTCACTGACTCACAATATGTTTCCTTCACATTCCTTGTGAGTCTGAAACTTTTCCCCACAAGACATGGCTGTGGTACACTACATGACACACACTATACTGCTGGAGTGCTCTGACTGGACTGCTGTTTTGTAGTGACCATAAAATAGAGCTAAAGAGGTTCTCAATTTCATTATGCTCTACTCCTGATTTAAGGGATGACTTTGTGCTAAGTCCCAATCTTTCTGTCTCAGCTTTTCTGTCTGCAAAATTAAGATATTAGACTTGTGTATTTTTGGAAGGGTTTCAGGATTTTGGGAGATTTTTCCATGCAAAACCTGCTATAGAGATGGACATTTATTCTTTGAAGAAATTTATTATGTAAATTACTCATCATTTTATGCCTGTACTGACATTAAAATGAAGCTTAAACATGTTATGATGAAGTGTCATCACCTCTCAAAGCATAAATGCATAATTGGTCTTCCAGGTTTTCCAGGTAAGGCTTTTAAAGTTCATAGGATCTTTCTGTTCTGGTTGCTATGATGTTCTGTTTACTCATCCTGTGACCAAGTAGCAAAGACTAGCACATTGCACAGACTGTTCATACTTTTTATAGCAGTAACTTGATCTTTAACTGGGAACAAACATCCCTGCTATGCAAGTGACAAAACTCAACCCTTATATTAAAGTCCTAAAGAAATTACTATCCCTTGAGTGTTTAACAGGATTCCAATTTGCTCTCATTAAGAGGAATGATGTAATTTACTCCAGCTGCCTGAAGAATTGACTGGATATTTATAAGTTCTGTATTCATAACCCTTTATTCACTTCAGTCAACCACCAATAATATATAAAATATCACCTTAATAACTGTGGCCATATGATTCATTTAGCAGGTCCTAAAAATATCCACCATTTACATAGTAATCCTAGCATCTAAGCCTACCTTAGAGCTATCTTCTCCTTCATCTTCATGGACTGAACTGGATGGTGAAGGAGTTGCAGATTTGCTTCCAGGTGGAGAGGGCGAGTTGTGAGGAACACTGTTTCCACCCATATTCAAACCAAGCTGTGCACTGAGCTGGGACTGGTTAATAGTAGTCAGCTGCCCATGCTGCATCATTCCTGGCTGCCTAATATCTGCAGGTTGAACCCTTGGCCTCATGGTTGCCATCTGAGGATGGGAACTATACTGGGCTCCTTCTGTATTCCGTAAATCTTGCATCTACAAGAGGAAAAAAACTGCATTAAGCATATCACTAATAAAGTGTTCTGTTCTTTTAGTACTCAGTTGGCCTGATCGGCTGTGTAAGTCTTAAAGGAAATGGCAAGTACTTAAATAAACATGTAAATACTGGAAATAAACCGAGTAAGGATATGATTGACATTTGCATAACACTGACTGTTATAAACTATTCAGGCTCTAGCCTCAGCCCTTGGGAATAGCAAAAAAGCAATGAAAGCTTGTTTTTTTAATAGAGGGAACAAAAGGGCACTGCTTTCTGTAACTGCACGTAGAGTATTTCTGAAATGCTAACAAACAGGGACAGGTTGGCACTCTGAAGTTCAGACCTAGATCAGAACATGAACATCCTCACAATACAAGACAATTTCCAGATCCTGCTTTTTTGAACACAAAAATCCTGTGTTTGTAAGTTGTAAATTTGGGAGCTGCAGAGTTTGGGTATCTAATGTTAGGTCCAAATCTCTTTTGTCTGGTGCTGCCCAATGAGATACTGGACTTTTCAAGATCCAGACCACTGACAAGAAGGATGCATTGGTAGACTGAATAAAGGGTTTCTGAGTTGATTTACTGCTAAGACATACATGAATGGAAAGTTCGGAAATCGCAGGATTGACAAATGAATCCATTGTGCTATGTGGGTCACTGCTTCTTAGCATTAATGAGACATACTATCTTAATGCAAGCAACAAATTCAGTCCCTCCAAGGATAAGAATTAAAAGCACTGGAGGATGAAACTCCTTTCTTGTCCAGAGGTCAAATGTACCATACACACAGACCTCAGCAGAGTGCTTGTAACATCTTTTCAGTATACTCATACAGAAACTCAACAAATAGCAAAGAGTATCAGAGAGAAGCTCAGATTTAAGCTAAGGTGTTCTGTGCATGATTTCACATTGAAGTGTCAATTCAGAGTTCAAAAGAAATAGATATAGTTGTCTTTCTGTGGATCAGACAAATACGCTGTATATATGAAGTGGAATCTGACAGGAGCTATGATTGTGTAAGTTCCATTATGATGAGGACATGTGTTAATGGTTCAATATATTAACATAGCCACATTTATTCTACTGTCAGTATTTGTTAGACATGTTACGTGAATTATCTAAAGATCACTCAGATTTTATTTTTCTTTAAACCTTTTACAGCTCATGACTTTTATAACCTATCTCTCACTCATACACACACTCCTATATATCTCAGCAATCTGTAAGATATCTTTCAACTAGTAACACACAGAAAAAAAGTAAAGATAAAACTGTAACTTCACCTTTTCTCTTATTATTGATAGTGTAAAAATGTATCAATTTTAGGGAGATTTTTTTTATGAGCTTAGGGATTGATTTTTGTAAAGGTGACTGCTTGGCAGTAAATCAAACTAATAATACCATTAGTTATGGCATACTTACCACTTTACCTGTACTTGTGTTCCTGAAAAGCATTTGAAATGGCTTCTGACAATGTGACATCACAATAGGTATTTACGATGTTTTAGGAATTAATAGTTTTTGCTAAAAAAGAGTTATAGACACAAACATGTTTTTCGAGTTCATTTAATGACTACTAAAACACAAGAGTAAAGCAGTGGAGAGAGAACAGTGGATGAAATCAATTGAAGGCTGAAATTTGAATCCTAGTAGACATATTTTTAAATTACTACTGATTTCTTGGTCCCTTCTGTCCAGTATCAGCGCCCCTCCTCATCAAGCATATTAGCCTTGAAAGCTATCATTATCTCTGCCTCTAGCAGACAGCCTCTACCAAAACGGTTGTGCCCATGAAGCTGTAATTCCTGCTCGGCTGTTTTGGATCCAGCTGCTGAGCTGGGCAGCAGTTTGGGATGTGGAGTGGGAGTGTGGGCTCTCTGGGTCTTCTTGGCCAGCTCGAGGCAAGGAGGCAGGGGATGGAAAGCCACACAGTCCCTTGCCTGTTGGGCACAGGGAGGCATAACCCTCCCCAAAGCCCTCCCTTCACCCTGTCCACAGTGCTCGTGCTTCAGTGTGGATGTGTGCCTTCCCCAAGGACCCCCCACCCTGCAGGGGCTGAGCCCACACCTCCCTGCTTGCAAATGCCTTCAGTTTTCAAGGGCAGGACTGCATGGTGCTGAATACAACTCACCACAAAAGGCTGCAAAAGCATAACTGCTTTTTAATAGGAATAAGCATCCTAATGATTTTATGACTCTAGGAAGGAAACAAACACCATCTGATACTCCTAAGTCTTATGTTTAATGACCTTGCAAATTATCTACTAAAAGCAGGACAAAGGTTACAATTTAAATTACTTTTTTTCAAGTAAAATACAATACAGTTGCTTTAATTGATGCACTGGAAGTTCCATGTGAATATGAAGAATTTCTCTACTGTATGTGCGACTGAGCACTGGAACAGATTGCCCAGAGAGGGTGTGAAGTTTCCCTCACTGGAGATATTCAAGAACTGTTTGGACACAATCCTGTGCAATGCGTTCTAGAATGATCCCAGGCTGGACTAGGTGACCCCTGTGGTCCCTTCCAACCTTACCCATTCTGTGATTTTCTTTTATTCAAAAAGACCTCTCCTTTATTAAAAACCCTTAATGTGAGATTCAAATATTATGATATAGATAATATCAGATAGAGAACATTCTGTGTTTGTTGTCTTTAAGCAACACATATTTTTAAACAGTCTGTGATACAATTTTAGGCCCGTCACTGAACATGGACTGTGTTTTCAGATAATACAACATCAACCAAACAGTACTGAATGCATCCCCATAACAAACACACATCTGTCTGTCTGTCTGTCTGTCTATCTATCTATCTATCTATCTATCTATCTATCTATCTACCTATCTATCTTTGCAAGAGAACCCTTCAGTAGGGAAATGCTGAGGACTGGAAATGAGGTGGTGCAGTAGGAAGAAACACAGTATTTTTCTTTTGACATGAATTCAGTTTGTCTTCTGAATTTTTAAATCAGATGAACACCAGGGACCTTCAGAAAACCAGGTGTAAACAACAATTTGATTTAACAGTACATGTGCTCTTTTAGATGTTAAGCCAGAATCCTATGCCCCCCTTGGGAGTTGCTTGCAGACAACATGGTAGTGTAAGCTCATTGTACAGAGCTGTGGATCCCTAAGGATCCACAGATGTGTTCCACATCTGCAGATTAAGCTTCTAGCCCACTTCTTTGCCATGCACTGCAGAGGCTGGTTTCTCCCATCTTGCCCTTTCCAAGTGAAAAAGTGGGATCGTCTATGAAAATGGAAAAAGGAAACTGCTTATTCCTTGAGTAAAAAAAGGCAGCTAACCACACAAATGTGAAAAGCTGTGAGGCTACACCATGGAGAACATGTGATGATGAACCTTCAGGTTTCTGAAGGATCAGCAAACAAAAAACTGTCCCATCCTCTCTGCTGGGTTCAAGAACAGACTCAGCCATGAAAACTACACACTTGAGTCATTGCTGAGATGTGATGTTTTGCCCCTGTTTCAGATGCCGTGACAACACGTCTCTGCAGGAACAGTGACACTAATCAGACACACTCTGTCAACATTACATGCAAAGTAGGACAAATTTCTTTTAAATTACTTCAAAATAGGAAGCTTCCTATTCCTTGTTTCTCCAGATGGAGTTTTACAAAACCCACCTATGTGTAGCTGTGCTGGAGCCATATTGAGCATACAGAGGCAATATTGCAAACACACTCCTGACAAATGCAAAGCTAAATACAAATCCTGATGGATGGCAGAATCCCAAATGGAAGAACAAAGTTAAAGAGTTTTGAGCATTAAAGAGGATAAGGACAGTCTTAAACTGATATCTTCAATGGACTCTATGATGAGGTAATAATGATAATATCTAGTACTTTAATATCATTCTCCATCTGTCAGTTCCAGGATGTTTCACAACTTGTATTATAGTCAGCTTTAGAACACGACTGGTTTTATTTTGGTTTTACTAAAGGGGAACCTATGGTACATTTCTTTTCATGGCTATTTTTTTTTTCTGTTTGCATTTTGCTTGTAAGCAGAAACTGAGCATTCACCCATGAAGGTGTATGACACCAGTAAAAGGCATAGCACAAGTCACTAATTCTAAGGTGTGTAGCAAAACTCCTTACTGACATGGATAGTGCAAAACCAGAACACGGTTGTCTGTCTGAAAATGAGCTCCTACTGCCCTGCTCAAAGCTCCTCAAGTACTAAGAATAAAGCTAAAGCACTGTAAACATCAGACCATCGTTCAGCCCAACAGCTTAAAGTAAAAACAAAGTAAAGCATGGAGTGCAGAATACAGCGATATCACTCTTGTACAGAAACATCTTACTGCAGGACAATGTGAGTACAGAGTCCTAATCACTGAATCACAGAAAATAGTACTAGAAGGGACCTTAAAAGGTTATTTAGTCCAACACTATCTCACAGCAGGATTAGCTATACCTAAATCATTTCTGACAGATGTTTGTCTAACCTCTTCATAACCTCCCTAGGCAATTCTTGTGCTTAACTATCCTTACAGTGGAAAGGGCTTTTTTCCATAATGTCTCACCTAAATCTCCTTTGTTGTAATTTAAACCTACTACTTTTTTTCTCTGCTCCCAGTGGACATGAGGAATGTTTTTCTCCTTTTCTTTGCAGAAAATATGTACACACTGGAAGGCTACTATGATTTTCCTTTCAGTTTTATTTTATTTTTTTTTTTAAACTAAACAGCTAAACCTGAAGATTGAAAGACTTTGTTCATATGCTGTGTTTTCTACGCCTCTAATCATTCTTCCTGCTGTCCTCTGGACTATGTCCAATAACCTTCATCTTTCTTGAAATACTGTCCTCCAAAGTCCACAAAACATTCTTATCTGACAGAGTATTCAGACAGAATCCTTCATCTCTCAGAGGATACAGCACATAGCAATAAAAACCCTCAAAACTGAATTATCTGCCTTTTTGATACAAGCTAGTTAACCCATGAAAGATATAGAAAGAACCAAATTGCAGGACTCTTAACTAATGTCCCAGAAGGTGGCTTTAGGAAGCAAAAAAATTCTTCCGAGAAGCATTAGACAGGCAGTTTCAAATGGAATATGCTGTTAGCAAAATAATTCACATTATTTTTCTTGTTATAATTAATAACTGTGAGGCAACCTCTCTCTGAAAAGTCACAGAAGTTCCAATTGTCCCTCCCTACTTAAATTCATTTGTAATAAATGCTATCATTAAGTGAAAGAAGAGAGACAGGCTGCCCTAACAGATTGAAGTAAACACAACAGGTCTAAGTACATGCATGAAACACTAGGGATTACACACTGAAGATGAAAACATTAAAACATAAGGATAAATACAGAGGACTTACTCACTGAAGCAAGTGGAGATCACATATCTCACTACTCCAAGCAAATTTATATGAATGCACAGCAGATATTATTTCTATTACTGCCATCAGGTCTTGCAATGATTTTTTTCTTAGTTTTCTACTAGCTGAATGCCCTTGTGATCATTTTTGATGGACACTGCAGATGTGGCTGATAGTTCTTTGTTTCCTGTCTATGTGGTCAAGGTAAAGAGAGGCAGAGAGCAAAAATTTTTCAAACTAAGAGAAGGTACAGTTATATCAATTAATTAAAGAAAAAAAATTGGAGAAAACGCCAGGGGATCTTAAGTGTTATCTAGGAAGATAATCATAGTGTGCTTCTTTCTTCACTAGCATGACCCAACAGAGTTACCATGCAGGCATCACAGACATTCCTTGGTAGGCAGAAGGAGTTTCTGTTAATAGTAATATTCTCATTTATATTCCCAGGAAACTTGTGCTACTACCTCTGGCATATTAAATCTGAATGTTTGTCTGTTCCCAAATAATGCTACATTAAAATGCCCTGATTGTGCCAACCTCCTGAAAGGCCATGAGATTCACTTAGAAATTTTACTGCTTGTATTTTAGGTGTTTTAATTTTCTTCTACCATAAGCCAGTGAACATCTGCAAGATGTTTTCCAGTGACACAGAGATGCTCATTAAAAAAGAGAAAAAAAAAAAGGGAATTCCTAAATAATCACTTGACTCTATAAGTGAAGGTTTCAAAAGAGAAGAAAAGATAACATTAAGTTGCCAGACAGGTTTGTGAGAGCTGGCACACTGAGAAAGAACTGTGAAAAATGATACCCACCATTTATGATCAAAATAATTAATAAACCACAAAACCTCATAACTGTTTTTATTCTACAAAATGGAAGCAATATTCATCATACATATATGGAACAAACTCTCCAGGGAACTGGTCACAGGACCATATCTGACAGAGTTTAAGAAGCATTTGGACAATGCCTCAGACACACTGTGTGACTCTTGGGAATAGTCCTGTGCAGGGCCAGGTGCTGGACTTTGATGGTCCCTGTGGGTCCCTTCCAACTCAGGATACTCTATACAATCAAAGCTAAGCTTAAAAGAGTGCCTAAAAAGCAGAAATGTCCATTTAAGAACTCAGTTCTTAGCGATGATCAAGCAGTAGTGCCTTGTGATTGTTCATTGCATGTTGTTGGTTAGGATCCTAGATTAATAGCAAGTGAATCAAAAGCAAACCAAGCAGTTTCATCTCATTTTCCATTATGGTGATGCTATTTCAAGACATAACTTAAAACTTGAGATAACTGGAATATCTGCATTTATACACCAGAGAAAAACAAGTGACCCCAATACTTAGAGTACTGAAATCTGACAGGAAGCTTGGGTTTTGCAATTACAGTGGCTAAACCTGGTAAGAGGTATGTATGTCCTGTCATGAATGAAACCCGACCAAACCCAAAGATTCACATACTTTGTTTCCATAAAGTGGAAATTATATTTTCAAGCAAGTCTTACTTTAGCAGAGTGATAAACAAGGATTTGTTACGAGGGCTAAGGTTACTGTAAAATGACCACAGAGAACTATCCAAAACACAGTAAAAGGAATGACTCAAGGCACCACCTTACAGAGGAAGGGGATGTGTGTTTTCATCATCTCATTTTTATAATTCTCTTCTGCATCAGCTCACTATATAATGAAAGACTAAGTTTTAAAGTATGTGGGTATTTGGGGAATACTCTAGTGCTGTACACAAGTGTATTTTATATACTATGTCCACTGCATAAAATGCAAGGATCACTAAAAATATCAGTCTTAAAATTAAACAGCAGAAACCTCACATTAAAATAATACCCTCCCCCCAATTAAAATCTACTACTCTAATAATCTCAAAATCATTCTGTTAAAAATTAAGCACTTCAGGTTGTTTTGTATAGTACTGGTTCTGTAAGTGATCTTAAGGCCCTTTAAAGCAACTATATGCTCAAAATTTGACTGCAAAATTTTATAGCACGATCACATAATGACAAAAAGGCAGCAATACACAGTTTCTATATTTCTTGGTACACAGTTAATTTGGTGACTATTAACATTCTTTTCTACTTTATGTTTTAATATCCTTTGAATCACACAGGGCCAAGGTCTCAAAACTAATCATAAAAAACTACCGACTGCTATTCACTTTAATATAATAACCCTTTATTTAAAACAACCTCCAATAAATTTCATTATAAGAAGTTATTAAAAGGGTTAAAAACCTATTAAATGTCAAAGAATTTGCCTGACTCAAAGTTCTAATAAAGAAACAGAATAAGCTTTCTTTCTGAATTATTTAAATCTTTACTGACTGTGCACTGAACCATGAAATTAGAAAAGTGTTATTAGAAGTGTTCTCTGGTTTTTATAAAAGTTGTAGCATAGAATATATCAAACCACAGTCTTTAACTAGACTAGTTAAAGAAATAGGGTTTTAATCCTGAATACATGGTTTTCACTGATATAAAGGGTCATAATTAAAAGTCTGGCCTGGAAGCTGAAGATAGTAAAATTATTATTACAGGAGCATACATGTTCATTTGGTATATTCTGGATGCATGTTTCCATTTTAATTTGGACAAATATCTTCAATTTTGTTTGATCTTGCAAAGTCCACTAATTTGGACCCTCTCAGCAAACAATTAAGCTTTTAATAGTGACTCATTTTAAAGAATTAATGGTGAATAATTTGTGTTATCTTTTTCTCTTTTTTAAAGTGTCTAATACTTAACAGCAGGTATAGGTTGACAGCAGACAAATGGAACCTTGGAAGTACAAGGCAACTACTCTAGCACACATCTCCTGATAACAGTATTATCCCTACACTGTTTTTTTTGCAAATAATAACAGAATCATTTTCTGTTTCACTGCTTATTTGCATAGGGAAAACAATCACGCATTTCACATTTATTTTAGTGATGCTAAAGGACTCCTGAGTAAGAAGAATATTCACAGGTTCACTCAAATACACCTGAATCAATAGCCTTTCATCAAAAGAAATGAAGTCAGAAAGATGCTTGAGAGAGACAATACTGACTCCCCTTTCTTTAATATAATAAAAATAGAGGCATCCAGAGGACATTAAATGATTAAGTCTAGGAATACAAACTAGATCTTTGGAAATACTGTTAACAGTGAGAAGCTAGGCTTGCTGTAGGGCATAAAGAAAAAGGAGATGTGGGCAGCTACTGTTGCCTTCGCAATGCTTTGCTCCTGTGACTGACTGACAGCCAGCGTGAGATTGCGGTAACCTTTGTTGGCTTCTGCTCCATTGTATTCCATTGTATTCTATTCTCTTCAGTGGTGGGTTTTTATTTTGTCTGGGTTTTTTGTTTGTTTCTTTGGGTTTTTTGTTTTTTTTTTTCCTTTTTCTATGATGTTCAGCACAAGAGTATCAAGCTATTTTTCTGCAGTGAGTTGGGCAATGTAACATGTATTATCTGTAACATGTTGTTTGCCATACCTGCTTTCACAAAGGTACCCTGACCACACCACCCATTCCTTCCTACTACCTAGTAAAGGAATTTCTATTAGACTCACTTATAGTAACAAAACAATCTGGAGAGTTTTTCTTGAATCATTGTCACCCTTCAGTAGATGATTTGCAAATTTTCCAACGGATATGCCAAGAGAAGGTCTGGCCACACAAGAGTGGAGGGTGCTGAGCACAGTGCAGGCCAAGGAAATTAGTTAGTGCACAGTTGTGTATCTTCCAGTGATGTCAGTGCATCTGCCTCTGAATTTCATCTTATATGTTTTAAATAATTTATATGGTAGAGCTGATATTTAGAAGACTGGTGGACTTTGCATTTAAATAAATAAATTTCTAATGAGATATTCATCACATTACATATTTCAAAACATTGCCCAGCATTTAGAGTTTAATTTGAAATAAATTGGAAATATTAGAATTAGACTGAGATGTTTACAAAAAGGTATTTAAGAATGTTTATGCTTAGTAAAGAATAGTATATGACTTGACTGCAGTGTTTATTATGTTAAGACTGACTCTATGTGAATGTTTTGGGTATGCCGATGTTTTATTCTTCAGGAAGCACAGATGCAGTCATTTGGTAACTGGAGAGGTGTGAAAGTCTTCAAGGAAGATACTGAGACCTTGAATGACCAAGTAACCCTTTGAATTCTAGTCCATTCAGGCTCTTATATTGTTTTAATGAGCTTAGTTTCTGTAAATGATGGCTGCTCAGACAGAGGCTACTAGACCTATACTCTTTACTGACAGATACAACAGGGAAAAATGCTGAAAGGTGAAACAGAAGATGTAAGAGCTCTAACTACAAATCATTCTTGGTGACTCCATACTGTACATCGTGTTCCGTCATGTCTCCTCAGTTCTTGCCTCCCCTTGAAAGAGCTCAACCCTAGATGCTGCATTATTTCCATTCAAAGCAGCAAATTCTGAAGGTTTATGGCCGATCAAGTGCCTTTTTCACTCTGTACAGAATTTGAAGTTGAAGAACAAAGAATGGTCAGTTCTTTCTAGCTGGCAAATTTGGGAAAAAAACTGTAAGAAATATTCCACATAAAGCAAAAATGTTTTCAAAAGTGCCTCACCTGAAATATACATCTAGCTAATCTGTGTCCTTCTGTGCCTTTTGTGATTCCTCTTTATCTTGATAACTCTTCCATTTGCCTACCCCAAGGAAGGTTCTGCTGCTCATTGTGTTTAATATCTTAAAACCCGTGTTCCTCAGGTTCAGTAACAGGAGATTTGCCTAAGTGCAGGGAGTGTCCATGGGAGAAGAGTAAAAAAATTCCTTCTCTCACACTAAACCAGCTGTGACACCTGAAAAGCTGGTGCAATATTGGGGAATCCTGTGTCTTCTAACTCTACACGGAAACTCCATAGGATCTCAAGCGCATCTCATCTTCGTTCCAAGAAAGATCAGTTCTCTCTCAAAGGACTCTGAAGAACATCAGATAGAACAGTATGCTACTTCACTGAAAAACGTTTTTGCAAGGGAGGAGGGATTGTCTTTCCAGTGTTGTCCACCTGTTTAGGCACTAGACATAAAAAAAAGGGCAGAAGGACCTCAAATGACAATCTCTATCACCCAGAAGGCAGAAAAAGGACTAAAGCCTGTGTCTGCTATGTGCTCTATTGATCTCACCGCTCCCATTATTAGGGTTATGATAATTCCTGCTGTTCTGCACAAATATTTAATGGATCTTATTTCCATTACAATGTGATATGAAGTTGGATCTTTGAAACTGAGGTCACACAGGTAGACGTAGTCTGCAATTGTCTATATTATTCCTCTTGGGCACTGTGATGTGGTGCATCCTTGAATTTATTTCCCTGAGCCATAGGGTCCTATCTAGGGTTGTGGTTTACAAATGGCATTATGACTGCAATGAAATATCCTATGGAATTAATCATAAGCAAAGTCTGAACATAAGTTTAGGCATAGCTGGACCAGGGAGACTCAGCTGGCTCAGTGCCCTGAAGGGCCATTGATAAATTCTACCTCTGTTTAAGCAAACTATTTTGTCAGCCTTTTCAGTCTTGGGTAGGAACAGTGGGGCTTGTAGTAGCTCTTCCATTTCCATACACAGCAGTTGTATTAAACCAAATGAACCTTCCTGTAGCTCCCTGTCACCCATCATTCACCTGAAAACCAAAGTAATTCGGATTTTGTTTGTGCATTTTTTGAATTCTGAACTAAACTGATTTTCTTTGAGAAATAAGATCATATTTTTCCTGGCTGATAACAGTAGTCCTCAAAAAACCCCACATCATATCCTACATGACTCTACTTTTCATTGAATACAAAATCCTAAAAAAAAAAAAAAGTAATTTAGACTAATAAAAATTATTTGGATGGTGTAAATTACATTAGTGAAAGAATCTTTTACCAAATCTCTCTGCTGCTATGTTGCAGCCCTGTAAATTCTCAGTATGAGTGATAGAACTAATGGAAGTTGAAACAAAAGGTCTGCAAAATGTTTAATTCAGAAAAGATTGTTTTTCATACATATGATCTTGTTATCAAGTGATAAACTTACTGATATTTGTATCTATATTGTCATAATTTTCCCTGCAATATAAACCTAATGCCATTGTCAGATATTGTGGGTTTTTTAAATGTTAAGCACATGTGTTACTGCTAGGCAAGACACTTTTTGTAAGCTATGAAAAATATGCTTGGCTCTCAGGGAAAAAGCAATTTAATGATATGCTAATAAGTCCATCATTCTTCTGTATTGTATTATTTACAATTTTGTCTCTAAAACCTATTTAACATCTCCAGTGTAATTATCCATCTGCAGCTTGCCAAGACCAATATTATAATTCTGAAACAGGAAAAATCTCAATTATTTTATTTTTAACTATGTAGAAGATGAACAGATATCCAGCAGACTCAAAAGATTAAAATTAGTAAGTTTATTTTGCTTAATATCCTTTATATTGGCATGTGACTGAAGATAATCCTGGGAATCTCCTTTTTAATTTAAGAATACATCTTTATTTTTCTGGTTTGATATTTCTAAACATGGATATCTTCCTTAACAAAGCATGATCAACTTATTAAAATAAGAGAAAAAAAGCAAAGCCCATAACTTCTTGAAAATGAATACTCTGGGCAATCACAACCCCTTATTTCTTTTTAAACTCATTATTCAGTCTCTTCTTTTTGATCATGAAGCCTCTTACTGTCCCATTAATCTTTAGAATAAAGCAGAAACCTTGGTTTGGCTAAGAGAACTCCCTTTTTACCTTCATCTTACAAACTTGTACCTTCAACATTGCCGAGCAGCAGCCAGTAGCTGAGAAAGCAATGTTTTATGGCTACATATACAATGATTTAACACTGAATGCCACAAAAGCATACTGGAATCTTTGGTAAGAATGTGTTGTGATATGATGCTTGTTTTGCATATCCTAACACAGACTGTAAGCAAAACTCAAAGAACATCACCTGTTTTGTATGAAATCCACCACAACACAGAAATATTTTATAGTGAAATTTAGGAAGGAACCAATTGCTATCTGCAAGGGAGAAAATAGTGAATAAAGAAATTTACAGAACATTAAAAGAAACAGGGCATTAAAAGAAAGCAACCCTGAAATACAAGAACTTTCAAGTTTTGGAAGGGATGTCTTCTTGATGAAGAAAGAGATGGATCCATAGGTAACATAGCAGATTAATGAGGTCCTGCAAACTGGGCTTTAAAGGGAATTCTTCCAGCCAGAGAAGGCTGCAACCACTGTAGATTCAGAGTGGTGATATCTAGAGAGAAGACAACCTTTCAAAGAAACGGTCCTGGTGTTTTCTCACCAAAGCCTCATAAACTCATCAAAGTGTGGAAATGCTTTAGTCTGCTTGAATAGTTACATAATTTCAAAGAAAATCTCAAATTCTCTAGGATGATTACACCTTCTCTTTCTTTTTGGGTGAGAGGTTAGTCATATTAATATCTGGACTATCTAACGTACTCTTATCTGCAATGAAACATGATGATAAGTAATAATATTCATACAGAACAGAACACAACTGCTTACATTTCCCAGGTTCATGAGCACATCATGGTTGTTCTTAAATCTCCAAACTCTTCTGTTGCCCATAATCAGCGGCCTGGTTCTAATTTTCCATGCATTAAGAAGTCCAATCCAGATTCATGTAATTGGATAAAATGAACCCAAATCTAAGACAGGATCTACATGCCATACTTTTGCACCGCCAGAAGGTAACCCTGGAAGATATCCTGCCCAGGCAAGTATTCAGGTGCTACAGAAGAGACCAGATAACCTTTAGAAAGACTAGATTTTACATAATCTCAAAATGACACGACAGAGGAACATCCCAAATAACACAAAGACGTATCCACACTGTTTTGTCTTGCTCATGTGCCACAGACTGCCTTTGTATTAGGTGGGCTCTTCATACTAGTGCACCATTCAACCAGTGCATAACTTTATGTAGTGTTACTACAGCTCTTTTAAGTTTCAATAATACCCTAGAGTCGAGTCATCCTGTACTAATAATTCTTAATTTTGTAAGTCAGTTGCTTATTGTCTCATACTTTTCTCAGCAAAATAATGATTTTAGTCAATTCAGGAAGAAATTTTAAAAAGTAATTGCTGTGTGTGAAAAACTGCATCCATGACTGTTCATGTAATTACTGCAATTATGAATGCAATTCAGGTAAATATGCAAGCAAACTACTAGCTAAGCCTCTAACTGGTAATTTATGTGTGCCTTTACCCAATTTGCATGGGCAATTTTCATAATTACCTTCCCAGGTTTAGTACATAGATCTCAGGACTAATGAATACTAATAACTAATAACTAATGAAGGAATGATGAAGGATGCATGAGCACCTAGTGAAATAAGCAAATTAGAAGCAGATGGAAAGAGAAAAAACCCCCAAAATGTAACTTCAGCATATGCATTTCCTTCTCATACATTTCATTTTGAAAGAGAAGAATATGAGTAAGGCAACTAGATAGGTCAAGTTCCATCAATTATCCTTCCTTCTCCCATTTTCAGTATGGAAATACCCTTTCTGGTAGTCAAGAAAACCAGTGATTTTCAGACAAACAAGATACATGTGTATAGTGTAATTTACAGTAAGTGAAATTGTCATTTGAAGTGTCTAACTCTTCTTCTGAGAAAAGCAGATGTGTTCCTCATCAATGTAAGGCCAAAACAGGGTCCCAGTGGTGTTTACAGATAAGCAATTGAATGAGTTTACAAGTGTTCTCCTTCCCTGAAGAATAAAGGAAACATGATGCATTCGACTGACAGAGGCATTTCAACAAATTATACATCTGTTGCTACACTTCAAAGTATATTAATAAAAAAGTCTTGCCTGGTTGTTTTGTGTTTTAAGAAGAGAACAAAATAAAAGAAAAACATAAGAAGATAATTCTGTTAATCTTGATCATTAACTATAAATAGTTATGTATGTAATGCATTGGAATTGCATTTACATTCTAGGTTTCTAAGGAGAGCTGTACCAAAATAAATGTAGAATATGCATGTGTTAGAGAAAAGTAAGTATCCTAAAGTGCCTTCTCTAAAACTCTCTGTAAAAACGACATCCCATTATGGAAACCTTAAAATCAAGCCATGCATTTAATTACTTCTAAGTTTTTATAAAGTCAATTTTAAAAAATTTTAATTCCAGCCAGCAAAACCACAGGAAAGTAAGTGGGGCTCTATTTTGCTAAGAAATTATTAGATGAATTCTAGATGAATTACCAACCTCTGCCACCTAAACCAATCCCATCCCAGCAAAAAAGAGATAAGGGCTGATATATACAAACAAAAAACTACTGAAATCCCTGCTCATAACCAAGCAACACTTGTATGTCGTAAAAGTAGTGCTGAGGTAATTTAGTTTGAAAAGTACTGAAACATCATATCATCATGGCTAGGCTTCGCGAACGAAGATTTACAAGGGCTCTACCCACGCTTGCTACAAGCACGCTGGTGGC
>JAWWEE010000074.1:113367652-113461006 GCA_035221455.1 Xenops minutus
AGGCATGAACCACCGCCAGCACAGCTCACAACCTCATAAGGGCACGCAAGCTTCTCCCCCATGACAAGGGGGTGTCCATGGAGAAGAGTTAAGAAGTACAACAGAAAGAAAAACCCCAACATTATGAAAAGAACCAAAAAAGTAGTGTCTTCATCCTCCTACACTGAGGCCTAACATCCTCTATCTGTTTCAGTTTGGACCTTTGCATTCAAAATCTTTCCTTAATTTTAGAAAAATATAACAGAAGATTTGTAACCCATTAATGATGATATATTTGCATATAAAGTTAGTAAAGTGAAGACACTAGAAGTGCTTTTGAATGGTATCAATGTGATGCGCAAATTTTTCAGCTTTCAGTTAATTCTCTAATTTCAGGACTAGCAAAAATAAACAAGCTCAAAGGGCAAACAACAACACTACAAGGTGTTAAAATTCATTGGACAAGTTTCATTTCCCCAGCTGAAATACAGATGAATAGTTGTGCCAACATACAAGCCATGCTTTTCAGCTTTATCTCATTTACTAATTATTTTGCTTTTAACCTTTTTTTTCGACTACACCTCATTCCATGTTACTTACTAACATTAATATTATTGCAGTATTCTAAGACTGAAATTTTGCAATATGTAGATTAAAATTCTGAATCATCAGAGCACCACTTAATACAGAGTTATATGTAATTTCTACAGTTACTCAGTGGTTGTCACTTGTGATAATCTTTAAAGTCTGACTGGACCACTGTAGTTGGCAACTTCTGTGAAAATCTTTACTGACTTTAAAGAAAATATTCTGGTTTTACTGTCAACAATTTAACAAGAGACATCATCCTTTTACTGCCTCTAGCAAATCCGAATGCTGCAATTAATATTGTAGAAAATACAACAGGAAATCCTCCCCTTCTCTTGGCAGGAACATATAGAAGCTGTAAAAAGATGAAAGCAGGTAGCCCTGCATCTGAGAATGATTCTTTAGAGTAGTCTGTGATGGTTTTTAGCATATAGATTCTGATTCAGAGACAAAAAAAAACCCAGCAATTTTTTTTCTTTCTTTTGACATTGAGACGATCTAAACCAGGGCTATAGTTTCCCTATATATTTAGAAATGCCAGCCTTAATAAGTTATTTGCATACTATGCGGACATCTCATTTTCATAACTATTGAGGAAAGGTAAAGCATTGTCCTACGTAGAGAAATAAAGGCATTTCTAAAGGAACAGAACAAAAAGTACTTTAAATATACATTCTATGAATTCAATTCTTCCAACAACAAAGTTGCAGTGTTTCCTATGGCAGAAATAAATATGTTTCAGTACTTAATGTAATTAAATTAAGAAGATCATCAGAACAAGAAAATATTTAAAAACAAGTTATGTATAGAACACCATATACTGATGGATAGATAAGAGATGATTCAACTATATCCCATTCATAATATAAAAAATAATATGTTTAATAAAGTGTTTGATAACTAAATTAAATCCTGACTTTAATGAAGAATTCAGCAGGTATGATATAACTGAACATTTTAAAGAGAGAATTTCTACAGTTTTGCTCCCACTTACACTAGGAATAACAGTAAGATACAGTAAGTGAATTAGAACACAGCTTTCAATTTCTGTGATAACTCCTGAAAACTATTTAATTTATGTAGCAGATGTTCACTGAAATGAACACCACATTGCTTAGCCTTCTAAAACTGCTGAATGAAGCAGCTATACCTAATTGCTGTCCTACTGTTACCTAATTTGTTCCTCCCAAATTGCAGCGTGTAGGCTGACCTGAACGATCTATCCATGTGTCTATCTCAGAGGTGTGGATACATGACACATGGCTTTGGGTTATTTTCCAATGTAGCTCTGAGATGGCAGGTCTGGCTTGTTAACTTGTGAGCATTTACAAAGCTTGATCTCATCTGACATGCTTAAGAAGCAAAGCCTCACTGAACGACATATGAATCAAGGAGCTAAGCTATGCTTTGGCTCCCAAGGCCTCAAAAAGTCAGGATGAGAAATGTATGAATTGCTATGTTACAACATATCAAGATGATCCCCCAACATTTAAACGTACACATTGATTTGCAATTGCATACGGTTTTGTTTAGCCTTAATATATTTTTAAAATATTCTGCAAAATGAAGCCTCCTGTTTTGAACTCCAAGCTGCTGCCACTGGTACCTATCTCTAGAATTCTGTTTAGAAGCAGGACTATTCTCATTTGTCTTTTATATTCAAAGCTGATGTTTTTTTGCAGATGTTTCACACTAGCATATTACAGCACACTTTAGATGCTAGAAGTGAAACTATGTTCTGATTACCACTAGGCTTCACAGTGAAGTAAGCAACTAAAGGTCATGGTCCAAATGGATGGTGGAAGAGCAAGAGACTTCACACGTTTTTCTTCACACTATGTCTGCCTCTGGCACTGTCATGTCTGAAGCAAGGAGAGAGGTGATTGCTCCTGGGGGTGCAATATACCCTCCTCTTGAGACATATGAAAAAACATGTGTGCTGGATTCAGCCAGACCTCAGGGGATGCAGCAGCACACATATGCTGGAGGGTATTCTTGCATCCTTTCCTCCTGTCACTTTGTGAATCCACAGTGTTTGTTATAATTTAGCATTAAATGTGCAATTTCAAGCAAATTCCTTTTAGATGGATACATTAACAAAACTGAAAATGAAACCAAATCCAGTCACAAAACACAAGTTACTACCTTGCTGTACAAATTCTTTCCATTACAGTCTTGCCCATCCATTTCTTCATCAAAGGCTATTTGAGCAAAAAGATGAATTTGAAACGAATTCCAAGATGATAAAATTTCTCTAGGTTTTAATTTGTCTTCTTTAGTATTTATTCTATCATTTGCTTCCAGAGCAGAAAATACTGAACAAAAGAATCATTTAAGGACAATGTTATGTGTATGAAGGCTATGTTTTAGCTATTTAATTTTAAAATATAATTTATTTTGTATGATCATTAAATGAAAGTTTAGAAACAATCTTTCACTTATTCATATAAAATAACATCTTCAAAGACATTTAAAAAAATCTATTTATGCTTTGAGTTTGCAATGAACATTTGGAAATGGTAATTATAGAACTGTGATAACTAACTTAAAGTTCAAGAAGACATGATTGGCACAATAAATAATTGGTTTGCTTCTACTTAATCTACATGAATGTAAACAATAAATCTTCTCTTAAATAAAGATTGTGTGAATCTTCATTTATCTTTTATGACAAGAGAGCAAAGGTTGTAGCTTAATGAATGGAAAGAAGCAACAAGGTCAGATTTAAAAGCCTCAAAGGTCAAATTTCTGACATCTCTGAATACTAGAAAAAAACCCTAACATGGTAATTACTATTTTGGTCAAGTCACTGAGGTCTATTTTCTGTTTTAAAAAGAAAGAGAAAAAACATTATACTTCAGAAACTTGAGAATTAACCCTTGGTACAGTCTGGAACATATACTTACTTCCCTGTATTACAGACTCCTTCCACCGCAGAAATAAAATAAAAAGATACAGCAATAAGAATTCCATTTGAGACATCACATGTCTATTAAGCAGCCTGTGTATATTCACACCTGGAAGGTGTTTAGGTAAAAAAAAAAAAAAGCAGTCTCTCCTAAAACTATGACACTACCACTTTGGTGAAATTACAAGTAGTTCTGAATCTTCACAGACAACAGGAACATAGGCACTGATAAAAGGTCCAGAAAGCCACATAATTTTATTTTACATATGCATTGATTTTTGCCCAAATGGAAGTCTTCTGTCATCTAACAGGGTTATCCATAGATCCAAAGAGTTGATCGGGGTCATTAATAACAATAGTAAACTGATCATCATTCCAATAGGACTTGACAATGGCTTTTTTTCAAAGTGGATACTAATGTATTGATGCCTCTGAAGTTCATTACAGCAGTAATAAATCATTAGCCTCCAGAAAACGATTTATAAGTTGGTTAAAATGCATTAGAATGGACTGTCAAGCTAATCTACTGAGATGATGAGGCTGGTACTAGATATATTTTTTTAGGTTCTCTAACAAAAATGGTGATGACTCAGAGTAATCATACCAAAAAAATAAAAATAAAACAAATCATTGTAATAATTTTCTTTAATAGCATGTTTCAATCTTTATAAAAGGGTGAGTGAATTTTACTCTGAACTGCTAGATATGTTCTTTTTTATTCACTGCTGGCAGCAAACTCTTAACCTACAAAGCTCCAGTACTGACCCCAATGATTATATTTGTGTTTGCTTTAACCAAAAGAAGTGTACTGTGTGTGTAACTATGGTTACTCTGCACGGGTGCTCGTGTAATAACAGTATATTATAATGTATAAATAGCTTGTCAGGCATGCAGTGCTAAGCCATAAGATTAGCAATGATAATATCACAAGAGGTATATGGGCCACAACTTGATACTCAGAATGTTTATGTTATGCAAATCTTTTACTCTACTATATACGCCACTGCTAGTTGCTACTTAAGTAGCTTAACTGCAGCTCAGACCTATCGATATGCAGCTACAGAATGCTTTTACTTTCACATATGCTTTTAATTAATACCCATTGAACACTGAACAGTTTATTCATGATATTCAGCACACTTCATATTAACGCTCCTCTGCAATGTTATTACAGCAGTCCTAAAGGCTCCCTGTGTTAAACAGGGTACCGTGACCAGGCCCCTGCTTGGCTTACGCACACATAGTCATTCACAAGGGGCTGCCCAAGCCTGGTGCCTCATGCCCTTCTCCATTGCTGCCTGCTGTGAGCATTGCACAGCCACAGAGCATATGTAAAGACTCACAACCACACAGGGAAAGGCAGGATCACAGCCCCATCATCTAGGGAGGCACAGGCATCTCTCTCTTTCCCTCTGGGGCCATGCACAGGCTGACAATGAAGGGTAGGAAGAGGCACAGGTGGTCATGCTGTTCCTTTGACATAGGTGCTGGCTAGTAAAGACAGCACCTGGACAGACACAATTGCTACAGGGTCCAGCACCACCATGGCTCTGCGTTTCCATAAAAAGACTTTGGGAAGTGCACTGTGAAGCTGCTGGGACCAGCATCACTACACAGCTATTTCCCCTTCCATTTTCTTCTTCTTGCACAGTATTGTGCTTAAATGTCAGAAATTAAGCCCCAAGTGATTTGTCTTTACCCATCTGAAGAGTTCTTGCTTGAGCAAGTAGCTCTTACACAAGGAGCCCTTCAAGATTAAATACATTAAAGGTTTGTCTGTAATGCCAAGAGTAAAATAAAATGTCTTCTGGAAATACATGATAAGAATTATTATGAACCCTGCAGAAGACAACACAATAACATGTTATCCTCTCTCTGTGATTCAATTATAAGTGTGCATTGCATAAGGGTTGTGAAACATTTAGGGCCAGATATTCAAAAGGCCAAGTCTGTAGGTTTTCAAGCTTAATTTTGTGTTTGCAGTCTGAAATGGGAGGAGTTGTGCCTCTCTCTAACCAATCTGGCTTTCATCATTAGAGGTAGAAGTACACCGGAAATAAGAATGCCTGCAAACAAAAGAACAAGGTGATCTGAATAGCTTTGAATAGTACATTTAGCAGTACTTATGTTATAAGCTAATTTGCCTTTACTTACGTTATAAGCTAATTTGCCTTCCTGTATTTACTGTGGAATCTCTACAGGCCAACTCTTTAATTTGTAAGAAATCCCCCACGGGAGGATGACAGGTTCCTCTGAATGCAGAAAGAGAGGGGTGGGCACGTAGTCAAACTTACAGAAGGTTGGGGGATTTTTTAATTGCAAGTTAAAAATGCCATTTTGCACAAAATGGAGCTCTCAGACCAGCCAAGAGGGATGGGTAGAATTAAAACATTCCACTGACAATTTCATCCCAAGTAAGCATGCAGTGAGAACCAGAAAATATGACCTTAAATAAGATCATCTTGCTCTTAGTTAACATTTCAGTGGTGTATTTTAAAAAGCTTTTCCTCCACAGAGGCAAATGGTAAAATAAGGATGCCAAAAGAATAAATGAACACTTGTACATGCTAACAAAGAAATCACCAACTAAGTAACCAACACAGAAGTCTTCAAAAAGTCATGAAAATATGCTTTAAAACTTTTTAAAATGACAGAATCTCTATTAGATATGCCACCAAAAATTTTTTGTCTTGTTCTAGTTGGATCCAGTTGATGTGTATGTTTTGGAACAAACCCCAGGTCTTTTACATTGCTATGAAATTGCATCTCACAAAGAATCCTTGAACTATCCCAAGTCAAGGCAGTACATTTGATACTTAATAAGCATAAATTGGCACAGAACAAACTACTAGTGGTCAACACAAGCTCAAGAGCACATAGTGGGAATTTTCACCCATTCAAGATATGGCACACAACTTCCTGGCCAGGTTACATTAAGAACAATTAAAGTAGTGTAAATCACATCAGTCTCTGTCTCACAGGAACACTACCCAAAATTTGCCAAACTCTGTGTTGCTGCATCCAGATACAATTCTAGCAAAACAAGCTTTCCACTTGGCACCCTGCTTATGTCCAGATTTTCCAAATGAGTCTGTGGCTATTCTCAATTCTTGCCACTGGATTGCTACTCCAGCCAGGTGTGGATGATTTAGAGGGCTTGTAAATCCATACAAGGACTGAAGAACGGGTCCAAGTCTCACCATGCAAGTTGTAAAATCTTCACAAAAATATATTTATTCATAGCAAGAATTTAGCGGCAAAATAGCCAACAATCTGGCTCACTGCACAAATGCCTCCCATCAACCAGGACAATAAATAGCAATTGATTCTGATGCCAAAGTAAAAGTTCTGCTGTGGAATGAGGTTAAAAACCCTTCAGTCAAATTAAAAGGAAGAAAAGAGATTAAATGCCTGTCCATCCTCATCTGCCATAAAACTTGTGTTATTAAATTTTTAATAAAGCTAAATCAAAGAAAGACAACATTCTGTTCATGTTCCTTATTGAACCTTTCTGGAGTACAGGGAAATGCTACTATCCAGAAAAAATCTAAAATTAAGGATTCCAGGACTAATGAAATGGAACTGATTTCTCTAGTCCTGAGAGTAATTTACTTCCTTCAGCAAACATACATATGACAAGCTATGTAAAAAGATACTCCAACACAACACCTCTTGGCAAGAGAAATGAGTTCTCAGCATTACAAGACAGATTTTGGACAGCCCTCTGGCTGCTCAGAGCACTCCCCCTCAGGCCACCACTATGCTACTCTCCTTCATGAAGCAGTTTGAAGGATGACCTTCATAAGCATGTTTCCCAGGCATTTTTTACTACCATATGCTCCTTCCTGCTGCTGCTATAAACCTGTAGTCCCCTTCTTAAACCATACCAGCAACCAGGAGGATTTTGGTTATGCTGTCCTAAGCCAGTACTCCTCTTGAGGAGGGTTCTCTGAATGCCACATACAGCCTACGGAAAGGAAGGATGGCCCACCAGCATACACCAGGCATACTCCTCCAAGAGGAATATGTACCTGTGATTGCTGGGTCATGAAGACATTTATCTCAATCTGCTCTGGAAAAACCAACAATGAATGAAGATGAGATATTCTTGATTAAGACCTGGGAAGCAGAGACTGACACAAACTCATGGGGTTTTTTTATAGTGCTTGTATTGTTTGGTGGTGTGGGGTTTTTTGCCCTACTCAGATACAATAAATGTAATCCTTCAACTCGAATTCTGCACTGAGGAAGAATATAGAACCAGAATAGCTTCTGCTTTCTTTAACAAACAAACAGGTATAAGGTTAAGAAAATGCATTAACTTCACAATGAGAAAGATAAAGCAGATAATTTATTTGGACAAGGGATCCATAATACAGGACTTTTAAGTACAAAAGACTTTTTACATGCATTTTTAATACATACATTTTTAATCCCACCACTCTATTTTACTGCACCCTGAAGACACTTACTAAACCACAGTAATGCTGATAAACATCTTTTCCCCCACTTCAGACAGAGAAACAGAGGAATAGACAGAAATTTCTTAAGCAAATGTAAAAACCAAGATAAGAGCACTTCTATGCATAACAAAGGTCCTTTCCAAAGTCTATCAAAAGCATTGCAAGCCTTTCCAAATATTTTAATGGGGTTTGATTCATGACCTAGAAGTCCTCGTACTAGCTTTCCCTGACAGCCATTAAGTCCTTAATCTGATCTCTTCTTTCATCAATCACTTTAACCTGTCTGAAGTTTGGACTGTGACCCTGTCAGAGGAACTATGTGAATTTCATAGAAATGCTATGGAAGCTTGAGAACTTCTCTGAAAGATCCTTCAGTTTACCAGAGACATCATGTCCCCATTCTGTACTTAGTGTAGTAGGCAGTAAGGTTAAAGATGGAGATAAACTCCTACTCCGAAAACATCTTAACATCATTTTTTAACTAAAAGTAGCTCTGTGGATTGCATATGCTTGGAAACTTAAAGTTTCAGGGATGGAAATCAGGCATGAAAGACCTCATATTCCCATTTTCATATTATCACTAAATGCTCCTCATTATTTTTTTCCATCTTCAACTGGAAATGTCAGTTTTTCACTTGATATTCTCTATTAGCACCCAAGGAATCATATTGACTCTCAGATATGTACACACATCATTGTTGTCTGTAATGTCAATATGAAGGCAGAATTGAGTTCTATCATTAAATGTGTAAATTTGTGGTTGACTGTGATACTCTCCTACTCTGAATGTACATGAACAAGTACAGATGAATACTATGATTTACATTTCCTAGTAGCTGGATGACCATCTAACTACCTAAAACACAATATTTAACTGTTTGGGCAACTAAGAAACTTGCACAAATAATTGTTACTATATGTACAAAATAGACACAGAACATATGCACATTGATACTAAGCTGAAAAATGAAAATCCAGTCCTATTTTAAAAGGAAATGAAATATGGAAGTTAAGCTTATGCCATCCACAGCTACTTTCTGTGGCTTGGAATAGCTGTTTTTCAAAACTTGATGTGGGCAGTTTTTTTCTGTACCTCTGCTGCTG
The DNA here is from genome assembly GCA_035221455.1 of Xenops minutus. Taxonomy (NCBI): domain Eukaryota; kingdom Metazoa; phylum Chordata; class Aves; order Passeriformes; family Furnariidae; genus Xenops; species Xenops minutus. The sequence goes on from JAWWEE010000074.1 coordinate 113,376,695, forward strand.
GCCCTTATGTCAGTTTTTAACCCATGCTCTGAACCAGGCTTGAGATTTTGTTTAAACATTTTTATCTGCCATATGTCTCCCTCTGATGGCTAAATTGAAACTAATCTTTTTAGCCAATATTTAAAGGACTTGGCATAAACCTAAATAGCAATTGCAAAGATCATAGGAGAAAAATTTGTCTTGGACTAAAACTGGAGGTAAGAGCCTTAATCAGCATATATGTTTCCAAAAATTGTGCTGGATAGAAATTTCATAGGATTCTTCATTTACTAGTAATAATAATAAAAATGCATTCAGTACCAACCAGTACTCACTGCCTCTCTGATCACTACCATGAATTTCCCAGTGCTTGCTGGATGTTAATGCAACAATGCAGTGTTACTTGCCATGTCTGTGCAAAGTGAAAAGAATATCACAAGGTGGTTTTCTTGGCTGTGACACTCCAAACAGACTGTAGTATGTGTCAACAGAAAAAACAGAGTGATGTGCCTTCCACTTTTATCCATAGATACATTACATGCCAGAAAGCAGCAAAAATATCCTTTTAAATCTAGATCCTAAAAAATTTGATCTATGAAAAGAAATTTGAGATAAAAGAAATTTGATCTATGAAACAGTTCAACCGAATAAACCATGTTCACTCATGATGAGTTTGACTGTATTTAGATTACTTATTATATAAAGATCATTATCCTTGATATAAACCTGTCATATATTAAAAAAGACCCTATATGCAGATAAAGGTTCCCCAGAGAGTATCTCAAACCCACACCATATTCCAGAGCTCTGTATATCATATTTGTGGCTTTTGAGTTAACCAGAAGTCATATAAAAAGTACATGTAACCAGACATCTTGTTATTGACTTTGTTTCTGAGGAGGCTTGTGTGCATTATTTATTCAGGCACCTGTAAGAAATAGTGCTCTTATGCAACATGCTTCACATTTGACAGATTCACATGAATGTATGCAGTGGTTATGTCAGTGCATTTGGTCAAATCACATCCAGTTTTTATTATATTCATGCAAAAATGCACCAGCCATGTTGCTCTGATATAACAAGTTCTTTTGGAATTGGGCCATAACTAAAACACTGCAACAGTTTTGTTGTTACTGCTATATTCACATACAAATGTACACTTTCAGTCCTCTTTTGGTGCTATTTAAGTGTGGGCATTTTATAAAATAAGCCTTCCCTACTGCTTTAATTTTGCTCACTGCTTTATAGCAACTAGAGCTTTGCAACAGTGGCTAGTTCCTTGTTCAGTAATTCTTGCTGATGTGCAACATCAGATGGAATTGACTCTATGTTCTCCAGCTGGCACAACTGTACATTTTCATAAATTACACTAATCTAATTCCTTATATAATGTAGCTGTGAGCAAGAACTGCAGACCTGGAACTCTACCTTTTTCTACAAAGCATGAGTAATGATTACTTCTTAGGTGGGTGTGTGCACATTCCTGTTTTATTAGATCAATCACACAAAGAAAGACTGCACCATGAGTGCCAAGATTATTTTTAACATACTATGAAACCCTGGAAAAAGTAGTGGCTATCTGAGGTTAGTAATTTATCATATTTTTACTTTTGTTACTCTTGATTTTTTTTTTTTTTTTAAGTCAACATCTGCAACATGTCCCAACTAAAATGTGGGGAGTCTTACAGACAAGAACAAATTTAAAACCTCTACTTGCCCACTCAGCCTAAAAAACTGGAATACATCCGTGCAGCTGGTCTGGAGAACAGAGGTCACAGGTCCTAATTTTGTAATACTTGCCAGTCATTTGAGATGTTCTGTAGGACTGCAATTCCTTTCCTAAACTGCTGTGAATTTCATGTGTTCATACAATTTTGAGATTTTCATACAAAAAGAATCCATAAACTAAATCCTCCAGAGGATAGCGAGGAGTGGAACAGAACACAGTAAGTAATATTGCCACTAAATCATCTGAATCACAAGTGGAAAAGAAACAAACATCTGTTCTTCTAGACATATGAATGGAAACAATAGAATACAATAAATGAGCATGAAAATATATCCTTGAGAAGTAGTATTATTAATCCACCAACTTCAACTGAATAATCTCCTCACAACACCTTAATACTAATAAGAAAATAAATTAACTGTTTAAATGGAACATTTAGTCTGCATTCAATATAGCCTTGTCATGTTGACACTAGTAAGTTAATAAACAAGTGGGTATTAAATTAGAATACAGGAAAAAAATATACACTACTTGAATCATCTGAGGGGAAAATACATATTTTCAGTGATCATTTTAAATTGTTAAAAAACTATTAGACAGTAAGATCACAGTAAATACACAACTTCAATATGCTCTAATTCTGTGCAATTTATGAGATTTAAGCAAATATCAGTGAGAGTTTTAATTTGGATCTCCCAACAGCTAGACAGGATTATTGTGAGTGTAATAGTTTTATGTTCAAGTGGGATTCTGCTGTATTAGACTCTTTGTTAAACAAATCAGTCAAGCTCTCTCTCTGGAATTTTAATTTGCACCTTTGTAGATGACCGGAGTTTCACTTTTAATGTTTGATTTATTAGCACATACTTTAAAGAGGCAAGATCTTACCACTTAATATCAGTTTCCTTTCATTTTCACTTGAGCAGAATTATATTTTAGTCCAAAAAGGTTATCATTGCCTTTAGGTATGTGTCTCCCAGGGCATTTCATTTGCAGTAAAAAATGCTCTGTGAAAAATGTTGCCACGCTGTCAACGTAACTAAAATCTGTTTTCTGTTAGGCTGCCAGCATTTGCTATCATGTTAACTGCAATAGTCCTGTGCTTTCCCAAGAGCAGTTGATAGCAGTGCTCTCAGTAGCATCACCAGGATCCATCTGGAGAAGAAATACAGGTCGAAAATTTCCATGACAAGGCAGCTCACTGCAAGGCCCTTCATTTTTTTTCAATGCTGTCTAACTCTGATTCTTTCCTGACAGGTATGTAGGACATAAATGAGTCATATTATCTCATCCTGATTCTTAGATTTGCTTTCTTACTCTAGTTTCAGTTCAGAATTTGAGATGCACTTCTAAGACAAGAAGGACTTCTCTACAGCCCTGGCTTCCCAGCCATTCCTCTCAGCTGCCACTTGGACTCACTGTGCAATCTGCATCCATGCAACCTTGTTTGTGTTGCCAGAAAAGTCAACAATGACTCCAGGTCACACCAAGGACTCACACAGAGCCCAGAATACTCTCATCAGATCACAATCTACTGATTCACCATGCAGCACCAGGGTTACAGTCGCTTCTCACCCAGGTGTTCACATGGGAGTCAACAGAACTATTTTCAACAGTAAAGTAAGGTCTGAAGCCTTTTAAAAATCTTTATTAAATTCTGTAAGAGGAATTATTACATTGTCTTGAGTCTCACAAACCAGACTATTATGTAATAATAACTAATCATTTGGGCATTCTTATCGGCTACAAAACGAAAAAACAAAAACAAAACCAATAATGTTCCTGGTCTAAATAATGCTATGTAGAAGCCTAAGATTTGCACTCACAGATCCAGATAGATGTTCTGGATATTCTAAAGTGGGCAAGTCTCATTCTCTTTTGATCTTCTTTATCTCATGTCCTGAATATACAGACCTGGGTCTCAGAAAACACTGACAATAAAAGATTAATCACAACTGATGTATTTCTTTGCCTCAACTCTAGTTTCACTATTCTGGCATTTTCCAACAAAGACCTTTTTTTGCCAAGAATGCTCATCCAACTCTGACTGATGTTGAATGTCCAGAGAATCTCAGTGGAAAATGAAACATCCCCTCATTGTTGGGTGGAAGCCAATGATGAAGCACAGAAACAAGTAGTGAATCCTAGGTATGAATGTGCAACCACTTCTGACCTTCTCTGAGACACGGCTATCATACTATCTGGGAAGAGGGAAGGAAAGCTTATTTCTCTCATGATGAATCCATGAGATCAATTCCAAACCTCCCCTCTTACTGGCTAACTCTCAAACTTTCCATCAAAGGTAAAATTGAAGTTTAAGTCTTAGCTAATGTCACTCTTAATTAGAAAAGAGTAATGGCATACCTTATATAAGATTTAATTTCCAACTTCAAAAGGAGATACCTAGGTTTGCTTGGTGTCTTTACTTTGAAGAAAATGTCTTTTATTACTTATTTTAGTACAACACATTAAAATCAAATATCTCCTGTAGCAAAACGATTCAAGTCCCTGGAACTCAAATAATTTTCTAATAAAAAATGCATGAGACAAATAAATGCACTTTATGTTCCACAAGAAAAGGCAGTTTCAACAGGCTAATGCTCAGAGAAAATTCATTTTATCAACCAGCCATTTCATTCTTTGGTGCTGTTACAAGCTCCCCGTGGTTGCTAAGCAACCATAATTCATCATACCTTTTAATGGATACTCTGCTACTGCTGAGAACATTAAGGTGAAGAGAATAAATGCCTTGGGTGAATCTTGAAATCTTTCATTATGCATGTCATTCTATTTCTGTAATGCTATAATGCTGAAATGTTTCTGTGGCAGGAAACTGAGTTGTGGTAATTGCATATTCCACTCATATATGTTTTGTAAGCAGAGCAGCACGTACTTGTCTAAAATGAGCTATTTCTAACATGATTGAAATTGGACTTTTCTACTTCTAAAGGTAGTAAATAAATCTGAGGGGGGAAAAAAAGAAGAATGAGTCTGGAGTAAAATGTCTTGAAATTTTCAGCAAGAGTGACAGAATCCTATGGCACAAATTGCAAGTAATCAAACAGGGTTGATTGTAACCCACAGTGGTATCTGAATGTATGGTACACAATTGAAAATGCAAAAGAACACAATGAAGAGACCACATAACCTGTGCAGCTTCCGTCTTTTCAAAACACATGACATTTAAAGACAGGTGCATGTGTGATAGATCTGGCACCTCTCTCTGTATTATTAAAACAAACTTGAGGTTTCAGCTTAATGCAACTGTCCAACATTATGTGCATTTGCACCTCGTTTTTTCAGGCCTTTTCTCCTCTTGAGAAATATTTCCTTATACCAGCCAAGGGGGTCCTAGCATGAATACAATTTCACAATTAGACCTGTATATTTCAAATAAATAGTAAAAACATTGTAAGATAAGACAGAGTGCTCAGATGTTGCCAATGATGCACTACAAAACCCTAAGATGGAATGGTTTCTTTGGGATCGATCTGCATTTTTTATCCTGAGTATCTTCTCTTTCACACCTATGTACACCCCGTGATGTGCTCTTTAAAAGACCACTATATGCAGGTCAGATGTGTATTAGCTTTTTCTTGTTTGGAACATTAGACTCAGGTATATGTTTCATTTATTTTAGAAACAATACAGTTAACCTTGGAGAGAACGTGGTGACATTTATTTTTTTTTTTCTATGTACCTGTTAACATCCCTTTCTGAATTACATGTGTGGACTTTTCACTGTCATAAGTTCTCTTCTTCAGTCAGCACTCCCTAACAGAGACTGGTGATGTCAATCTCATCTTAAGGCTGCACGGGCAGTAATCCTGTGTGGTGCAGGGAGGACCAGTTGGAGAACCCCTACAGCCCTATTTGTTTTGATATTGGAATGGAACAACAAAGTCAAACATTTGCTTATTCCGTGAGTTGTGGTTGAGGCGCAATTCAAAATTTCCTTTGCTAATCTGCTATATTTTTCTGTGACTATGAATTTCTGAGTATTTCAGCAATAAAAGTCTTTAGTCACATGGCATGAAGGTGGAAGACTTCTATCTCTGACAAATCTTTTAAAAGCTGTTCCTTGGGAAAGTGATCTGGAGGAAAAAGCAGGGGAGGATGTTGCATATAAGCACACAAAGACAAAAAACTGATGGGTATGCAGGATGGAGTTGGAGACTTTGTATCAACCTGCTCTACTGTGATTGTACCTGTGGAAAAGTATGAAAGAGTTAAGAGGTTCCAAGCCAAGGATAATGTAAAGTTAAAATAAACACATAATATGTCAAAGCAAATTATTTCTTTCCATTTTTACTTCTGCTCACATATTCATACAACTTCGCTTTCCACCAAAAGAAAGCATACTTGACCTTTCTTATCCCCTTTTTTCCTCCTTCCCTACTTATTTTTTCCTTTGTCTACTACTAGTGACAAGAACCAAGAATGTATGTTTTATAATCACTGACTGATTATTTCCCAGTAAAGAAAATGTTGACTTTCCTCAAATCTCTGCTGTTTCCTCCAAAAATGTCCACCAAACTAAAAGGAGCAGTAGCTTTGCTGTATGATTTTCAAAGACTTTCACCCTTGCTGATGCAAATCACTCACTCCTTTTTCTCCAAACATTTGCTATGCAAAGTTTCATTAGTGGGGTCTGCATGTACCTGAAGAATGTCTCAAAAATTGTGTCTTCTAATGATTTTACTTGCTCTTTTCTACTTCCTAGAGAGTGGTAAAACCAGAGAGAAGTTACCTGAAAAAGTCTTAAAAAGCAGAATACTGAACTACTTCCAATTTCATATTCTCCTACTTAGTTTATTAAAACTATGAGAGCAAATAGCGGATTTCTAAGCAGAAATAACAGATAACAGTAGAATCGTAGTGGCCACGCTTCAAAGGCTTTCTGAAAAACATTTTGTTACATTTCTTGGAGTCAGAGATCACATCTACAGAAAGATAGGAGAAAATCTAAGGCTTCATGTGTCGTCTTAAATTGGAATAATGTCTGGGGTGCAGCAGTGTAATGAATGATATGTATATCTTTCAAACATATTAATTTTTTGTGAAACATCTAATTGTCAATCAGAGAAATGTTTACTACAATTCCTAAAGTTAAGTCAATTCCACATTTCCTCTGGTGCAAACCTGCTTTGGCCAATGTCATGCAGTTTTAATAAGGGCAAAAAATAGTTTTAAGCTTTGTTGTGAGGTAAAGAAAAAAAAAGAGGATACTAAATATCATGTATCAAAGTAGGAAGAGAACAGCAAACTGAGACCTAACTGCTGGAAGGTCACAACCAATAACATTTCTGCAAATGGAAATGGGTTGCAGAAGAATCAAATGCAAATTACTGTTTGCTGGAGCATTTTAATAGAGTTCTACGTCACACTATAAAATGTTTAATTGTAACCCCATTTTAATAACACTATCTGATTAAATAAAAAGACGCCTTGCTGATTGCAATTACAATCTGTCAAACTGCATATTTATTTACAGTTTGGTTTCCTAAAACCATAAGATAAAAAAAGGAAACTCTATTCAGCTTGTCAGCAAACTATAATTATTGTGTATTTTTCTGTCAGTTTCTGCATAAAACTTTTGGTTCTAAAATGGATCTAATTTTAACTACATCAACATTTTTATAAAAGCTTGCTTTTCCTTCTTTTGCTGTCCCTCCCTCCCTCCCCATCAGCAAATTCTTTGTTATAAAATCAGAAGAAAAAATTTCTTCTAAGTAAGTAACATTTGTTTCTCTGTTTTATCTTTTCTAAGTTGTTGTTAGAATACAGAAGACTCTATTGAATGCAAATATTATTTATGGCAGTGCACCTTCCTAGTACCACACTCAAGCAAAGCCATGGGATTAGGACTCTATTGGGTTTTTCTGCTTTGGCATTATGTCTTGAAAATCATCGGAGAAATTCTTTCTAAGTATATCATGTAGCTCATCTTTTACAAAGACTATTTATTGTAATTTATAACCTTTCACAAGAAACAATTTGCCAGACAAACAAGAAACAAGTCCAAATGTCTGAACATGAGTGTATGCATCAACCAGTTATAGAAATTACATCTCAAAGAAAGGTCTATTAAATCATGCAGCTCATCTCTCAGGCAGTGCAGGATTTTCCCATTCGTCCATGTTCCAGTGCTTTAACACTACCTGGCAGACTGTTTGGATGCCATTACAAGGGGTTTTTTTCCCAACCTGCACCCATTGCTTATTTTTATCCCATTACTTGCAGTGGCATTCCTTAAGTATCATAAACATCTATTCCTTCAGCCTTTCTACGTAATGAATGATGATAAATAAATATAATATTTAAAATATGCACACAAACAATTTCAGAAAATGACATGCTATAGCAGAGCCTTCAAGAAGAGTTATTTTGCTCACTGTAGTTTATGGGCTAATACAGTCTGGATTGTGATTATATGCTAATAAGATTTAGGAAAAGCTGATTATTTTTCTACTGTTTCTTAAATGGTCAAGTCAGCTATGAACCAAAACAGTCTGAGTTAATATACATCCTCTTGATTATTTATTTCCTAGCTGTTCCATCAACATCTATTACCTATCATACATTCCTAGATAAATATACATTTAATAAATACAAATATATACATATATATAAGCACACTTTAAAAATAAATAACACAATAAATTGAAAATATTAAAATATCTTCATTAACCTCCACTGCCTGCTGGGTTTTATGAATACAGTGGTGAAGTTTTAAGGGTGAAGACCTGTATCCAGAGCTTGCCGGAGGAGTCTACATGAATTCTCTAAAAAATAAGTTAGACAAACATCTGTCAGAAATGACAAACCTACGGAGTATCCTGCATTCAGGGACATGACCTTTTAAAATCCTCCCTTGGACTACATTAAGGGAGGGATGTTACAGTTCCCTCTGGACCAATTTCTGTAATTTGGTAAGTAACAAAACACAACGACTGCACTGAGCCAAGATCCAAGAGTTTTAGGTTACTCTTGCAACTTTTTCCTGTAACGCAGCTTTGCTATACTGTCTTTAATTATATGATAATCAAAACAATAAAAATTGTTTCAAAACAGCACATTAAATTATATTTCTTCTCTTCAGTCTTGTTAGAGCTTCCACTAGTTTTCCATATGCTACAAAAAAACCCAATATTTCAGAATTATGATGGCAGAGTGTGGATCATTATTGACAAACAATTTTGTGGACACACCCTTAATCTGATACAATGTAAAATCTAAATTTTCACAATTTACGAACAAATGAAAGCATCTATTATAGGGTTATCTCTGTTTCTGTTGAAACTCTGGGGAAGCCCCTGCTAGAGTAGGACAGGATCAACATCAGGCCAGAATATTTCTGAAAGTCCCACTGAGATTTTTCAGTCAGTCACAGAGCTCCTAAAATGTAGTTCAGGAGTAGAGGCCACAAACAATGAAGTTAGTGCAGCAATACCAGCCACAATTAAAATTTCACAGGCCCAGCCCTGGGCAGAGAATATCCCTGTTGTGAGTTTTCACGTCCCTGTATTCACAAAAGCTGATGACAAGTGAGAAGAAACACGTGTGCTATGGAACCGGCCCATAAGGCCCAGGAGTCTGGGGCAGCGGAGCATCACACTCTGTGGTTAAACAGGAAATTCACTTCTCTCTAGAGCTGACTGCATTTCAAGGACAAGCAAAACAACCCTCACATCTTTTCAATGGCTCTTGAATAAGGTTTCTGTATCACTTCCAAATTGTTGGAGAGCTTAAATGTCTCAGCTATCATTATATGTATTATAAACCACCCTAAAACACTCATTCATAACACCATAATAGTTTTATATTAGTTGTGTAATACATGGCAGTTAATTCTTGCCTTTGTTACATTTGAGGGTATCTACAAGTTTCTAATAGTGAAAGTTGGCTCTCACCACACTGCTGTGTAACATGACCACCTCCATGTTACTCATATCAGACATGAAATCAGCTCCTTGTAATACTTTCATTATTATGGGTTCCAGTATGTAAACTTGTCTTCTCCTCTTCCTTTGAGATTTGTTTCTTTCAGCCTTTTTCAATTTGGGCTTCATCTGTCTTTGAATATTGTGAATTACATTTAACTAGCTTTCTAATAACGTAAATGTTTTTCTATCCTACAACACAGTACTTGACGAATAGGAGGGACAGATACTGCAAACACCTATTTGTACTGAGTTACCTTCTTAGCTAATCAGTGACTGTAAAGCACTTCAAGACACAAGAAAGGCACTGCAGAAGAACACAGAGTGCCCCTAGCATTATTCTTCAAATGCTGTGGGGGTTTTTTGTTATTTTTCTCTTTTTTTTTTTTTTTAACAGAAAATAACTTTTAAAAGTTTTGCCAATTGTTATTTTATACTGCATACTGTCTGTCAGGCAACTTAAGCTGCACTTAATATCCAGATCAGGACTAAGCCTATTGCACTAAACACTTTTTATGCTACTTCATAAGAAAGGGGAGTGTAATAAAATTCATTAAACTGAGATCCCACACTTGAGTATTAGGGCATATGTAGGAAACTGAAGCTTAGTTACTGAGTTAATCTCTGAAATTCTTTATGTGTGAATGAAGGTAATCTTATAGTGTATTAGAAGGAAGTCCCATCTCCAAATAAAAAAGGGCTTGATCCTGAAAATACTCCCTGCACAGGGCTTCTTTTTTTCTTTTTTTTTTTTTTTTTTTTTTAGATCATTTTTGTGAGGATGAAGTGAAGGCACCTGTAGCTCAATATCATTACTATCAAGAAGTGGAATTTTGAAGATGTGATAAGGAGTAGCTTCATCTTTTTATCCATTAGGTGTGCCATGTCGCACTTTAAGCAACGAGGTTACTTCCTTCGTTAACTCAATTAGTAAAAGTACCTATCATTAAAGTTACTGTCAGATGCTGCAACTTCACTTATAACCCATAGATTTGGTAAAAAATTTGTGTAATGCAGCCATGTGTAGTACGTTAATGAAATCTGTTGCATCTACTTCAATAATTTGACACTAGTTTCAGTCTCTGTTTAACAATGTGGATCCACAATTTGGGAAGAAGGGGGATATTGCAGATGCTACATCCTGTCTTTTACATCCCCTTTCCAGCAGAGGGCTTCAGTGATTAACAGTGTGGTATATACTTTTATATATATATATATGTGTGTGTATATATATATATATCTGTTCGTATACATGTGTATATATATATGTGTGTGTGTGTGTATCCAGGTATATATGTATGTGTATGTACTCTGAGCACTGTACCCCAGATCAGCTCCAGGTCAGGGCAGGCACACAGAGAGCCACATCACCACCTGCAACATCTCCTTTGTGTCTTTTCTGTCGCAGAATGTTGGTTGAAATAGGAATGTTTGGTACACCTTAATGATATGTAAGATAAACTGTGATTCCTTTGTTCACCTGACTTGAGACAAAAAGAGTTTATTTCTGTGATTTGGTAGCTAGAAGATATGCACAAGCATCCCTTAGAGATGTTCCTCACTCCATAATGCTTCTTGCTGCCACTATATACCGTAAGTCCTTTTTGGTAACTGCATCCATCCATGATATGCACTGAAAATGAATTAAGGATATCCATTTTCATATCTTTATTGTTCAAATATAGAGAAAACGGCATATACAACATGGTGAAAATGCAGTTCAAAGGTTTATGATTGAGGCTACAGAGATCCCAAGTTGCATGCATGTGGCTGAGGTACACTAACAGCAGAAGTTAAGGATTTATATGCTGGTCCCAGGGAATTCCAACACAGGGTTTACACAGTGCCTCTGTACAGATTTTGTATAAATGAAGGGGAAGTGAGAGGAGGGAACAGAGAGGCAAACATCTATCTAAAATTAATCTTTATGATATTGAAAAGACCAGAGAAGAGTAGACATTCTACTAGACACTCCTAGAAGAGTAGCAATTAAGCATTTCTTAATTGCCCCGTGAAAGAAAAAGGGATAAAAATAAGAAATTAGTTAATTTTTACTACTGATTATTTCTCCAAATCTCAAAACACTGCCAAGTAGAATTTTTTTCTTCCTTTCCTCCTGTAAAAAGTCGCCAGTAAACTCAGATGATGACACTTTAAGCTCTGTAAAAACCATTAAAAGAGGTAAAAAATCTGTGAGGTTATTAATTGAACCATTCCTTCAACTTGGAAAAATCAAGAAAGCCAAGAATGTGTTTCTTTCTCCCAAAAAGAATAAAAAAATTTTCTAATCATCTATGATTCTACATATCTAAGAGTTGACGAAGAGAATTCACACACTGTTCTAGCAGGTGACACCATGGCCTCAGCACAGTCATGCAGCACAGCTGAACTTCCAGCATGTACGTGGCACCTTGAGTCAAGACAACACATAGTGGAACTGGATTTGTCCATGTAAGGTATCTTTCCACTCCTGAACAAAATCGGATGAGATGATGAATGTCATACAAATCCACAAAGGATGTGCAGTCTTCTCACCTACTTCAAGTTTCAAGGAATGCAAATGTATGCATTTAAATTATGAAACAGGTGGAAGCAGAGGCTACTCCACTTGATACACTAAACTCTCCCTTTTATCTGCACTGTGGGCTTCTCCTTTGTTTTTTCTTCACAAAAGCATGTTCACAGTTTTTGAGAAAGAAATTTCACTTCTCTTCCATCTACAGGACTTAGATCAGTAAGAATTTTTTTTCCAAAATCTGAGTCTTCAGAAATATTTCATTATCATTCTGTTCTCGACAACTACATGCAATGTTAAAAGCAGCAGATTAAAGTCAACAATCTCTGCTGCTGAAACCTCTGAATTTCTGACATTTTCTGAGAGTTATGTTTTCTCTATTTGCATACTCTATTATCTGTTTTGTTTGACACTTGCAGCTACGATGCTGCTTATGCATTAATCACTCCTGTGAGTACTTCACATGTGAGATGTCGTATAATCTACCATCCGCAACTGAAGGCTTTCTCTCCGCGCCACGTTCATCATGTCTTAACCTCTGTCTATCTGGTTAAAGTACAAAAAACAGTAAATAATACAACTATACTTATTTTTTTTTCTTACTTGTTTATGTAACAAATAAATTCCTATCAGACAATGGGCAACCACTGTCAAAAAAGTTCTGTCACCAAAGCATTTTCTGTAGAATGCTGTTTTCCAAAATAAAATGTGCCATCTTGTTATTTCTTCTTGAAATTATATTGAAGTTGTTTTCCTCCTGAGTTTGTAAAATATGTGAGCCACACAGAGTCTCAACCATCACACTCCAGTAAGCAGAATGCTGTATTTCCCAACTGGCAGTAAATCAAGAGCTTCACTGGCAATTTTAAGAATGAGACCCAGAATTATTCTAAAAAGGGTTCTGATCATTTGTGTACAAATATTTTCCTACAGTAACAAATAAATATTTACTTGCTCTATGATTAAGGTAAGTTGTTAGTACTCAGGGACTGAAAGTATAACTTTACTGGATATTCCTGTAAGAGCATAAAGAAAGCTAAGTTCATGAAAAACTCTAGCAATAAATACTTTGACAGCGATTCTTGCCCTAGCTGATCAGCAGAAGGTGGAATCTGTAATTGCTTGTACCAATAGGACACTTTTCCCACTCCACGGATGTTCTCTGGGGAGGGAAAAACTGTAGAGGTACCACCAGCAATTTTATTCTTAGCATGTATGCTTGGTCTAATGTTTACTGGTGAGAACCCCACAGGGACAGTGTGACCCATGGGAAGGTTCTAGTCCCCCTGTTTTAGTGTGGGGTCTATTATCCAGTCACAGATAGAGGGCTTTTTGAGGAATGTTGCATTTGAATTCTATCCTCAGGTACTCAGAGAACCTCAGAGAACTAATCACCTCCCATAGCATATTAGTGAAATGGCATATCTCTATGACTGTTAAAAATGCATACTTTGTTTCCAGTTTGATTTTATACAGTTTTAATTTCTAGACATCAGATGTTTATTGTAGCACAGTGAAGAGCCTTCTATCACCAGATATGCAATATTCAGGTAATTATAAAACCTTGATCAAATTACATCTTAATCAGCTCCTCTACATATCCTTTCTGTTGTCTTTCTGATGACAAAAGACTGGAGAAGACATCAGAAGAAAGAAAAGACAAACATGACGTCCCAGAGCCCTTGATGGAATAAATCATCATAACTCTACTGAAGACAATAAAGTTATGCTGGCTGACATCAACTGATTTGGCTGTGTATCCCCATAGTTAGGCTGTCTGACAAAACATACATTTACTGTTGTAACCTTTTTCCACACAAGGCTTATTTCAGTGAAAAAATCCAGCCTGTAATATATGGTGGTGTTTTTTTTGTTGTTGTTGGTTGCTTGAGTTTTTTAAGGAAAAGAAAGATATCTTGCAAGAATACAAAGTTGCTTAACAAGATTAAAAAAAATACTTTAACACAAGATGTTCCATGACCTTAGCTTTATGATTTGGTGGTTCTGATGGCAATAACTCACTGCAATAAAATTTTGGGTAGCAGCAGGTCTGTGTAGCATAACAGTAAATTTTGATGTAAACTGAAGACCAGAGCCTGATAATGATGCACAAATGCGAAGTATTCACCAGAGACAAAAAGTATCTGCTACCACTGGCATGCAACAAACACTAGAAAAAAGTATTCAAACATGATTCAAACCTTAACACTGAGTTTAAAAGAAAAAAAAAAACAACAACCATTTTTTTTGTTTTGTTTGTTATAAAAGTTATTCATCTGGTTCATCAAAAATAAAAAAAAAATTCTGTTTGACTCTGTAAAAGATGAAAAAAATAAATCAACTGTATAGGTCAGCCTCAAGAAGAATCATGAATACTGAATTTAAACTAATGTGTATGAAAGCAGTAAAACAAAATCTCTTAAATACATCCCAGGTACAACAACAATCTCCTGTATTGGATTTATTAGCAACTGTCCTCTGAATAAGAAATACTAGCTTCATTCTACCTGAGATGAAAAATGAAAAAATAAAAAGTAGCTGTTTGCTTTCTTCTCTGCTATACAGTGCCACAATTTGTTTAAGATATTACACTCTCGTGGGTTGCATCTAAAAAGTATAATTCATGAAAAAGTAAAATGCAATTGTCCAGGCTTTGATGAATAGGGGCATAATGTTAAATAATTATTCATTTCCTTTATTCTTCTGTCAAAGTGTGCAAAAAAAAAAAAAGATTTTGATTGCCTTTTTTTATATAAGGACATGGGCCTTTGTGACATGTATTTTATTTTAAACTAATGCTTCCATTATTCCACATCTGAATAATTACAGCTGACATCATCTACTCTTCTGTGTCCTGGAAGATCTTTAGCTCTAGTCCACTGTTACATATTTTATGCATTACATGAAATAAAATACCTCAAGATTTTGAAAATATTTATTTTAAAAACAGCAGTGAAATTGTCTGTAATCACATTTTCTGCTCTGCTTTGAAAGCAGCATTATTCAATATGCCAGTGGTCTTTTCCATAAGAGCAACATATTAGAAATTCATGCTGCTCTAATATATCTGAATTCCTTGATGTACTGCACTCCCTACCGACCTAAAGAGACATTTTTGCTTCAGTTTCATATGTCCTGCACATTACCTACTGATGTGGTGGTTGTCAAAACAGTTGTACAGTAGCCTTTGAATTCAAAGTGTGCCTTGACTGTATACTAAAAATGACAATAAACCTAAGTATATACATTATGCTGCCTTTTGTTGCCAGCACAAGTAAAGCATTTGGGAAATAAACCCCTGATTTTACTGCCTTTTAACATCTTTTCTACGTTAAACTTCAAACCCAGAAATTTGAAGTATTTCAAGAAACTGAAATCTCTTTTATTTCTTTCTTGTAAATTTTCTTTAGTATGCCATCATGAGCCACATTTTCAAAAAGATCAAGACAAAATTACAAATAAAAGCATTCAAAAAATAGGGGGTTTATTATTTTCTCTCTATGTAAAAACAGCACTGTGATTTTTAACCCAGGTTTCTTGGGGAAAAAAGCAATCATCTATAGGATATACTAAAGAAGCTGAAACGTCTATAATTTTTTTGATAAATTGAATGCACAGAAGTCATTTTATAGAACACATCCAAAAGCATTTTTATGGATAAACACTCATTCTCATAGGGATGTTATATACATTCAGTTGTTTGCAAATGTTAGAAGGGTATTTCTTGCAATCCTTGCAAATATTCTTCAGGTATTTCGGAAAAACTCATGCCAACAAAGATCTGGCAGGTCAAGCCCCAGTTGCAACTGAACCAAGCCTGCTTCAGCTGTAGGAAACCAAGAAGGGATCCCTAATCTATTATATAGAAACACACACTTATAGGATCATAAGTATATTTTTCTTAAACGAACAGCTCTATCCATATCAAATTGGATCCAATCAAGAAGCAGGACTAGAAATCATGTCCGTTTTGAAGGAGAACTTTAGAGAGCTTCCATGCTGGGACTGTATCATGTGTCCATACCACCATGCCTCACACTGTGCTCATATTCTTTAGGCTTCTGAACCCCTGATACCCAGATATAATGAGCATCTAAAGAAATCTGTATGTGACAGCACAGTGCAAATTAGTGTGCATGTGCATGTGTGCATATGTCTGTATGTCACCTAAGAAGAAAAGAGCAATACAGAAAAAATAGAAGTAAATATATGATCTGACAGCAGACTAATGAGGAGGAAAAATTTTAGTGGTTTTGTTGGGGGGGTTTTGGGTTTTTTTGTAAAGTAGTGAGGGTACAATAGAAAGTTCAATCAATCAAAAAAACTTCGAAGAAAGTTAATTCCAATTTTAAGTATCAGACACAGTCAATGGCAATGAGAAATTTTTATTCTCCCAGCATCGTAAAATTTTTCACATAGAAATCCCATAGTGTTAAAAAAAATCTGTAAGAAGCTGATCTCTAATACAAATTCACTGAGTTGGTAGTGGGCTCTCATTGTGCATGTTTAAGAAGTTCCACAGAGGAGAATTCTTACGGGACAAATCCTGCGATCCTTACTCAAAGAGATTTCATCTGCAGCTTGGAGGGAATACTGCACAGTATGAAACCAAGACTTCTAATGGGGTTAGATTTGAAGTGGTTTTAGGAAAAGTACATTCTTAATTTTCAATCTATCCAAAAATCACAGAAATCATTGTTTGAAAACACCTGGTAGCTGAGATGAAAGAAAAATGCAGTCTACAAACTATTTTCCAACTTTGTTACTGAGGTCACTGAGTTTCCTTTCTCTACTTTGGTTAGCATTACTTAATGCTTTGCCTATAAAAAAACACAGGCTGAAAAACACTCACTAGTTCTAAAAGACAAAAAGAAGGTATTATTGCTAAAATACCAACAGGGGTTAAAAACTGGCTAAAAGGAAGGATATTGAAAGTAAAGAAAAAAATAACCAAACTCAATCAGGGGCACATTTCACTGCAGCTGATTTTGTCCTAATATAAGTAAAGTTTTCTGAAGATGTGAAATTAATTAGGGATAGAGAACAGCCAACAGATTTGCTTCTAAGAATAATTTTTCTAAAAATACTCATTAGTGCCCTGAAAAATGAAGTGAGACACATGGTTTCCAAATACACTAAGTGGTATTTGATATACCAGAAATTACATGGAACCAAGGGTTTCGATAGATTGAAGAAACTTACACATTATATTCTATATGAGGCATTGTAAGAGTGATTTAGACAAGTACATGTTAAATGGATCAGAGTCTAATGAAATAGTAAAAACAAAACTTAGAGATGAGTAATAGCATGAGAGAAGAGTCATATTGAAGAAAAAAATGTAGAATGTTCTGGATTATAAAGAAAAGCTTCAAAGCTAAGTGAAGAAGCTAAGTGAAGAATAATGACTGTAGAAAACCCTCTGTCTTTCTTCATCAATGGAAAGCCAAAAGAACAATGGGGTCATTCTATTTACTGAAGTAATTGAATTCACTGAAGACTTAAATTGTTAACTTAAATTATTTCCCTTGAGTTAATTTCTCTCCAGTTATCAAATTCAAACCAGAGGAACTATATTGCCAAACAGTGTTTCACCTGCACAGAATCATGGTGTTAACATCCCACCAGTCGTTACTAAGATGATTACTACTTAATCCCCTTCACAGACAAGCCATCTTGAGTGAAACTATTGCTATGTAGGAGGCCCTCTTGTATTCAAAGGCCATGTGAGTTAGGGATAACAGCTGACTTATCCCATGATACTTCAAGGATCATGCTTTATTTATTGAACAAATCCTCAGAAATTATTGTCAAAATTTATCACATATTTTCTTGGCATCTGATTTTCATCTTTTCTGATTGTCACTAAGTCTGAATAGCAAAATCACCTAGTTATATTATTCAGCCTTTTTGTATTGGCCCTCCAATGCAATAATTCACTGTGATGATCTACAAATTCTCAAGGCCCTTTGTTCAGAGCTTGTTGCAAGAGGTTACTGTGGAACATCACAGCTTAAAAGAATGCATAGTTTTGAGCCATGGTTATGGATCAAAAGCAGTCAGTTCAATGAAATATTGTCTGTCTTGAAGCATCAAGCATTTCTCTTACTTTTTCAAGTAATTTCATAGCTCTGATTCTCAGAATTCTATACAAGATTTCACTCATTCTCTTTAATGCATGCCATCAGCTTTGTAGATATTCAAGTAAAATTCAGAATCTTTCCACAGAGTATATTTATATTTCTCTATGGAGATCTGCCTCTCCCGCACTCTTCCCATTACTGAATATAACCCTGGGGTCAGATTCTGACCTCAAACACAAAGCGTGCAACATCCTAGAAAATCAATAACAACTAAGCAGCACATAGGAAGCCAAGACTAGTCATCCTGCAGTATAGCTTGTTGGACATCCTCAGAGGGAATAGGGAGCTCCTTGAAATCAAGGAAGCATTATTTTAATTAAGTTGCAATGAAGCCCTGTGACAAGGCAGATTTTTGTTCTAAACTGTTTTCCAGGCACCATGGAGTCTTTAGTCAGAGGGGCTGATGGGGAGCTGTGCCTAGATTCCTCAGTCCCCCATGTGCTGCCTCAGCTCCCAGGTTTCCAGAACTGATTTATGTTTCTTAGACGTTGTGGTGGGGACCTAGCAAGCTGGAAGCCTAAACAGCTTCACTCCCTAAGCACAGAACCTCCCAGCTGGGACACGGGGCCATAAGCCTCTGATTCTTTGGTGAGAAGCAAGAATTTTATCTCTAAGAACAGCAGATTCTTAACTCAGGCTGATGGGATCTGCAGCTTCTGAGCAGCCCATACAGTGCTTTAAGTGCAGTGAGACCCACACAATGCCAGGCTCCATCCTCTTCCATAGAATTTTTAATTCTTTGGCTTAGAATTTTACATCAATGTAAAATAATCTTGTCTGGAGCTGCTATGCAAGAAGTATACTAATTATTTGTAGAGCCCCCTTGAAAATGTAATGTGTAAAGTAGTAGCTCTGCAGTTGTTGTGAGCAATTTAACATTCAAAGAAGTGATTTATAATATCAGGCTTCCCAAGATTACGACCATAATGACTATCTGACAGACTTTATAAGCAAGTCGTCCAGTCATTTCAGTTGGATTCTGGCTGGCTAAGGACTGGAAACTGTAAAAAGGCTATAAGATTTGGCCTAGAATCAGAAATAACATTTGCTGTTTTCCAAACGTGCGGTAAACAAGAAAGGAGATATTAAATTTTTGTACATCTCTCAGCACATGCAAATGAGAATGGAAAGAGGCTCCTCAGACAAACACAGAACAACAGCCATCTGGATCCAAACCCTGCTCCAGCAGAAGTCAGAGCCTTGAGCCTCTTTTCTGTCTTTATTTACATTGCTGTAAAGCAGGACCGCTTCTGTGCAAGGCAGCAAAAGGTAACATCTTGGCTTTGAGGAACTCAGCTGTAAATCCCCTACCACCTCTGGTGGGGGCAGGATTTGACATAGGGAGTGCAATGTAACACCCAGACTCAGGCCAGCTGACTCCAAAACTTGAGTGGTGTGCGAGCTGACCCCCCCAAAGGATTTCAAAACCATGTGTATTTCCACAATTTTGCAACTTCAAGCAGAACAGAAGGGAAAGATTAAAAATGCTTACCACAGAGAGGGAGTTGGAAAGCAGTGTCCCATCTTGGCCAAGCATGTTGGAAACTGTAATTTCAGGTAGATCCATGTTTTGTGGGTGGAATGGAAGGAGGCCATTGTGGTTCATGGGATGACACAGAGAGTGGTACCCAGACTCTATCTCATTCAAGTGCACCAGGGAGTGGTCAGGCAATGACGGAGGAGTTATAGGAGGTATGTTAAAATCTTCGCTTTCAAGACTTGGGCCAGGAAAAGACTGGAAAAAAACCCAACAAATGGAAAATTTTATGAAAATCATATGAGCACTGGTCAATAATAATAAAAGTCACACAAAACAAATAAAAAGAGACCAACTCACATACTTATAAGCATCTACAATTCAACAAAGAGGATATTTTAAAGACCAATCTATTATAGCAGTGTATGGAAGTGTATGCATGGAAAAAGAATTGCCTCTAGGGCATAAGAATCTCTGATACTTTCACAGCTTGTATTAGAAATAATTTTTTTTTAAAGAAGGTGAACTCAAACAGATTTCAAGGATTCTATTAAAATTTTCCAAGAGTGTTCATCTAGCTGAATACCCTTTTCATGGGAATTGTGGAAAAGGAAATGCAATTCATAAAATTAATATTGGCACAAAATGGTTCATAAGACTCCCTGCTACTCAGATGAAGAAATACATATTGAAGAAAGATACTGTTTTTATGCTCACAGGAGTATCGTGCATTTATTCTTCTACAAAAAAAAAGAAAGAGTACATCCTTCGCATGAGTATACTTTGTGTTTATAAAAATAAATTTATCATATCTAAAAAATTTCTATTTTTTTTTCTTAATATATAAACTCAATTTTTCACACATCTTGTCAGGAATCTAAATTAGTTACTCTACAAATCAACTGTATAGTCTTTTGTTGTCTGCTGCCATTAAGTCATCCAAGTCAATCTGATCCAAGGAAAAGCCACAGGCAAAGTCAGAGTAATGCACCAATGTGGATAATTGCTATTATTTATCTACAGTCTTTGTATAGCAGGTAGGCTCATTTGGGAGATAGGGGTGGGTATGCTCATATTTCTTAAAAGAAAAAGGTGAGCATGGCTTGATACATGATCCAAGTAAGGAGTTAAAGGGATCAGTTGCAGTGGTTCAACCTGAAAGCCTGGTCTTGTTTTCTGAGAACAGCCAACTCCTCTGTAAAGTGATTACTCTTTGCACATCCCATGCCCACAGTCAGGGTTTATAGTACAGAGTCTACTTCCACCCTTTCTGCCTCTCTGCAGCACAGCAGCCCTGCTCTGAGCACTGCTTTTGTTCATTTTGGAAATGCAAGGATTTAAATACATTCTGTTCCCAAAAAAGTATCATCAGGAGGAACAAATATGAGGGCACAACTTCAAAGAGCAGTTACTGGAAGAAAATGTTTTCCCCAGTATGAGTTTACAAATGGAGGACAGTACAGTGTATGAATTCATGCAGAAGGACAAGAGAGAAGAATCAATGCTCAATTATAAACAAAGGGGCTTTTCATTAGTCATCATAGTAATAAGGTCCTGCTGATGCCTGAGGTTACTCTCCTCTGTACGAGCATGTATATATAAACTTAAATCAAACCAGGAACAAAGAGTATTACATGTTTTCAACGAGCCGCTGAAAAACCTACTCTAATGCACATTTGCCATGGTTTTGGTTGCTTTGCTTGTTTCCCAACAACCAAGTATCTTAGCATGAAATAGAACAGGAAGGCTAGACTGCAAAGGCCAAAGTAAAACCCTAAAGAATGAAAACAACAAACAGGGAATGGAAAAAGTTTGACAGTGATATCATCATTGATATGTGTGAGGGCTTTGATTCTACCCATGCTTTCCAGCAGTGTTTCTCTCTTCCAGCACAGAAGTTTGCTCTCCTCTTGCCCCTGCTCTCTCCTTAATGGGAAGCTGGTGTGAGTCTACTGACCTCTGTAAGTTGCCTTTGCCTCTGCTCTTATCACCCATGATGCAGCCATCAGTGGAAATATCTCCAAGGGGAAATACAGTAAAAACAAATTCTCACTAAATGGAGACTCAAACATGGCAAAGAGAATGTGTCACATTTACTCAACAACATCTAAGCTGTGCAGAACCAAATCAAAGAATTAGGGAAAATGAAAACACTATTTGCTAATTACTATTATATAAAAACCATAACAAAGAGAAAGGGTCTAAAGTAAGCTTAGGATCTAATACCACAACAGCAAAGCAGTGAGGAACAGAAATGAAGGAAGGAATAACAGCCATAATGCTCTGCTGGACCAGCACTATCCCACACAAGTACACTTAGATTTGGTAACTGTAATCCTGGTGAGCTTGGATTCACCTAGTTTACAGCTTCCAGGAGGGATTCATGAGCTGTGAAAAGAGGACATTTATGTTCAACAATGTCTTTTCTACTGTCTCAAGTCTGCCAGCCTCAAAAGAGTTTTTTCTCACATGATTTTGCAGGTACAAAGAAGCGTTAACATCTGTTTTCTCAATCTCTCCCTGTCCTGTGAGACTTACATTCCCACTAAAAGCAAATATTCCTAAACCAAATATTGACTGGCTGGGTGTGCCTACACATTAATGTGGAAGGCATTTAGCAAATCAGCTTATTTGTGCACCCCTTTTTGCATGCACATATGGACAAACAAGGTTTTACTCTTGATTTGTTGTGTTTCAAATGTGTCTTTAACTAGTAATACTTCAAAAATGGTGGAAGCAATTGAACTGCCAGTAGCACATTAGTTTCATTTATTAAAATGGAAGCATAAAACAGTGGCGGCATAAAAGTCCGCAATCCAAGTCGTGTCAGGTGTAAGTATATAAAAATGTTATATATACATTATTTGGGATAAGTATTTTAAATAAACAGTTGCTGTCTAATTAATTATAACTCCCCCACCACCACCACCACCATAGTTATTGTTTGTGAACTGTACTATTTCAATAAAGCTAGGCAGAATCCAAACTGTATGCTAGTGGTATGGACAGATACTTGAAAGCATCTGCAGAGCACCCTATTCACCTTACATTTTCAGCCAATTTGATATTTCCATACTTAGTATGTGTGCATGCAATGCATACAAATATAACTTCTTCAGGGAAGTTCCTTCAACAGTTTGTCTTGCCCTGTAGCACGTGTCAGATGCTTGTAATGGCTTGGCACATTGTTATATTAAAAATCAAAATGCCTAGATACCTTTGCAGCAAACCCAACATATCCCAGAAACAAGGCTGTTGCAATTGTGCCTGGAGAAAAGGAGTGAGGAGTGGAACATGTGGAAATAGCAGCTACAAGCTTTAAACACCCATCCTATTTTCCTGCTACCTCTCCCCTTGCCATTGGGAAAGCCTACTTGAGGAACCATCTGGAGCTGCCTTGGTCCAACCGTTCCAGTGCTGGCAATAGAATCTCCTGGAATGTTGTATTGTTACCTTCTTCCCTGAAGGGAAATTTTAAGGAACTTCAGCAGAAGGCCAAGCCCAAGTATATCCCTGAAGGAAGAACTCCCACTCCCAGGTCAGTCATCATCATGTCCTGATTCCCGGCCTTTCTTAGAGGACCAATTCTTCCAACACAAGACATTTATCTGGAATTTCTAATGAAAGCAGTTACCTACTGTCAAAAGCATTAGGGATATTAGGGATGCTCCCCGTGTCCAATTACAATTCATAAGTACAGCTCATACGTATTAATGATAAATGGTGACCTGTAGCTTCAACTCTGTTAGGTTTTTCTTGGTGATAGGGAGCAAGGTTAGGGTCTTTCCACACAGTCCAAGGGTTTTTCCTTCATAATTAGTTTTAGTATCAGCAGGACTTTCTCTATTCACAAAGACATGGAATAGCTGTTTTTTATCCTACTGGTCACAGAAATATTAGCAAGTTCACATTTTCACTTTTGAATAAATAAATAACAACAACAAGTAGCAGTAAATACTTTATTTCCTTTACCACAGAGCTGCTAGGAACTTGTTTCGCATGCATTTCATGAGTGTGGGTGTGCATGAGGTGTTTCTCAGCTCTTCAGTTTAGGGGAACTTCCTGGACATTTATTACATTCCAGAGAGAAAGCCCCTCTGCAAATTAACACCATTAAACCAACTGCACAGCACTGAACAGTCAATGCTGTAGTTTTTCTTTATTATAAAGAGTATTTTCATTACTGTATTTACTATAAGCAGATTTTGGTATATTTCAGATGGAAGCTACACAGTGGGAAACTCTGAACTGAGCACCCTTAAATTTGAGCTATCTGTAGACACAAAGCTATGAAAAAGCTTTCTGAATTACAAATGTTTCCAAATGTAAGAGACAATATTCTATGTCTTGGCTAAATATTGGTGACATTTCTGCTTCAAATGACGGAAACTTCACAAAAAAGTTCATAAAACAGATGACTGAGATGCCCACTCTGACATCAAGACTTCTATCTATACGCTTCTTTAGCCTTTAATTTTATCAGAAAAGCTTCCCAGAATAAAGTGATATGAACACTTAACCCTGATTCACTGTTCAGCCCAAGACCAAGCTTTTGTTCCTGAACAATGATCTCATTGGTCCCCTTCAATTTACCTTTTATGCCACTTCGCCTGGCCAGATCCAGAAACAGGCAATAGAAAAGAGGAAAAAACTGGGAGGTGGAGGGGAAGTGTATGTCAAAAGTCAGTTACCTGGCAGCACATAATTCAAGTTAGGGCTATGCATCCTGCTGTGCTGATGACACAAATGCACACACACACACACACACACACACACACAAAAAAAAAAAAGGGAAATACTTTCAGGATATAAAAACAAAAACCCTTTGCTCTACAGTGCACTCTACAGTGGTGACTGCATATTGGCCAGCAAAACTTACTTTAACGGAACTTTAAAGAGTAATCAGAGAAGGGAAACCAAAGGAATTAGCTCAAACAGACTGACCACAAGAGGCAGCAAGCTTTCAAGCATCCAGTATAAATCCCTCTGGAAAGAGCAGAACCATTACTATATGACAGCACAGAAGACAACATACATTAAGTCTAATTCATGTGCTCAACAGTTGTGTCAGTCACCATGCATTTACTCAACATGATCTTACATTAACAACAGTTCCTTAAGAATTGGGACTTTGCCTATAGATATTTAATTTAAATGAAATGAATGGTACTGCCAACTATGTAGAGCGTGTCTTAATTTTTCATTCGCACCAAGGCTTCTGCATCTGAACTGTGGAAAGATGCCAGTTTTTAAAAGATAGATGCTTCAGGCTGTCTCCTCTTCTATTATTGAATACATTGTTACATAACTGAAATACTTATGAATTGAGAGTAATATAAAAACAATGAGTTCATTAGAAGCAGAAAAACAGTAACATACCTTATACATATTTGAAAATTAGGATAATATATTCCACAGCAAATATTTCCAGGAGTTTTAATAGGATCGACCTTATCTCTAATTTCTAAACTGAAGACCTTCAGAAGCAAGTGTTTTTCAGTTGCTTTTGTCTCTGCATGAACAAGGCTTGATAACTTGAGACTATAATGCATTACTGTGAAAACCTTCTGTCTGTTACATAAATCATCTTAACACTCAGCAAGAATTGTCCAACACTGCCATTGATATGTTCAAGTCAATGATCCTGCAAACAATTTTTTTGTGTTTCTTCATATGGTAGACAACAGCAATAAATTGTATTCATTTAAAAACACACAATATAGTAATTTATCATGCAACAGCTATCAAAAACATATTACAAGGGAAGGTATAACTTTTTTCTATTGTGTTAATCAATTTCTCTAATTTATATTAGTTAAAGGGCAAAGCCCCCAGCAAAACATTAATTTTCCAGTATCAGATGAATTCTGTTTTCAAGAAGGAGAATGTGCTGACAATGGTATTATTAATCTAAAATTATTGTAATTTTCAAAGTTAACAGATTTACATAAAAATGTAGACTTTTTTAAAGATTTTACTCTTGAGACTCTTTTCATTAATTACATTAATTTTATACATATAGTATAACAGTTTGCTGAAACATGTGTGCTCAGTGAAGGTTTTAAACTGAAATACACTTTAAAGATGACAATAAGCAGAAGCACAAATATAAAAGGCCACAAGATTTGGGCTCTGCAAACACCAATACTATAACTGAAGTATTTAAACTTCCCTTCAGACAAAGACCCAGGTTGCACTTCTCCTATTTAGAAAACTTGAATAAATTCAAAAGAGAAGTGCAAGTCCTTTTTAGAATTGCTGATCAACCACCAAAGAAATTCCTTAGGAATACACTGGAGCTCTAGGCACAAATGTAGCATTCTTAGTCCTTCAATGTGGAGTCTTGCCACTCTCAACTGTGCCACTCTCCCACCCTCCTTAGCATGTCCCCAGTGGGGACCCAAGCATGGCCATTGTCCAACCCCCCTGTCACTGTTCTCTCCTGAAGAGAAAGGCACCTGGTCTCCCCACAGTGTGTGACAGTCTGTAGTGCAACCTCCAAAGAGCAGCACTGGGGGTGCACTAGCAGGACCCCGGCATAAACAGCTCCTGCTTGTCCACTGCTTTGGGGATGCTGAAAGGAAGGGGAGACTTGCAGTGCAATAGGTTTCCCCAAGCTACCTCCTAAAGACAAGCCAAGCAGCTTCATCACCTCAAAGATACTGCTTCAGGCTGTTTACGGAACAGGAGAAGGAAAGACAGGAGAATATTCACAAGATTCTCTTTGGAACGTGGGAGCAAACTACTACGACTATTATTACCACTACTACTATATTTTAATAAAAGCTAAAATTCTTAAGGTATATTGGGATCCTATTTGACAGTTTTTGGTCTGTACTATAACACAGACGATATCACATATGGTATAATCTTGAGCTTAGCATTACTATGAGACGTACTTCCATAAATTAGTTACTACATTTAGCTAAATATTCTTTTTAAACTAGACATAAAAAGCATATTAAAAATAAAAAAAACTCCAAACTTTTTAGAGACCCACTCTGCAAAATTTACCTGAATTATGCTCAGTACAAAGCACTGAGCAATAAAACTAGCAATATTCATATTTAAGAAGCAGAATTTAACTGAAAAAAAAGGAGTCACATCATCACAAATCCTGCTGCTTGAAAATATAGATGATACACCACATTTAACCTGTCAGAAGCCTCATTAACATCATAGACTCGAAACCAGCAATCAAGACAGCATGCTCTTCACATGTTTACATTTTTAAATGCTCTTAAAATAGCAGGAGTATAGATTTACATTTAAGTATATCTGTTTAAGGGGAAATATTCTGTCTAAATTTCCAGATCCTGTCTGAGAAAGACACCAAAAGATGAAATAATGTCACACCAGGGCACAAAACAATGAAGGACAAAGAATGCATTTTATTTTTTGTTGGGTTTTCCCCTCCCTTTTTCCTTCTCTTAACTTAGAAAACCTCAGGAACAATGGATTGGTTCTCAGTATTCAAAACAACAGTGGGTCCTACGTGTGCTATACCTCTCCTAAATGACGGATCAAATTTCCAGAAAAATTTCAGATTTAATATAAAATGTCACGACTTGATGAAAAGGAAGATCAGAACAGAGGCAAGGCTACTTTTCAATCTGATGTAACTTTTGTTTAACCCCATGCCAGTCACAGGGAAAACTGAAAACTGAGGAATATCAAAGCTTCCAATTCCTACCAGTGGTCCCACTGACTCTGACATCTAGATTTTGTACTCAGGACTTTACACTAAGAAGGCCAAGGAATGCTCAGCATACGAACGAGTACAGATTATTCAAACAAGTAAAATGGCAGAATCTCTTAATAAAGTGTCATGTAAGCAGTAGGACGGCTGAGACCTCAGTAATAAGCTCAATCGTACTAATGCCATACCAACTCTCAGTAGTGTAGTACCTATTAAGACGTTTTTATAAACTGAAAGAAATATGCGAGCTATTACAAGATATAATTCTGGAAAAACAGACTTCTATGTAAGAAGCCAATTTAAGACGAAAACAACATAAACAATAGTAACTTGTATGCTCAAGTGAAGCATCTTTTTAATTTTGAGTAATGAAGATGTCAAGCCAAATGCTAGAGTAGTTTAACTTAATTAGGTGGCCTATTTTTCCAGGCAGCCTTTCATTTCCCATTGAAAACTCAGCTTGTATGCAAGGCAACAAGAGCAATTTTGTCTGTAATGAATACCTCTGGGACTCCACAGAGTGATCATTTGAATGTAACGCTGAAGACTGGTTTGAGTAACTAGTTTGGGCTTGATGAGATGCTAGATTTTGTAAAACTAACTAGATTAATCAGACAGGCATCTTATCAGTTTATTTGGTCAGGGGTCAACAGGTCAAACTGCCTCTACTGCAGCAGCCTTTGCCAAAAGGGACAGTGTAATAGTAATTGGTCTAATTTGTAGTTCAAATTCACGTTATTCTTCCAGACATTTTATGGACCAAAAAAGGTTCATTTGATGTGAAGCTCAGTTGAAAAATACTGCCTTTAACGTTTCCCATGGTTACATCCCATAATTCATCCACACTGCTGACCTGTAGAGTTTCCTGGAAAGGAAACTACATAACTAAAATATATGATGTCTGTAATCTGTTTTCACATGCTAAAAAAGTTGTACATGAAGGAGTAGAGGGAAACATTTTGAAGGATATTTTACACTGGCTGCTCATTAAACAGAAAGTTCTTTTATGTCATGTACAGCAAAAGGCAGTGTCTTTTCTCTTGTGATATGTGAAAATACCCCTGACTTTTGGACAGAATTCACCATTTGATGATTGATTTTCTGTTTACCTTTTCATGGTAAAATAATAGCTTTTGTTATTTTTACTTTATTGATTTATTGTGGGCCTATCCCTGAAGTTGCTATCATGCTGGTGCCACTGCTAAGAAAAGACACAGTGTTTACATTACTTCCCTCCCATCTGCAACTCCTAAGAAAAATACTTTTAATTGATGCACAGAATCACTGTGTATACAACAGGCCCAACCTCACAATTTTAACCTTACTCTAGCAGTATCTGACATTTACTTCTAAAGGCCCAAACTTCTGGAGTAAGGCAATTACCTTCCAAAACTGCTTTCATTAAAAAGTTTTCAGTCCACATGGCTGTAAAGAAAATAGAAGTGCAAAGTTTCACAGCCAGAAGACAAAGAGAACGCTGAAAAATTTGTTATACTTGCTGATGTTTCTGATATTATCTCAATTTTACAGATCCACATGAATGATTTTTGAAGGCTGGAAAGGGACAATTTTGTTTATGCAACTGCAATTATGGGTATGTTTGTTTAGGGTCCTTAGGGAATAGATTTTGCCCTCTTTAATGCTTTTACAGCATATGCTATAGAATAGGCATTAAATGAAAGAAGCATTAAGTTAAGGCATGTTTAAGTAACTCATTTTTCAGAGATAAGTAGGTCATATACATTTCTTCCTCTGGTCAGAGTACAAGATCAACATCTACTGAACCTAAGTGACTAAAATCAATTTGAGTAAAAGATGGTAAAGGTATTTCACCTGAGTTATGTCTTTCCTGTGAAATTTGAAAAAGCTCTTAAGTTCTGGTCAACAGGCCCTAATTTTGGCTTTAATTTTTATAAATTTTATATGATTACAAAAAAAAAAAAAAATCCTTGAATACATACCCAGTACATGCTCATAGCTTTTGTACTAAAGCTGAAGACACTCATACATACTTATATAATCCATTCCTGTGGACAAAGACTTGGGGATACTGGTGGATGAGAGGCTGGACATGAGCTGGCAATGTGAGCTTGCAGCCCAGAAAGGCAACTGTGTTCTGGGCTGCATCACAAGCAGTGTTTCTGTCCCTCTTCCCTGCTCTGGTGAGAGCCCCACCTGGAGTGCTGCATCCAGCTCTGAGGTCCTCAGCATAGGAAAGACATGGACCTGTTCGACTGGGTCCAGAGAAGGGCCACAGAAAGGGCTCGACCACCTCTCCTATGATGAAAGGTTGAGAGAGTTGGGATTGTTCAGCCTGGAGATGAAAGACACTGAGGAGACCTTATAGCAGCCTTTCAGTATATAACAGGGCTTACAAGAAAGATAAAGACCTTTTACCAACCCCTGTAGTGTCAGGACAAGGTGTAATAGTTTTAAACTGAGAGAAAATAGACTTGGATTAGATGCAGGAAGAAACTGTGAGGGTGGTGAGACATGTTAAGAGATTGTGCAGAGAACTTGTGTTCCAGTGCCCCATCACTGGAAGTTCTCAAGATCAGGTTGGATGAGGCTTTGAGCAAAGTGATTCAGTGAAAGATGTAACTGCTCGTGACAGGGGACTGGACTAGATGTTCTTCAAAGATGCCTTTCAATTCAAACCATTCTATGATTCTAGAAGATATATATCTATAAATATATACATAGCCTTGTTAATGCAACTGTTGATGTATTTTTATAAGGGACTCAGTTCTTCCAGATTCTGTGCCTGATATAAGGACACATTAAAAAACTATGTTCTATACCAAAGGAAAAGGTAGGGTAAAATTACCTCCACCTTTAACTAGTCATTCAGGATCTGAAAGGTCTGCCTGGTGTTTTTCTTTCCCTGAGGCCATTTTACTAGAGACAACTTTAGAGAAATAAAGGAGCAAGAAGTGAACTCCCTTCTGTTGATAATCTACTTTTGAAATTAAAAGAGAGTGGATCAGGAAGAGGGAAGTGGATTATGGTCTGTAACTGTAGCTCTTCAGCAGACTGACCGGGTTGCATTGCCTTCTCGCTGTGGAGCAGCCTCTCAATTAATGAGCAAATGCTTTCTGACTTTTGGGCAGGATTGCACTGGACTTCAGTGTATCATATACCCATGGGACTATGTTGAACCAGGCAGTGATTCTACATCTAAGAATGCTGCATTTTCTCAATCCCTTCCTAGGCAGCCAGCTCCTGCCCTGGTCTGCTGACAGAGGCTTTAGAGGTTCAACAAGAGCTAAGAGCTGTGTTATCTGGGAGGAATAGGATACAGTAGCCTTAAATTCTAGCCTACCTAGAGGGAAGGCCAACATAGTGAGGAGAGGGCAGCTATTACATAGCATTTATCTACCCCTACTTTGAACAAGTAATACTTATGCCATTAAGAAAATGCAGTATTAACATGTAAAAAAAGAAGTTAGAGGTATATCTAGGACCATGTGCATATGGAAACAAAGGCAGGGGATGCCTTTCATACCAACATGAAAAATCTCTATTTTGAATGTCATTCTGTATCCTATTTAACCCTTGAGCTGTACAGAACAACACAGTTTTGATACCCATGATGCCCACTCTATCAAAGAGCATGCATACATATCTTATATGGATCTCCCTGCCATAGCTCTGCGAAGCAGGAAACCATCACCTCTGAGCAAGCAGTATTTCTTGCTCTACCTCAGGTATCTGTTTTATTCCCACTGGGACGATGGGGCTACTGCCCTAAGCATTCAGCTCAAGGCTGCTTCTTGACCCTTCCCTTTGCACTGAGCAGGGAATTTGGCAGCTGGATTCATTAACCTTAATGTTTATCAGGCCTCAGGAAGGCTACAAAAGTGCCAAAGCTTTGTGCAACAGAGTCCTGAATTACATTCTGCATTGTGACTAAGAAAAAATGTAAAATAAACAATATAATTTTATATTGTGTTGTACGTGGCTCACAAATTACAGGAGGAGAAATTACATAAAGAACAATTCATCTCTGAGATTCCAATTATAGGTGTGGGGAGAAAACAATATATTGGAGGGAATCTGAAATGCAGAGCAGTTGGCATAGTTTTATTTTAAAATGATAAATATTTTCAGATCCAAGTGCAATTAGTAGTGAAAATGCCATGTAGTTTTACTGTGTATGTTTGTTAATATGGCTGGTATAACTAATTTAGGAGATGCCTGCAGTGCAGAGTCCTGTACTACATATATCATAACCAAAAATGCAGTACTTTCACATATATATAAAATGTACACAGAGACAACATTGCCAAACAGCCTTTTGGGACAGTTTAAAAGAATACCATTAATTTTTACTATATACTTACACGTCTGGCTCAGTTCCAGGACTGGCTTTCTGTAAAAATCATTTCAAGTATAGAATTATTCTATTTGCTTGCAGCAACATCACAGGAACAGTAGTGAGCCATATGTTGCTACTTAGCAACTTGGTCTGTAAGTCCCAAAGCATGTACTGATTTGAAAATTGAACAGAAATGATAATTATTGTTGAGGGATGCTGTGAGGCAACTTGTCTTGGATTACCAAACTATGCAGATGTTTGATGTTATGTAGCAAAAGGAACAAAACTATATTTTTCCTGTCCAATGGCTGAGCTTTTATTTATGTTAGCCCAAAGGGGATAAATTGATTAAAACCCGTAAAATAATATACTGTGATGTTTTTCTGGATGTGAACACTTTCTAGTAAACAGAAAGAACTGAAGTGCGTGTCAGCATACATCAGGACCCCAGAAATCCTGCCTCTATAGTCACATAATCCTGAAGACAGCCTAGTGGAAATCCCTTGGTCTTTGGTCTTGCATACTATGACTCAGTCTGCCAACCTGCCTACCAAGTAAGTTGTGTCAGACTCTGAAATTAGAAAATGATGCTCATGTCTGACTCAGTCAGCATGATCAGAGTTCAAATAAAAGTTTCTCATAGGACCATGCATCTCCTAAGATGTGGGATTCATATTTTAGTTAAGAGATGTGCATCCATCAAGGAAAGTAGAGAAATAAATTCACTCCTCATTCTGACAGGATTCAAACCCTCATCTTGATCTTGCAAGGGAACAACCAAGTAATTGGAGGGTGGGAAGGAACCTGCACTCCTCTCTATGAGGCCATGCAACAGCAAGGCTCTTGAGAACAGGGTGCAAAATGGACTTAGGACAAAACTATGGATGAGGGGACCAGGCTGTCATTTGAGAGAGAACATTTGCTCTTCTCTTTTTACGTCATTATGTGTTCTACATTCAGTAATAGTGAGGGGACCATGAACAAACAGTCTGCATAACTGGGGTCAGAAAAAACAGTTGCATTCTTCTTCTCCCTCCCCTGTAAGCTACACAGTCTCTCATGCTTTCAGAGCACGGAATATAATTTTTTTCCCCCAGTTTTAACAAACAGATGTTGAAACGGTAGTCAATCCACCAATTTTGGCTGATCACCAAATGTTTATGCCCAGGACAGGAGAAGCACTCCATTACAGTCAGTGAAGACCTTACTGATACTGTCAATGGAGAGTTGTTTAGTTCCTTTGAGGAATGACTAGCAGGTGTCTTTCAGCACCAGGTTTGGGAAATGCTTCTCTCACAGTTGCAGGTTCTTGATGAAACAAGAGAGGCATGTTTCCAATACATCTCAACTTCCTATTCCTAGTGGGGTTTTTTGTTTGGTTGGTTTGGGATTTTTTGTTTGTGTGTTTTTTTGTGTGGTGGTTTTTTTGTTTGTTTGGAGTTTTTTGGGGGTTTTTTTGTTTGTTTTTTTTTAAGTAAGGTGATTATTACAGGCTTTTTCACATATGTTCAAGCCCACAGAGAGCTGGAACACCTCTTCTATGAAGACAGACTGAGAGTGTTAGAGTTGTTCAACTTTGAAAGGAGTAGGCTCCGGGGAGACCTTAAGAGCAGCCTTCCAATACCTAAAAGGAGCCAACAAGAAAGCTGCAGAGGGACTTTTTACAAGGGCATATAGTGATAGGACAAAGAGAAATGTGTTTTAGCTGAAGGAAGGTAGGTTTAGATTAGACAGTAGGAAGAAGTTCTTTGCTATAAAGACTCGTGAGGCACTAGGACAGGTTGCTCAGAGAGGTTGTGGACTCCCTATCCCTGAAAGTACTCAAGGCCAGGCTGGATGGCTTGTTAAGCAACCTGGTCTAGTGGAAGCTTCCCTGCTCTTGGCAGGGGGGCTGGAACTGGATGACCTTTAAGGTTCATTCCAACCCAAACCCCATTATATGATTCCACATATTCACCAGTGCAACAGTGTAAGCACCAGGAGAAAATCTTGGCAAGGAAAAGGAGGTTGCGGCAGCCCAAGGCTGACAGCTTATCCCAAACCAGCACAGGAGGCTGTCAGTCACTTGGTAATAACTGTGCTTAGAAATTGAGCTGCCTCTTGTCACATGGATCCCTCAGCAAAGGACAGAGTTTCAACACCTGCCTTTGGGTTTTGAACTCTACCTGGGAGCCAGACACCTACGAGTTTCACTTTGCCATAGTGAGATTTTAAATCTGTAAGCCCTTTCTTGCTTCCAGACCTTAGTAAGTACACAGGGTTTTCTGACATCTTTGAATTTGGAAATGTCACATTTGATAGATTTTTTTTTTCCTTGAAGACAAAGTCATTTGCATTTAAAATACCTAGGCCCAGATCTTTAAAGGTACTTTAAACACCTTACTTCCACTGAAATCAGTGAGTGTTAGATGCATAAATATCTCTGAGGATCTGGGCCTTGTTAGCACATGTAGAAACCACATAAAAGATTAAAACTTATACTCTTAATTTTTCAATATGCCATTTAAATTATTTAAACTACATGCATACACAGTACAAAAATATCAACAGAAGAAAAATAATTCTGATGTATAATGTGGATTTGCAATTCTTTATTCAAAACTATTTAAGACAGACATAATGATTCTCTGAAAGGTAGCAGCTGCCTTATAACAGCAATCATTCACAGAGTTTGTATTTCTAGTGTTTCAAACAAATTCAATTAGCCCTTGCACTTCCAAACCCTTAAGGCATAAATGAGATGATACTAGGCTGCTTTAATCTAATAGTAATACTAAAACTTGTCAGTACAGTTTTTGGATTAATGGTTAGAGAAAAATTAATAATATAATTTTTCATTTTTTAATCAAACAGTTCTATTCTAAACTACCTCTGGATCTTGGAGGGTTCTTAGTTGAATAAGTTCAATCATGCACAATTCCTAAATGGAAAGTACTATTGGTCTCTAAAGGTATTTCAGAGTAACTTCAACAGAAGGCTGGAAAGCAACATGGTGGAATATTTTAAAGACAGTCTTTTTGATTGAACCAAGTACTCATCTTACAAAAATTCCCGCTTCCCTGCCCCCAAATGAAACTTGGTACCTGAAGAACCATATTTCATGAAGACACTTAGCTTTGAATGTACTGTCACTTTGAAATGTGTTGATTTCTAAATTCCATCCAGCTTACATAAACACATTTAGTATACATGCAAACTTTTTTCACACATCATGAAAGCTCTTCATATAATCCTCCTGGTTCTGTCAGAAAAACTAGCCACTGCTGTGCCTAAAATATCACATGACCTAGACCACAGGTCTGACTGTTCAAGGCAATTTCTGACACAATCTAACTGACCGCACTAATCCCACCACTTACTAGCGTGAAATTCCTGGCACCAAAACACATGAAGTAAATGAAAATTTCTCCCCTCCATATAGATATAGCAACATGTAGGCAACCCAAAACTCTAACAACTATTTTTGCTTTTTAAGAAGTAATTAAATTCCTTCATTCTTAGAATCCTATAGTATCTTAGGATTTAAGTGGAAAGGTGGAAGACTTTTTAATACACACCCAACATCAAATGTGTATTTCATATGTATTTGCATGTGTAGTTCCCAAAAGAAAAAGAACTCAAAAAAATCCACATTTCATGAAATCCTCTGGGCTTGCAAGCTACAGAAAACTAAGTTATTGCCTTAACCTCACTGCTAATTCTGTAATATTATAGCAATGTTCCTCAGCCCTAGGATTAGCATTAAAAATGTAATACTTCAACTGCCCTACAAGTGATAATTAAGGCTATTTGTGACACGTGTAGTTTATAACGATTAACTTGTCTGCAGTCAGATAAACAAATAACTTGCACCTGTAAAGACTTTATTTCCTGAAGGTAAAACAACTGTTTAGGAAAGATCATGCTGGCAAAACAGCTGCTTGCATTCTGGAGAGGAAACAAGGTAGTATCTTTCAACAAACGCCAACTCTGGTGTTTTATCAGCTCTATCTCATTAACTGGAAACACGGCTTAAATGCTTTGTTTATAAATTATGATTATTCCTGATTGCAGCAGTTACTGATAGTGCCACTCATTTGCAATGCAACTCTTTGAATTTGTTTAATTACAATTTGAAACAAGGCAGAGAAGATTAATTAACCCACCTGGCTGGCTGGCACATAGTCCTGGCTCGGCTCTGTCATACTCATATACATGTTCTCACCGTCAAACTGCAAAGGAAATAATAGTAAACATTCAGCAAACTTGATTTTTCAGCATTGACTGAAAAAAACAGTTGCCATAAAATAATATTACAGCCTGGTTTTAGAGACTTGTAATTGCATGTGTGCATCTTGTCTTTGATGTTCCTGTTGTCATCCTTATTGACCCTGGATGTCAGTGATTTGGAGTAATTAGCGCTCTAGTAATTACAGCTAGCAAGCAAGAAATGAATGGTTTCCTTTCATCTGCAATCTGTTTTAAAACAAAATGGCTCATTTTGTGCACTATATTGCTGTTGGTTGCAATGAAGTACAAAGTGAATTGCACAGTTACTGAAGAAAGGAAGACGAGAATAGAATCTGCACTAAAATGCATCTTAATGGATTCCAACTTTAGCTTCTGAGCAGAACAAGAGTTGAAATTTCAAGACAAATTAAATTCCCTCCTATTGAAATGTTCCCATATCAGAAGGTAGGAAATACATTTCCAGACAGCTTTCAGACATCTGAAT
Source organism: Xenops minutus (assembly GCA_035221455.1). Lineage (NCBI taxonomy): Eukaryota > Metazoa > Chordata > Aves > Passeriformes > Furnariidae > Xenops > Xenops minutus. The sequence goes on from JAWWEE010000074.1 coordinate 113,413,212, forward strand.
GTATGAAATAGAATACCTCCTGTCTGTATGGTGTAAGAGGATAGTTTGCTTGATGTGTGAATAAAATAAACATTCATAATCAGAACTTAAAAAATAACCTTCTGTAAATGATAAATACAATTCCTGGAAATATATACAAAGCTTCTTTCCTTATGTTTTTTTTTTAACCTCTTTTTCTCTTTTCAGCTGCAGTTAAGAAGTAATGGAAATGTGAAGGAAGGAGTTGATTAAAATCTGTAGGTCTAGATGGAGAAAAACTGCCAGATCTGAAGCCTCATTCTGTACCAACACAAAGAAGTATAAAACTACTGATTTCTTACATAATCTGGAAAATGTCCCTGCAGAACTCTTGTCATGCCTGCTCAAGTGGCAATGCCAACAGGGCACCTACAGTCCCCCTGTCTGCTCAGGAGGTAGGGAAATTCTTTTCAAACCTTTCAAGTAGAAATGGACAACAGCAGGAATCCCTATCCCCAGTCATCAACCATGAATTTCCAGCTGTGACGAGGTTTGTTTAAAATAACTTTCACCTGACCCCATATGTGAATGCTTAGAGTGACATATTTTGGACATGAGCCATTGTTTTTAATTACACAGCACCTTTTCTAGGAAGTCTCTACTACTGAGCTTGCTCTGCTTCTACAGAAGGTGTCCCATGGACATTTCTCGATTAGTGCTGCAATTCTGGGGATATTCTACCTGCAAGGTGCAGTATATTTAACTAGCCCAAGATGGCAAAGTTAAACTGTGGCTTTGGCAGATAGCTTGACCAATTTTTGCTGAGGTGGCTGAAAAGGTTTCAGCTTCCAGCTGTTCATCCTCTTTCTCTGCCAGAGGCTACAAGGCTTATAAGGGCAGCAGTAAAATGAAAAAGTGCCAGCTCCTGGCACAGCAATTGATGGTCTGCCTTTCCTGGCCAGAGCTATTTAATAGATAGTTACAGTCTATCTGTCAGAAGTCCTAGTTTCATGGGAGGGAAAGGATTATGCCTTTATCTGCCATAGGGAATAGAGAATTTCCAAATTTTGATGGAATAGAGATAGTTGGGTTAGATCATAAAACAGGGTTTAATGCTTGTTCCTTTATTGTCTCTTATTGAGATGTACCATTCCTTTTAACTTCCTCATTCAGCAATGTTCCTATTTATAGGCATTCAAAGTAGAGTTTTGGAGAAAATTTTTTAGTGTCTTGATTTTTTTGCACACTGGAAAAAAAATGCATTGTTTCTTCTACTCAGATGGAAGGAGAAATTCTGGAGAGAGATTTCACAGCCTTTGGTTGGAAAGGAAGGGCTCCAGTGCAAGGCCTACAGGAGCTCAACTTATTCAGCTTGTCAGACGAAAGGTTGAAAGATGCCTTGATCACTGCAATTGGTACTTACAGCCTGGAAAGATGTCTGATAGCAAGATGTCAGCCTTCCTGACAGTGGCATAATGAGATCTAGTGTTGAGAAATGGGAGTTACAGAAATTCAGCCCTGAAATAAGATACAAGTTCCTACTTTAGGAGGTAATTAAGCATTATGTGAACAGCAAACTCATGATTTCTCAGACATTTTAGAATAAAGTTTGATATCTTTTTCAGAACAGATGCAATCCATATCATATTTATAAGAAATCCTATGGACAGGATAGTTAAACTGGCTGGTTATGGTAGTCTGATCTGTCCTGGAAACCATGATTCCTTAAGTCTCCTCTTTTGAATTGCCCTCATTATCTTCATATGTTTGTTGTGCTACACTGTAAACTTTGCTGTAATTCAAATTCTGTGGTGCATGTATGTAGTTGCCCTGACCATGAAGAAATTTCTTGCCTTTTCTGCATACTAACTAGATACAGTCAAGGGTTATTTGAGTTTATTTTGCCTTCCATAATGTTTGACCCTGTGGTTTAAGAATCTTTATGAAGTACACTGGTCTTTTATATAACTCACTCTTTTGGATGTTTGGTCATCTGTCCTTGCTCCCAAGCTTACAACCACCAAATCTGCGTTCTTTGACTAATTTCCCTAAGGTATTCTTCCATGAATACTGAAATTTTCATAATTCTGTGTGTTGTTCTTGGATTATTGGCCTACCTAATTATTGCCTTGCTCTTAGTGGTCCCTTCGAAATGATAGGATCTTGGATCTCAGCCTCTCCTGTTTGTTGCTTGTGGCCCTCTAGCTCTGAAATCCTTTGTTCTACCATGATCTGTGGGCCTAATGTGAGCATGTATGAAAGAAACCAAAATACAAAAATTATACCTGAAGTTAAAGTTTCTGGCCTTTTGACTTGGCCTTAAATGAGAAATGACCTTCTGCAACATTCTGGATTAATTTGCTAGGGTAAATTTTCAGAAAGATATATTGATGCATAATGTCTGTAAAATTTGAGTGACCTGTTAACATCTAAAAATACCCAGCAGCTGTCTGATCTGTTAATTAATTTCTTCAATATTCAATTCAATGCAATATTTAGCATTTTCTTGTCAGAAGTATGTGTAAGATGTTATGTAAAAGGTTATATAGGTCAGCAAGATTTGATGTGATGTCTATTTTGTTGTGGTGTTTATATTTCCAGCTTATGGGATGTAATATATTAGCCTACACTAAGACTATTCCCATATTAGTATGACTGCTACATTTACCACTGTCTAAATACCTCAGTCTAGTGCAATGTGGTGCATGGCTTCTTGGCAGTTCCTAAGACTTCGGATACAACGCTGAAAAAAACACATAAACTCAAAGGATGAAGCATATACACATGCACTTTGAACAGCAGATATTGCCAGAAGACACCTCCTTCACATTCTCAATGTTTACTAAAATGTTTACAAGAGAATGACATGATGATCTTTGTATACCAAAATAAAAAAGAAAAATGTTTACTTCCATTCTGATTTGTTTATTCATCATCCCCTTTCCCAATGACCAAAGCTGAGTGGAATAGAAATGACCTGTATATCCCACCCCAGGCCAAAAAAACAAGGGTACACAAGCCTTCAATAACAAGAAGTTCAGGAACACTGATGCAGCACATTGTTTCTCTTCCCAGCCCACCTTGCCCAAATACAATGAACCTATACTGAAACAATAAACTGAGAAAAAAATGCCAACAATTTGATCAGCTGGAAAGTTCTATCCATGCTTTTTCCCATGTGTTTAGAAGCATCGAAAGCATGCCCCTAAACCTCAGAAATGAATATCAAATCATTTCACCTTTAATAGACCACTTTGCAACATGCAGGCTCTGCAGCATGGTATCTCTCAACAACTCACCATCAGGACAGCTTAACTCATATCACATTCACCTGGAATTCAGCTTTACAAGTCAACTGATATATGCAAGAGCAGCTCAAGCAACTTATCCATATCAGACAGTGAGTCAAAAGATCAGCAGATATGACTCAAAGATGTCTTCAACTACTAGAGTTTTCTTCCAAGTTATACTCCGTGCCTCCAAAATTGTCTTATTTTACTTATCATCCTCAGTTCTGCAAGAACCTCATATTCCCTAGACTTTCTTGCCATTCACTGTGCTCTATTTCAAGCAAAGAAAACTGCACAAGCATCACTTAACCTGTGGATCATTCATCCAAACAGAACAGATGAAACACAAAGGCAGGCAGTTAAATGAACTGTCTTTTATGAACCTGTGTATATCATATGACATTTCATCTAAAGCTTTCCCAATGTGTCTCCAAGATCCTTCAGTATCATTAAGAGCAGATTTCAAAATCTTTCATTTTAATCTATTAAAAGTGAATGCTAATACAATATTCTGATGTGCCATAATATCTACTCTTGACAACATTTCTTCTCATATTAAAGTGTAACTGGATGAGAAGTTTGGGTGAGTGCAAAGAATATCACTGCATTGTAATGTGAAAAGAAACATAGCTGGGAGCTAGTTCTAATATAAAATCAGAATTGTATCATATTCTTTATTTAAATTACTATTATAAATAAAACTCACAGGCAACACTATGGCATGGCCAGTTAGAGTGTCCCTTAGAATGACCCTTTGTAAGACAAGTTGTAATGTTGAGCAACCCAACATGCACAAAGTACCCAACAGCTGTTATTAAATGCAATTTATTCATAGAAGTTAGGGATGTAATTATATAAACAGTGTCTGACTGTAACTGATGCAAGAGCTATGACAGAGTTCAGCAATTGTCTGGAGTGGCAAAGCTGTTTCACAGAATCCAAAGCTGGCTTCTGTCTCCCATTAACGTGGCATCACACCAGGGTCATACAATGTAGTCATGGCCAGGAGGCCTGTTTTCATCTTCCTATTTAGACTCTAGCAAACTCTATCAGCATTTATAATAATGATTATGAAGTAGAAAAGCTTGCAAGAATAGTATTTTTTTATTCATTCTTGATGTGCTTTAAATGACAACCATCCTGTGTGGACTATGACACAAAGACATTATAAACAGCTTGACTAAAAGCAGAGAACAAAATTTCTTATGGTGACACAAAATGAGAGAACATTCATTTGATTTTCTACCTACACAGACAAATTTGGAAAGGAAGGAAAGTGCAAGACTGCAGAAAAAACTAGAAGGGTTTGAAAGCCGAAGAGGATAACTGGAAACCACATATATTTATATATTGCTAACTGTATGTGTGTATACAGTGATTATAAAAACAGATACATACCTGCATCAGCTCCATGTAGCTAGTTCAGATGACAGCTACCACATGAATGCACAGGTTCAACAGAGGCTTTCAGCCTAACTTTGTGTTCTCCCCTCCCCACAGGCTACCTTCTTCTATGTCAAGTCACTGTCTCTTCATTGCCAGGATCACCTGTGCTATCTGGATTATTTGCAGAAGAAAACTTCACCCCTCTATCTCCATCTTCTTGCTACCTCACACTTCTTTGCTTTTGTTGAGAAAAATAAGGGGTTGTTTTGCTCCTTTGTCATCTAAAGTTTTAGGCTTCAGGGAATTGCATAGTTATTTTCTCTTTGATGCCAAACCAAGCTTGGGACAGAGGTGTGGAGGGGAGCAACTTCAGACACTGTTTTGTGTACAAATATATCTCAACAATATCCTAAAATGTAAAGATTAAAGAAGAAGCAAGGGGAGACATGATCAAATTGGTGAAAGCTGCTGTTTTTAATAAGTTCAACTTCTGGGTAAAGCTATTTGGACTTGACATCCCCATTTCTTCAAAGGATGCTACAGATCTTCAAAGCCTGTGTTATTAATCACATAATTGCAACAAAAATTTCTCCCATCTTAGATTGGAACTGGAATATAGATTTGTACTTTAGTTATAACTTTTAACCATAATTTAGCATACTCTTATGGTGCCCCAACACAATTCATTATGTTTAAGAAGATATTGCAATAGCATTGTATAAAAAAGATTATTTATTTCTAGTGATTTAGTGATTTTACTGCTTACAGCTTATAGAGATCATTTGTAACTTGCATTATCTAAAAGCCACTAATCCTAAAAAACCTTTTAAACTGGGTAATTTTGTTTATTTTAAACCAAATTCCAAGAGTCGATATTGTTTCAGGTTGCTTGATGACAAAGAGTGGTATTTCATTTTACTGAGTTGCTGAAATGAGACTAAAATAATGATGAGATACAACATAAATCATCAAATGGCTATGATAAAGAATCAGTTGATCTTGTTACAGCAATCATTAAAGATAAAAACAGAGATGCTCTGTAAACATTATACATGATGGAAAATCCCTTTCTTGACACAGTTTGGCAAAACGGTATGTTTGTATTAAATTGAAACCCCATTTTGTCTCCTGTACTCCATTTTGTATGCTGTACTGAACACGTTTAAATTTGTCCAAGACAGGTTACAGTAATGCATTCCAGATGGGCATCTTTCCCAGGAAAGGGGCTTGACACCCCACTGAAGGACTATCACAGGAATATTGTCAAAAAACAACCTAGTACTATCAACTTTAGTTGTTCTGCCATCTTCCCTCTCTCCTTCCAGGACTGTTTATCAGAAGAGGAGCGTACTGGAAGACTGAGATTAGGTGAAAATGTCTGAATGAAGCACCATGGTAAAAATAGATCAAATTCTTTGCAGAGCTGGATGTCCCTATATGGCAAAAGGAAGGTTATTACTGCACACTGGCAGGACATGGAGGAGTTCTGTCTGAACCAGAACACCAGGAGCCCTCCAGCAGGCATTAAGTTTGATGAGACAAGCATTAGCAAGGAGATGGCATGCCTCAAGATTATTAGTTACCAATTTTATTTCTGTAACTTGTTTTCAGGAGTAAAGTATTAGGAAAATCCTTTATGTCTCCTGTCCTTTCATTTTTTTCCAAGTTGTCCAAAGAGTCTGAATCAGAATATGGGACATATTGTCTCTAATTGATCCAAGTACAGTGATGGTTGGACTAGGCATATTGGAGTTGGGAAGGCATCTGTCCTGGTCTCAGTGGCTCCCCAAAGAGCAGGAGCTACAAGGTGGATGAGCACTGGCAGAAGGTCCCAGAGTGGGAAATGAGGGTGCAGCTTCACAAGGAAACACAGTCAGACATTTCCTATACTTAGAAAGAACCACAAATAATGACGAAACTTTCTCTGCCCACAGCACCAAACAGACTTTGATCCATACAGTACTTGGATCGAAGTGTGATAGGGCTTGCAGACTAGCACTGCACCGTGCCTTTTTTATCACGTGGCTTTCAAAGAGGACATGTTTTGTAAATACCCCGCATAATTCTCCTCAAATGAGACCATTTTGCTCTCATGTTCCATTTATAACACCTGGTATTGCCTCAAAAACTTACAGGCAGTGCTATCAAAGTTTTCTCTCAGATTCCAATGCCTGTGCCATAAATACCCAGCCCAGACCTCCCATTGCATTCTTTAAGCTAACTCACTATGTACCTCCCTCCTTGGGAGAAAAGGAGGAGCCTGAGGGTTTGCTGAGTATGTTCTCATAGGTGGAGAGCGGGCAGAATATCTAAATGTACACTGGTAGTTAAAACCTGAATGATTTCACTACAGAATTTGTGGTTTTCCTGCACTTAATAGAGGTTAATGTGGAACTGCAGGGAAGGTGAAGGGGAGTGTTTAGCTTCCCGCTTGGAGCCTGCATGTGTCAATGCCTGACAGAGCCTTGAAGTTGTTAGCCTGCATGCAGAGCACTAGCTGAATGAGGTTACAGTGCTGAGCACAGCGGGCTAAAAGAAGTAGGATCAGACTGATAGGAGGAGTGGCAGAGTCCAGGCACAGCAGAGTGTATCAAAGACGGCCCAGGGGAGAGCGGGTACTGTATTAGTCCTTTGTGTACATTTAAATGGAAGACAGTGAACATGCAGAGATGAACTCTGAACTCTCTCAGCTGGGCTCCTGCTCCTTTTAACCTTGGCTGTGTAAATAAAATAAAATACAATAAAGTAATAAAAATTAATAAATAAATAAATAAAATAAAATAAACCCAAAACGACACATGGTAGACGGGACTCCTATGCTAAACTATTTCTTGCATATTGAACAGTAATTAAATAAACATACTGAGATCAAAGTAGCAAGTGCTTTTGTTATTATTTTACTCAATCCACACTAAATTATAGATGTAGCCACCCACTGGGAAAATTGGGTGATAGGATGGAAAGGTTTGAATAACTAAGATTAGACCCTTCTTTTTCTGCCCACAGTAACTGAGAAAATTTGTTTAACCTAGTAGGCTTGGAATATTTTCCAACACTAGCGGACCTGGCCAGTTTTATGACAAGGTCTGGTCCTGCATCATGGAAGGTGAAGGGAATTGTGCCATTGCTATTTGGACAAGAAATGGATCAGGAACTGGTACAATGTTAAGGGAATAGGTATCTTCTTTGAGTTTCAGAGTAATTTTTGTTGGTTCATCTCTGCCTCATCATGTCAAGTGTTAGATTATGTAATAAAACACTGGAAAACTTAATGAAAAGGATCTACAGAGCACAGACAGATGAGTAAAAAGCAGTTTTTATATATCTACATGCAGAATCCCCCATGTTGCAGTATTGCAGGAGAGAGGCTCCATGGACTGTAGTGAATGAGTTTTGCACAACTAGGACAAAACCATTCCCTTGCATGACTACAGCGAGAGGCATGTGCAGGGATACATGGACAGAGTTTGATCTGGTGTGTTTTTTATAGAATAAATGGATGCATATAGTTCCTATGGGAAAATGCATCTTCTACTGTACAGCAGAATCTTAGAAATAAAAAGGGCCAGAACATTAACCAAAAAAGCACAAGTAAAATGCCACTACTTTGAAAGTCCTATGACAGAGGGTCTTGAGAAGCAAACTAAAGGTGATAATTGCCAGATAACTAAACAACCTTGCCTGAATGCTGCTATGCCTTATGTTTGAAAGAGTAAGGAGGGAAAAAAACCATGACATATGTAGAAATATTTATCTACACCATATTTAGAAATCCAGTTTTAAAAAGTATCACCTGAGAACTTAAGCACTCTAGCCCAATGCAGCAGGTCATTTGATCACGTGCACAAGAAGAATTAAAATTACCCTGTTGAAAGGGACAACACTGTGAGAGTATTTAAAATCAAGCACCCATTTAAATACATGATAAAATAGGACCCAAGAGCTCAGACATTTACAGGAACAGCCGTAAAATATTTAAGCATGTACCAAACTCAAATGGAACAAATCAGCTTAAATTTCTGATAAACCAAATTATTTAGCACAGTCTGATGGGATCTCATTAGATAGAACTAATTCAGACCTGTAGAGAGTGATAACAGAAATGACTAATTGCAAGGACTTAGAAAAACATGGACATCTGTTAAATGACAGGGGTGTTGTGGGACTGATACAGAATAGTAATTTACCAAAACAGCTATTGTGGCAGTCATGTGAACAATCCTACTTCCATCCACAGTACTCCAGGATATGATCAGCTTCATTAATTTCAACAGGAATATTTTCATTAAGAATGTCACCCATGTTTATTTCCCTGCCTGCATCAAATAAGAAGATGGAACCCCATGAAGGTTCATAAGAAGAATCTGAACAAATATGAAGTTTTACACTTAAAGTTACAACAGATTCAGAAACTTGACAAAACTTGTAGCTTGACTCACTTCTTTGCTAGGATTATCTACAGATCAAGCTGAGATACACTGACAGACCAATGTAGAAAACTGTGCAGTATTTTATCCTAAAATAGGTCATTCAAGAGTAGATGTGGTTAGAAATGTTCAAAATATTACTCAAAAGCAGAAGAGGAAAAGTTGCTTAACCTTTTTTTCTTACTGACTTCGGTGAAGACATGTCCTTGATGTGAAATCACTTATCAGTTCTCAAAAATTCTAAGTGTTTTCTCTACACCTTTTAAGATAAAATTTGACCTTTAAGTTCACTTTATGACTAAATTATTCCATGACTGTTTTCATCTTTTGTTTCTATTTTCTCAAGTAGCACTCATAACAGCTTATTTAAAGAGTCTGAAGCATTATTTTCTTTATACACTTGATATATGTTCTTTTAACTGAAAAGAAGACAAGCCCCTGAAAATATTTTTTTTTCTAAGTTTTTAAGGTAAAGCGCTAAAATATAAAGATACAGCTGTACCTGCCACTGTCTCATCAAAACCTTTTAGAGACAAAAACTGCCCCACCTCCTGCTCCCTCCTGCTTGAAGAGCAAGTGCCACCCTCAGCGCTGGCTGCTGCTTTTCCCATCAATACACTCTGAATCTATTACTGTTGTACATTCCTCACAGCAAATCAGAGAGCAAAAGTTACTCAAACCTGGCATTACCAGAACCATGGCTGTTCTCTTTCTAAGAGGCCATGCATATCATCATGAGGCAGACACATTAGTGCGGGGAGGAAGATCCCTGAGCAGGAAAATCCATCCCCTGAGTAACAGCAGAAGTGATTTCATGCAGCGTCTGAAGCTTATTGTCAAGTCCTGCCTTGGATACAACTCCAGCAACCGTGTTCCCACGTATTTCCTCTTTTGGTTCAAACTCTTCAGCCATTTTACTGTTTTATCTTGAGACCTTCTTCCATCCCTCCAGTCTGCTGAAACTATGCACTTCTGGTCATTACTACCACTAACACTCCTGAATATAATTAAAGATACATATTCTGTCCTCTTCTTCAGAGAGCCAATTTTAAATTCTTTTAACCTTCTCTGGCAACATGCTTTTTTCCAAATATTTCTTTATTTGTAACCAATTGAGTCCTTCCTCTTCCTGATTCCATTTCACCATCTCATGTGCTGTCCAAAATGAATGTAACGGTCTAGCTAGTCATGGATCATCCAGACCACAGGTATGCATCAACCTCTTTCTCCCTGCACAATTTATTTAGAAAATGTTTGGCTTTTCCCCATCCCTTAATAAATGAAACCTCTGAAAGCTTATCCTGACTTATACAGTAGCATGGAAAGTTGCCAGACAATTTGGGTACATAACACGATTTATGAAAAATGGTGAAGACCTAAAGCTCTGTGGACTTTGGCAAAAGTCGGAGCTCTATATTTTCTTCAAATAAAGCATTTCCAAGAAGAATCTTGTAATGAAACTGACTTAAATGTTTACGTTAGAAATGAAAAAGACACTTTCACCAGAAGAATGTGCCAGTTCAAGCACACAGCAGCACTATGGGAAACCTTAGTTCAGTCTTACTCTGCTATTCCTTCACACATCAGTTGTGCACCACACCCACAGGCTGAGTCTCCCCATATCACTTCTTGTGGCTGACAACTTCCTAAAAACATTTGTTGATGTAGACTTGAATTCACCTCTCTCACATCTAGTTGAGTGCTCTGCCAGACAGGACATTATTTACTAGTATCAGTCATTCCAGTTTTGAACAGAAATCATATTCAGGCCCTGAGAAATTCTTCTTAAGAACTGGGAAAAAAAAAAAAAAAAAGGCAATTACTGTCTTGTCAAATGAATATTGGCAAGCCTGTGTCAATTCAAATTTTCAAGCCTGATTTATTTCAGAAGTTCCTGAATGCAGTGAAACAAGCTGAACTCTGTTATACTGGCCATGCAGAGACAGGAGAGAAGTGCTTCATTTTCACCACTTCCCATGAGAGGAGCTCGGGGCTGGGCTTCTTGCTGGCCAGCCAGGCTGCAGCAGAACTATGATTTACTGGCAGTGATTCTCCACCTGCATCTACCCAGAGGGACAGAGGTACTTTGCACCCTAAGGCTATAAGAGGAGCTATGGAAAAGGTGGCCATAACTGTGGGCATCGGCAGTTTTGAATTGGACCACGACATCAATGTAAAAACAAACCTCTTGAAATACAGATAGTCCTATGATTCACACAGTGCAGCCTGTGCTTCAATGCGCTGAAATAGAAACAGAACTTAGTATTTGCTAATCCTACTGTAATTATAACAATCTATGTTATAACCACTGTTAATGAGATAACAATTTTAAAATAAATGTGTATTATAATAATGTAATTAAAGCTTGATGGAGCTGTTCTTATGCTTTTATGATATAAAAATGGCTTCTTATTAGTTTTGGTGTTTCATTTTCCCCACAGCATCACAATATCTGCTTCTGTTTTACCCAATTGTACAATAATTGTTGTTTAACTTCAGCAATTTCATAGCCTAGTCAGACTCTAGCCTTTTGATTGATCAATGAAAATACTCTATAACAGTAATGCCATGGAAAATATGCCTTATCATTTTAGTACTCCATATTATATTCTCTCACCTTTCTGTATAAGCTACTGAATTATTAATACACTGTCCTCAGGATTTGATAAAATCTGTGATGAAAATTGTCATAATCTTCTATGCCTAAGGACCATTAAATGAGTGCACATTAAACTTGAAATAAATGGCTTGAATAATTTTTGTTTTAAAATGTTCTTTCTGTTTGGAAGACTGAAATGCATATTAACAGCTTTAAAGTTATGGAACAACCCACTGAAAACTGCAGCTTCAATGGTCATACCTAAGATTATGCCTCTACTATAAGTTCTCAGAATAAGCTTTCTTTACATAGTCAAACACATTTTCAAGCTAAATTTTCCCAATCTAGAATAACTTACTTCTGTGTTTATTACGTAAAACAAAATGAAAATGACAAAACAACTCCCAAACAAACAAAAAACCAAACAAAATTAAACCAGTAAAAAGGGAACAGAGAAAATCAAATGGCTAAATTGTGCTCAGGATTGCAGATACACAACCCCAGCAGAAACACAACAGCTGCATAAATATTTCTAAAACCATATTTGGCTTCTTCCCTCCCACTTTAGAAGAGAAACAAAACACCAGTAGAAATAATCATATATTTGCTGATGGAGCAAAATGTCCTTGATTTGAATGCAATTCAGAAATAAACACCTCTTCACAGATGGGGCCCATATCAGGGTACTGGTCTGGGTCTATACTGCTATAATTCAATTGATTTCAAGACTAAAATTAAGTACAACGTCCACTGATTAAGATCACAAAAGCATGCTCTACTTGAGGTGCAGTTTGCTTTCTTTCTCATTTTTAGGAAAAACATTAAATGTGCTCATACATTCAGTACACATTCTCTTTTGGTGTCAGCAACAATCTGTTTTGTGTATTCATAGCTGAATTCATAAATAGCTATTAATACAGTATCACTGCTTCTTCCTGTGCTTTAGAGTTCTTGTAATACTCCCAAATTTTCCTTATGCCAGTGCCTACAAGTCAAAAGTTCAGAAATAATAACAGAGTACAAGAATGCGCTGTCTTTAGATTCCTGTTTTGATAGAAAATTAATTTGGTGTTTTATTCATTCGTCTGAAGTACTAACTACTGCCTTGGAAAGTATAAAGTGATTAATTTCCAATATTTTCAGATCATATTAGTAATACACAAGCATTTTGACATGTCTGATATGTTTTACTCATAATCAAGATTTTGCAGTTCTGAAACTGCTAGCTACATGAGCCTTTAAAAGCTCATAACAGGTTCTGACAATAGTCAGAACATTGATTTAAAAGCTGAAGAAGTATTTTATGCATTATAGTGCATCACTGAATATCTTTTGTTAACATAGAAAGCAATGTGAATTATGTATCTGATTTTATTTCTTACTATTAAACACAGCTCATTGAAAATGTATAACCAGCTCTTCTTTAAGAATACAAAGCAAAAGCAATGCCATGTATTATGCTACAGCAGGTAATTCAGTTCCTTAGATAGGATTAGCCACCAGATTTATCAAGCAGTCTCTAAGGAAAGCAGAGTTCAAGTCTAGGCTCATCAATAATACATAAATAAACTGAACAATTAGGTACAAAGTGGCTACCTTGTCAGACAACTTATTAACTGATAAATGATATACTCACTTTAGACAGTGTAAAAAAGGGGAGATATGTAAAGATAGAAACAAGGAAAAGGAAGAGGAAGATACTGTGCTCTTCAGGGTGTTTGTGGACTTGGTAATTCTCTCCAACTCTCCATTGTGAGCTGAGAGCTATGATGTCTAGGCAAAGGTGCTTCAGGAACACTTCCCTACTAGGAATCACTTGGGTTTTTTTTCTGATAGCCAAACACAAATATATTCCCTTGCTCTTTAATCAGTGGTCTGAGCAAGAATATATCACAGTTTTCCAGGAGATGCCTACTACAGCCTCAGCTTCAACTTAATCTGCAACTTTTACATAAAGTCATCCCCATGTCACCACTGGGCATTGCTATGATATAGTCCAACTACAGAGATGCACCGCTTCCTAGAAAAGGGTAGATGAAAGCAGTCAAGCTAACATCTGGTTTACACAATGACAAAAAACATGTCTTAAAAGGCAAATCTATGCTAATAAATGTCAAAATATAAGACATTTTGTCCTTCTTTACTATGAACAAACTCAAATTTGATTTCCTTTTCTGTGCTGGCCTGTACTTTTCAGACAGAAAACAAGAAGACCAGAGGTAGGAAGGGCTGTTGCTTTTTTTCTCTTAGCCAAGCCAAACAAAAAAGTCTTCATCTCACTTAGGATCAACAAGTAAGCAAGCAAACTTAGTCCAAATAAAATCTTTTCATATACACATATCTGCCTCAGCTCAGAAATTATGAACACTTGAAGTACAGATTTCAGGATTTAACTCAGAATGAAAATAATATTTACCCAATATGATGTTTTTCATGCCCAAGTACTCCAAAGTGCTTTGCAAATATTGACTAAATTCTGCCCTTTATTTGTGTTCTGTGCCCCTTGACTCCAGTAGCTATTTTCAGGAGTACATGGAAGAGTTGTGGCCTTATATGTTTTGCTAATGGAAATGTAAATTATCAGTGAAACACAACCACTTCTTCAGGGAAAAGGGGACATTGCTCAGAACCCTCCAGTGCAGCATAAATTCAGGAATTTATAAATTTCCTTGCCAGATGGACAAGTAATGTGGATGAACTGAAGAGCTCTGCAGTGATTTCACTGCATAGTCATTGTGCCTCAGTTAAACAACATGGACAATTTTAACAATACTCACTGTCATTTTACTCTAGTCTCATTGTGTGAGTACTACAATCAAGTACCTTTGCGGTGCACTTTTATGTCTTGTCCAAAGGCAGGCAGAGTCTAAAGAATAATGTTCCCCTGCCACTTACAGAGTAAACTAGTTCTCAGACCCCAAAACCCACCCCTATGGCTTCCTAAACCCCCTACTGTGTTCATACTGGGCCTCTCCAAAGCAGGCAGATGACAGCTAATGTAAGCACAGCATCTGCAGAAAGACTGAGGTGCAAGCTGAATTAAAGGAGGACATAGACCTGGGTAAGAGACTGTATCTTGCCTGACAGTCGAAACAAAAGATTCAAGCATAAGGAAGAGGGAGCTAGAGCCAATTATCCACTTCTGAAAGCAGGTTTCCATGACAGACCAGCTGAACTGTCTATATGATTTACATAACTTTTTTCCTGCTAATTGTAGAAGAACTCCAGGACAAATGTATCAAATTTAAGACATGTAAAAGTTGTGAGCCAAACCCTAAACACTGCACACCACGAAGTGAATGGGATGGTGTAAAAGGTGCACTAAGTCACTTGAGGACCAGGTGTCCTCTCTGCTCTTCGGCCCTCAGGAGCTGAAGTGGCATCATCGAGGCATTGTGAAACTTCATCAGAATACCAGTTATCTGCTGTTTCTGGACATAAGTGGTAGGGATTCTGAAGAATCCCAAGGATGGCTTTCCCTACTGTATTAAAGGATTCCCTTGCCTGAGGGAAACAATTTTGTGCAAGTGCCACTTTTCCCAAGAGCAGGAAATAATAAAGAGTGGGTCAGATTGTGAGGTATGGATTTTATACAGCACTACCTGCAGATTCAAACTTGAAAAACCAGTCACGAAGGGTCTTCCCAGTGAAAAATTTTCATAGTTGCAGTCAATCTATGGACAGGCTGATGGCACTGCAACGTGAAATTATTGCACCCTTGCCCACAAACACAATCTGTTATTTATTAGTGCAGACTGTTAGTGAAAGAAGAAACAATTTTGCACAATGCTTAGAAGCAAAATAGACTTCTGAATTGCTACAGGATAATTTGCACCCAATTTATGAGTTTTTGCAGAGCTATGAGATGCCTTGATCCATTTAATACAAAACTTGGTTGAAAATATGTTTCTTAGAGTGAAGTATGAGGTAATAAAAATGTGATTAAGGTGTGCTAGCAATTTTATTTTGGCAACTTTATGCTGTGCTTTTGAATTTCAGTATATATAAAATTTGGCTCTTTTTCTGTTGATAGTCTATCAGCCGAAGACTCTACATATACAAACATTAATAAACTCACAGACAATAAAATAAAAGCAGTCTAAAACTACACGCTATAATCTCTCTCTTTAAAAATAAATGTAGGAAGTCATAATGTGTAGTTTATAATTACGATATCCAAAGAATTTCGGTGCAGTGAAGCCAAAGGAAATTGCTTACTATGGAACTAAGAATACGATAAAAAGAAAATTAGGCACTGGCCTGAAGCTCAAAACCAGAGTAAATCACATATTTCCTCAAGCAGAAAGGGAGCCTCATTTTTTAGGGGGGGAAAGCTTTCACAATAATGTTAAAACACAGAGGTCCAACTACTAATCAGAAGATACACATTAAAAGTGAACAGACCCAGTTCCCAAACTCCCTAAACTGTAAACATCTTTCCTTAGAGGCCTTGTAATGATAAGCCTAAAGTAATTGTGGGAATCACTCTAATTCTAAACTCAGACCTCTCTTTTCTACAGAGAAAATTCACCCCAGTCAGAGCATTGCTTTAATTAATACAGTTGGCATAACACAAAACTTCTCTCAAAGTTTCTTGTCAATATATCCCTGTAAAATGTAAATGAAAATTAACCTTCACAGGGTTACAGTAAACAAATGCTCTGTGGAGACAAGAAAAAAAAAAATCTCCAAGTATAACTATCATTTTCATATCTGTATGTGTAAAAATACTTTATCCTCTAACAAAGAGATAATCCACAAAAAGCTTCACTAAACATTTTCTTGTACTACTCACCTTTATGGAAGTGATTTCTAGAGCCTTAAGGAGTGTTAATGCCGTCTCAGACTCTAATCAATGAAAACAGCATGATTTACACAATCTATGTTCTTTGTCAAATTTAAGCAGTGTATCACTGCAGAAGATCTTTTTCTGACAGGAGCTTACCGTATGATGGAGATGTTGGAATTCTCCTTACACTGGTTGTACCTGGCATACCGTGCTGTGCCTGTACAATGATAAAATGAAAACTTGCAGGACAACCTCAGGCTATCCAGCTCTGATGCTCAAGCTAGTGGATGTGGCTCATTGAAGGCATGTAGAAATATTTGTTTGCAGAAGTAAAATGGAATTAAAACAGAATTTGACAAGTATGGATTACATCAGAATTATGTTGCCCAAGTCCAAGAGAAAAAATTCAGTCTCTCAGATCTTTACAACTAAATAGTGATTAGAGCCGACTGACTACCTCCTGCCTCCTATCACTCTGTGCATATATACGAGGATTACTACAGTACACTGTCTCTAATGGCTGACAAAGTTTACTGATTTGAAAATGTACATTTAAAAAATTTTAAGTATTTCACTGAGCTCATCCATTTTCCATCTGTACTAAGAAAAAAAACGAAACCCCTTCCTGCAGTTTATGTTTTCAGGATAACCTTCTGCAAGCACAAACCACTGTTTGCCCAAATTGCATGTGTAAAACAGATATACATTCATGGCCTGACAAGCTTACCTGAAGCTAGTGCATCAGTCATACTTCTACCTGCCTCTGCAAGCTGACATACTGAGTCCATAAAGCACAAGGAAAACCATGCAAACAGAAAAGATACATCTTTGGAAAGTCACATGAGGCCAAAGATCTGATTTTTCCCTGATGCCCCAGAACGTGCAAAATTACTTAAGAAAATAATATGGTTTTTCAAACTTGTAAGATGATGTTGAAAGATGCTCTTCATAAAGAAAGTTCACTCAAAAATTACATTATTTAGTATTGAACAGACAACAAACAACTATTAATGACATTGCAGTCAGTGAATTATCCTAATCTCAGCGATGACAAAATTTTCAACCTACTTTAAGAAAGCACTGTATCACAATTATCTGTTCTGCAGTGTATCTGTTACTCTTCAACCAAATCTAAAGCCTGTCCTGAAGGTTGTATGTGCTTTTTTTGGTCATTCCACTCTCCATCAGTTCCTTTGTGTTCTCCAGCAATATAGTTTTACATTCCATACTTGTTCCAACATCCAGATAAAAACAGAAGTCAAGCAGTGAGAACACTTTAGGTAGAAGTTCAAAGTAGGAGATAACTTGGAAATGGTTGCAAAGGTAGTTACTAAAAATGGATAAATTATGTCTTATAATTTTAAGCTCTGTATTTTGAAGGATGGGATAAGGGCTTGTTAGAGAGGAGGGGAATTCTTCATCTTCTAATCTGGTTAACATTTTCTGAAGAAAGCCACAGGGAGTACTTATGTTTGGAATTTGCACAATAGGAATTGTGGTATCTGCTAGAGCATTCATCCTTGTGTGAACTATTACACAGCTTAAGGAAAGTAAATGAATAAAGAATCATTGTGTAGTTTTATGGTGGGAACTGAGAGTTATTTTGCTTGACATATGTATGCCATTGTTTTTAATCAATTTGTCCACGACTGGTCTCGATTCTTCATTCCTCAATGGAAGGCATGTAACTCTGCATTTTCTCGAAGAACACATGCAGAGAAGGAGTTAAAAATGAATATACATTACATCATATTTGGCTCTTCAAGTCTTCACAAAGTACTGAAAATGGGCCAGTAAACATAGTCAAAGTGTCTCCGTAAGTCCTACAGAGGCATCAGAAAAAAACCCAAATAAAGCTCATGGAGGGGGAAGGGGAAGGTGAATAGTAAGGGCAACCAAGAGTAAGGCAAATGATTTGTATTATATGATCTAATGGGTTGAGAAGTTCAATAAGAAAAATACAGAAAAAAGGATACCAGCTATTCAAAATTATCTTTCACATACCGCCCACCTCATGTAATTCTCTGCCACACAGTCATTAAGATCCTACAGTTAGCAAAAGATGCATACTAGAGGTACACATTTCAGCAGCTCTTGGATCTGCTGCCTTTCTCCCTCTATTCATCACTGTATAAGCTTAGGTGGTGTGTGTACACACACACAAACTGCAGGAAATATTTTTCCCATTGTACTAATAACTCTCATTGATTTTTTCGTAAATACAACAACATGACACATTTTGGAAGGAGTGCTTTTAGTTCCATTTGAAAATGTAGCCCTATCAGTCAAAATAAAATAAAATTAAATTTATAAAGGTTATATCATATTTATGCATTTACTAAAAATAAAAGTCAACATATGGTGCAATGTTACCATATGCTTGATTTTGCAAGAGCAGATTTCCAATGTAGTAGTAGAGTTCCCCACAACAACAGATCATTAGCTTTGCATTTCCTTTAAAACACTTTTTGAAGAATAAAAGCCAAAAAGTATCCAAGTATGAGAAACGCATGATATATGCATATCTACAATAGAAAACAAAACAGAAAATGGACACGACAATCTGTATTTGCACAATGCATATATAACGTGTATTTGTTACTACTGGTCACAATACAGCAGAAGTGAGTATTTTTTGATGTACTAGGTGTGTGAATATGAAAACACATCAAAAGAAAGAAAGTTCTGATATGAAAGATGAACTATAAAAAGCCTCTTTCAGAATAAAATCATGAGGAAATAATCTTTTTTCTTGTTGTTCACTGAGAGATTATATAAAAGCCATACACTGATATGGTCAATTTTGGTTTGGACCCCTGCCATAGATTGCCTCTAATGCAGTTCAGATATTCTACAATAAATGGAAGTGCACTTGAAATTTAAGAATAAATTACAAGCTGTCAAACATTTTACAGAAAAATGGTAGCATATATCAGAATTCTAAATATTTCAGTGGAAGCACTGTTGATCTGTTGAGTCACACTGCCATACACCTGGTTCTGGTTGCTTTAAAGAGTACCTCAGCTCCTTCTTCCTAAAAAGATAAATATTGCCACTGGACAGCCAGTGAAAAATTTGGAAATTCCTTTCTTGGTCCTGTTTTTGATTTCCTGGTGTGGACTTGGGTTAAATATTTCTATATGCCAATGTCAGAAAAATAATATAAAAATACAACATCAATCCCTATTTTGAGTGCTTTGTGAAAAACTTATTTTTAAAAGTCTTGAAAGCTTTTTGACCTCCGGTGCCAAGCTGTCAGAAAAAGAAGCCAAATAAATGCAAAAAATATTCTTTTCCTTTGGTGTTAGCACTGTCTAAAATGGATGTATTTGTCTATTCTGCTAGTTTTTAGGAACATGTGTAAAGTATTACATCTGAGTGCGTTGGAGCTAATGTTTAAGGATCCAGGTTCACTATTAAAACTGTAAAAAGTCACTTCTAAGTGGCAAGCAAGACAACATTGGTTGAGAGACTGAAACATGTATTCCACAAGACAGAACAGTAAAACTACAACAGACATATAAAGAAGAATTACCCACATAAGTAAGTGACTCAAAAGGTGAAACTTGGGTCTTTTCTCATGTGAGTGTCTTCCTTCTACAGTACAGAGTGGGCAAACAAGCAGTGGAGAAGTTTAAGTAAGGACCAGTCACAACTGTAGCACAGCCAGAGGCCATGAAAGTAATTGACCATTACATACAAAATATCATGAGCACTTTTGGACACAGAAGAGGCCTCTATCACTTCACGTGTGCTCACAAAGCACTAGGATTGAGGCCAGCTTCACTTTGGTTTTGTAAGACTAGCGTTCTCAAAATCAAACACAGCCAGATAGACTATAACCCCCAAAAAGGAATAAAGATTGGAGAGACTCAACAATGTCAAGGATTGTTTCCTGAACAAAGGAATAATAATAGCTCCTGCAAAGCAGCTGGAATCATGCCCTTTGACAGCTGATTCCAAAATGGCCCCTGAAACTTTCTGTTTATCTTCGCTTACTAATAATTCATTCTACAGATCATAGCTGAAAGTGCTCCTTCATGTCTTATGTTTGAAGATGTAACATTAAATGAAATCGAGGAAAAGTCATCTCCAACTTTGTCAAGCATAACTTTGTTGGCATGAATGCAGACGAGGCCCTTAGATCTGGATCACCCAATCTACAAAAATATTTTAACCTTTTTTTAGTGAGAAGTGTTTAAATCTGCTGCCAAATGCTACCAGGGTACTCTTAGATCATGAATCTGTTCAATGCTACAGCAGTGAGAAGAAAATATCTCTGCATCTTGTGCATATGCTAAATGATTGGAAAGACTCCCACATTTACTTCCATGGACTTCAGATAAAGTCTTGAATGTTAAAGAGATTAACCAGATTTGCAGGGAAACAAAATTAAACTGATACTCATGGAGAATGGACTCTATACAAACAATTTGTTCAGATGAAAAGGACGGCATAAGAAACTAAACAGTGGGAGTTCATAGTTAAGCAGTGAAGTGCATGGCAAATAAGTTCCCTGGGAAATTATATTGAAAAGGATACAAAAGGGAAATATTTGAGATGTAACTGGTAACTCATAAAACTAAGAAATCAAGATAAATTTCCTCTTCCAGTGAGTTCTGTTTATAACTTTTATCTTCAGATTACAGATTTCAACGCTGTCAAGTTCAGGAAGGATCATACATTTTTACCATCATTTACATCAGCCACAGATTTGTGCAATTAACTAGGTCAAAAATCTTACAGAGATTCTGTTAATCAGGCAACTGGCCATAAATCAAAACCCCCTTAGCTTTTAAGAGTACAGTCCACAAAGAGCTAATACATACATGGTTTCTAGTTTGTACAGTCACTAAAAAAAGCTAGTTGTATGCACTTTTCTATTCTAACTCTCATGTCAAATTTATTCAATTTACCAATCAAAACAACATCTCTATGATTTTGAGCCTCTAGGGTTAACAGAGTCAATGAAAAAAACCCTGTCTTTTGTCTTCCTGCATCACTGCTAATGACAATCATTCCATATATTTATTTTTTTTTCAAAAGAGAAATAACAATGTTCAAAACAGAATGAAAACTAGAGGGACCAAGAAGGTGTAGACCTGAAAGTCTGAGCCATTTCCAAGCTTTCTTATGCATTCAAGAACAATGAGTAATATTAAACACTATTGCAGCAAGGCAGATAGACTACAGTGTTCAACATCACTGCATCTCCTCTTCAATTCCATCTGGAGGTAAATGGAATTTTTCTTCCCATCCCACCACCTCCTTTTACAATACATTCAACCACAGTAGGTATATGAAGGACTTTTTAGTAGCAGAGACCTTGCTGGCTGCCATAACAGGCCGTTCCCCACTTCTGAGACAGACATGGCAGGGTAGATTCCCTTTTGCATAACATTTTTTAATAAACTGCATATTGTAGCATATCCATTTAACAGAATGCTTTAGCAAAAGCACCCACACTAATCAGCTCTAACAGTTATGAAGAACGGAAAATTACATAAATAATGAATACTAAAATGAAACATTTTTTAAAAAGCACCATATTTAAAAACCTAACTTATATGAAGTTGTTATTAAATATATTATTGATCCAGACATTAGTTTTATTGGATGAATGTCCATAGCAATCATTTATTCAGCATTTTACTCATGTTGTATACTGCATAAAGCTGCAATAGCTTCCTTTAGTAATAATCACTTTAAAGTGTTCCAGGAGTCTTTGGATTTCTAGCTGCCGCTCACCTCTTCAGTTAGAAAATCTACTGACTTGACTATTTGATTGAAATAAGGTGTCTGTAAGACACCCAAATCCACTATATTTTGTTGTCACTAGTCTCAGGAATGTCCACAGTGGTTCTTGGAAATTCTTGTGACTATATTTAATTATTCCAACCATTGAGGCTAACATAAGATTAACGAAGTGTTGGCAGTATAAAATATGAGAGGCAATCTCCCAGAACCTGTACAGACTTGTCTGGGTTAGCATCACAGACACATTCAGGTTGGAAGGGACCCCAGCAGGGGTTGTAGGGTCAACACCACTCAGATGAAGTTGCTCAGAACTTTGATCAAGTCAGTATTGAAAACCTACAGGCATTGAGATTCCACAGTATCTCCAGCTAACTGGTTGAATGGTCTTAATTATCCACACAGAGAACTTTCTTTTCTGTATCTCCAGTAGGAACATCTTATGTTTTAACTTGTAAACAATCTGTCAACTCGTTGTGCACCTCACTAAGAACATGGCTCTGTCTTCTCAGAAACTCCCTTGTGGATTCTGGGAGGCTGCTGTTAGGTACCCCAAAGCCACCTCTTATTTAGGCTGAACAAATCTTGGTCCCTAGATCTCTCCTTTACAACCTTGGTGGACTGTCACTGAAATTGTTCCAGTCTACAAAGCGCTTCTATACTGATGAGTCCAAACCTGGAGAAGTAATTAAATTATTCTGTGCACTAATGAGTGTGAAGAAAAATGGAATAACAACATTCTTTGATCTACTGGCAATAGGCTTGTTGATAGAGCCCAGTACCCTGTTAGCCTCCCCCACTGCCACTGCTGCCACAGCTCATTGCCAGCTCATATTCAGCCTTCTGTCCATCAGGATCCTCAGATCGTTTTCAGCAGCATCCCAGTCAATCAGACCCTGGACAGTGAATCCCCAGCCTGTATGAATGCAGAGGTTGGTTCAGCCCAGGTGCAAGACTTTGCATTTTGCTTTTGTTGAATTTCTGAGGTTCTTATTGGATGATTCCTCCAACCTGTGTAGGTGCCTCCGGGTGGTGATGCTGCCCCCAAGCATATCCACTTGCCTTTCCAATTTTGTGTCATCTCCATATTTGACAAGATGGTATTCTATCAGCTCCTCCAGGGATTTGATAAAGATGCTAAGCAGGCTAAGGAGAGACCCCTGAAGAAGTCTGTGTTTATACAAGGTGGTATATGAACCATTAACTGCTACATGTGGAGTCTGATGAGTCAGCTTCTCACACATCTAGCAATCTGCCTATATTGTCCCAGTTTGAGTACAAGGATGCTGTGGGAGATTGTGTCAAAGCCTTCATGAAATCAATATCTAAGATTTACTGCTGTCCTCTCATCCACAGATTCAGTTACTTCATCACAGATGGCAGAGGGATCATCAGGCATGATGAGCCCTTAGGAGATCCATGCCACTATTCCCAGGTGCCTTATTCTCTTTCATGTGTGCAGTAAACAGCTTCTGAGAGGACACACTCCATGATTCTCTCAGGAACCAAATCATCTTTAAGCAGCCTCTAATCTCTTGGATGGTTTTTCTTATCTTTTTTGAAGATGGTTACAACTTTGTCTGTCTTCAGTCATTGTGAATCTCTCCCAATTCCTGCAGCCACTCAACAACACAAGAGATGGTGTCACAATGATACCAGCCAGTTCTCTGTGTCCTGGATGCTCCCTATCCAATCCTATGGACTTGTATGGGTCAAAATTTTTCAATGATCCCTAACTTGATCCTCTGCTACTGCTGGTAAATCCTGTCTTCCTTGATTCCTGTCTCTAGGCTCAAAGACCCAGGAGATTTTGTCTGTGGAGACTGATGTAGCATTGATCTCAGGCTTATCTGCATCCACTTTCATTAAATCAGGATTCAGCAGCAACCCCACATTTTCCTTGTTTATTTTTTTCATTGTTCTTACAATGACAGAAGCTCTCCTTGCTGTCACTCCTTGCCACTTTAAACTCTAGGTGTGCTTAAGTTTTCTCAACACCTCACACTTAATATGCCTCTTGAGAATCACTGCATAAGCTGTTAAAGGCACCCACCAAATGCTAGAGATATTCTAGGAAGCATTAAGAATCAATAAAATATTTATTTGGAAAGTCAATGACTAGAGCTTAGATAGTTACAAAAGGCTTATCATAAAACTGCTGAATCAAGATTCGTATTACTGTTTTTCTCTTTAAAAACTCAACCCCTTAAATGCAAGCAAACTGCAACAATTCAAATAAATGGCAGGCTGGAAGAATTATTCTTCAACAGGAGCGCATGTTCTCCAATAAATCTCTCTTGCCACTGCAACACTGCAAGTTCTACCGTTGATTAGTACATCCTCCATGTAATTGCTTACATGAGAACACAGAGCCAAGACTTGGTGTTAAAAGACAGGTTACAAAGTAAGGCAGTCTGCAGCAATTCCAGCAAAAGGATTAGGAATTCCTCCCAAAGCCTTTTCAGCACAAAGAAAGAAGCTGTACATTAATTATGCCATTTCCCTTAGCTCCTACTTCATCTTCATTGCCCTCTCCACAGGCTGGCACTGGATTTGTTTACTTTTGTGTTTAACTCTGATGAGAAGCGTATTTTCATAGCAATTTCTCAGCATAAAGGTATTGAGAAGCCCACAAACATTACTTTTGGATGAAACAAAACTGCCAGATGTACTGCAACTGTTAATGAGTGTTAGGTCCCTGGGACCAGCCAAATTTGAGCTGATACAAACTCACACACCTCCAAATAACAAATGCAACAAAATGCAGCAAGTTCACGCGTGGTCCTGAGCACCATCTGTTTCATTCCACAGACCTGTTAATCTGATGCTGCAGGTTTTTTCAGCTCTAGTAGCTTAGTCTACTGCTCTAGACCAAGAGCACTAAAGTTAAGGCACTCTCTTGCCACTCACTCCTGATGGCTGTAATTTGGATTTTCCCTTATACCATCTAACTGCTTAAGATTATGCCCAGGAAATATGCATCCTGATGCAACTATACATGTTTTAAGATGAACTTTTTGAAGAAGGTTTTCTGATGTCAAAAAGTGTAAATCTGCTTTCCACTTAATATTCTTGGCTACATTGCATTTTGAGCAATGAAAATGGATGATTTCATTGTCCTGAAATACAGTACTGCTAGGGATGAAAATATTTAATTGTTTAAAAATATTATGCTCTTCTTTTTTTTTTTTTTTTTTTTTTTTTTTTTTGAATCACGAAAAGACAGGCTTTAATGTTAAGTTTCAGAAATAGTAACATGACAATGGGTCATTCCTATATAAATAAAACATGCTGAAAACCTGAAAAGTATGCATAAATTTAATACAAGACAGAACTCTGTAAATCAGCTCATTTCACATCCCAAAGATTTCATGAATTTGATATGTTGGGACTCAATAATGTAAAATAACTTAGGATTTGACACTATACATTCAAAGTATAATAAAGCATAACAAAGTTTTAAACTTTTCATGTAATTATGCCAATGAAAATACAGGAAGCATTTGCCTTCATAACAGGAACTTCTTATGGACATACTCTTGACAAATTTTATGGATTTTTAAATTTATATTAACTATTATAACATTTTTTGTTTCTTTTTTAAATAGAAAAATTCTATTTATTCCGTTTGAAAAGACTGTAATTACCTTCATCACTTTTAATACATTTTTAATTTAAATTAAAATTAGCAGATTATGTACTGTAAAATACATAGGCTCTGGGTTTGCAGCTCTATTTTTCTGGAAGAGTGCCAAATATTTGGGGTTTTCATAGTTAGTGTGTGGAATGACAAGAATATACAAGTACAGCGTTGAAAAGGTAGTATTTTCTTTCCACGAAAAACTTTTTACTGCAAGTGGAAACTGGACCCTAAACAAAATGGACTGTCAGGACTAAATTACAGTTGGGCTAAATTCAATATGCTCATTCTATCGTCAACTCATATACAGCAATATCTGTGTACTTTTGCCAGTGCCACACATTCACATTCCCCAGTTTAACGCACAAGCTTGCTGCTACAGCTGCTCCAAATGAGACCCATGTGAAGGTTTGATCCTTAGTTCTAAACAGCCTTTGCAACTGCTAGGAATTCGTTTAGTGGTTTAGTATCACTGCAAAGAAAACCAACAAAGGTGAAAAAAAAGATATTTGTTGGTGATGTTATTCAGCATGCTACAGCTGGTTTAAAAGCTGGTATAACAATAATTGTTCAAACTATATGAGAATAATGTCATTGACAAGAACTGAGAAGTAAATAAATAGTGTTGGAAAAGGTGGCCATGATGATCCTCCTTTGCAGTCTGTAGTCTTGTTAGGATACATGGGGGGCCTATTCTGGCAGATTCCATGACAGGACTCAGAACTATGACCATTTCATGAAGTACCACCCTTCAATATTTTTGCTGTGGTCACTGAACACCTCATCAGTGTGCAAAGAAGAAAAATAGTACTCAGTTACTTAGTTACGATAACTTAATGAATAAAATCAGGGCAAAGAAGAGGAAATGATTTATAACCACCTTTAAGCCCTAATGGTAAAAAAGCCTAATCTGAATCTAGAACCACCATTTCCCTTACCATAACAGAAAATTGAAAAACATAGTAAAATCAAGTGAACTTTTAACTTGCAAAAACATAATAGTTCTTATTTTGTGTACTGAATGAAATAACATTTTACTACTTTATATGACTATCTGTCAAGCGATGAAGACAAGAATTTGTGGGAAGTGGTGAGTCTGAAACAAATCTAGTTTGATCACACTAATGAAAGCTTTGCAAGAATTCTGTGCCTAAATGGCTCAGTTGCAGCTGCAGCTCTGCTAAAAATCAGACTGCACAAATACTGAGATATTGCATACATCTGTGGAGATTACACTTTTCTGTTTTCTACAGTAATAATAAACATCATTAAATGCTCAGCTTTATTAGCAGGAGTCACTGGAAGGTCTCGTGTCTCCTCAGAAAAGAAGAGAGCATGCCAACTTTGAATGTGAACCTAAATGGTACTCTTCTAATTTAATTGGCATGTGGAACAGCTTCCACATGGAGCCTGATTAGTGAAAAAGGAATATTTGCGATGAAATTGTGTCCCCTCTCAGTCTTAAATACTCCCTATTGAACTTCACTAAACAATTATTTTTGAATATTTTAATGATATTTTAATGTTGTTGTTTTGTTTTTTTTCCTGGGGACTGTGTGAAACTATAGGAGACTTTTTCATAGAAATACTTTAGGAAAAAGAAATCATTGTCCAAATAGTCTGTTTTTTCTTAATAATAGAATCATGGACTTGCTTAAGTTGCAAAAAACCTTCAAGATCATCAAGTCCAACCCTTAACTGAACACTGCAAAGTCCATCACTAAACCCCAAGTGCTCCATCTACACGTCTTTTAAGTACCTCCAGGGATGGTGAATCCACCACTTTGCTGAGAAGCCCATTCCAATGCTTGATGACCCTTTCAGTGATGAAATTTATCCTAATATGAAATCCAAACCTCCCCTGGTGCCACTTGAGGCCATTTCCTCTTGTCCTGTTGCTCGCTACTTGAGAGAAGAGACCAACACTCACGCTGCTACAGCCTCCTTTGAGGTAGGTTTCAGAGAGCAATAAGGTATGCCCTGAATTTCCTTTTCTAAAAAGAAACCCCAGCTTCTTCAGCCACTCCTCATAAGACTGTGCTCCAGACCCTTACTCAGTTTTGCTGCCTCCAACCACCACATCACCACCAGTCCTCTTCGATTCACAGATAACAGATCCACTGATCACCTTCCCTGGTTGGCTTCCTCACCAGCTGCATCAAGAAGTTCTCTTTCACACACTTCAGGAAGCTCCTAGACTCTTTTATATATTTTACTTCCAGTAGACATCTGGTAAATTGAATTTCTGCACAAGACAAAAGGCTGGTGATAGTGAGACTTCTCCCAGCTGCTCATAGGCTATTTTGTTTGCCCCAGTCCATAACTGACTCCCACGATCATACCTGCCTTCTTGGTCCTCCTCCTCATTCTTGCCCATAAACAATCATCCCAATTGTGACCATCATTAAGCTCTAGATAGTGAAAAAATTTCCTAACATACAGGGCTACTCTACCACTTGTCCTTCCTTGCCTATACCTGCTAAAGGATTTATAGCTATCCATTGAAGCACTCCAGTTGTGTAAGTCATCCCACCATGTTTTTGTGTTAGAAACTACGTCATCGTTTTCCACACAATGACATAGTTTTGCACAATGGCTTCCCACTCCTGTTTTAGCTCATGCTGCATGCATTGATGTCGATGCACTCGAGCTGGGCTATTGATCCCTCCACTTATTTTGGCAGAGAAACGCAAATTCCTATGTGAGCATTCTTAGATGCTTATGTGGTTTGTAACACACCAACAGTCCTCGCATCTTTGCTGTCACATGGATTTCCATCCCTTACCTGTACTGACATGGCAGAATGAAGGACCTTGCTAGCACACCATCCTTCAAACACTGGCATGCTGCCCCCAGATTTATCTCTAGTGAGCCTGGTTTTATCCCTTTCTACCTTCAAATCTAATTTAAAGCTCTCTGACTGACTGAGCTCTGCAAACCTGTGTGCAAAGACCCTTTCCCCCCTTTGAGACAGGTACATCCCATCTGCTGCCAGAGGCCTGCTGTAATGTAGATCAACCCATCACCTCTCCCTTTAGAAAACTTGAACCACTAACAAAAAAAAAAAAAAAAATTCTACCCAGTAAACCCAGTAAACCCACTGCAGTTATTGCCAGAGATGCTGTTTTACAACTCCAGTACGGCAACTGACATTCTTAGCTGAAAGACATCCTCTTGTATGAGCCAAGGTTGTTGACAACAGAAAGATGATAACTTTGGAGCACAGAGCTCTAAGATTAAAGCACAAATGAAAATATTGATGAAATTACACTAATTTTAAACTTTGAATCATCTCAGACCACCATGCTAGGGTTTCTAGGCACTAAGTTCTTTTGCAGATGTTTTTGATAAAAAGGAGAAGACTTTACTGAAGAAAATTATGGGAATACACAGTTATGTTCATAAAGGTTAATATAAAAATCAGGAAGGAGCATCTGTGTTATGGCACTGTCATAGTTTAACCCCAGCTGGCAAGAAATACCACACAGCTGCTCTCTCATCCCTATCCTACCAGATGGAGAGGAGAACTGAGGAAAAAAAGAGTAAAGTTTGTGGATTGAGATAAGAACAATTTAATAATTGAATGAAACAAACAACCAAACAACAACAATAATAAATAAAGATAAATAAAACCCAAGACAGAGAAGTGATGCCCAATACAGTTGTTCGCCACCCACTGACTGATGCCCACCTGATGCAGTGATCAGCCCATCCAAGCTAACTCCCCCTGATATTCTGTGGTGTGGAATATGCTTTTGGCTAGTTCAGGGTCACCTGTCCTGTCTGTGTTATGTCCCCAGCTTCCTGTGCACCTGCTCACTGGTAGTGTATGGGAAACCAAAAATCCTTGATTTAAAGTAAGCACTACTGAGCAACAACTAAAACATCAGTGTGTTATCAACATTCTTCTCATACTAAATCCAAAACACAGCACTGTCCCAGCTGTTTGGAAGAAAACTGACTATCCCAACTGAACCCAGGACCAGGCACTGAAGTTGGGAAACATGGGTCTAGAAGCAGAAGAAAAATTTTTCAGCTAAGTCTTATTTCAAGACTGATACTCTGTAAACTCAGCTTGGTCAGGATCAAGCCCCATCTAATGACAGATATATTAGGCAGACTGGGAAATGCCTTGCAAAGAGGAGGAAACAATTTCTATGTTCTGCTTGTAGGGGTTTGACACTTTCTGTGTAAAATTGCATCTGATTTTTGCCTGTCTGTCATGAGCACCATGACGGCTGCAAGTTCCTCAGGGCAGGAACCTGTTAAACACTTAGCACAGCACAGGAGCTCCATGCTAATAATTACCACTGCTATTAAATGCACTGTGGCATAGATGTTTCAGTATCCTTACTGTAAGTCGCACTTCTGTAAGGCTGTCAGTATAATAATGTTAGACTGAATTGCAATAGAGAGATTTGGGGGATGTGAGGAAATGCTCTATGAGTTTTCCTGATCTTCTGCAGTGCTGTGCAACACTTTTGACACAAGTCATCTGTGGCCACACTGCTGTCAGGAACAAAAAAAGGGGTTCATAAAACTAACATGTGACATCATATGGTAATCACCCACCAGGAAATTAGCTTAGCTTCCATGCATATTATGACAATGACTGAAAAGCAAATGCATATGCTCCAGAAATCACCAGATCTTTTCTTGTGCAATTTAACCAGCTTCATCTCAAACTGAAATCACAATTCCATGCTCCATTTCTCCCTCATGGAAGACAGCTCTTTGATGGACTAATATAGGTAGGAGTCACCAGCTGAGATCTAGACATGAAATACCTCATTAATACTCAGACTCTTGCTCTGTGTATGCAAAGAGGAGGAGCATACTGCCTTTCCAGGAACATCTCCTACTGCTCTCTGAAGCCTGCAAACCTATATGTGGTGGTGGAGCAGACTGGCTGAACAAATGGAGTCAAACCCAAAGGGTGAAACCCATAAATAGCCCTTCTCACACATATGAAGTAAGAACCTTAGCCTCACTGTGAAGACACTCCTCTGATGGAAGCACTTGATGGGCAAAATGAGAAAAAGGAACCCTGTTGCAAAACTCAAGGATCTCTTAAAACCTCAGGCACTGTTATCCAACTTAGGTTTTTCTACATTGAATTAAGAAGATGTAAAAAAAAGTAATTTTTTAAAGGATATTTTCCAATCAAAACTTTGATTGGACAACACCTGCACATATCAAATCTGTGTCATTGTTTTTAATACAGAAGTATTAATTAAATTCTAAAAAGCAATTTTATGACTTTTATTTACACACAAATTCCTATTTAATCTGACTTTCCACATATAGAATTAAAAAATGTTAAATTAACTAGTTCTTTTATTTTATATGCTTTTGTGACTGCATAACTACATAAAGAAACCCCTTCACACACACAAAATATTGCACATATGCAAACTAAATTCTTATGTGGATTTTTTTAAAGAATAAAATAAAACTTCCAGGTTTGCAGATGCTAAATTACTGATAAATTTTCCATTTAAATGCAAATTCAAGTTTTGGTTTTAATGGTATAAGTATTTTTTTCCAAATTTTTCAGAGAGTAACATTCTGAAATAGGGGAGAAGGCTGGGAGCATGAGATCTGTCTAGATTTGCTTAGTATAATTCTTAGTAAGATAACGTTGATGCATTTTCTTTTATCAATTCAAACAAGTTTTTTATCATTCATTTTTGAAAAAAAAATAAATGTGTTGCATGCCTTCCAAATTAAACAGGTTAAGTAAAAGAGAAGACAGTTTACCCATAGATATTTGCACATATGGGGTGAGAAGAAAAGTGAATTTTGCAAAATAATGATCTCCTGGTAGTGTAAAATACAGGGAAAAATAATGAGAGTTCAAGAGTAGCATTATAATGACCAAAATTCACTATGTGTTCTTTATTATGTCGGGAAAAAACTCTTTTAAGAAATGGAAATCACTACATTCTATTGATTCATGCACAGAATCATCAGACATAAGTCATCAGTGTTGACACTTTCAAATACATAAAACGTGACATCTGCTCCTACAAACTCACTACACAGGCTGTAAATCATCAAAGAGAAAAACAGTTCAATGTCATTTCAGCCACTGTAAGCTATGGTTTACAACTGAGAGATAAAAATAGTCATACTGTCTCTATGACATCTAAACCACTTTTCTATTGCAGTATTCTATGTTCTGATTTATCTTTGTGGCTGAACAACACACAATCAATTGTAAGCAACTAGTGTAGTTTGATTCCAGTCAGCAGCAATTTTCTCCAGCTTTATCTTTTTTACCCCTCACTGCACTGACTTTAAGTGCTCTCCCAAACCCACCTTTTTCCATGCAGTGTTTTGTGGAGACTCTGAGGACTTAAATTTGTCATTTTAAATTGTAAAAATACAAGAAAAATACATTACTTACGTAGTTATGGCTTCCAAATACTTGTAAAACCCTTTTTGCATATCACCATATCTGTATTCACACTAATGAAGATTGTGCACATACATTTCTCAACACTCATATCAGAGATCACTGTATTAGGTATTTTTAACATGCACCATTCCTCACCAAAGAAAACAGTATCAAGTATCTTGATCCTTCCTTGAAAGAAATGCAAAATTGCTTGCTATAGCTACTTTGTCAACCTAATTATTATTCAAACCAATATTCAATTTGCATAAAGTACTAAAACAGTTTTTCAAATCTTCAGTGATTTACTTCATTTAATTATGAACTGAGAACATGACTATTGCAAGTGGCATATTTTGTTATTATTAGCACCTAAGAGATCACAACATGCATTAGGATTTAAATATTTCTTGAACATGAAAAAGCCCAAGGAGGTGAATTATCTTAACCACTAGTATTTAGCATTAGCTTTTGCAGTAGAAATAAAGCATTTGTAGCGCTAATGAAATGTAAGGAAAAGACACATCACCATGACAAGTGACACAATGGTCTTGCAATATACCACACAGGCATAACTGCTAGCAAGCAGAAAACAAGAGCCAAAGACCAGGCTGAGCCAGAAATAGTTTTTCCCATTTCCAGGTTGTTTAATCTTCCTAAGGTACATGAAGACAAAATCACATTTTTATTTTATTGAGAGACTTTTATGGAGTTCTCTGAGCATACCTCCTTTGCTGGGAAGGACACAAGCCTTACACCAATGTCCAGAATCTCATTGTTAGACTATTAGATAGCCATCAGGGTACTGATTTCACAAGCAAGCACTCACTAAAAGCGTCAAAGAAGTGTTGTCATGAAGAATTTCACCCAAACAACAATACTAATGTTAAAAAAAAAAAAGTTTTACTAGTTAATTAATTGTTTTCCAATTAAATCTAGTACAACTAATTCTTAAAACACTCTAAATGCATTATGATTTTAAGTATGAACATTATGAGATGTTTTATCCTCTTCCCTTCCCATGTAATTGACTGTTTCTTGAATTTTAATTCCTTAAGCCATTTTCTAAAATGTTCACATCACCTTTCACTTATTCGCCACACAGATGTACAGACCTTCTAATGAAGTGGGAAAGCCATCTCCAAGCTTCAGATGTAGTAATTACTTGTCAGATACATACATCTGGGAACTTGCAGAACTACAGCCCTCAATAGTTCACTTCAGGAATGCCCCTGGAAATACACTAAAAAGCCAGTACAGTGTGAGCAGCACTACCTACCTCAACCTGCTGTCAGAGACACACCATTTTGTTCATTCAGTCTTTAACTGACCCCAGGGACAGTCACTGTGTTTGCAGCCAAATGCACTATCTGTCCTTCAAACCATACACTGGTGGCCATAAGGCATATTCTGCTGCATTAGTGATCAATACCTGACAGCAAACTCTTATGCACTATCACCTGCATGTGCTGCCATGTCAGTCTGCTGACTTTGTCTCCCTAACCTGTCTGTAAATTCTACAGCCATTGCGTTTTGGTTTTATAAATCCCAGATCTCAAAAATATAGTTCAGAGATTTGGCTTCAGTAGTGTCAAGAACTTACCCCATTTAGTATATCTTTCTTACTAAAAACTTTCTTGTGCATTCGCAAAACACAGTCTGCTGCCAGCCAAGAAGCCTAGAAAGCTAAATCAGATTTCAGACATTTGCACCAGAGGTTCTTTCCAAATCTAACATAGTCATATGGTCTAGCTCATAGCAAGATTAGAAAGGCAACATTTTTTCACACATTTCCACGTAAAATCTTGATTTGTCATGTGCATGCGCACATACACGTGCATAACCATAAAGGAAATGAGGGCGCGTGTGTGTGCACACGCATGCACATAAAAGCAGATAAGCAGATCTTATCTCTCTCCACTGAAGTGTCTCTTTTCTTTCCAACTGCTCCTCTGCTGAATGCTTCTTGAAGACATGCAAAGTGTTCTCAGTTCTCACTGAAACTCAGTAAAAATGAGAGAACACTCAACAGTTTCAAAATATCTGATGCACAGACACACATATAACTACATAGAAGAGAAAGCACCATATAATTTATGATTGTAGAACAGGATAGGTCTGCACCTAAAAATATTTATTAGCCTGATGAATAGTCTCCTTTTTTGAATGCTAATCATATCCTTCATTCCAATAACATAAATTATCCCTTCATATACACCTTGCCTCTATGCTAAGAATAAAGATATGTCTCATGGATTGTAATTGGAAATTTAAAAACATTAAAATACCAACTTTAACATTACCAGAACTAGTAGGAGTATTGTAAAATTTCTTTTACTTTCAGTGGAAAAAATTACTATATATGTGGAGATTTGTTTCTGTATTTGACTGGATGGCACCAAAGGATACTAATCTCTTTCATGAGGGACAGTCCCAATGGCATTTCAAATTAAAATATCTATGTTTGTTCAAAGTTTTCCTAGATGGATGAGTTTCAAAAGAGTTTATAGGTCTGCTCCAACAATTTCCACAAATACCCAGGATTTCCCAAAGTTTATATGCTTCAAGATGTAACAGGCTGCTAAATATCTTTGATGGAGGTTAAATGAATTTAGAAACATCAATTTTTGACATGCCCCAGTGATTCTGGAAATTTCCATCTAACACTGGATCTGTGAAAATGCAAAAGTATCACAGAATTCACCTACTTAGGCTCCAAAAATAAATCCTGTAATTTCACCAGCTTCCATAGTTCCTTCCTAATAAGCAACACTAAAAATTATCTCTGAATTCACAGAGTAAGGCAAAGGTACTTTGCAGTATCAAGCCCCTCATTGTTTGCAAACTTAGTTCCATGGCAAATCCATCTGCCCATAAAGTGTAAAAGAAATTCTTCTATACGTTCCACTTGCAGCTAATTTTCAACAAAAAACTTATTTGGAGGACTGGGGACAGCTATATTTTGGAGAAACACTGAAGGAACAGACTCACTATTTTTTCTCCTGCACAAACTCTGGAGCCCAATTACTGAGGCAAATCTCCCCACCACCTTCATTAGGAGAACTTGGCACCTTGTGTCAAAAGGCCAGTGGAGCAGCCCTCTCCTATCCGTGAAAACTAACTGATGCAAGCAATCTCATTGTGGCCAATGCACTTACTTGCAACAGTAATTTGTTCAATGACAAAATAAAGGCTGAACAGTGAGCCATCACATATAGGTGATGGGAAATTGAGGATAAAAAGAAAAAGGTGTATCAAATGTAATTTATCTAGCATTACAGGTTATCTTTATTATTTTCGTTTTGGTGCTGCATCGGTAGAACTGGCATATAACTAGGAAAAAATTACTATGTTACAAATCTATTAGTGTATAAACGGACATATTTCTTACAAGTGCTTAGAAAAGTATACAGTCCTCGTGCTCTACACTGAACTCCCACTGACATAAATGAAAGCTTTACGCAAAGAGTAAATACAGAATACGTTCCTCAGTTTGCATGCAAAACTCTGCAGCTGAGGAAATATTTCACCTAACATAGGAAATATTAACTGACTGGGAGCACCTGGGGAACAGACAACTCCAATCTAAAATACAAGAGCTGGTATGCAACATACTGCCTATTCTTTCTCTGTTCACAACATAAGCATTAACATAGGCACTACTTACACAAAGGAACATTATTGATAGAGTATCTGTAATTTAAAAATGAGTTTCAGGGAATTCTTTCTTCCCCATTTTTTTCACCCCTTTATTTGGATGATACAGAATACTGTTGGCACCAATTATTTTTTCAGAATAAAAATCCTTGGTAAGATGACTTAGAATGTGAGGTTTTGTCTGAAACAGATAAACTGAAGGAGGTTTGGATTTTACATTTATGTGGCAGTAGTTGTGGGCTTTCCAGAAAAAAACAACTTCCTTCAAAACTGAGGTATCTTAAATAATATCTCAGACAAAGAAAAAAGAAAAGCTTACATTCTATATGTAACAAGTTTATGCACCGAATACTTGATTTTCCATCTGTCAAAACCACGTGGAAAAATGAAAGAAGTAAATAGTTATATTGTTAGAGAGTAAGAACAACTAACAGTAAGAAAACTGAGTCTTTGTTCTTTATATTGCTGCAACAGGCTAAAAAAAAAATCTATGTTTACAGGCAGTGATAAGAGAGGATGGCTTCCAGTGAAAGACTCCTGAAAGAAACTCAGCTATTTGTCTTTAGCAATTTCTAGCTCATTTTACTCCAAAAAGCCTTGGCATCATCTCCCCACATTTCCTCATGAAATCCCATATGGCAGTGCAATATTTCTCTCCTTGAAATCTGTAATTTGCTGTGTCTGTGTGTGCAAAGACATAGGCTTTTCTCCATTCAGACGAGTTAATCCCACCCCTTGGTTTCTCTGTAGCTGACTTGTTTGCAAATGGACTGTCATGCCCCGAGTTAGGCCAGGTTGTCGTGCCCCAAACTGGACACCTTTCCCAGGCTTCTCAATGTCTGCAGGCAATGAGCTGCTCAATGGCAGGAGTCTTTATTGCAGTCCGAGCCTTCTGTTCTTTACTATGTCTGCAATTTGTTGAACTAGGGAATGCAGACATTATTATATTTCCTGGCTGCTGTTGGTTGACCTGAAGTATTTCATGGCAAACTTGATAGGCACACTGTTGGCTTCTTCAGCAACTGCTGTTTTCTTTCCTTTCTCTATTGCTGTCCTGCTGGTACCAATGAGATGCATGTAGTTTAATAAAAGCACAGTGATCACACACATCTGCTTTCACTTGCATTAACAGCTCTGCCTAGCTGTCAAGACATCAAATACCTGCTATTCCTAATTCATTACCTAAAAATTATATAAGAAACAGATTTTAGTTTCATATGTATAGTGCTGCTAGTGATTAAGCTTGTACTTGATTCTGAGGGAAAATCTAGGATCACTTCCTTTGGGGCCCTCAGTGACACTCCCAGTCTCATAAAAGGACCATGGTCAGCATATTCTCACCCATGCATGGGAGTTCAGATTCCATATAATAAGGTTACTACGTTGTGAAATTTAGGATTGAGTTTATGGCTCTTGGAGGAGATAACAGATAATTTTTAAGACTTTGGGGTTTATTTTCAGGGTAATGTGATTTGGCCACTGCAAAAGTTTAGTTTAATTCAGTTTAAGACTCCGTTCTCGTTGGGGGTTTAATTACCTATTGATTTCAGCAGAACGGCTGCCCATCACCATAGTGGACACCTTTTGTGTAAAATCAATAGCAATATTAAGTCTCTTTTCATTGTAAAGACTAGACTATGGGCTAAAGATGTTTGTTTTCCATTTCACTGTTCTCACTCAGATTTTTTCAGATGTTTCTTTGAGAACCGTACCTGAATCCAGAAGCTGTTATCCATACAAACCGTTCCTATTAAAGACTAATTTAGATCCACAACACTTTTAAATGGGTTAAAATATCCAGTTCTGGACCTGACAGTTTCAGCCACTTCTGGTTTGAACTGCCTTATGATTTCTATACAACAAACCTGCAGGAGAGAGGAATTTACCCATGCACCACTGCAGAGAATTGCTCCATGCATTTTTAGTGTTTTTGTACCATCTGAAGCCAATTCTGAGTGAGAAGCATTCTTTACCTAATTCAATTTATTTAGTCAGACTAAGCAAGAAAAATGAAGTCATCTAGATTTTTCAGTTTGTTTGTTTGGCTTACATGATTAAGGAGAAAGGAATAGAAATGATAATCCTTTTTGGGAGTAAATTCAATTCAATAGTATTGAACAACTTCTATGAATTTCAAGATATCTTTCAGGAAAGCATTCCATATACATTTTCATTTATCATTTTGTGTTTCACTAAACCCTCTATTTTTAAGCTACAGTGGGGCAGAAATCCACTTAACCCAAACCTATAACTTTTATGAGGATCATTAAATGGTAAAATACATTCTTCACATTTGTTTGTAAAACTGATATTAAGTTTTTAGTATACTGCTAATAAATTGTTCTCAGTGCCAACCAATATTTTACTGGATTTCCTCTATATATGAGCTATGAAAACACACAAGTGAGTTTAGCTATGAGATCTTTGTCAGA
This sequence comes from Xenops minutus, assembly GCA_035221455.1. Classification (NCBI taxonomy): domain Eukaryota; kingdom Metazoa; phylum Chordata; class Aves; order Passeriformes; family Furnariidae; genus Xenops; species Xenops minutus. The sequence goes on from JAWWEE010000074.1 coordinate 113,451,541, forward strand.
GAAACTTTACTCCCACAGAGGAGTTTTGCAAAAATTTTGATATTCTCAAAAGTTTAACGTTCAAATATCTCCCTATATCACTTCTGACTCTATTTTTTCTCACATCGTTGATATTCTTGAGATTTCCTGGCACGCATGCTTCATAGTTTTCATACTCTTAACTACTTAATCTCTGAGCAGGACAAGAAAGTAAAAACACAGATTAATTTCAAGTAGGCTGAGATCTCAATCCAACTGATGGTACTTGAAAAAGAAATAGGAAAAATACAAACATCTAGATTTCATCAGAAAAATAATCTTATTTAAACAAAAAGCTTGGGAAGGATCAGCAAAAAATAATGGTAAATAAGAAAGTAAATGACCCTGTGACAGTTTTAACATTTGTATGACAATGAGAAATAGACACCAGTTAGTCTAGGCTATATTCCTAAAATTCATTTCAGACTGCTTCTAGTTTTTGGGATTACTATTCACTGAATGTGCCCAGGAAAAAAAAAAAAAGGCAGCTTGTTATTACACATAACAGTTCCATGGTATGGATGAATGGTGCTATAGCACTTATAATTACACGTGCACAAACATGATGGAAATTAGTATTACTGCAGATATCAAAAGCAAACAAACCTAATTAAAGAAATAACTGCAACAAACCCAGATGCAACCCAAAACAAAAAAGGACAACTCCAAATCTAATGAATCCTTTGAATATTAATTACAGAATTCCTAACAATACACTGGGAAAGCTCTCTTGGAGAATTCAGTTTACTGTTTAACAGTTTCTGACTAATTTTATTAACCTGTACATCTGAGAGGATCAACCCCCTCTGGGTTTAATTAGAAGAAAATTCAATTTAAATCTAAATGTCAACAGTGGTTACTAATTATGGCAGGGCCCTGGACGAGACATCCAGTCTGTAATCAGGCAGTTCTCTGCTAACAATTAACAGTTTCTTTCTGAGTTATGAGTGCATTAGGATTTTCCTTTTTCTAAATAAATATGATTCAGCATGGGACACGACTAATATTAAGAGCACCTACTGCTACGTGCAGACATGCAGAAGAGGTTGCCAAATTAAATTACAGAGATTTCTCAAACATATAGCTGAATAATAAGCAGCTACAAAACTAGGTCAGGGTCGCAAGCAGTCAACCACAGCCCCTCCCCCCAACATGCAAAATAAATATACCCACTATCTCTGAATAGAAATCAGTCTTTTGTTATGCCCTTTATCAGGAATATGTTACTGCAAAATGATATTTATTTCTACAGTCTTCACAGCTGTGAGCAGGACTGAATTAATCTTTTGAGAACTGATTTCATCTTCAATTTCATGTTTATGATTATGAAATGTAAATGTATTACTCTAAAGAAAAAATGATAACAAAAGGCATAGATGTAAAAAGGCAGCTTTATACCTACAGCTTTCACTTGCCCTGAACTAATGAAGCAAATAGCCAACTAACTCTTAAGTAAAAACAGATATTATAAAAAACGCATTGCAGAAAATTTGTGGAAATAGAAAAACTGGAGAGATGCCTAAAATGAAATCACCTGAAACTCTAACCTGAGCATCCAATATGTGACTTTAGACATGATAATTACCAGAAACCAGAAACATGACCAATACTAGGGTGAGGCTAAAGGGTTTAGTCATTTAACTTCTAACCAGCCCCCACACTTCTCAACGCTAATACTAAGGACAATACTGAAAATGCTTATTACAGCTGAGAATTGCAATTGTTTGGTGACAGCTTTTTTCAAATATTACAATAGTATTTTCTGAACCATTTCAGTCTGACGATCTACTAATTAATTATGTCCCTACTCATGTAGTAACCATGCGGGGTTTTATGGAAGCTGTTGACAAATATGTTTCATTTCATATTGGGACTTACCAACCATTGTGCACGAATACTCCAGACAAATATATTTTGGGATTTACTAGTGGCAATTTCTAAAGGTGACTATTTATGAGAGACAAAGCAGAAATCAGAGGAAAGCTGTATGGAAATACAGAGGCAGTTCTACAAACTGTTTTAGTTGATGTAGTATAACCACAACAATCAAACATGCTGGTCTTGAGCTATTCTTTGCTAAACAGGAAAGCTGTTTTCTTTTATGGTAAAAATAATAATATAAATAAATAATATTAATTTAAATTATATTGCTGAAATAAATAATACTATTTTAAAAAAACCCTCTTTTGTAGAGATTATGTTAAAAATATGTATTGGACTTTATTTTAGTCATATTTTTTTTGCAATATTTTTTGACCAAAGGCCACCAAGTGGCAAATGAACATGCTAGTGTAGCTGTAGATAAAAGCTTATATAAAATACTATAATTACAGCTTCAGTTGCATTCTTAGTAGTGAAGACATACCAATCACTTCTGATGATGTGAATGCACTTCTTTAATTTAATTTAGACTTCCATTTATGTTTTTCAAATTAAACCCTAAACCGACAATCCCTTATGCATGTGCTTGACTTTAAATCTGTAAACAGCTTTATGTCCTCCCCAGGGCTGTTCACAGAACAAAAATTAAGGAAACATATAGACATGTTTGAAACACTTCTAAGTGTGTAAGCAGGTGCTTATTGTTAAGCAACAAGTAAGCATCTCTATTCAAGAAAGCACTTATGGATATTAAATACTGCATATTATGTATATTATGTAAGGCTTTACTGAGAAATGATAAATCAAGCACATCTCAAAATTAAGCATCTGCTTTCCCCTGTTTCTGAACCAATGTGGCATTTTCTTCTCAGTAACGAAAGGATTACACACATTTTAAAGTATAATGGAGAATATGGCTCTTAAACCTAATGATGAAGTGAGTGGTTGCTGAAGATGTTCTACAAATGTAACACTTGAACCTGACAAGCAAATTATGCAACCATGACTACATGTGGGTGCACCAACTCAGATTAGCTGAATGCTCTCCATACACACCAATGCCTGTTGATACTGGCAGCTATCTGTACAAATGAACTTCAGCAGTCAGACTGAAAGTGGGTGGTTTAAGCCTATTTTTGTCACAACGAACGTTAGATACCTGGCCTCCCTTGCACCACTGGCTCCATCCCAGCTCTTCTACAAATGTACAGCTTTCTCCACCAAGAAAAAGGGAATCAGGACACCTCATCTCTTAATCTTGCTGTCTGAATAAATGTGTGAAAAAGGCAGGACTGATAACACAAAATAATTTGCAACTGACATCCAAAATTACCACGTAGCTCCTGTGGAAGGAGGGAGGAAAAGGAAAGAAAGGACAAGGGGCTTTCCTCCCCCACTGCTTAAACAGTGTACAAAAAAAAAAAAAAACAAAAAAACCCAAAGATTAATTAGGCCAAAGATGGACTGCAGAAGGGTAGCTGCATCTCACTGGGGCCCAGTCTCCCACCTCTTTATTACTTTATCCAGTGCCTCTTGCACTCTGGAACAACCCAGGAACTCCAAGCACCCACAAAATCTATGATGTCCTTTCCACATTTTTCAGTACATTTGGTTTAGGGTAAAAAAGTAGGTTTTTAACTGAACTCAGCTTCCCCCTCCTCCCACCTCTGGGTGATTATTACACTTCTCGGGTGGTTAAATTCATTCATCCTTTAGTTTCATGTCTTGTAATACTTCCTGAAGAACCACCAAAAATACTCTGCTGGCCCTGCTTTCTTATTTAGTTGTAATCTTTGTGCAAAATTTTGGCCTCCATAGAGTCAACAGAAGTTTTACTCTCAACAAGAACAGGGCAGGGCTTCACACTTCATGTTTCTAAAATACTCCATTTTTGGTTCCTTTAGCATTTCTATTTTATACTACTATTGCTAAAATTGCAAACTATGATAACCAGTGATGTAAAATATTTTGTATGATCAAAATTTCATAATTAAATCAAGGAACAAAAATAAACATTTCTATCTTCTGCCATGCATACTATAAAGTGTAATTTAGAAAAGCTATCAAGTCACAATTAACATGACACTTTTTAGCTTTCATTAGGCAAAGGCTAGTGTCTCTATGTATTTTCCTATCTCTCAAAGAGTCTACTTCTCCATGTTCAACCGAAGTTCTGGTTGAGATCTTTTTGATAGTACTGAAAAGGAAGTTCTTTTAACCACAGCTCAATAATAAGGTGAATGGAAAAACAGTTGGTTTCCTTGTGCTTCAACTGTTTACCTTGATCTGTTTTAGGCAAAGAGATGAGAAAGAGTCTGTATATATTCTTCATTACATAACAAGCACAAGTTAAACAACAACAAAACGAACAAAAAAAATGTAAAATACTGTTTTGTTTTCATGATTGAACTTCTACAGCTCTGATTTTTCTAATTGTGCTTGCACTTCAGAGCAAGAGACTGAAGAACTTTAACTTACCATCTAAAATGCATGCTAAAAGACCACTTAATACCTAGCCATAAAGTAGAGACCTAAAGGAAAACCACTGTAGACAATCAAAACTAAGCAAGCTATAAATTGTCCTGTGAGAAACAAAGACAAATTAAAAATTACAGTTATGTGTTCATGAAATAAAATTTGATGTGATTTGGTAGGACTGAAACCTGGCATGGTAATTCACATGATTGAAACTCATCAGTAAAACCTAAATAGGAAAGACAGTCAGGAGGAGCAAGAATGTGGGACTCCACATTAAAGATATCATTTACGTACTTAAGAACTACAGGATAATGCAGAATAGTTGCGTCTGCTTGACAACAATATCAGGTTGTTTATAGCTGCTGACACAGATGAGAAAATAGAAAGAGCAGGGCTCTAAAAATTACATAGAAACACATGTAAATATGTAGAAAATCACACAGGTTTCTGAAGACATAAGCTGGTAGACTTCTGATGCTACTGACAAAGTATTTTTTAAATGTCTAAAAATTACATATCTATTCCCAACACAAAAAGCGAATCAAGCAACTTAAAATCATTCTCTACTAGATCTCAGTGTGACAGACAAAAATAAGCTGATCATTGCCTAAAACTGGCAATTGCCCATGTTAGAGCATTCGCAATTGAATTTCAATTACAATGTGCAAGAAGTATGTCCTAGATTTTTTTCTAGGTAAAAAGTCAGTGTTTCCAAATAATTTTAAAGACATTTACAAACAAAACTAAGAAAAGTAGATCTTTTAATGCAAAAGAATACTGAAACTCAAACTATAACAACTGCACAATTCTCCAGTCAAGAAAGTAGGATTTTTTGGTGAAAGACCACCTGAGATGAGAGGAAAAGTAATTGAAGCAATTTTTATTTTCCTATATGGTGAACGTGAAAATGAGGAAGTTTACAGAAGTACATGCAAATCAGCAGTTTAGAAATGCAGACCATAGATTATTGAAGTCAGAATTCTGAAGAAAAAAAAAAAAAAATTTCTGGTATAGGCAAATAGTGTAATCAACCAATGAAATCTGAGCACTGGCAAACCGCTTGTCCCAAAGGTTGATAATGACATTAGCAATTGTGATAGAGAAGATAAGTGAATCTAATACATATTTCAGAAAGTGATATATTCATAATTTGCAGTGACAACCAAACAATTGTGATTTCATTTCTAGCTATGTAGAATACTAAACAGCTAAAGTGAAGTAAAACATGTAATGTCACTGGGTGAGGGAGCTTATACCAAACAGTTCAGGAAGGACTGGCCCAGAAGCCCTCAGAGCTCTCCCCTGACTTATTTTTTAACTAGATTTTGAAACACTGGAGAAATTCTGGTGGACTGGAAACAAAATCATAATACATCAATATTTCAGAAGCATAAGCAGGATAAGATCAGACAAAATTCATGTGAGCCTGAATCTGAAATTATCAAAGCCTATTAAATGATGCAACAATATATAGTAAAAGGGCAGGTGAACTAATGGCATTGAATTTTATTTTCCACAAAAAAGAGTCTTCCCCAAAATTCCCATTTTTTGCATGACTCCACAAGCCTGACTAGCATGGACTGAATTGAAATGAGATAATCATATTTCTTGTACTGCTTAATTTCAGTCCACATTTTTTAAGTAGTGTATAAGCTCAGTATAACCCACAATATACAGCAAAACCCTACTAACTGACAGACCACTAATAATAACTGCAATTGCAGAAATATCATGCAGAGAAATGCTTCAAGGCATGATGTTCTCAACCTGATGCTATGAAGTATCTCTGTCACTCACCCAGTAAAACTCAATGGAAATGTAAAGAGCTGATGAAGTCATAAATCACAAATGGGGAAGACAAGCTATAGAAATGCATCTGGAAAGTGTACTCTTCTGAACTGCATTTGAAAACACCTCTGTACTCGCAACTTTCATAAATGAACAACAGCGGATTGGAAAACAATTGCAATGTAAAGTCACCTGCACATGAACTGCCAGAGTGACTTTGGTAAGAACCAAGTAGTCAAGAGCAAGTGAATGCTCTGCTGCAAGCAAGGGAGTAAAAAATACTAGCAGATCTACAACAAGTCACCAGTAAGACCAGTACTGGAATCTCCTGTCCAATTCTGACATGTCTACACATCGAGTAATATCCTGAAGCATTAAGAAACAATCAGGGGCCAAAGGAATGCTTCAGACTGCCAGTCTACATAAACCCCATTGTCAATTATTTGTTGAAAATAATGTTATGAGGTGATTTCAACACAAACTGCAAGTATCAGCTCAAATCTGTGCTACTGAGGAGTTCTTTATCAATAAACAGAGAAAGAGCAAAACTTGAACATTTGGAACAGGTAATTCATGTCAAACAGAAAACACACATATTTGATTAACATCTCATGGAAGCAACTTGTATAGGAACCTGAAGGATTTTCCATAAATAAAATCTTTAAATTAAAACTATATGAACAAAGCAGAAATTCTGATACAGATGTTTCTCAGTGTGGTTGTCTTCTTGGACATTGTGTGCACTTGAGTTCAGTCTATGTATGAGAACAGCACCTTGTAATACTAAAAGTCTATGTCTAACAGATAAAAGTCAGCAATAAAAGGTGATCTATTATCCAGGATGACATATAGCAGCCCATTTGTACTACTGAGCCTAACAAATTCAAGATGACAGGAGTTTTGTCGGATAGAAAAAACCTTAGCCATGGTTAGAAAGCCAAGTGTTAAAAGTTGCAATTTGCATTCTTGGAGGCTGCACATAAAAGCCCTGCTATTGTTTAGCAATGGGTTATCTAAAAAAGTTCTAACATCTGCCTTTCTACTGCAAGTGTGTGTATGGGGAAAATCAGTGAGTCTAGTAAGTGCCTGATGTAAATATCTATTTCATCATAGAAGAGGTGGACATATGACCACTCACAATGCCTCAGTCCTTTAACTGTTTGCTCAAAAGTAATGGCAATACAAATGATGCCCAACTTCTCTGATCGATTCACAGATAAGTACACATAGATGGTCCTGAACTAATTACCATCAAACGTATTCTAAAAGAAAATGCCTTTCAATGACAAAATTAGCACAATATTCCTAAGCATCCTATTCCAGCATTTTATCTCAATCTCTTTTACAAGCTGAGAGTGGTTATTGACTCTCATCTTCATGAGTTAATGTTCTGGATCTTTCATTCTTGTTGCCATCTTTTTTTTTTCAGGGTTGCGTGAAGCTTGTCTTCATCCCTCCCCATACTTGAGATGTGTATGGAGTGCTAACTACAGTTACATAGTTTTTGATGGGAAACACCTTAAGAATTATAGAAACATTTGAAGTCTTGAATTCTCAAAAGAAACTTAATATTTACTGAAGTCTGCTAGCACTGGACACTTAATAATTTAAAGATCAAGGGTATATGAAGTTTGGTCTCAAGAAGTAGTAAAAATATTCTTTTTGGGGTCAAGTCCCAGAACTCCATCTGGTCTCAGGAAAAATCATAGTGCAAATAAGCAATTCATCTATAGAGCAGTTGGCTAGATTGCTTCAGCTGTTGAGTACAGCTAATAGCTACTTACACTATAAAGTAAATGATACATGTTAAACTCGCCACAAATCTCCAAAAGCTTTGACAAAGCCAGTTCACAAAGTCCTCTGTTCATTCAAATTTTAAGGAAATAATACACTCAGGACAATTAGAAGGCCAGTATTTGGAACAGTCTTTTACATAGGTACACAAGATAGAAAAGTCTTTTAAGAAGGTAATTGCTATACTGTCACTGTGAGCTGGCATAAAAGTCAGAGAACGTGTCCAGTTAGTAAGCCTGAGAAACAAAGGGTTTAGCCCTGCACAACTGACAGATCTAATGTTGTTTTGCTTTGTGCAGGCAATAAATTAATAATAAATCAGAATCTTGCATGGACTGAGTAACTGCCAATTGCCTCCTAAGACACACACTGTACATCTACAGAAAAACCACGAAAATCAATGCTTCTGAACAACCTAGAACTGGATTCGATACCTGAGATCCCTCTTCAAAATACAAGTGGCATCAGTAAAAGGTATTCTCTTTCAAGAACAATTTCACAGTACTTAGTACAGAGAAAGACAGTGGTTTACTCAGCACTAAAAAATGAGCCCTTCTGCATGTAAGAATAAATATCAGTTTAGGCATCAGGGAACTAATTTCCAAGACTATGTTGAAAAATGCTTTCAAAATGGCAGCACTGAGCAGGGTCCCAGTTTCAGGCACAAGTCTGAAGTGTTAGGGGATGGGATACAAAGCATCCATCCTATGTAGACCTCCATCCTACCCTGGGCTGAAAGCATGTGGTGAAAATGGTTAAGAGATGCTGTTTTACACCACAGATGTCAAAGAACTTGGTATTAGTACCCTGTACACTTACCTGAAGAACACATTATTGCACTGCTCCAGTTTATCTGGTTTCTATTGCTCCCTTAGCATATTCTTATTTGTGAGACCACAAATATACTTCCTACTAGAGCTAAAACCATTCTAGGGTTTGAGTACTGCCATATCTCAAACTATTTCAATTTCCTTCAAATTCTGAAATAAGAAACAAAACCGCTTTAATATTTATGTTTTCAAAAGAATGATGGTGACTTCAGAATTTTCAGTTAAGGAGCTACCTTGAGACTGTTACAACAGCAAGGGAAAACAGTAAATTGCACAATTCTGACCTTTTAAAATGCTCTCTAATTTATCATGTGGAAAAAAAGTACAGTATTAAATAAGAAATTTGTTGGCTTTCAGCACAGAGGCAGGTTTATTAGCAAACAACTAAGTGGAACAAAAAATCTATAACTCTGATCTTATTGAAATAATTACAGAATCTTTAATGTCCCAGTAGGCATATACAGAGAAAAAGATGGAGCACACAGAAAGAGCACAGTAATGAAAAGAGACAGAAATAGGCCATTCATCCTACCTTTTACTTAGTGCATACAAATGACTGTCAAAAGTAGAAGACAACACAAAAATGATTACTGACCAAAAAACAGTCTTTTTTTATTTTTGTTTTATGACTAAATGTAAGGAATCTGTGGGACAAAATTGAAATGAAAACTCACATT
>JAWWEE010000074.1:113461121-113512028 GCA_035221455.1 Xenops minutus
TAAATGTAAGTAATCTGTGGGAAAAAATTGAAATGAAAACTCACATTCACAAGAAGTAATTTTTTTTTCATCTATCTGTATGTATAATTGGCACTTTTTAAAAAAACTGTGTAACATTGCAAAGTCAATATTAAATCTATTTGAAGAATACTTACTTAAAATCAGATGACTCTCACTATTTAATTATTCTGTATGTTGTCCATATTATATCCAGTGTAGATTTAAAATACACATGAATAAAGTTTTCAAAATTTAATCAGATGAAAACACATTTATATTCAAATATTACACTGAGGGCAACAGATGAGATATCCGGGTAGCTAAAGTATACAGAAGAATATGGCCAAGTTGACAATCCTGTAGCAAACTTATCTTTTGCATTTCCTTTAAAATTCCTTTGGCCTTGAGTACAAAACTTAATGGCACAGAGGAACTTTGTCACAAGCCAAAGCAATGAGGACCATGTCACCGTGCTTCCTTGGAAGAGACTGGAAAGCAGAATGCGGTTTCTCTATCTTTTCTCCTCTGCCCTGGGATAGATTGAAAGAGTTGGGTTGTTCTGGATGGAGACAGGATGGCTCTGGTAAGACATTTTGCAGCCTTTCAGTATATATTAAGACATTGCTTAATATCTTTATTGATGAGCTGGATGAGAGGATTTAGTCTACCATTAGCAAATTCGCAGTTGACACCAAGTTGGGTCAGAGTGTCAATTTTTTGGAGGGTAGGAAGGCTCTGCAGAGGGATCTGGACAGGCTGGATAGAAGGGCCAAGACCAACAGCATGAGGTTCAACAAGGCCAAGTACCAGGTCCTTGGTCACACTTTGGCTACAACAACCCCATGCAGTGCTACAGGCTGGGGACAGTGGCTGGAGATCAGCCTAGTGGAAAAGGACCTGGTGGTGCTGGTCAACAGCTGCTGAACATCAAGGTGCTGGAGCAAGTCCAGAGAAGGGCAACAAAGGTAGTGAAGGGTCTGAAGTGCACATCCTATGAGGAGGGAGCTGCATTTGTTTAGCCTAGAGAAGAGGGTTACAACTAACTGAAAGGAAGTGGTAGCCAGGTGGGGGTTGGCCTCTTCTCCCAGGCAGTTAGCAAAAGGATGAGAGAACACAGTCATAAGCTGTACCAGGGGAGGTTTAGGTTGAACATTTGGAAAAATTTCTTCACAGAAAGGTTGATTACACATTGGAATGGGCTGCCCAGGGTAGTGGTTGAGTCACTATCCCTGGAGGTGCTTAAAGAAAGACTGGATGTGGCACTCAGTCCATGGTCTGGTTGACATGAGGGTCTTCAGTCATAGGTTGGACTCAATGGTTTCAGAGGTCTTTTCCAGCCTAATTGATTCTGTGTGATTCTGTCATAAGTAGACTTTTAAGACAGATGGAGAGAGATTTTTTTTACCAAGGCCTGTAGGGCCAAGGAAAGGGACAACAATTTTAAACTGTGAGAGGGTAGATTTGGACTGGATAGAAGGGAGAAATTCTTCACTGTGGGAGTGGTAAGACACTGGAACGTGTTGCCCAGAGAAGCTGTGAATGCCCCATCCCTGGCAGTGCTCAAGGACAGGTTGGATGTGACTCTGCAAAACCTAGTCTAGTGGGACGTTCCCTGCCCACAGCAGGGGTGTTGGAACTAAATGATTTTTAAAGGTCTTTTTTGACCTAGACCTTTCTATAATTCTGTGATTCCTGTAGAGCTAAGATGTAACTTTTGCGGGTACAGATAACTGGTTCTCTTTAAGAAAGACAAGATACCAGCCCCTCCTTGACCCTCCCTTTAACTTCAACGTGGAGGGGCTGTAGAGGCTTTGTAAAAATTGCTTGCCACATGCCGCAACATGTGCAATGAGCTTTTGGTCTAAAGAACAGGAAGCCACTTTCCTCATACTTCTTTTCTTCCAGGAAAAACAAGATGCTGAGCAACCTTAAAATAAACTAGTTATCTCCCCTTTCCTGTCTCCCCTCTATGTGCTAAAATTAGATTGGTTTTCTTTCAATCAAAAAACCTCAACAATGCTTTGACATTAACGTATAGTGAGACTTCTTCACCTTCACAAGGAAATCTGTAAAATGTGTTTCATTGAAATGAACAAGATTAAGGTAAGTTACATTTCAAACCACACTGCCTACTAGTGAAAGCTATTGAAAGCTTTCAGTTTAAAGAAACTCAGTTTCCTAGTTTACAGAACTCAGATTCTGTAAACTCAGATTCTCAGAAATATCTTCCCAACAGATAGGGAGGGTAAATAATATTGCAGGGGAAAGGCTAAATTATATAGACTATTTCACAGCATAATGCAAATGTAAAAACACTTCAGAAACACTGCAGTCTTTGATTTATATCTTCCACGTTTCATGTATAATAGTATCCATTCCTTTCTTTTCTCTCCAGTTGAGAGGAAATACTAACAATCTCACACATAAAAGCAGAACAAGAAATATTTTCAGGACAGCTGCCATTGCCTTTACTTTTCCTTGAGAAGGAAGTATGTCACATTCTTGTCATAGTGGGAATAAAGAAATTTTAATTGTGACATAAGTTTGCAAAGGAAATGGCTTCATTAGGCTCTCATAATTCTACCACGTTGAGATAACAACATCTCAGAGATAGTTTTTAATTGTTTCTCTGCACAGTAAGTATAGCTGCAATTTTTTAGAGGGTTTCTGCCTATGCCAGTTTCAAAGTCCAACCCTGCTTGCTTTAATATTTTTAAGCAAAAGTACTTTATTTTTCAAAATAATTTCGACTCCTTTTATGTATTGCAAATTTCAGTGATAACACTTACTTTTGTCTAGAGATTAAGAACTGTTACTTTATATGAAAAAAGAGGGGTTTTTTTAAGGTCTTATGAGCAAGGTTAGTGTTGTAGAGGCTCATATCCTGCCGTTGCAGGAAATACTGTACTTCCTGTGAGCTACCAGAGCCATAACCACTTCTCTTGTCCTTATGTGATTGCTGGCCAGGTTGTCATTTGTACTGTGGCTCCTTTACCCTGCTCTGGCTCTGCAGCAGCCTTCCAGGGAAGGTATTTGTCCAGCAATCTTTGCCTGTTCATACTTTGCTTCTGCAGGGCATAAACTGCCCCTCCCTGTAGGGGAAAACTGAGGTTACTGAGTCACACTGCATCTTGGCAGGAGAAAGAGAGGGAGTAAAGTGGTTTGCTATTCATTGTAAAACATCAAAAAAAAAAATAGCATAAGTTAGTTATTTGGAGATGATATGAAAATGCTGAATGGGAAATTAACATTATATTTAACCTAGCTACATGACAACTTAAAATTAACTTTTCTTTATTTATGGTGATATTGCAAATCTTAACGTTCTCTGCAGACATTTTTAAATTTATGTTATGATCAGACCAAGTTTTCTCTATAAAGTTCTATGGTACATTCTGAGTGAGCCCTTTAGCAGAAATGAAATGTTAATATTACAAGCTATAATTAGAATATAGTATGTATTCTGAAGCTTCTTACTACTTATTAACTTTATTTTCAAGGTATGTTATTCTCCTCTTTTCACTGTGAGGGCACAAACTATGGAAAATAATTTCACATAGTGAAATGATTGAAATTCATTATGCAGCTTCACAACTACTCACCATAGTCCCATTAAAAATGGATAATAATGGTTTTACAAAGGGTCAATATTGTGCACTTTGATTTAACAAAGAAAATGCTTTGCTGAATGGTTTAGACATTATCTGTGATGCACAAAGGTAGCAGAATTTCTGCTCTGCTCCTTCATTGTTTCTATTTGTAAGACAGTCCAGTCTCCAGATATGCATTAACAACAAGGCAAATATTTATGTGGCTTAGCTTACTCTAGTCAGGGAGGTTCTGTTCAAACCTGATGGGGGACAATCATCTGCAGAGAATGGGATTTTAAAGTGGTGGTGGATGCTACACAGAAGCATGGACTGAACCTACTCCTGGTTCCCATACCATGCTCCCTGTCCAGACACAACTGCTTACTGCAGGCTGCACCATCCGCCCTAGGACAAGCCAGCAGGGACCAGGTCACTGGCCCCCCTTCCTTATCCCACACTTTGCAGGATGCAAGTCTCCAACAGTGCATCCTACAGTCCTTGCCACACAGTTTAGTAAGTTTGTTAGGCCATGTCCTGAACAGCCAAACCACGTGCTTCTTTAGAGATGAGAGCCTCAGAAGCCTCAACAACCCAAATAAATTGCTATAAATTATTAATTTTTCCCAACAGAGGCTGGAACTCATTATAGATAAACCTTTTTGATTTTCTGACCCCTCAGAAAACTATGACACCTCATAAAGCCAAAACTAACAAAGCAGGTGTGCTGGTTTGGGGTGGGATAGAGTTAATTTTCCTCATGGTGGCTAGTGTGGGGCTTGTGTTCTGGATTTGTGCTGAACAGAGAGTTGATAATACAGAGATGTTTTTGCTCTTGCTGAGCAGGGCTTACACAGAGCCAAGGCCTTTTCTGCTTTTCATACTGCCACACTGGTGAGGAAGTTGGGGGTGCATGGGAGGTTGGGAGGGGACACAGCTGGGACAGGTGACCCCAACTGACCAAAGGGATATTCCAAACCATATGACATCAGCTCAGTATAAAAAGCTGTGGAAAGAAGGAAGTAGAGGGGACATGTTTGGAGTGATGGTTATGCATGATGCAGCCCTGCTCTCCTGAAGATGGCTGAACACCTGCCTGCCAGTGGGCAGCAGTGAATTAATTCTTTGCTTTGCTTTTGTGTGTGGCTTTGGCTTTCCTTATTGAACTGTTGTTATCTCAATCCATGACTTTTCTAGCTTTTATCCTTCTGTGTCTCTCCCCGGTCCTGCTGGTGGGGGAGTGAAAGAGTAGCTGTTTGGGGCTTAGTTGATGGCTGGGGTTAAACCACAACACCAGGCAAGAGTTAGTAAGGTTTTCCTGATTTGGCTATGATCTGTCTACTTTCATTTTGTCATTTATCATTGTGTCTGCAAAAGCAAATACAATCAAGACACAGCTACTCATCATGAAAAGTGTAGGTGAAGCCTGAACCTTCATCTCCCCTTGTAACTCCATTGATTTTAGCAGTTCCACTCCAGAATTAGGGTGGAGGGCTGCCTCATGCTATACAGCCTAGCTGGAGCTCCCTAAGTGACAGATTCCAGCTCAGCTTCTCTTCAGTCAGACAGCATGCAGTGCCGTGCCTACAGCTGCCTCTTCTGCCAGCTAGGCACCTCCTGGTCTTCTCTGGGCCAGCCCAGTACTGTGACAACCTGTGACTACCCTTTCGTTCCCTCACTGGCTGAACCAGGATGGGGAAAAGCACAGTGACTATGTGACAGAGTCAAGGGCTGAATCTTAATACTAGATATCTCATGCACCTCACAGTGTATTTAGTGCAAGCTAGGTCAGGCCAAGAATCAGCAACTAAAACCCAGAAAATCACCCCAGCCTAAACTGTGGTCTTGCTTACCAAACTCTTCCAAGCAGACACTTGACCAGCCTGTGCATGGGCTCCTGCCTGTGTGACTGCAGTGTGTGAGACAAAAGGGTGAGCTCCCCACACTTTCCCTGAGATGCAGTTGTGTCCAGCCTCAGCACACAAACAGCTCTTGGAGTTGGAATTGTTTACAGATTCTCCCAGTTGAAACACCCTCTTTGAGCATCAGGTTCCTAGCCATCAAGCGTGGATGGGTAGAACTCCCAATTATTTTTTATTCCTTTGGCTCCCGGTACATGCTAAATCAGTCATAAGATCATGTGCAGCCTGTTCTGAGATTTGACAGATACTACACACTTTCAAGTTGATTGCTACCAATTTAGAGCTTCTCAGAAACAAACATGGACAACCTGCAGATAGAGAGATTCACACATTTGGCAGAAGTGCCTTCAAAACTAGAAGTTTGAAAAGAGAGTGCTAGTAATAAAGTACTATAAAAAGATGCTATGGAATAAAACAAAAAAAATATTGTTTGACAAATTTCAGCACAAATTCTGAAAAGAAAAAGTTGCTGAAGGCAAATAAGCCTATATGTAAATAAATGTGTGAGTATATAAATGTGTAAATAAATATATGAGTATAGATACAATATGAATGACAGATCAGAGCATCTGATTTACATACCAAAAAATTTGAGCAGATTGTTAATTTATTTTAGTCTGCATAGTAACACTTCTAAAATACATTAATCACAGCAGTGTAAATACTTTTTTAGACTGGTGTAACATACATATTTAGCTGATTTCATGTTTTATAAGGATTAAAAATGTAGATATCAAAACTTTTTTATAATCTTATGTGCTACCATTCATGAAAAAAAAATCGAACGCCATCAGAAGATTCAAGCATCCTTGGGAAAAAAAAAATCATATATGTATTCTTGAAATATGAGATATTTATATTGCATTGTCTAACTGACATGTTATCCTTAAATCAACTCTATGTACTATTTTAATGATGTGATTGTCAACAGGGGGGAAAAAAGGATAGTGAGAAATGATAATTTGAGGATATAATAGCTTGATCATGATTAAGGACTGTGCTACATACACCGTGGGTTTATTTTGTTGGCAGGAAAAACAAGTCAAGGATCATGCAATTCATTTAAGTCCAAAGAAAAACATTTACTTTGAGTTTTAGCTTTATTTAAACTTGAAACACCATTGCAAATTTGGGGTACTTAAAAAAGTATTGCTTAATTCTAGAGAAACTCATTCCACCTGCTCCAGGTAAAAGCTCCCCCTCTTTCTAAAGATTCCTTTTGAGATATGGGATGATTTATTAATTTCCAGATACTGAAGCACACACATGGACCCTCACCCTCATCTTTGCTATCATATGGTCTTTCCTCTAAGACTTTCCGTGCTAGGTCTCCACTTTCCTGCTTAAAAAAATGAGAAAAACTGTTCTAAGAGCAATCAAATCCTAACCTCAGGAATCAAATGTTTATAATGGTACTTACACAGGTTTCAGAACAGAGATCCAATTGTGAAAATGTCTATTCAGTTCATGCCTAACAATAAGAGAGTTTACATGAGTATTTTCTGTTCAAAACTTATTGCCAAGATATGTAGTACTGCATCTCTGAACACACCCAGAGGTTCTTAAGTTTCATAAAGGAGAACAGCTTATCTGATAATTCATGTGTAGCTCCAAGAATTCAACAATCAACAGTCCCTCTGCTTAACACATTATATTGCTTCACTTTTTTACTGGATTAAGCCAAGCACAGTTTTTGTATGAGGGAAACCCACTACTATGCTGTCATTCCTTATTTGTTTATTAGCACACGGTCATTAATGACTACCTGGATTTATCAGGTACAAAACTACACTAGTCAGTTTCATATAACCAATCATTAAAAATATCCTTTCTTGTCATTTAAACTCAAGAAGGAGTTAATGTTTGCTATCACATTCTGAAAGATCAGAAATAGCCTAAATAAGAAAAGGCTTTCCTGGATGTTACAGGTTGTACATAATTTATGTACCTGTTGAATGTACAGTAGACTAGGGAAAGAAATCTGCAAAATCTTTAATCCTTTCAGGATCAGCTGGGTCTTGCCTAAGTTTCAAATAGCTTATTCACCGCCAAGGTCCAAATGCAACCTGGCTTCCACCATGCCTAGTGCTTCCTCTTTGCCAGAGACAGCCCTGAGCGCCATATGAAAATGTACATGAGAGAGGCTTTGGAAAACCAAAACTGAAATATGAAACCCATCTTAGAACAATTCCTTAAACTGAAAGTTATTACGCACAGGATTACATTAGTTGGCAAAAAAAGGCTTTAATGAAAAACTGCTGTTCCATTAATGTATTTCACTATCCTAAAAAATCTTCACCTGAAATAAGGCATCATTTGAAAGAACTACAAAACCAAAGTACATCATATGAGTCTACGTAACCATTGATTTGAGAAAAATATCAATAAACCCTGTAAAATAAATATTTGATTTTGAGATAATAACAATTACTATTAATTTTGTATTTAAAGAAGCAAGACTAATGTTCCAACTCTTTGTTTGGAAAAATATTTTGATAGTCAAATTAACCAATGGCATGAATATAAAACATCATTTAATTTTCACAGCCAGGCAAATAATCCGTATCAATGATTTGGAACAGTGAGTCATATTCATATGGAGTTTTTAACTAGTAGAGATAATGAACATTGTCATATTTATTTCATTAGATTATATTGTTTACAAAGATTGAATTTAATAAGGAAATTAGAACTATATAACAAAAAAGTCTGCTTTAAATAAAAATAAATCATATAATTATTCATTTTTAAGTGCATCTATTCTAAGCTTTAATCTTCTCAAATTTATGCTTAGGAAATGTAACTGAGTATTGGGTATACAAGTCTGTCATAGTTCTGTCATAGTTTAATTCCAGCCAGCAACTGAGTGCCACTACACCACTACCACTCAGCTACTCATTCCACCCCCTGAGCAAGATGGGGAAGAGAATCAGAGAAAGGTAGAACCTATGGGTTGAGATAAGAACAATTTGATAAAAAAAAAAAAGTATAATACTAATGCCAATGCTACTATTAATAATAATTTTAATGAAAAGGGAAATAATAAAAAAGGATAAAACTCAAGAAAAACAAGTGATGCCCAATAGAGTTATTCACCTGCTGACCGATGCCCAACCCACTGGCCCCTTCTAGGCAACTTCCCTCAGTTTATATATTAAGTATGATATTCTGTGGTATGCAATATCACTTTGGCCAGTTTGGGTCAGCTGCCCTGGCTGCACTCCCTTCTGACTTCTTACGCACCTGCTCAGTGGCAAGGCATGGGAACCTGAAAAGTCCTTGATTCAGAGTAAGCACTGCTTTTCAACAGCTAAACATCAGTGTGTTATCAACATTATTCACATACTAAATCCAAAACACAGCACTGTACCAGCTACTAGGAAGAAAATGAATTCTATCCCAGCCAAACCCAGGACAAGGTCCCCTTGTGAAACTCCAGATTTCAATTGAGCTAGCCTATTGCCACAAATGATGGAAGTCAGGAACACAAGGATGAAATTCAGAAAAAAAACCCACAACATTTTGAGAGTTTAAATCAAAACTAATCTCTTTTGAAGTCCTGTCTAATGTTCAAAAGTCCCACCCATGGACAGATGTACATTTTTTATTTCTGAGTCCATTTAAGTCAATGGTGTAGCTATACACCACTTTTATACACCAACGTTTTGTATTCTATTGCATCCTGCAGGAGAGCTTTCCAAAGCAGAAGTCGTGATGTACAAAGGGAAATTGGATATGACACCCAAAATTATCATTGTAAACGCAAATGTTTCTGTTCTCTTTCCTAATGGTTATAGCCCTTAACCAGGAAGGAGTCTTGGGCTCTGTCCCTGGAAGTATGTTTGTTCTCCCCAGAATTGAATTAATGGGTAAAATATGCCTAGATTCCAAACCCTGAGCAGCCTTAAGTAGGAACAATTAGAAGTTTCCACAGAAATAGCTGCTGTTATGGCTACAAGTAGCACAAGAACTGAGCATGTCCCTGTATGGGTATTTTCAGATGCTGAAAACGCAAAGTGGCTGGTTGGCAATTCAGGGATTCTTAATGAAAAATTTAGTTACTTAAGTCTCTGCATGACTGTAGGCATGAGCATTGCAAAAAACATATAATTTAGCATTTTTACTCTAGTAACTCCTACCAGTAAATGAAATCAATTCAATTATTTCCGGCGTCGTGCAAACAATGAAGAAAGTCCTGGGCCTGAAGATCTACAGTGTCTATGAAGACCAACTACAAACAGCTGGTGTTGCAAATTATCAAAAGAGTTGAGGGAGAGCAAAGTGACAACCACTGACTACATAAACCATCTGCATATATAATGCACATGTTCTTATTTGTACACATATAGGATTTATTGTGATAATAATCTGCATCAAACAAAAACAAGTCATCTAGAGTCCTCATAAAAAAACCAATATGTAGCTTTGAACATTTTCTCAAACCTAAAACACACTTCAGTCTCCAGATCTACTTCTCTAGCCCAAGGATAAGCCTTCACCAGCAAAAAGTGAGATTCAAGGTACATTGAGTATTTCAATACATACATAAAGATTCCAAAATCTGATGATATCCAAGAAGGAAAGAGAATTTTAAGTCAAATGCACAATGACCGTAATGAAAGTGCTAGTGGAACACTTGAAAATAAAACTTTTGGGTTTAGCTTAAAAAAAATAAAGTTCAGTAGGATGTATTATTATGCAAAAGCCATATATTCTACTTTTCCCCTGTAGTTTCATAAATGATGCATTTGAGAAATGGAATGTTTACATAACTACAATCATGCATATATTTTGCCTCTAGCAATTTCAATAATATAGACAGAAAATGGAGTTATCTTCATTATGAACTTCATATAGACAACTTCGTAAGTAGCGCTGCAGTTAGATAATAAAATGAAATAAAGATACCACTTTAGGCTATATTCAAACCTTATTTCCATTTGTAGAGATCAAGGGTATAACAGGCTTGCTATTTGTAGACCATACAGTAACTTAACTAACAACTATGCATTTTTCCCCTAGCACAGTTACATGATCCATGAGCTTCCATATAAAAAATGTGTTTAGCTCTTCAAAGTTATTTCTAATGGCTACTTTCCAAAGTTAAAACACAAGATAATATCAAAAGATAGTTGTTATTTACTGGGTCTCTCTACCACTAAAACCCCACAAGCCTTGGCAAGAACAGCATTTGTTAATATAAGAGTGGGAATATAAAGTAATTTGACAATACTAAACGGCATGTCAAAAAGAAATAAGTACTATAGTTATCAGGCCTTTTCCTAGTTATCACATGCATTCAATATGATAAGCAGAGTATCTTAGTGAACCTTGAACTCTGTAGAGATGTAGATGAATTAGAGCTTTGGAGAACATGCTTTTTTCTTATCAGCCTACAAACAGATAATAGCTTGGTTTTGGCAGGGATTCTTTATAGCTAAAGTACTTCCCCCTAAGGGAATCATACTGTCATTTGTTTTTATTTTCAAAATGAAAACAAATGGCACTGTAACTCCTAAGGGTGAAAATTACTTCAGTCTACTTTTTCCCCTGCACTCCCATCTATTCATTTACAGTTAGATGGAATATAGATATAGTTTTCCCCCCCTTTGGCTTCCATTGCCACAAAATGTATTCACTAGCTGTACAGTAATTAACAGCTCTTGACTGGAAAACTGCCAACATGTACAACGTGACACTCTTCCTTTGAACACTAACAAAGTGCATAAGTAATTTATGTTGGATTAAATATCCCTAACAGGGACCCTTAAGTAACCCAATCACTTTAAACAGGCTCCACATGTATGCTCCTGTGCAGTGAAAATGTCAGACAGCGATAACCCACTAATAGCACAGTTCTAACTATATTTCAGCCATTAGCATTTTATGACATCAATCCTCATTAAACCTGGCAAGGAAAAAGATACTAATGTTTCCCAATTTTGCAGCCAAGGTGGAAGAGAAATTGAGAAAATGTAGACAGGTGCTGTCTCCCAAAAAGGATTAACATTTTTTAAAATGTGGTTGCAATTTTCTGTTAGTACCTCTGTTTGTACTGAAAGAAAGACAACAAAGAGGTAAGGGCTACAAGGACCTTAGTGGAATCCAGCCAAGAGTGAAAGAAAAGACTGGTATTTCAGCCATTGTGCTCCCTGCTAAAGCACTGTGCCAACTCATCTTCCAACCCATTATATGAAATTTAATTTAACCTGCTATGCAATTAATTCAGATGTTCAGCCTATTTTTCTCATGGCAGAATCCCTCACACAATGCCTTATTTAAATATTAATCAGTCCTCTTTCAATTAGGACTAATTTGCTTCACAGGGTTTCTCTCATCTTCTGATTGCAGGAAAATGGAGGTAACTTGCAACGTTTGAGGATAATTAACATGGTATTTTTATAATACTGATACATCAAATGGGACCTTAATGAACCCCGCTGATTCCATTTAGTAAAGCATGCCTCAAAGTTATAATCAAGAGGAAAGCCATTGCCATCTGTTTAAAATACTAAGGAGCACAATTTAAACATAGAATAGTTAATTCTTTAAACTGTCTATTGTAGGGGTCTGCAAAAGTAATTTTTTTCATGAAAACTAATTGTAAAGTATTTAAATTTGAACTTTTTATTACATATATGCAAACAGTATCTTCCTAAAATGTAGAGGGCCCCTCTTAATTAAATGCTGACAACCTCAGATATAAGTAATGTTTGTTAATGTTAATTTTCCAAACATGCTGCGCATTTGATACAGAGGAAACCCAATCAGATTTTACTCTGTGCTAATGAACATAATATTTTGTGCTCAGTACCTGAAGAACTAACTCTTCAAAACATGACACCTCCCCCCGAAAAAAACCACACAACAAACCTGTAGTCTTTGCAAAATGAAAAATAAAGGCATATGTTGTTCATTTGTTGGTTACTAAGAAAGGCAAACAAGTTAACATTTACACATGACCAGTTGCTCACAAAATGTTCCATCTGCTACAAAGAAGGTCGAAGTTCATCTTTCTTATGTTTAGAATTGCTCTACTGTTCCTAGGTAACCCGTAGTCAAAACCCATGTGACTGAGATATCAGATCCTGACTTCCTCATGAAAGAAAAGTCCTTAGTGTGAAAAAACAACAGTGAAACACAGAAGATCAGACCCCTTGCTTCATTTTCACTCCCCTGTAAATTTTAAAAGTTCATGATTAAGTATTGGCTGAGCCATAAAACTTGTTCTTTTTAAAGTCAAAAATATTAGTACACATGACCTGTTAAAGATTCGATATTTTGCTTTTTCTTGTGTAAATATCCTCTCCTGAATATGTGACTATGAAAAAGGAAATGTCATTGCTCTGTAAATGTCAACAATTTACTAGAAGAGAACGTGGTACAAAACCAAAAAAATTAAGTCACAGCAATTCTGAACTCCTGAAACACGATTTCTGGCAGCTAACCTATGTGTGGATTCTCATGCACCTAATAGTATGTTTATTTGCTCATCAGCACATCTGTTCCAGGACTACTAACAAACTTCTTTGCAAATGCAGTGCATACTTTCACGAAACCCTGTAGTAAGTCAATGATTTTGAAATTTTGATATGCTAAGTCTTACTGGGAAAGACTGTTAATCAGGATAAGAGACAACCTGATCTTAAAAGCCATGCTACTTCAGAAATGTAACCTCAGCTCTGATCACTGGGCCTCCTTAAATAGCAGCATTGATTAAAAACTCCCCCCAAAACTCCAGTGGGCATCCTGCTGTTTTGGGTTTTCTACCCAGCTCAGTTTAGAGGGGACAGCTGGGAGAAGACGACTACAAGCTGAAGGGAGCAAAGAAAGAATAATCAGCTTTCTAGCAATCTTTGTCTAGTAGTGTCACCTTAAGAGGCCCCTTCTGAGCCAAAACAAACTTGTATTGTATGTAAATTGAACCACTGCCATCCCTGGGGACTGGGCTTAAGCCAGAAAACTCTCTCATGTGGATGAACAGAAAAAAAGATACTTTAAAAAACTTTCATATGCCTATACTCAGACTTTCACTATGTGGAAACTACACTACAGCACAGATGTTTCTCTGATACATTTGTTTCTCTTTTTCTTTTAAAGGCCTCAAATGTCTTAAAGACTATTTTTGGTCTGCTGTTGATAGAAGTGATAGAGACTTTGCAAGAACTCATGAACAAGTAAAGGTAGAAATATGGAAGTTTCTGGAATATCAACTTGACCTGAATGTGAAGGTTCTTTAAACCTAAACAAACACCATGTCCAAGCATATGATGGATCTTTGTTAATTTGCAAAAATGATGAGACACTGACTTCCACTCTCCATTGTGCACTTTGAGGTTAATTTTAGCAACTTTTCAGTACTCCATATTACTATTTGCTTGAATTAGATGTGTGGATCTGAGTACTTCAAGGCATTTAGCTTTATAAACGATATAAGAAAGCTATACAGCTTTCAATCCATTACCTAGAAATCAAGAATTTCTCAGGTTCTTCAAAATTATCTCTTCATTCACCCTTGCCTTTATCTGATTGAACATTGGCAAGCTTCTTCTCAAACCAGTTTCTATTTTTTAAGGTAACTTAAACACAGCATAATTTTGATACTGGACTTTTCATAATGTGAATAATACCTGCTTAAGAAAGATATCTGATCCAAAAGGGTAAGAGACTCTTGCAGGTCACACTATCTATACATTATTTGATAAGCTGAACCATTGAATTTTGTTTCCTTAACTGTTAAAGACTAAAGAATCCGGAAATACTCACACAGTAGAATTATAACTTTTAGTTGTGAAAATCTCATTATTTGAGATCTGTCTGAAAGGACGCAGTACAGTCAATTTGTTATCTACACCAACCATATGCATTAGGGAGCCAATAATTAATATATTCCTCTCAGAGTTGAAAGGTCTGTAAGTAGAGTGATTATCAACTGTTCAACATGAATATGAGGAAGCCCCCACTTTGTATAGCTGATGCCTTTCCCATTACCTAGCTAGAACTAGTCAAAAAAGAGTTCTAAATGTCACATTTTACAAAACAAAATTATCCTGGATACAGCCTACAGCTAAAATGATTCTAGAGCTCTGCTTTGGAATTATCCTGTATAAATCTGTTTCAGTTATATTGTCACTGACCATTCCGTGACTTCTCTTGTAAAGAGTAAAGGATCTCTGGGTTACATCAAAAATGTAACAGACTCATAAAAGAGTTTCTTGTGCTGCTGATAGTCGACATCCAAGTGTGTCTTGTGTCATTCAGTTGGCTGTTTTCTGCCTTCATGCTTCATCTGGCACAACTCATCCCTGTCTATAGAGGTATTCAGAAAAAGGAGGTGACAGGCAGCCACTGCTGTGAAGAATGAAGACTGTAGTGTTTAATCAGATAGTCCATGGGGTGAGTCTATGCTTGGGTGAGATTTATTGCTAGCACTGGACACTTAGGAATCTTGCTGGGTCCATGAAACTTCATCCACATAGATCTATTTTTCAGAAGGAATAATGAGAAAATTCTCACTTTGTAAAGAAATCATAAAAGCAGATCAATGAGTTGCACCCTTAAATGATATAGCTAAGGTGAATGCATTCAAGTGAAAGACTGAATAACTGATGGAGATAACTCAAGAGGAAACCTTGCTATCCTTTGAGTATATATGCCCATTTATCTGATTTATTATCCAGATAATTTTTAAATCTTTTATTATGGTGGCTATAGCATCTCCAGTTCCATACTTAATGGCTGTTCCATAAGCTCCATCTGGAACTTGTTAAGTGATAGGATGGACATTATACCACCCAGTTCCTACAGCTGACCTGACTCCACTTTCACTTATTAACTGAGACATCTCAAGGAATAATATAACTGGAGGTGCAGAAGGAGGTTTGCATTTATTTTCGACTCCTAATAAAACACTAACAAACCTATACGGCCAGTTGAAAAAGGAGTATGTTTGACTTCATTTTAAACAGATTTCTATTTCCAAGTATGCACTGTGTTTACATGTGTAGTAATACGTTTGAAATGGAATAATAAATATAGTGTAAACAAACAACAGCATAAAAGCCTGACTGTAAAACTAGAACAGAATTTTAAACAGGATTCAATTAACTATCAGAGGAGCTTTAAAGTTCAGAATCACTCTTTTAACCCAAATACACATTTATCAAAATGCCCATGCTGGAAAATGTGTGATTTTTGCAAAAGCAATGGCATTGTGGGTTAGTTTCCAGACCTTATTCCTATATTTCTACCTCATCTCTCCTGTGCAAAACTTATGTTGAGACCTGAGACACCTGTTTGAGTAATCCAAAGAGTTTACACAACACTACATTGTTTTGGGACTATATTACAGTTCTTCCTCTCCTGTTTCCTGAGTCCACATAAATTTTGTAAACAAACACTCCCTCTTACAAGAAAAAAGAGTTTTTCATTTTTTTTTCTATATTCTATGCCTCAGTTGCTCACAGCACAGCACTAGCAAACAACTCTTTATACCATAAGGAAACACATAAGTAGCATGTTGGGAAAATAAAACAGATTTAATTATTTCAGTGCAAATTTCAAAGGGATTATATATTAAAAAAAGTCCTAAGCTATAGAAAAAAAAATGCATTATTTTTACATCAGGCTCATCAAAAAAGATGGACTGCGGCCATCAACACTGACAAAACTGTCAATAATTTACAGATTTGAAAATATAACTTGCTTATGCCAGTCACACACATCTGGCAAAGGTGGCAGCTACATATTTGCCAGTTGCTTGTGTTACCTGGCTACTACATTCTCAGTCAGTGTTTCACTTCGGTCAGAAAAAGAACTCTGCTAATGCCATGGATGAAGGGCAGGTTAGAGCATTCAGATAAGCTGCAGGACAATGTACATTGCTGCCAAAAGTTTCAGAGGACTAACTGGCAGGTAGCTAAACATCACACAGTTGCTCACTCACTCCCCTGCTCCAGTGGGATGGGGGGTTGGGAAAAACAAAATTAGTGGGTTGAGATAAAGACAGTTTAATAGGATGTAAATGGAAGGGGAAAAAATAGAAATTAATAATAGAATAATAGAGTTGTGCATCATAAACAGGTGATGCACAATGCTATTGCTCAGCACTTACTGACTGATGGCCAGCCAGTTCCTGAGCAGTGGCCCCTGGCCAGCTTTCCTTCCAGATTATATACTAAGCATGATGACATTATGATATGGAATATCCCTGTGGTCAGCTGGGGTCAGCTGTCCCAGCTGTGTCTCCAGCTTTTATGCCCCCAGCCTTCTGGATGGTGGAACGGTTGGAGAAGTTGAGAAATCATTAACTTAGGGTAGGCACTGCTTAGCAACAACTAAAACATCAGCTTGTCATCAACATTATACTCACCCTACATCCAAAACAGAGAACTGTACTAGCTACTGGTAAGAAACTGCAGATATGCCCATCTCTAGGAGGAAAATTAATTCTCTCTCAGTTGAAAACAGGACAACTCCTATACCACTTTCTTTCCTTCACTCAATTACATTGACACTGCTGTAACCACATTGGAAGGGATCTGGACCACAAATGAGAACATTTCCTTTAGGGGAAAAAAAATAAGGATAATTTCCTTAAGTAAATATTTAGGCATTCACCGCTTCTTCCCAGTAAATGGAAGCTAACTAATACTTCATCAGTCTGCCTATGCAAAGGGTGACCAAGTCTCCATTTACACATTGCCTCAGTTTGAAAACCTTTGAAAGAAATGTGTGCCATCTCTGAAATATAAGACAAAAGCTCAACGAACATGAAGTGGAGGTAACTACCAAATTCTATTATTCTGAGTCTGGAGTTTTATTTCTGAACTACAGAAGAGAGAAGCTCAGTTAGAAAAAAAATTACTCTGTCTCCAGGAGTAGAATTATAAAAGCACACTGAAAATAATGTATACTCCATTCCTAGAGGGATGGAGTCTACAAAGGCTTAGCTTCCACTGGGAGAGGACATAGCTATGGGGATTGAAGACACTGTCCTGTTGCGATCCTGGGATATGCTTCCTAGTTCTGGATTTGCCAGCTTAGTGCACAGAGGTGATGTGGTCTAGTGAAGAAGCCAGCAAGAGACTCATTATCAGATCCCTGGGAATAAGACCTGAACAGCCCCTGGCTGGAGCCAATTACAGCATTTTTGCATCCATCTCCATGTCCCACTCATCACAGTGTACTCTCATTACACAAGAAGTGCTTTTTCACCATAATCTCATTTCTATTTATAAGGGGTGAATCATTCTAAATAACATGCTTTTTCTACTTCAGGTTTATACATACTGTGTTGCTGGACAACAGAAATAATGCCTAGAAAGCACTACTGGATACTGAGATTTACAGTCTGGAGACTAAAAAACCTCACTTCACATCCTCAGCTACATTGATATAGAAATTATTTTAAAACATAAAACTGAGAATTTTGAAGAACTAGTCACTTCAAGTCTGAGCATTCCAAAATAAGCAGATAAAAGTGTCATTGCTAAAAGAAATCACAGCTTGACAGCATGGAGAAAATAAATACATGTGCTTGCAGCAATACTTCGAAAAAAGAACACAATTATCTGACAGATGACACTATTTTTGCCCAGTTCAGGAACTGCCAACAGGTTAAGCTCTAAAGCAAATTCAAAATCATGCTTTCTCAAGTGTGTTACAGCAAATAGTATTCCTACTGTAGAAATTTGCCTGAGCTACTTTTCAGAAATATAGCCTGATAGAAGCATTTCAGTAATATTTTGCTAATCAGTTAAAAAGTAATAAATGTACACGGTCATGCTTAACAAATACTTTTAAGAATATAAAATGTAAAATGAAGGCCTAAAAGTATTTTGTTAAAAAACTTTCCTTGAAAATCCACTACAGGGACAACAAAGAGAAAATAATGAACATTTTTTTCAACCTCCCTGGAAACCTGATCTTTGAATTAGAACAGAATGTCATTCAGGATCTGATTTACTATTCTCAGTAAAAAATAAACCCTATATTTTTGTTGGTGGTGTTTTTCAATAGCTGGTTGCTTCACCATATCTTTCATCTTCCAACATAAAAAGCTATGTTACTATTGAACGACTTAGAAAAGAGCCTTGTTTAAAAGGGCACATAGTCTATGCATTGTGGATGTTTTGTTTCAAAACTTCCAATACTATTAAAATCAATTTGTTTATGATTAGAAGCTGTGATGGGCAAAACTTGCTTGGATTTGCTTGGATATCAACTCTCACAAACTATTTCTTTGCTGGAAGTTCACCTCTGAAAGGATTTCGGTACCTGAAGAAATTCTTTTTCAGAGGAAGAGGAAGCCAGTAAGTAAAGGCAGGAACAATGTCTCGTACTTGATGAAGGTGAGTGAAGACATGCCAGTGAATGAGAACACATTATAAATCTACTGGTCCAAATATAGCATGGATATGGAACAGCTGGCTATGCCTGCCACTCCCACTCATATTCTGCTACATCCACTGACATCTAAGTACGTACTAGTTATTACATGTTAAAGTTTGAAGAATCCATCCATCATTTCTATGAGCTTTTTAAGTATTACTCTCAGCATATGGTTCTTTTGTGCACAGATGGATCCAGTTCTGCAGCCTATATTCAGAGTAATGATCACAAGTAATATCCTTGGACTTCACTGTGATGTCATGCAACTTTAATTCCACTCACTTGAACAAAATTTCCAATTTACAAAACTGTGAAGGAGCTCTGAACCCTTGTTTTCAGGGACCTCAGTCACACAGGCATTATTTGACAAGAAAATGTTTATGTGATCTAAACTTTAACATACTGAAATATTAAATTGTAGATGAACACATTATGTCCATATTTATTGAGAAAACTAAAGAACTGTTAGCCAGTGAAAACAACAAAAGACAATTTGTTCAGCTAAAAATTCCCCTTCTGTTCCTCTAAAGAAGTGTTGTTGCTTGCATTTTGGTTGTTTGGTTGTTTTTTTTTTTAAATGAACTGGTGAAAAGAAAGGTAACTCTGGGGGATACAAGGCAATTTAACAACGGTTAAAGTTTTAACTTCAGAAATGCAAAGCTTCTTAAAACATACTCAGGAAAACAAGCTGTATGCACTGATAAAATTGTATGCACTGATAATTCCTCCATATCTACACTTTACTACAAAGTACAGGTATTGTTATGTTAAATAGAAAAATACTTTCAGTAATTCACTGAAATCCTATTTCCCAGCAACTCTTTCAAGATGGGTAGTGTTATTGAAGTGTACTGGTGTTTTAACAATGCATGATTACAGAACTTATTAATAAGAAAAACTAAATAAACAAAGAACCTGGTAAGAAACTGCAGATATGCCCATCTCTAGATCACCAGTCCTGAAGGGTTAACAGATGAAAAGGGAGTTTTCCTGTGAAATGACAGAGTAAGAGGCTTTTGCCCCCACTAGCACCAGACAGCGTGAGCTCTTACATCCAACCCAGCACTGTGCAACTGCACAGTTCACACCATTGACTTGCACAAGAACACTTAGCAGGATCACTGTAGCATCCCAAGTAGACCTCAGCCATGGCTCTTCTTCCATTCCATGGTGAAGGAACAGGTGTATGAAATACAGACTGTCCAGAAATGCCCTGTGCATAGACAGACACCAAAGTTGCAGGAACGCTCTTCCTGAACGGCACCTGTCATCTGCCGTAAATGCATGTCAAGCAGTTGGCCAAGGAGATTAGTGATGGCCTAGATCTTTGCAGAGTTTCTCCAAAGCCACATGCTACTGGAGGAAATCTGTCTGTGTTTGCCCACAATCACACATTTAGGGAGACTAAATTTCCACTTCTGTCAATCTAGTATTTTCTACAGGTCCTAAATTTACTGCATCAGAAATGCTGAATATTTGCAAGATTTGAACACAAAGGTGAGGTAATGAAGATATTATACACGTAGAAAGATCAAACTAAGCACATGCTGTTGTTTAACATTTCCTCTGAACCAGAGTCTTCCTGTGAGAATTGGAGTATTTGATATGGTTAGCTACAGAACACAGAAAATCCAAATGCCTCATATATTTCAGTTAAAGAAAATTAAATGTTTACTATTACATTATGAGAACTGGTATTTCTCCTGCAGTGCTTCTTTCAAACAAGAATCTGTCTTATCTGTTGTCTTCATGAATACTGAAATAATTAATTGATTAGTCAAATGTTAACAATTGTTACTCAGGCTGTGTCATGAGATTATGTACTCACACTGAGAATCAATGGTAATTAAGTAGTTGATCAATGCAGGCACCTTTTCAATGTGTACAAAGCTCCAAAATACCAGTTCAGCTGAAAAACTAAATGTGATGAGTGAAAAGTCATCACTGAAAGTGAGTTTTCGTCACTGAAAACTATTTTCTCCTCAGTGTAATGCTCAAAAATGTATTCTTTTCACTTTTTGACATAGAGGACTCCATGACATTGACAATACAGTTTAGATTTAAGAATGAAAACCTCTTTTAGACATTGTATCCTATCATAGCTAAAATATGAGTAAAGTGAGCAAAGCAGATTGGTATTCAAGTGCTTCTTGTGCCAACTGAAAAAAAAAAGCAAAGCAATGGAACATACTCAGTTATCAGTGTCTTTAATCAACACATTGTTGCAAGGATCAGGTTGAAGCATTTCTGATGGACATTTCTGTACTGTACGACAATTTTAAAAAACAAGAAGTACTTCTAACATGACTCCCATTAAAATCATCCTGTCAATAATGGAACTTATCTATCTAGTCATGAATATGTCATTAATATGAAGTACTGCCTCAATTTTACATATACATGAAAGGACATATACACACAGTTTCCATATATGAAAACATTGAATTGATTATAAAATGAGATTTAGCTCATTAAATCAAGAAACTTGCTCTATCAATTTTTAAACCTTACAATTATTTCTAAATATTTTACAATTGGTTTGCTTTGCAATAATTGCTACTTTTTCACTAGTAAATTGTAAAAATATTTACAAAACTCAAAGTGGTATTCAGAATTTCCCGTACTTGTAATGATACTCAAAGTAACTTTCCCAAGTTCCAGTGGATGCAGTCTTCAACAAAAAATGTTATATAGGTAGAAGGGAGTCCTCAGTGAGTCTGAAGGGGTTTTTTTCTATGACGTGAACATTCCATAACCTGTTACAAGAGTGATATCATATAAAATCTATATCAGCTGTTTAAATCTAAAATGAAATGCTATACAGCTCATAACAACTGATAGTCTATCTTTGTCTTTTATTGGATCATTAGAGAAAATA
Organism: Xenops minutus; assembly: GCA_035221455.1. NCBI lineage: Eukaryota > Metazoa > Chordata > Aves > Passeriformes > Furnariidae > Xenops > Xenops minutus. Next base: position 113,482,901 of record JAWWEE010000074.1, read on the forward strand.
AAATTTTGGTTTTTCACATGACTAGATGAAACACTTGAAATAGACAGAAAAGCAGAGCTTTATCAAAATTTTCAGAGAAGCTCGAGGAATTAAAATGTTTCCTACCTACCTTTGCTACATAATCTGAACTCTGTTTTATATCCCATAAATATATATAAACAACATTTCTCCTTTTCAATTAACTGTACGGAATATTTTACTCTGAGGACTATTTAAGATATTTCTGCATTGGACATATGTGTAAGGAACATGTTTAAATTTGCATGCACAAATATAGTATTTCCATATAAGGACTAATATTTTTCTGAATAAAGACCAAACAGTACTTTAATAATACAAGTTTTTCATACACATAACTGCTACTTATGTTAGGGGAAAAAAAAAACCCAACCAAACAAAAAAAACCCAAAAAAACAATGCAGAAAAGCCTTGTAGAAAAATGATTTGTAGACTGCAGAGGATTTATTCTCAGTGTTTAAATTAAAGCACATACTGTGACACTGAGTAACTTTAATTCTACTGAAATACAGACAGCACAATATTCAGTCACCTACTTTCTGTACAAACTGGGGCTATTGCCTCTTCTTCCTCATTTCCTAATAAGTTTGATTAATAAAGATAACAAGGCATATTTTGCCTGAAAGTTTCCTTCATTAGGCTAACAAACAGGACAAAAAATGATGAAGCACTTGCTATAGGTTTGCACGCACTCTAAAATAACCTTTCTCTCAGCCTTGCTGCAGTGTTTGGAGAATCTCAGCAGGTTTGTCTAGGAAATATACTGGCCTGTCCTGACTAGAAAAAATATAAACCATAATTTTAGCTGTTGTTTTCATTCCTTTTATACTGACCAATAACTCAGTTTTCTTATATCTGGCAATGCAGCCTCTATAACATGGTTTGGTTTGTACTGGCATTTTTAGACCATTTTTCTTTAAGTGTCATGTATCTCAAACAGCTTTACAAAATGAATTACTGTGTTCGAACAAGCATTTCTGCAGTATGATATGAAGCACATGGATCAATCTGTGGGTAGTAATAAGAGGAGGAACATGATTGTTTGTAGTTGTGGATTAACCTTTGGAGTTTTCAAATATGGAACTCAACAACCACCAACTGAAAGAAAACCCCAGCATAATGGCTTATACAAAGGATAAAATCTCTAACAACACGTCATCTTACCAAGTTTGCCATGAGACCTGTCTAACTCAAGCTTTAAAAGCATGATACAGGTCCCAAACATACAATCTTGCATGCATTAGAAGCAGTTCTGTGACTTTGAACTTATAAATGCTTGCAAAGATGGAGTAATAAATGTTCTTGGGCTCAGATATAAAAAATTCTATAAGACAACAATCAGTCTTTTTGAGCATTTTCTAGGAGTTACTAAGTCTTAACCAGAAGACACTGAAAGGACAAGTCCAACATTTTTAATCTTTTATCTCTTACTTTAGATATTATTTCTTTATCCTCCTTTAAAACAGAAGTATACAAAATAAAAACTCTACTTTCACAGTCTTTGGGTTATTAGAATGTTGCGTAGTATCATTATTACAGATCAAAGTATTGAAAAAAGTATAAAAACAAATAGATAAAAATACAAAGACTTCCACAGATATGCCCGTGTTATTTTAAGCTGAGTATTCAAAAAGTTTATTTTAATAATTAATTGAATAGCTGTATTATAATATCAATAAATGATTTAAGATGTAATTAACTCAATTATAAACATTTCTCATGAATACATAAAAGACTGACATTCATTAGCATATAAAAACCACTACAAGTTTTGGTCTATAAATACACTCAAAGACTTTGAACTGTTGAAACCAAAATGCACAATATCATCCAGCATTCATGAAAGCAAATACAATGATATCAGGATATTCCTCCAATTTCACATAGTCTTCCCAACTAGCAATCTTATCATTATAGCTCACATAATTCCTGCTTTGATATACCATGAGCTATTTTCAGTCTCAAGTTATCTCAAAAAGCCCAGCTACCACTGTCTTAGATAATATTTCTGTTGACTTCAAAGTTTCTCTGGTTTACATAGTGCAATTCAGGGAAATATAAGATCAACATATTTATTACAAAGTTGTACTGCCTAAAACTAAAGTTAATTAACTTCTTTATGCTAAGTGGAGGACACCATAAGACTTACTGTTTTCAGAAGAGGGAGGGGAGGAAAAGAATAATTTCTAAGGAAAGAAAAAGTAAAAAATAAAAGTAGTATAAGAAGCACATTAAAATGGAAGAATCACCATGACCACAAGACCAAAAAATAGGTTTAAAAACATGGTAGCACAAGAAAAAGACTAATGTTGAACTGTGCACAGCAAATGAAAGGCATAACGAAATCTGCTCACTCACACTGTATTTTATTCCAAAAACATATGGAGTTCATGTTTTCAGTCTGTTAATACTGAACACTATAAATGGCTTTAAATTTTGAAAACCAATAACATCCAGGACATTTCTCTCCATGACAAGAACTACGTACAATATTATATATTTAGTATAAGCATGAAAATTTTACTGTTACCAGCTGTGGTATCTAAAAAAAACAACTAACCCATCTCTATCCACTGATTACCACTGGCAGCAGGCAGCTTGCCTGCACAGGAGGTTGGAGAGGTGCTCTTTTAAAATCCAAGCATGGGATTCTGAACTCGGCTGGAGTCTTTACATTGACTTCAAAGCACTGATGATACTTTGCCTACCTAATTGTCTTCTCTGGTCTTCCAGAATTAGTGATTACATATGTAAGAGATCTAGCACCTTAAGGTATTTTCATACCTTAATATGAAAAAATATTAAAAGTGTGTCTTTTAAAAATAACCATAATTATTGTAGCAAATTGAGTTAATAGACATACAGCGATCAACACTCCTGTTCATTACAAAATGGGAATATACACCAGAGGCACTTTTATTTTTTTTTTCCCCCAAGTTCACCAAGTATTTTTTTCTCAATTTATCATTTGCTGCCATTTATTATTACTGAATTCAAATTAAGGCTAGATACTAACACAGCCCCTTTCTGCATGTGAAGGGTAGTGCATAGCTGTGAGATGCCCAGGAAAGAAAAGTTTACTCAAGAATTGCAGCTCCCTTCTGCTTCTCCCACAGTTTTAAGAGTGGGACAGAAATCAGGCAGAGGCAGACTTGCACTTTTTATGCTCTCCTTCCCCGTAATGGGGCAGCTCCAGTTCCTTCCAACAGGATGGGGAGAAACAATGACTTCTAAGCTTGCTTTCACATACTTCAATGGCTTTCACATACACTCCTGTGCAATGGATAAACACCCATGTGCTCCCTGCTTCTTTTAGTCATGCCAAGAAAGGGGAGGGGATACACTGCACCTCTTTCTTCTTGTATGCAAACCTAAATTGCTCCCAAGCAAACAACATCCTTCTTCATACTATAAAATATCCCAAAGTGAAGTACCATGTGAACCAAAAAGTAGGCAAAAAACAACAAAGGTAAACAGAGTGCTTCAAATTAAATTAAAGAACTACTCACTGCAAATTACCTGTATATGCAAAGATGTATTTCGGATACACAGAATTAAATTAGTGTGAGAAATTTTTAGAAACTTAAGCAGAAGAAGAAAACAAAAGCTGAATTACATATAATCACACCCTCATGTCATCTTTCAGAGTATGTCAAATTGGAGCACTTAAGAAAATGCAGGAAATCTAAATGTGGTCCTGGACGGGTGGAACCTGGGATCCATTTCAAAGGACTTTTTCACCAGTTGTCTGCTGTCCCTTTTAAAACTGATAATGGAGACTCAGGTCTGGTCAGCTTCAGGCTGGCATTTGTCTTTGATGACTAATTTCTTCTGTGCCTGCATATCTCTTCAGGCAGCTAGTTACTGATAAAGTTTACTCCAAAAAAAAGAAAGGTCTACTATAAACAAGTAGTATGATACCAATCTAAATACAACTACCTTTCCCAACATTAACTTTCAAATCACACAAACTAATGAGGCCTTTGTAATTTGCAAAATCTGGAAAATGCCAGAGCTACATGAAATAATGATTCAAATTGTGACAGTCTTCCTTAGTGCCCAATGCATTATCCTTTATTGGTGGTTGCTCCGATGGCAGGGTAGTAGATTAGGAAGGCTCAGTTGCTTGAGTTGGTGATAAGTTTTAACAGCTGAAGGTGATTTGTTTCTGGCCTAAATCTTACAACCTCCTCTTCTGCAAGTAGGTTTCAAATATTGTACCAACTAGTGTTCCTGCAAATGAAGTAAATTGCAGATATGAGGGAGATAGGCTTGATATTATCTGGGGAAGCTGGTGTTTTCAAGTCTTACAGTAGATCCTTGGACTCATATGTGTTTTGTCAAGCTTGAATAATGTGAATGCGTATGAATTTTCATATGAATATGAAAATCATATATACAAACATGCAAAAGAATTTCATCCTCACTTGAAGACATATTGATCATTTTAGAAATACAGAATATTTTTTTTCTAAATTCACCAGGACATTATGATATGATTTTATGCTCAACAAAGAAAACCACTGAAACATCACTGCTAAACTGATACTGTCAACTGATACTGTCAAAGTATGACTTAACAAAGCTCATAATCCAAGGGATAAATCAGACTCCTTCATGTGAAAAATTTTAGTAAAGCAAACAGTCCATATTACTGCAGACAAATTTCAGCTTTGGCACTACAAATTGTTAGCTTTACATGCACAACTGTATCTGTGTTTTTAGGTGAAATTATTATACAGTACCAACATCATACAAAATGTGGCTACAGTTCAGTGGGAGTACAATGATTCCCACTGGTAATTTCCAGTACAGTTTTTCTTCCCACATAAGAAGCCTGAACATAAAATGTTCTTTTAGACTGTACCGAACCTACAACACAGAACTTTTCAATTCTGATGATTGTATCAGTCACGTTGACCTAATGAATCACTTGGTCACTATCATCACTGGCTTTAATGTAGGGGAAAAAAACATAAAGGAAAAGAGCCAAAAACTTGCAACCTAGGTAAAAATAAGGCACTGTAGTTATACCTGTATTAAAAACAAACAAACAAACAAACAAAAAACACAAAAAAATGAACAAACAAAAAACCCAACTAAAATTAAATGCAATGCCTGTTTCCTGCAAACGAGTGTAATAGGAGAACTTCAGAAGCACAAAAGATACAATCCTAAGTAAAAAGTCAGGGATCATCTCTAGCTCCCAGCAACCCTAATGAGATCAGGAAGTTTTTTTTACAGAATCCAATAAAATCACATCCTTTTCAGGAATTACTGAATAGGCTGGCATAAGCAGTACGAGAAGAAAGCAGATAACCTTGAAAAATAATTTGCCAGCTATAACGGGTATGAAAATGTAAGCAAATGAGTGCTATACATAGGACAACAATCTCAAATTAAAAAGAAAACCTCACCCAAAGTGTTCAGTGCAAATTTAACCATTTTTTCCTTGCCACGGAAATGAACAGGTGCAGGGTTGTGAAAGTGCTGTTAAAGAAGTGCTCTGCTTGCCAGAATGCAGACAGAAAGAAGAAAAAATTTCCATGAATGCAGTCATAAAAATGTCTAAAAGTTAACCTTTATCTTCTTTAGCTAAATAAATAAACTAAATGTAAGACAGAGATTTTAACTCTAACCAGATATATTTACAGTGATTGACTTTTACCACATAGAGAATTTTTACTTGTCAGATAAGATGTTTAAAAAGAATACTATCCAGAACACTTAGCAAGGCAGTACCCTCATGAACTTTCATTTGTTCTCAGGCATATGAAAGCTGATGAGCAGAATTTTAAGACAAATTATAAAGGCATATCGTTGTTTAATGGTTAATTATATTTTTCCAGTTTTGTAACATAAAAGTCAATTATTTGAACTAGGGCATTAGCTGTCAATTACAAGTATGCATATTTTCTTTTTTACCCAATCATTTTGAAAGTCTGAATTACCGCTGCCAGTTCATCATATCATATGGAGCACTATGTGACTCACTATGACCAATTAACAGATTATTGTACAACTCTTCTCACTCCAAACTGAGAAATAAAACCTTACAAAACAATATGATAGGGTAGAATGATATCAGGCTTTTAGGCACAACCACAAGCAATCTAGGTATAAATTGCACAACCCATGAGTATTCCTGTGCAGCATTATGCTACAGACAAACTCTTCTGCCTTTGTTGTCCCCATCCTGAGACAATGGCTCATCATAGGAATCTACAGTATTCATCACAGCTTCACAAGGCTGTGCTATGTTCCCAGGGCTGAAAAGGCAACACTTTCCTCACATTTAGTACATTATAAGTAGTTACTCCCCTCTGTGAACTTTCCACCTATGGAGTTTCCATTGTAGGCAGAATTTTTTTTCACAAGTCACTAGTCAAATAAATAAACTGCTGCTGAGTGTGAACTTAAATTCTGCACACAGGAGCCCATTTCTTCCCAAAATGCACAGACTCCTTTTGCTCTCTCTGGTTCCTCTCCCTCTCTTCTGCACTGTGGCTCACTTGCTGCAGCACGGACAGTGAGACCCACTCTGATCCAGCCCAGGGCTGACGGCTTACAGCACAGGGTCCTCCATGTGGGGAACTCACATGCTGAAGATAAGACCTAAAACACAGCTGTCAGTTTCTCTGTTAATGCACAGCCATACAATTGCAAACTACAAGGGAGTTAGCCTGTCCTTCAGGCACCAGGACACCTGGGTAGGTGATCTGAGCCTGGCCATCAGCACTGTGATGAAATCCCTGTGTATGTACATATTGTTATTTTTAATATCTACGTTGCAAGTATTTTTAACAGGAGGAAATGCGCGAGGGAGAAATGCATAACTGTTCCCTATAACTGACTCTATACTCTTTACTATAGTTTATGATGAGTTTTATAACTAAAAATATTTTTAGTATTAAATATTTACTAAAAATTTACAAAATATATAGGATGCTGAGAGTGAATGTTAAGTTATGCAATACAGAACACATGCCTGGCCTTTGCAAAGCTGTTACAGCTGTTATCATGGACACCAAATCATTGGACAGCAGCTACCTGTTACACTATACTTCTGTTATTTAGATAAGGAAATAACTGCAGTACTGGAGATGCTTACCAAATGGTGTTTCTGTTATTTTTAAAATAGAGTAGGACTAACAGTCATGAAAAGCCTTGAAAACTACTGCTCTGTTATCAATTTTTAAGTTAGCACCTTAGTGGTACAGATACTGAGAATCCTGCAGAACCTAGAAATATAAAATGTAAAAGACAGCTGAACTAGGTAAGCAATGGTAAAATCAGAATGCAGTGAAAGGGTAACTCTTCAGTACCTTTTCAGAAGGACTCCAAAAATAGCTTCAGGATTTCTTATTATGTGGAGGCAACTTTCTGAGAACTGAGCACTCCAGGAGCTGAGGAACTTCTTAAACAAGTAAGAATGCGAGATGGGGTTTTTCAAGTAGAGGGGAAAGCTAAGAATTCTTCACAAGAGAAAAGCATGTATGTTTTTTTCTTAGCCACTCTATCAATTAAAAACAAACAAACAAACGAAAAAAAAAACCAAAAAAACCCCACCCAAATCAAAAAAACACACCAATGAAAAAACCTAAAGAGGAATAGAAAGAGAAAATAAAGAAAACATTAAAGTACTGCTGATGCCTTGGGAAAAGGAGATCAGAAAATGATATGTCAAACTATTGTAATTTGGTCTATTTTATATCTTAGGGGACATTTCAACAGTATAGCAAGGCAAGTAATTATTATACATACACAGAAAATGCATTTTAGGAGACAGGAAAATATCACCACTTTAGGAGCGTTGTACTAATTACATACCATTATATTCCACTAAAAATTAGAATTATTACCATGTTTATCTTACTCAAAAATGCATTAAGCTTTTTACCTGGTAATATTCAAATGTACTTTTACTCTGTATCTTTTCATCAAACTGACCACTCACTAATTACAAAAATTATTCTACTATACTGTGGTAGAAAGATTAATACTGTCAGGGAAAGTACAAGTCTCTGAAATGTTGTCAAAACAAAGAATATTGATCTTCTTAAAACACTGAAGTTAGTATATAAATCATACAAAAATGATTGACATTAATATGTGCCTTTTCTGCAAATGCACTTTATCATGTACCTTTTTGACAGTAATAGCAATTTATTATACTGCATGGCACCTTAACATACTCTGCAGACAATTTTTTCAATTTCAGAGTTTCCATTTAAAAAAAAAAAAAAAAAAAGTTGTTGAGCAAAAAGAAAATTAACTGTCTTTATTCAGTTTGATTTAATACCTTGTCAGTTTGGTGCATTTTTTATGATTCTTTGTATAAATAAGAAGTTGAAAAGAGCTATTCTAATGGTAATTTGGATCAACCTTACAAACATATGATTCCAGGTTTCTAAAAGAGGCCCACTTAAGGGGGCTTTAAAACTGAACAAAAAGAGCCCTAGGGCTCTACAACTCACATTTAACCTACTTACATGAAAAAGGAACTGCTTTGGTTAAGAATAAACTTCCACAAGCTCAGGTTCAAACCAAACATGCCAGCATATTAGTGAGGAAATGAAACAGCAAATAGTAACTCCTTTCATACTTGTAAAAGAATACTGTATTTATTCAAATGCTTTGGCAGAAATTCTTATTTTAATTAAATTGCATTTACTGCAATAACATTTTCATAATTAAGAAAAAATAACCAATTCCTTTTAAAGACCTATGAAAATCAGAGCAACCTAAAATATACGGAGAAAACATGTAATTGTGAGAATAAATCTGTCTGACTCACTCAGGACATGAGTCAGAAAAAAAGGATAGTGTATTTATTATGCTGGGAAGCCTATGCAATACTGCCACAGTAATCCAAAGAAATTAACATCTCTCTGTTCAGAAATCATTATAACCTGTACACAATTTACAGCTGTGGTTGTGTTGGATGCATCTTTTTTAACTTCTAAGTAAAACTACTTGTTGTCATCATACATGCTTTTTCTTCACCTGTCAAGAAAAGTGCTGGACTATCCTTAGAAATTAAGATTTCATTTATTTCATTCTGCTGTTCAAAGTGATAAAGAGGAAGAAGGGAAAGATAGTTTCTTGGAAGACCCCTACCACTGGCCACTCCATTGTAGAAATCAAAGAGTGTCTATGGTTTGCACTTAGCACTTTGTATAGTGATGATGTTGGAGAAAAGGAAATGGTTTCACTGTTAACACATATACATTAAATATAATAAAAGCAGCTAAAAACTGAAGAGAACAAAAACCTAATTATCCCTCCATGAAATGGTCATGATCATTCAATCCATGTGCTGGCAAGATACCTTAGTTTAAAATCTATGCCTACATTCCTGAGGTCCTCATCATAGGAGTAAAATGTATCAGATCAGTTTTAGACATGTGTCATTGATTAGTCTTAATACTTATTAAGAACACTTTTGGTATGGAAAAAATGACACAATCTATAGTAACACTTTCTATTGTACATGTTCACCATCCAACTGCTTTATCACTTCAATCTCATCCTTCACCAGGTCATTTAAATATACATTTAATTGGAAACAATAGTGCAGCTGCTGCTTGTTTGCACTGTTCCTAGAGTTACTCAGCAATTTAACTAGTTCACTGCTTGCAGAAAGGAACAGGAGGCATAGCAAAACTTCTGGAAACACAGAGGCACAGAAGCAAATCTCCTCAGTTTCAGCTGTCAAGGCCTACCCTACTTGCTCACCATTACTACTGCTGGTCAGGCATACTGAAAAGACCTTGTTCTAATGACTGGAAATTTATTCACCAACAGTTGATAACCATTTGCCCTTACACCAACATCATCCTTTCACTCAAATTGCTCTTTTCCCTCAGACTGTTGTAAGAGAAGAATTCTCCTCTCTCATCCTTCTTTTTTTAGCAGTCTAAACAAACTGAGATGTTTCTTGCACGCTGCATGACCAGGAGTGTCAGGCTCCGTCTAGACATGGTAGCACCTCAGCCACCTTCTGTGCAGGCTACACAGCCCTGCTCAGGAATACCATGACATGTCCCCAGTTATTAGGGGCAGAATCAAAGCACCTTTGTTAGAGACAGCTGTCGACATAAAAATAGTCCCTTCCTGTTCAGTAGGCTGTTTCTTCCCATGATCATCCTAACAGACCTTCCTCATACCCATTTAATTCTGAATTTTTCTCCCTTGAATACAGATGATCAGACAGGTGATCACACCAATGTCTAACATAGCACTTTACCCACCTCTACCAGAAATCTCCACCAAGAAAAAAATCTGCGGATGTTTCCTGTCATTATTATCATGGCTCTTCTTGGCAGTCCTTACTATTTCAGTTGGTCCTCTCTTCAGTAGCTGGAAGACTTCCCTCGCTGCTGTTCAGCTGGGTGCAAGTGACTCCATGCACCCATCCTGTAGCACACCTGATACTCCAGCCATCAGGGCCACATACCTTTTCTCAATATGCTGCGACTTTTCGTAGCATAAGGGAGATGCCTCTCCCTTACTGGTTATCAGGAAATACAGTTAACCTTACTGTATGACTAATCATAGCATGCAATAAGAAAACATTAAATTAGATCTCAAAACCAAACCAACAGGTCCTATGATTTCTTTCACCATTCCTTTCAGAATCCTATTGCCTTGATTGTGGTACCTTTATCTCTCTTAAGATTATTTTTCACAGGAGTGTCTGTCACTTCTATACCCATACTCCTCTTCCCAACTACTCAACATAATTTTTTTTGGCTGAATACATGTTCAGTTCAAGTGGTGAGATGCTTACGAACAATTTTTAGTGTCTACTTATCTGTACTACACGGCTGCTATACTTTTTCCTTGTTCTGTTTCAGTTTATAAAGTTGAAAACCTTGAATGTTTGTCTTTATATCATTTGCAAAGTCTAAATGCTTTACTTTTTAGCCATTCTCATCTCCTTAATGAGACTTCAATCCTTATTACTTCTCTACTTAGTATCAATGCTTTTCTTGAGCTGGTGAGGGAAGGGTCTGGAGGGGAAGCCAGGGTAGCAGCTGATGTCATTTGGTCTATTCAGCCTGGAGAAGAGGAGACTGAGAGGAGACCTCATTGCAGTTTACAACTTCCTCGTGAGGGGAAGAGGAGGGGCAGACACTGGTCTCTTCACTCTGGTGACCAGTGACAGATCCCAAGAGATTGAAATTGTGTCAGGGGAGGTTTAGCCTGGATGTTAGAAAGAGGTTCTTCACCCAGAGGGTGGCTGGATGCTGGCACAGGCTCCCCGGGGAACTGGTCACAGCACCAAACCCGACAGAGTTCAAGAAGCATTTGGACAATGTTTTGTGGCACATGGTGTGATTCTGGGGGTTGTCCTGTGCAGGGCTAGGAGTCGGACTTCAATGATCCCTGTGGGTCCCTTCCAATTCCATGATTCTGACTTATCATTGGGCCCAGAGTCCCTCTGAACTTAAGAACTTCTCTTTTAGCTGCTCCTTTAGAAATAAAATTCAGTATCTGCACCTTTGATTGCAAAAATGTCCTTACACTTAATTCTTCAAGCCACAGGTCTTTATTCTGAGATGTCTTTTAGAGACACTAAAAAAGACTTTCGTCCTCCTATCAAAATGAGAAATGAGAAATCCTGTCCACACATAATTGTCTTATTCAAGTACATCCTTACTTGTAGCAACACAGTATTTTTCTTACTTCAGAACAAAAGCCAAGCAATTCAATTTGCAGCTTATAACAGCTCAATATACAGCTTTGCTTTCTGCTTGTCTGGATTTTCCTTACTGGTCCTGGTTGTAACTGTTCTCTAACCATGGTTTGATTTCTTATCAATCTTCCCATTTCCAAATTGGAAAAGTTAAATTCAGGAATAAGAGTTGAAAAGAAGTGTACAGAGATGTACATTTGGTATATGCATTTATGTACACCTAAGGCTAGGTTTGCACAAATATAAGCCATTTCTTTACAGCTTAATCTCATATCTCATTCTGAAACAAAATTTCATTGGTCCACTGGGTTTTTCAAAGTTTCCTTAAAAAAAAAAAAAGGTCTTCTTTTTCAGACCTCTCAATTAAATTTGATTCGATCTCTCATCACCCAGTCAATAGTGCTGTTCTGTTGTAATGTTGCCTTCTTCTCTGAGTTGTTTTTTTTTTTTTTTTCCAGACCTTGACAGGCATATATAGTAGATGACATCATTACCTGTCCCAAAATGAACCCTGGTCTGTGGACTGCTTTTTTCTGCTGCCCAATGCACTGATTCTTTTCAAGGATGAACATACAACTTCATGCCATGCCTTTCTCAGATACTGGTGCAGATCATCTAGCAGTCTGCAGCTTACAGTTTCCTATCTTCTGCAATTTCTAGCTGCTTCTGGCTCCTAGCCCCTCTATTATCTCTGTCTTACTTTCTGGAGATAGTATATCAAAAAATTGCTGCAGAGCAGCTATCTTTTGACTGTGCATTTCTCTTCTTTATTTCCAGTACACCACATCCCTATCTTAGTTTTATTTTTTCCCCATTATTACATTTCTTACTCTGCTCTGCTAGTGGGTCATTCTTGGTAGCCAGAAAATCTGGTCCCCCAGATACTTGCCCATTAGACACGTGCAGATCTGGAAATGCTCATACAACTGAATCCTCTTCTACTTTTTTTCGTCATACCTTCATATCCTCATCTGAACTGTCATGCCACTCAGGCACACAGTTCCATTTCTCGGCTCTTTTCTTTCACAGGTTTTACATAGAGGAGTTTTCATTCCTTTGGACCTTACTTTTCAGAATGCTATGTTTAATTTATTCACTGTTAAACTAAAACATTACTGAATATTCAAGTGCTCAGACAGAGAAATGTTTTAATTAGGCAATACATGCATCTGATATTTGTATGATGTGTTTCAGACGTTGAAATGTATGATATAAATTACAAATAAAGTTTAAATTACACAAATTCACATAGAAAATGAAATATGATTACATAAGGTGTCTAAATGCCTGAGTGAGCATACTTCAGATTCTCTGAATAGCAAGTTGCCTCCTATTTCTGTACAGAGAAATAATGTGCTCAGTTGCTTCATTTATTTATTTGAATTATTGCTATATTAAAGTAAATAATGAAATGTCCAATGTTTATTTAATATAGAAAACAGAAATATTTTTATCTTAAAAAATCATTTTTCCCCAGTAGGTATGCATTTAGTATACTAAAATTAAGAGTTCAGTTATTGAAATTACAATGTGTTTAAGAAAAAAAAAGCAAATTAATGGTTCACAAAATACTGTACGGGAAAGGAAAATAGCATAGGTGAAAATCATTAAGACAACTTCCACATAAAGCCCTTTCCTTTCTTTATTTAAATGTTTACTTTAATGAAATATTCTTCTGAGCATTGGCCTGTATGTGGTATCAGATTCTGGCTGATTCACTCAAATAGTATTTTGTTTTCAGCTCTGGCAGTCTGCAGTTCAACCCCTACTGCTTGGCAAAATGGAGGCTCTCACATTTTCTTGATTTAAAAACCTGCACTTTGCAGCCAGTTACTCAGATGTAACATAGGCTCAAGTGTGCTTTTTTACTGAAAGCACAATAAGAGATAAGCAGCCTTATGCCTTGAGAATGGGTAGTCTCAACTACTCTTGGGCGCTTAGAGACCAAAACTTATGAGGCACAAGACACTCCCTGTCCCATGGCAATTTGGCTGGCAGTAGGATGAGGAGGGAGAGATGATCCAAGAGTCCTGGCCACAATGGTATCTCCGTTGCTCCCTGAATGTGAAGTGTCCCAGGCATCACGCAAGAGGAAGAGCCGGAATCATGGATGATGCCAGCTTGGACCATCTAAGACCTCTATGCCATTGCAACCACAGTAACATAAATAAGGTCAGGACAGACACCAGCTCTCAAGAACTACTACATACTATATTCCTTTTTTTCAAGTCAGAAAAAATGCTGTGAATATTTCATGGCATATTTAGGACATTATTAATTTTTCATTTTCTATCAAGGAATGAGTGAATAAAATCACTAATTTACAGACAGCGACTGATGTGCTTCTCTTACATATTGCATTTTGAGCCTAGATATTATGGTGATGGCACACCTGCAATATGAAAGGAATGAGAGTGAAGCATTAACAGAAAAATTGTATTTATTAACATTCTGACATTTTATTACATCCCTCAATTCTGTTAATTATACCAAGAAAGCAGACACAAAATTACATGTACTATGATATGTATGACCCTTAGACCTCAACTAGCTCTCTACAGCAACAAGAAATACAATAAAATAACCAACTATGGACATAAATAAGAAAGTATGGTTCAGGACAAGTGACGATGAATGAACCTGTCAAGGAGAAGAAACAGTTCAGAAGAAACTTCCAGATCTGACCAGTTTAATCTGGGGTACACTCAACTGCAAACAGAAGAAGGCCAATTTTGGCAGTGTACACCATACAAAAGAAGGTGTGTTCCAGTGTGATTCCTAGTGCAGGCCCTAGAATGTGTCCTGACTACAAGATGGAAAAACAGCTGAGTGTGACCAACTCCCAGCTCATGGAAATGATCCTGTAAGGAAATCTACTGAAAAGTGGGGAGTGGATCTTCCAACATCTCCCTAGAGTATAAACCAGGTCCTTGGGCACTCCTGAGATATTCTCTCTTGTTTAGTGTGTGCAGGCTCTAAACAGCTTGTAGTGATTTTGCCATTGGCTCTTCAATTTATATACTCAGAATGACCCCTCTCTCAAGCCACAGGCAAAGTAAAAACATAAAGAAATATGGAAGGACTCAGTATAGGTTTTGACCCTCAGACACTGGTAGGCAGTAAAAGGCATCTAGATGTGTATAGTTTCAGTCAAGATGCAAAATTTGATGAAAAAGAGGCATGTCAAAATGCACAGGAAGAAAACTTTTGAAATAAAGTCTAGAAAACATACATTAAATTCATTATGTAGTGCAAAACAAGGACAAAATTATTCAGAACCCAACTGCAAACGGTAGTAAACCTGGAAAATAAGTTTTTCACCAAAAAGTTTCAGTGATGTTTTGAAAAAGGATGGAATATCTCTCTACAAACTTCTGTGTCACCTCCTTAGTCCATTCTAGCCACAACAGGGTAATGTGAAACTAAAACAAGGAGTAGTCTGTCATCCTGAACCAAGAGTTACCTTAAACACAGGTTATTTCAGGAAAAACAGATGATCAAGACCTGGATATGTACTGATCTACATGGTGCTGAAAGAATAAAACATAAAAAATCTAGACTTTATCTGCAATGCAATGCTTTCTCCTACACTATTCAAAGTGACTACGGCTACAATATAGGGCTCATACTTAATCCATGAGGCTGTGCAGCATAATCTATCCAATACCTTGGGCTATCAACTCTGTCCAGCTGGTCATTAATCCCCAGGAAATAATCTGCACCTCAATTGTTACTGCTTAATTAAATGTAGCCATCCATCTGACATACAGAATCAGGATAGAAAGAAACCCTAATATAAGGTGACTCCTCCAGAATTGGAACTCACTACCTTTCCCTTGTAGACATAATGTAACACAATGTTTGGTTACAGTTTATAAGTGTTTCTATATATTAAATTACTATGGAGAGGCTTACTATTGAATGCAGTGTAAATGTACATCAGTACACAAATTTAACTCAGAAAACATAAAAAAAGTCAAATAACTCTTTCATCCTCTTCTATATCTATTCTGATCTGTAAATTTCTGAAGACAAGAACTGCTTATTCATTTAGACCTATCCTATGCCTACTCTTGGCAAAACACTGTGTCTTTTAGAACTAGCAGCAAAGTTGGTACAATTTGGCAGGGCAGTTCAAAGTAGGTTTTTACTCAACAGTGAAAGAAAACAATGTCTCTTTAGTTCCAAAAAAAATGAGCACATGTGCACACTTCATGGAGATGAAGAATTACTTAGCCTGTACTGCCTCTTTAATATAAAGAAGATAACTTATCTACACTGGATTTTTCTGCAAAAATAAAAGAAATTATAATTCATGTGTTTCCAGAATTATCAGAACTATGTAAATGACAAAACTCAGTATATCAAAGCTGATTCTGTAATGACTGTAGATCTTCTGCTAACTTTGCTCATATCACCCCCATAACTCTCAACTCAGTATTTCATTTTTCACTCAGCTTAGAAAATAACCTTTTGATTGTCAAGCAGCAGCAGAGAAAAGCAAACATTTCAAACTGCAAAACATGACTGAGATAAATGGAAAGCAGTGGGCTCAACTACACACTGAACACAAACTAAAAGGTACAAAAGGAGACAGAGATCCATTGCTGCCCCAGTACCTTAGAGCTGATATGGCATCAAGTTCAGAACTGAATGCAAAAGTCTTTCCTCGAGCCATATATCAGGTAGCGATCAGATAGGAGAGAAATAGATTCACGTTGACTACTCAGACCTGATGGGGGCCCTGTCAGGTATGAAAAGTCAAATTTGTCTGCCAGCCCACACACTTGCCAGCCTTGTTTTTAGTGAGATTATTCACAAGGGCAAGGTTTATAGCAGTGTCAGTGATAGGTTTTAGGATGTATTCAACTATCTACCTTGGGGAACTCAAAACCTCCCACTATTGCCATCTGTGCAACAAACAAGATCTACTCTTACTGCTTCCTTACATACCAGAGTACAATAATGATCTTTGATGTGCACATCTTGTTTCTCTGTTCTTCCATGTCTGGAACCACTTGCAGTTCTTTCAACTGCCATGAAGTATGAGCAGTATTTCATGACTGCCCAAAAGCGTTTTTTTCTGAGAGATCTTACATAACAGACCTATTTAATTTTTTCATGCAGCCCCTTTCTAGTATTTGTTCTGAAAGTTTTCTACTATTACATTGTTTACATTGTCATTAATAAAGGATGAATCACTATAATTATTTCATTTTCTTTTCTTATGTTATTCTCTGTTAGTCACTAGAAAATTCAGAGCTTCATTTTTTCAGAAATTATGTATTACTACAGTCTACAGAAATACTCAGAGTGAAGTACTTACATAAATGAGAGCTGCTACACAGAATTTTCACCTCAACCGACACTTTTAAAGGATCACTAGGATAGGAGTTATTATCCTAGAGAAAGTGAAAAAGTCTGAAAAAAGTTTCAGACTCCTGTTTTAAAAGGTTAAAAAGTTACAGTTTAAATAGTTGGTCCTCCTGGCTGCCAGGGCACTGCTGACTTGTTCAACTTGCCATTGACCAGGAAAACCAGGTCCCTTTTCACAGCGCTGGTCTCCAGCCTCTAACTTCCCAGTCTGTATGTATATGCAGGGTTGCCCCATTCCAGGTGCAGAATGTGGCAATTTCCCTTGTTGAATTTCATATGGTTGGTGATTGTCCAGTATCCTAATTTGCTGAGGTCTCTCTGCAGGGCCTCTCAGCCTTCAAAGAATTCAACAGCTCCTCCTAATTTTATATCATCTGCAAACTTACTTAGTACCCCTTCAAGTCCTGAGTCCAAGTCATTTATGAAGAGGGCCAACCATGTTGAGTGCTTTAAGCACAGCATTGCCTGCTGGGTGAGGGAAGTGATTGTCCCACTCTACTCTGCTCTGGTGCAGCCTCACCTCAAGTCCTATGTGCAGTTTTGGGTGCCATAACATAAGAAGGATGTAAAGTTATTAGAAAGTGTCCAAAGGAGGGCAACACACATGGTGAAAGGCCTTGAGGGGAAGCTGTATGAGGAGTGGCTGAGGTCACTTGGTCTGTTCAGCCTGGAGGAGACTCATCGCAGTATACAACTTCCTTGTAAGAGGAAAAGCAGGGGCAGGCAGGTCTCTCCTCTGTGGTGACCAGTGACAGGTCCCAAGGGAGTGGCATGAAGTTGTGTCAGGGGAGGTTTAGGTCAGATATTAAGAAAAGGTTCTTTACCCAGAGGGTAGCTGGATGCTGAAACAGGCTCCCCAGGAAAATGGTCACAGCCCCAAACCTGACAGAATTCAAGAAGCATTTGAACAATGTTTTAAGGTACATGGTGTGATTCTTGAGGTGTCCTGTGCATGGCCAGGAGTTGTACTTCCATGATCCCTGCAGATCTCTTCCAACTTTAACATGTTAAGCTACAGCTGCTATCATGTAAATGGCTCCTAGGGATACTTTTTTTTTCCTTCTTGGGTCCAAAAATCGATTCCAGTAGATTAAAAAAAAAAAAAAAAAAAAAAAAAAAAAGGAAAAAAAAACCAAACAACAAAAAACACAAAAGAAAAAAAAAAAAAAACCCCTACCTAATGTAACTTAATATTGCTACTTGCTATAACAAAACTCTGTGACATAGGGACTAGTTGAAGGCTTTATTTAGTGTGGGCAATGTACAAATCACTTAAAGGGTGAGTAGCAGAGGTATGATGGTCCAGTCTTGTGTAAAAAGTCAGACATCCCAGTTTCATCTATTTGTCTTTCATCCTACATTAAGTTCATCTGCGAATAATTTAAGTAGAACATAATTTTTCAGGTGATAAATAAATTACACCATGTTTTCATATTCCCAAACTTTCTATCCAGACATCATTCACTACCAAATGAACTTTTGGAGTTATTGCCCATCTCATCAAATGCATTTTTAAACTGTATGACAACACATAGGCCTGAATTCGTTCAAGTTCAGTCACTGGCTCAAGTTTCTAATATTTAAATGGCCACTTTGGCAACCTCTCTTCCTTTATTTGAGAGTATTCCTGAAGACACAATCAAATAACCAAAGGCAAGTGGCATGAAATGTGGACCAATAGGTATGCAATCTTCAGTGATGTCCACATAGTGTCAGCTCATCAGTCTCCTCACTAGTCTGGGGGATTCCATGTTAATTTTTCACATAGCAATATAAAAGACAAAAAGAAAATTTTTTTCTTTAAAGGAAAATATAGTAACACCAGAAAAACTTGCAAGTTGTCCTACAAGATAGGTGTGTGACCTAAAGCTATACTTGCTTATATTTTTTAAATGAATAGGTTTCAAGCTGGGAGTGTACTTTTCTCATTTCATGATCATAACTTAATGCTTGACCAGTTCACAATAAATAAATAAATGAGATTACCATGCTTGTTTGCAAACCCAAACCAGTAACAGCTTTTGTTGAGGTGAAATACATCTGCATTACTGAAGTACTGTAAAGCACAGCATATTAAAGATATAATCCATCCACCTCTCACAGCAGCCTGTAGCAGTAATTCAAGTGATTTCAATTAGAGCTGTGTCAGTCCCTCAAAAACGTTAGCGCATGCTCTTTGTTAACCCTCCTCCCCGCCCAAACGAAAAACACTGAACTCTGCTCTTGTCTTCTGGTTCAACATCATGTCTTTCCCCTCCCTCCTTCTGCTGTAATAAATATTCTCTCTCTATCCCTGTTACTGACAATAATGTAGGTGAACTCTGCACCACACACATCTGTCATTATTAATGACCACAGCGGAGAGAAATGATAGCTCACTCTCAGGAACCAAAAGGGCAAAATGCTTCAGAATTTTCCATTCACATTTTCTTTTTTAAGTATACTTGCTTGGTGACTTTCCAAAGTCATAAGCATGACTTGAACAAGAAAAATATCTCAGTGTTTAACCTTTGCATAGAAAATTATTTGTTTAAACAGAGGGTACTTGTTACTTGGAAAGTCTCATTTGCTTATAATAATGCTATGCACAGTATTTCACAGAACACAATAAACAAGATGTCTTAGTTCACGTGGAAAATAATTTTGTTCCTAGCAACATTACATTTCTTTCAAGCAGAAGGCTTAAACTGGGATTGTTTTCTCTGCCATTCATTCCCCTACCAACACTACTAAACTAGAAAGTACAAGACAGCACCTGAACTAATTGTGAAAAGTGCTGCCAGAATAGCTGTGACCATATGACTCATACCATACCCTGAACTCTCTCAGAAAGGCTGTCCAGATAATAGCACTTTACTGGGACTGAATGTCTAGTTCTTTATAGGCAGCTGATGAAATCTTGATTTTTTTTTTTCCTCTTGAGACAAGAAACAAAGTTTGTGAAGCTACAGCAGTTTAACTGAATTGCTGCATAAGCCTTTGTCCCCAACATAATGATATGCTCAGCATATCAGGTGCTTTCCATGTACCAGAATACATTGCATAAAGGTGCTGCATGGGAGGGATGAAACATTTGCCTCTAGCAAATTTAGCATTTGGAAACACTACATCTCACACAGTGCTGTTATATAACACGAAGTATCTACATTACAAGGTTTTTTGCTCAACATATACAGGCCCAGAAGTCTCTTCTTTCCTATAACATTTACATTGTAATTAGTTCCAGATATGTTCCTATCAGCTGTTCTAACCTCAAGTGAAACTGTGTAATAACCATTTCTTAGTTTTGCTAGGTGTGTCTGAATGGACAAACATACTTAAGAGCAAATGTAGTGTTTGTAACGGCAAACATGTACCAAAAAAACATACAAATGTTAGTCATTATGAGACAATAAAAATGTTATCTTCTGCTTTTCCAGGTCTATCTTCAAAAACACATTAATTTTTTTGTAATGGGTTAAAACTTTTTGTTTACATTCCAAGCACACTATATACTATACATACCTGTCACTCATCTTTAGCATTTATGTTGATAAAACTTGTCATGAAGGTTATTTTGACTTACTGGAAATGGGCTTTTTCAGAACATAAATGTTAAGGCTTAAGAGGACACGTGTTAAAACCACTAATATGTTTTGCTAAGTCTCTCTTGTCTTCACTCAGCCTCCTTACAAGGTTTTAAGCGGTTTTATTGACATTTGAAATTCTGAAAATGTCAGCTCTTGGCAAGTGTCACAGTCTAAAAGTGTTATTAGTATTTCTCTTAGGAAGTGTAAAAGAGTATTTTATAAGAACAATCTTGTCTTTCTATAAACCTTTTGCAAATGATGTGATAACCACAGTTCTGCACAGGAAAGAAAATAAACTGCATATTCCTCAAATCATATTTAAAAACCAATTTTTTAGTAAAGTTACATTATTTGGTGACTCAGTCATCTGCATCCAGGTTGATACAACCACCCATTTCCAAAATATTGCTAGGAGGAGAAACACTGTGAGAAGGAAGCTATTCTCACAGGATGCTGCCTCTTTTCTTGCACTGCTCTCATGTCTCATCTGCTAGCTATGTATTTGAGGGGTCCAACCACAGACCTTCTCAAGTAACAGGCTCTCCAGTCATTTTACTTGCTTACATTAGCTTGCAGCCAAACAGGTCTAAGTGATTTACTCCTGTAATCCATCTCTAAGGACACTGATCTATCTAGTATGAATGAACACAGAAACGCCCTGGACCTTCTCTTCACTTGCTTGCACCCTAAGTTCTGCCGGAAGCCAAGTTGTGGTAGGGATTAATGTATATCAAAGGTGGCTGGTTTTCTTACCTACGAGCAATGTATTAAAGTCACCCAGTCAGAGGATGAAGAGATTTGTATCACACATCTCAAAGGGCTAAACTTCATGTGTGGATCCCCAGGTAGGAAACCATAATGGCACATTGCTGTTTCAGTCCTTCACTGAAAAAAGGTCAGTGAGCTCCATCTTTGAACAACCAAAAACTCTCCAGAGTTAGAAGAAGCCCTTAGACTCATGCTGGTCACATCTTACTTCATGGTAAGTTATTTCAGTTCAGAATGCCTCAACAGGGGTTCGGAGAGAAGATGTGAGAGAATAAAGAAAGGAGTGTCTCTATCAACTTGTACAGCAGTACATTTCAATTACAGTGTGTTCATTCAAAGGCTGAGTCTTACCTAATTTTCAAGCCACATAAAATGCAAAGCACTATCAGTAAGGATCACAGAAGCATAGAAATCATTCATTCCACAAAACTGTTCTGAAAGAAATTAGTGAGAATCACTTTATCCTTAAAACTGAGAAAACATTGTGGTTTTAAATACTCAATATTATCATCCAAGCAAATTGGCCCAGGTCAAATGAGCAAATCTAAAAAATGAGATCACTAAATTTTCTCAGCTTGATAGCTTAGTAATAAATAATGTGTTTCTATTCAATCTGTACATTAAGTCTTTTACGTGGCCTTAAGGCACTGTCTTATGGCTGTGCCCATTACAGGGTAGCCATAGAAACTGACACATTTATTTCTTAGATTAGTGTGCCATTGAAAATATTAATATAATGCAGTAAATGGGGATTTAATCTAATCTACTGATGCTAGGCTGAAGTTACTAAAATGTTGTATGCTCTTCCAGAGGAAGAAGGATTATATTGGTGGAGTACCGCTCCAGTAAAGTGCAGTATAGCTGATGTTCTCGTTACAAACACCACCTAAACATCTTAGCACATTTCACGTACTCCACTGATTCAAAAAAGTTATATGAAACGCGTAGGTATGTCCACTAAGCAGGTACCTGTTTCATATCCTAAGCCTTCTTCTCAAAGCTAAGCTGTCAAAGCTGAAAGTCAAAAAGGAAGATAAAACGGAGATGCTCTGAATATTGTGTAAGCAGGGCAAGTGAAGCAGCATCTCACCCTGCAAAAATGCAGGGCTGTACCTCATATATATGCATTTGCAGCAAAGCCTATGCCTGTATTACAATCAACATTTTAATAGCATTCAGTTAATACCTTCATATAAAAAAAAAAAAGAAAAAAAAAAACAAAAAAGAAAAAAACAGGTAAAAGAGCAACTTATGTAAAAGATTTTAAAAAATCTTAATTCTTGAGAAGTCAGATCTGTGGTTTTCTTAATTTGTAGGTCCGTAACAGGTCTCCATAAATATTAGGGTTCCCATTTCAGTAGATCACGTTTGACTTGAGTTCCTTGTAATAATTTACAGTACTCAAGTTCTGACTCCCCTTTACACTGCAGTATACTACATAAATTTAGAAGATATATTCTGACAGATGAAGCATTGTTGAAAAGCTAAGTACAGCACTTTGTCCTTGAAATGTTAACATGTAATGCCATAAAGGATTCAAATAATAATTTACTCAATCTTTCAGGGTAATTAATTAAAACAGTTTAGGTGTTAGAGAAAATCACCTTGAGCTTATAAAACTGGAATGCCTCCTCTTTTCTGCATGCAAGCTGTTCAATGGACTTACCACATACTTTCCCAGTTATGGTTTTTGATTTCAGCAGATAATAAATAGCCAGGATCTAATTTTGCCATGTCAAAACCGATTATGTTTCACAAGAAAAGGTGGAGTTGCTCACCTACCAGATGAAGGTGAAACATAAAACCACTTTTATTTATGTGATGTGTCCAAATTCAACTCAACCTGGCACTAGGTACTGGGAATATGTAGACTTTAACTGTCATACAAATTTATGCATCCCTGGAAAATGTCAAATATAAACATAAATTTAATCAAGGAATGGAAACCTTTATTATCAAAGAAATAAACACAGTTTTTGACAACTAATGTAAATTATCTTAATGCATTTTTCACTTATTTTTCAGAAGGTCAAAGAAAAGCAGAAGAAACACTGAACAGAGACATTAGTGATGAAAATATTTCAAGCAAGTCCCAGTCCAGTTATTATTGCTGATGTTTCAAAAGGAATTTTTGGTCTTTAACAACAGCATTGCATTCACATGAGAGTTCCTTTCCCCATTCGTTACAATGGGGTAAAACAGAAGGCTTACAACAACAGATAAACAAGTACTCTGTATTGCTCTGTAGTTTTCCTCAGCTGAGTAGTCTTTGGACGGCATTTTAATGGTTGAAAAAAAACCTGCACGTGATGAATAAGGATGCCATTCTCAATTAGCATGGACAAAGGATCATAGCCATATTTGGCAAATGAGGTAGCTGTGGTGTAAGGAAAGCAGGAGTATTCACAGACATTGCCACATACAAAACAAGTTAATGACATTTTTGTACATCTGCCCAACTACATGACTACATGTTAGTCTGGCAAGTACTTATTAGACCCAAATTAAATAGCACAATTATTATCGTTCATATTTACTAAATATAGTGTTACTAATTTTTACAGCACTAAATATAGATCCATTATATTATCTTCATTAAATATGTCTCAGCACCACAAATGCTACTATCCAGAGTTTCCATTAATATATATATATATATACCATGGGGGAGGAAGCATCAAAGTGTTATTCATTCTCCATAATAAGTACACTGACAACACACTCAGCAACAGATCTCAATAGCTCCCCTCTCAGTCAGCCTCCACATCATGCTCTGGTACACATAATGTGGCCAACATAAAAATATCAGCACCCATTGCATAGATGGGTCTCAGATGAATAGATCCCAATTCCAAAACCATCTCAGGTAAGATGAGGTACCACAAAACTTATTCAGTAAACCCAAATACCATCTGAAATATGTTGGATATATCATATATAGAAATTCTATACTTTGGTCACACACCAAAGTCCAACAAGAAATCTGAAACTCATTAGTGAAGTGTGGGGCAAAGAAACCACAGCTCAATCCTTGCCCAGGAAAAAACAGGATGTTTAACACTGATTACAAGGAACCTTAGTAAAGGAAGATCAGTAGCACACACAACAATCCTTGCTGTTTAACATTAGGAAACTCTTTCCTACCCAGAGGTGCTTTCCACATGGAATTTATGTAGCAGTGGTTACACACAAGCTTAGCATACCATGCATAAACTTTACAATTAATTAATTAATTAATTAACTACATTAATTTTAGATGCTTGGCAGTGACAAACTCCGGCCCACTGGCAAGCCAGATGAACAAAGGAAATGATACTTTGAGGAAACATCTGTTACCTATCTCTACTACTAAACTGGTCATGCCAATTTTGTGATAGATTTGTACCCCAAAGCTTTGCCTGTATCTAACATTTAGGAAGCAAACAGTGTTACAATCACTCCTAAGTTTCTAATTTAAATATTGACACCAAGGCACTTTTTGCAGATGTTATGAAGATTAAGAAAACTGGTATCTCATGTCTTTAACCCAGAATTCTTGTTTATCCATAGTTACAAACTGGATCCTGAAAGATATCCCTTCTAAACTTGCATATTTCTTTCTATCATATCATTAATTATTTGTCCAAATCTGTGGAAAGCAGAACTTGGACACACTTTATTTCTGTTTTATAAAGAATTTGGCTTTCATCTGATTTTTTTTTTAAAGATCTCACTTTTCACTTTTATGGGATCAGTTTTCCAACAATTGAGCTTATCAGCCACATCTTCACTGCTAGTAATTCAAAACCATGGCATATTTATTGATTCCAAAAACCTATTACATGATATCGCTTACATCCCTGTATTTGATTAGACTGAGTTATTGGAGGAACTAACAAAAGATTACTCAGAACTCAGCAAAGAGCTTATATAGATGTTGTTTTACCTGACATCTAGACTATTTGCTCTTGCACCTTTATTTACAAGTATTGCACACACAGTTCAAGTTTTGCGCAAAACGAGTTATCTGATGCAGCTTCATCTCCATTTTGCTATTCAACCACTAAAAACCCCAACTGTAAGAGATAGGTTGTAGGTATAAAACATTTATCCACTTCTTTAAGAGAATATTAATGAACAACTATGTAAATTTTTATCGATCAGTAAGATGCATTATGACTAAACATCATCCAATTTCAATTTAATCCTGAGCTATATACTACCACTGTATATAGTATACATAAGATATTTATATATGAATATACATTATGCACTTCTTTGGACAAAAAAATGCCAATAAGCTTGAAACATGAATATGTTAATTAAATTTAAATTAACCCATTATAGAAAATATTTTGACACATATCCTAAGAAGAATGTTTTTAAAACAGTTCAATGCATTAAATATATGCAAATTTTGACAGTCAAAAATGCATACTGCATAGATGAGATACTATCATTCTTCACAATCATTGCAGCCTCTAGCTAGGTACAGATTTTTCATGACAGACAGAAACATTTCCTTCTGCATATCCTGTATTCTCAGATTTCTGCTTCAAAATGATTCCTGAAACACTTTTAAAGACAGACTTAAAACTATTGAAAACTAGAATGATTGCTATATACTTCAGTTAGCCAAGGCTGCCAACACCAAACCATATTCAATCTCTTTGTAAGCAGAACTGCTTGCCACTTGGAATCATATCCATTGGTAAATTTTAGGATGTTTCATTGTTGAATTACCTGCATTATTACTGCATATATAGGCCGTTTCCAAAACATGACTGAGATAGACACACACATGGGGGTTGCACACTCAAACACATTAGCACCCAAATCAATTCGAAGTATATTCACTGCTTTGAAAAATCCCACGTAAATTTAGGGTGCAGCTTCAGAACTGGCTAAAACCCATTTGAAATTGTAACTAAAAGGTGAATTCTGCCCCCTCTTTTCTTGGTATTTGTCCTACAGTCACGCAGCAAACCACAGCAGCTCACCAATTAAGAAGAAAATTTAGTCTGAAGGACTAGGAAGGCGTAATGCCCATTTGCTTTCAAAGCACATTATCTTTGCAAAAAGGCATCTTGTGTGGACATGGAAGTGTCTTGATGGAATGCTACTGTACATCAGCCAGGGTACCATAATTTCATATTACCCAGGCCCACAGCACTCAACCACACATGCAGCCTACTGTAGATCACAGCAACAAAACTGTAACATAGAATAAGGTCAAGAAACAGATCAAAGAAACAGTGAACAAACTCCCTGTATCAGGAAAATACACCGATTTTTCAATCACATATATCTACTTATGCAAGGATTTTGAACTTGAAATGGGGATTTAAAGGAAACATGAAAATTTTTACAAGCAGGTGGTCTTCAAGGAACTATGGAGATGTCCCATGCAGGCAGCAGCCTGAATCACACGAGTGTATCAAGCTTCCCATGGATCATGTTTCTGAAAACTCCAAGTGAGAACATGTGGATGGAAAGATATGCAATTGTTTTACAACAAAAACAAATTTCCTAGCATGAGTTTCCTTCAGCCACTGAAGTTTCCTTACAACTATCAGCACTCTTTATTCTACTTACTGGGAAAAAGACGTGCAGGGAATCATGCAAGGAGTATCGGAGAGGCAGGGTATCAGTGAGTTTGTGCAGTTGTTTCTTACCCCAGATTCACAGTCTGTGTGTGCCTCTGTCTTGATAATGAAATTCCCTTTGGATTGATCAACTACAGAGGGAGAAGTAAAACTAATTGATTATTTTTTGAGGAAAAAATAACTCATAAATCTCAGATACAGTTTCACAACTGCAGGAGGGACAGATAAAATGTGATAAACTGTGATAGCTAATACTGGTTTAACACTTCAAAACCTTTGTGTTTGATGGACCTTGGAATGCAGATGGACTTATAGAAAAACAACACTCAGTAGAAAATGAACTTAATGTTCTCAGTAAGGTTTCTTTAGGGCCAGTAAGTATAAAATGCAATAGTCCTGAAAATTAACTGCAGATGTATCATTTTGTTAATACAAGAAATGTGCATGATATCTAGAACACTAAAGTTTATGTAAATCATTATGTAGGGAAAAGGGGTACTTTAAGATAGGGTTATATAGCTGACCTGAGGCCAAATCACAGTCCTGAAAGAATGCAAAATTCCTGTGGACATTAGTGGTATTTTTCCTAGTCGAAATGCTCCAAGGCCAAGCCAGTCATTGAAATACTCTGGTACCACAAGGCTCTAAAAGCCAAAGCAGTGATAACAGCAGAAGAGCTGTTATTTCTGTACCATAAAAAGAAATATTCTAGAGATGTTATTACATTTAAATGTATTCTGATATTACATTCTGCTTTTCCATCTCAGCAGACACTGTTCCATCTGAACAAGATAGACATAACATAGACCAGAGTATTTTATATTAAATATATTTATAAGGGAAAAACAACAACCTTGGAATGACTCACTTGCAGGACCAATTCACAGGTTACACTGAGTATGAAAGGCAATTTCAGAGTAGTGGTGGAAGAAAAGGAGTTTTATGACAGTGGTGATACAAACTACTTTGGAGACTCATACACAGAGAACAGAGGATGCAATATAATGCACACACTTACAGGGAGGAAAGAATAGTTACTTCTTCAAAAACAGTAGTATCTGCAAAAAATAAAGGCCAATTCTGTACAGTACTGTAACAAAATCATTACAAATGCTGAAACATATTAAAAATTCAATACTAAAAAGACAGCAGCTTTGTACTTGTGGTGCACTGAGTCTAAACACAAGATACTAAGAACAGGATAGCGTATTAAGGCAGAATTGGTGACAGACACTAGCATACAAGTGGTGCATACAGAATGTAATGAGATATTCAGGAGTGTATTTCAGTCCATATACTAAAGTACTGAGAAGGTAAAGTTTTGGTGATAGTCCTCCATAGAATAATGGGAAAAAAAGTCATAACAAAATAAAAGAAGTGTTTAATTATTTCACAAATAGCTTGTCACAGTTCTGTATCATGGATGATACAAATCTTTGTCAGGAATAATATAATGAAGTCCACCTTCTAAAATATAATGCAACAAACTTAGGACTAGGACTTTGTAAAAATAGCATCTTCTACAAATGAACTGTACTATAAAAATCGATGCCCACGAAATGTTATTATAATCTAAAGTCTAAAACCACAAAGCAAGAAAATAATGAGTTAAAATGAAACTTCAGCCTTAGCCCACCCAAAAGTGTTTAGATACAGCAGGGCTTGCCAAAGAGTAATAGTCCTATATACAAAATATGCTGCCATCACTAGAAATTTCAAACTAAATATGGAATTCCAGCTCTAATTCTGCCCTTTCTCTTCCCTGCTTTTATGTGTATAAAGCAGTTCTTTCATTACTTCAGTACTCGTGTGGTTAATAATCTTAAAGTAATTCTTTTTAGTTATTTCTGTGCAGCAGAATTCATTTGCCAGCTTCTCAGCTAAACAGTCAGCCTCAAAAAGAGGAAAAAACAAAACCCAAATAGTAAAATTATCTTTATAGAGTACTGTGGAGTTTCCTTAAAGGAAAAGAAATTCACATAACTGAATGCCCCACTCTTTGTAGTTCAGACTTGCCAGCTTCAGGTTTGTGTGGGGTTTCTGTTTGTTTGTTTGTTGGGGTTTTGTTTGTTTTTTGTTTTGTTTTCTGTTGTTTAGTTGGGGGGGGGAGA